>JAPQNM010000005.1:14842463-14889963 GCA_029783475.1 Metacarcinus magister | reverse complement strand
CACACACACACACACACACACACACACACACACACACACACACACACACACACACACCATAACATAAACATGGTGACGAGAATGGCAAAGGAACAAAAGCAAAAAGGTGTTTACACTCCACAGGGGAAGAAGGGAGAAAAGAGGGTGATGGTGGGGGGGGGGAGGGCGGGGTGGAAGGAAGGAGAAGGGAGGAGAAAGGAAGGGAGAGTAGAGGAGACAAAAGAAGGTAGGTGAAGACAATGTAGGAGAGATCTGAAGGAAGGGAGGTTGGAGAGAGAGAGAGAGAGAGAGAGAGAGAGAGAGAGAGAGAGAGAGAGAGAGAGAGAGAGAGAGAGAGAGAGAGAGAGAGAGAGAGAGAGAGAGAGATGTGTGGAAATGTAAATAAACTACTATATTAGTAAAGTACGTAAATTTATTAAAAAAAATTAAGTAGCAAAAAATCTCCCCTTTTATTACGCATACTTCAAGGGGGGTGTGGTGGTGGCGGTGGTGGTGGTGGTGGTGGTGGTGGTGGTGGTGGTGGTGGTGGTGGTGGTGGTGAGATGAATGATGACAGCCAACCCATTAACACTCGCGCAAAAAAAAATATACACAAAATAAGAGTGGAGCGACAGCAACAACAACAACAATAAAAGAAAATGATAATAATAATAATAATAATTTACACACACACTTTACACTCGACAAAAACAACATAAACAAGGAAGTATTAAGGAGATAAACAAACAGAGAGAGAGAGAGAGAGAGAGAGAGAGAGAGAGAGAGAGAGAGAGAGAGAGAGAGAGAGAGAGAGAGAGAGAGAGAGAGAGAGAGAGAGAGAGAGTGGTGGATGGTTTGGTTCAGTAGGTTGGGTGACCAGCTCCTGTCTTCTTCTCTTCCTGCCACCCACCCACCACACCCACCACACCCACCACACCCCTTCCCCCTCCACCCTCTCCCCTCAGAAAGTCGTCGCTAAAAACCTCTTGGGGGGAGCAGCGTCTGGGGTGACATTTATTTTTTGGTATAGAAGTCTCGAGAGTTTTTAGTCAAGCGAGGTAATTTGTGGTTCTTACTTCCTTGATTTGAAAAGTAAGTTAATGGTGCAAACTTGAAGGAGGAGGAGGAGGAGGAGGAGGAGGAGGAGGAGGAGGAGGAGGAGGAAGAGGAAAAAAGGAGGATGCCAAGTGGTCCGTGATGGGATTGAAACGTGCAAAAGAAATGTAGGTAAAAAAATAAAAAAATATGCTACTATAATAACAGTTATCTAATGGACTTGTACGGGTTTTTTTATCATTAGGCGTTGTCATTGTTGCTGTTTCAATTGTTTTTGTAGGAGTAGTAGTAGTAGTAGTAGTAGTAGTAGTAGTAGTAGTAGTAGTAGTAGTAGAAGTCTATTACTTATTTCTCACTCGTAAAAGGTCGTAATGAATGCCACACTTTTTATACCCAGATTAAGTGGCAGGAATTACAGCGTTGTGTGTGTGTGTGTGTGTGTGTGTGTGTGTGTGTGTGTGTGTGTGTGTGTGTGTGTGTGTGTGTGTGTGTGTGTGTTAACGACCCACCCTTGCAGGTACACCAAAATAAATAGTGCATGAATTTCGATGAGATTAGTAGGCGGAGGAGGAGGAGGAGGAAGAGGAAATAAAACCAGAATAGGTAGATTATAGTCAATTAGAAGTGTGGGAAGAGTATATTTAAAGAGAGGGGAGGAAGGTTAGGGAGCGTGATGGGGAGGAGGAAGGGGTGAGTCTCAACTGAAGGAATCTGACCCATGGAGATAACTTTCAAGATAGCGATGTGGCTTCAGTTAAAAAAAAAAGATTGTGGCTATTTTTTTCTCTCTCGTTGCTCACATAATAACGAGGAACGATAACCAATAGAAGGGTATGCAGACAGGTTAATTAATAAATACCAGGTAGGATTATGTTAGTAGGAAGAGCTTAGAGTGGGTGGTGTGTGGTTGTGGTGGTGGTGCTATTACTACTACTACTACTAATAATAATAATAATAATAATAAGAAGAAGAAGAAGAAGAAGAAGAAGAAGAAGACAAGTAATGAAAACACTAATCTAACCGTGCAACATAAAAAATAAAAAATACATAGATAAATAAATAGATCATCAAACAAACAAACAAACAAATAAAACAAACAAATCTATATAAAATTTTTCACCACCACAGCTATAATTACTTTACCCTACATCACCACCACCACCATCACCATTACTCACCACTCACTACCACCATCACCACCACCACCACCACCACCACCACCACCACCACCACCACCACCACCTCCTAAGCCACGACCACATTCCTCAACATCATTTCTTTCTAGTTAGACGACGTTATAAATTACCCTCCTCCTCCTCCTCCTCCTCCTCTTCCTCCTCCTCCTCCTCCTACCATTCCCCCTCTTTCACGCCCCCTCACGATGCCCAAAACCCACCCTCTCTTCTTTTTTTCGCCCCTCACGATACCCCTTCCACCTCCTCCTCCTCCTCCTCCTCCTCCTCCTCCTCTAGCATACCTGACCTTCACCGTGTTAACCTTTATTGTTCCGACCCTCACCTTGGGGGGGATAGAAGGAGGGGGAAGGAGCCGTAAAGAGGAGAGGAATGGGTGGATGGAAAGACTCTAAGGAGAGGCGAGGAGGAGCAAGACAAGGGATGGAACAGAAGGATGGAATGAGGTAAGACTGAGTAAGCAGTTGTTAGGATGTGTTAAGGATTTTGAAGTTGTGAAGGATTGTAGGATTGTGTGTGAGAATCAAGCATAGTATAGGATGAAAAGGAGGAGGTGGATATGAGGAGGAGGAGGAGAAGGAGGAAGAAGACGAGGAGGAAGACGAGGAATTTTTGCGTTTAAAGAATGTAACTTGAAGCCTTTATTGCACATTAATGTTTAAATAAAAAAAAATAGAAGAAGAAGAAGAAGAAGAAGAAGAAGAAGAAGCAGAAGAAGCAGAAGAAAAATAGAACAACAATTAAATAAACAAGAACATCAACAAAAAGAAAAGAGAACAAGAAAGAATAAAATAATAAAATAAAACTAGCAGAATAACAGAGTGTAAAAATAAGAGAATAAGTTTGTGCTTTGACTATGCCTCGAGGGAAGGTCAGGAGGGAAGGAGGAAAAGAAAAAGCAGAAGAAGAAGAAGAAGAAAGAGAAAAAGAAGATAGAAGAGAAGGAAGAGGAGGAGGAGGAGGAGGAAGAGGAGGATTACATAGGATTACACAGAAGGAACATATACCAAAATACCTCTTGATATATAACGAAGGATAGAATAGAACAAGGCTCCTCCCCACCCACCTCTCCCTCTGGCAACGTGATGACAACCAAACAACAAGAGAAAACGAGATAGTAAACAAGGACATGGAAATTTTGAAAGAGAGAGAGAGAAAGAGAGAGAGAGAAAGAGAGAGAGAGAGAGAGAGAGAGATTCCAATCCTCTCATAATCCCTCATCGCGCGGCACACAAACCCAATCCTAAACCACTCGCTAATTTGGCCAAGCACCTGGAGAATGCACTAATTACAGGGTGTCCAGGTGATTAGCTTGCCAAGACCGTGCTTCCTGGCGAGGTAAACACTGGCATTACCAACCACGACCATGATACTCTCTCTCTCTCTCTCTCTCTCTCTCTCTCTCTCTCTCTCTCTCTCTCTCTCTCTCTCTCTCTCTCTGGTAGTAGCAGTGGTGGTGGTGGTGAAGTAGTGTGAAAGTGTTGCTAGTGATAGTGGTAATGATATCGGTGGGAATAGTGTCAGCGATAATGATATTTTTGAGGTCAGTAGTGGTAGTGGTAGTGGTGGTGGTGATGGTGATAGTAGTAGTGGTGATAGTAGTAGTAGTAGTAGTAGTAGTAGTAGTAGTAGTAGTAGTAGTAGTAGTAGTAGTAGTAGTAGTTATAGGTAAAGGAAGAGAAACTGGCGACAGGTGGGTGCAGATAATTACGTCCACGTCTATAAATAAGAAATAATACATCTTATATATAGTGTGGTTGGTTGATTGATGACTTGCTTACTTGTTTGTGTTCTTGCTGCCCCTCATTATATACTCCTTCCCTGCTCTCCCTCCTCATCATCTTACTCCTCCTCCACCACCACCACTCCTTGCTTCATGCTGTCCCCGTCTTTAAGTCTTCCCCATTTTTCTTGCTGTCGTAACCAACTAATTCCTTAAACTATATCTACGTGTATCTCTATTCCAGTTTCTTCACGTATACTACAAATTTACTGTGTATTTACCTGTATGTCTACCTGTATGTACTTGTGTGAGCTTGTACGTATGGATGGATGGATGGATAGACAAATGAATGGATAGATGGATGGATGTCGTAGGTAAAATAGTACTCCCTGAAACGACCTTTGCCTTCAAAACAACGATGATAAAGAGAAGCAACCGCCACTCCTGCCACAAAAACAACAATTACGCACCCTCTGGAACTTTCCCCCGCCAAGACAGCCCTAGACAGCCGCAACCAGACCCCAATAGCTTCCTTCCACCCCGTCCTGCCCCCCTCCACCCAACCTCTACCTCCACCCCCGATAACTGTTACTTCCCTATCCACGCCGCTACCCTCGCTGTGACTGCTAATACTGTCTCCATTCTTCACCGCCTTTCAGTGATCCAGATGTAGAGCAGCGGTACGTATGCAACGATGGTGGACAGACACACAGGTGGAGAATAGAAATGGTTACCTGTGTGTGTGTGTGTGTGAGAGAGAGAGAGAGAGAGAGAGAGAGAGAGAGAGAGAGAGAGAGAGAGAGAGAGAGAGAGAGAGAGAGAGAGAGAGAGAGAGAGAGAGATGAGATACACTGGTGCTTAATAATGTGTGGCGCAGTAAAATGTAAATATTGTTAATAAGAAAGGAGTTGCAAGGTTGATCAATGATTTGCAAGTTGGCAGACTGATGAACACTGAAGATACTGTGTGTGTGTGTGTGTGTGTGTGATGTGTATGTGTGTGTGTGTGTGTGTGTGTGTGTGTGTGTGTGTAAAGGCTGTCGTGGTTAGCAAGCAGGCGGTATGTGGATGAGGTGGGTTGGGGGGGGGAGAGAAGGGTCTAGATAAACAAAGCTGCCTGGGAGGAGGCTGCGGGTCGATGTTTCCGAGGACAGAAGGAGAACATTGTGAGATGAACTTACTGAGACCTATCTGTGGCGTGCGTGAGTAGAGGCGCGTGCATCCAATGTGCTGGGGGCATATCGTGTGGCAGAACACTTGAGAGAAAGTGTGCTTAGTTTATGTTCTCGTGCACGGATGGTGAGAGATTACGAGACGAGGAGAAGAGCGAAGCGAATTGTAATCTGTCCGAACTAAATTAAGCTTGCATAAAAAAGCGTGAAATAGAGAAAGTTGTGTGAGCGGTGAATGACTGACTCACTCACTGACTCACTCACTCACTGACTCAGATGGAGGAACACGAGACTGTTACCACCTCGCTTTGACTGGTACATGTGTTACTCAAATCCCCGCCTTATCTATCTTGGTCTTCGTCACACGCCTTTACTGTCTTGGAGGTTGACAGAAAGCTGGTGGTTGTATTTGTATTCACCCAGATCACAATATAAAAAATCAGTCGAGTTTATACACCTTCTCTGTACCTTGTGTATGGAGTGTATTGGATTTCTGATACTACATCTGACATTACAAAAACTTTCTACTCTCTTCCAGTTGTCTGTCATTGTATTTACATTCATCACAATCTACTACAGGCAGTGATACCACCAAACATGCCTCTCTCTCACACACACACACACACACACACACACACACACACACACACACACACAGCAGAGAAGAGTTGATGCCTTAACTGCATGGTAACAACTGTTTTCCGTAGCGTTTCAGGAATGTGTTCTTGATGCTGAAAGTATAACAATATCACCTATCAAGGTCGGAGACGCATCCTGTCAATCTTCATATCATACAATTGACGAATGAAAAGAAAAAGGAAAAAAAACGTATACAAAGGTAGTTTAAAAAAGATGAGTAGATAACAGGAGGCAATATTTTGTGTTTCACCTTGATAGTGACTGCGATATCACTGAGTCGAGGCGTGGTCTTACGTGATGGGGCCCAGACACGCCGCTATCGTGCCTGTATAGCCATAGCGTGTGTGAGCAGACGTGGCTCATTTTACATAGCAGTGCATCCTCCCTGCGTGTTTCCTCTCCAGTCAAGAGGTGCAGAACGAGGTTACGCACACATGATCACCACTGTGTTTCCAGGATCAAGTAATTTTCTAACGTATAATTTTGTATTCCTATTAGATCTCTGTATCATCATAACTCAGTAATAGCAGTAGTAGTATTTTTTGTGTAACAGTCCTGAGGTACAAAGGAAATTAAAGAAACATCATATTATTAGCATCATTAGCAGAATTCCCTGATACCCCTTCGTGCCCAGACTCCTCCTCCTCTTCTTTGCCCTCACACTGCCGCCTCAGCCTTGTGTTCCCTCGTGGCCTCCGCTGAGCCATCCATCGTCCTCCCCCTCACAGGTGTTCGTACCGTAGCATGGTTATACCTGACACTGACTTATGGTGATTAGCTAATACCTCCTCCCTTTTCCCTTCTATCTCCACCTCCTTTTCCTCCTCCTTGCCCTCCTTTTTCAAATATCTATATCAAGGTATTTTTTTTATTCTCTCATAATTTGCTACTTTTTTCTTTTTACTTTTTTTTTGTCTCAGCCTCCTGCTTTCCTTTCCCTTCTGTTTTTTCTTCTCTTTCATTACCTCCTTTATCTTCCAAATAGCTGTACTTGTTTCTTCCTTTCATTATTATCAAGTGCTCTCTTATCTTCTTCATTTATCTACACTCGTCTCCTCCTCCTCCTCCTTCTCTTCCTCTGTTCTTCAAGCATCTGTACTTAACATTATTTCTTTTCATCATCCAATATTCGCTTTCCCTCCTCCTCTTCCTCTCTCCTCCCCTGATCTTGTTTCCTCTCCCACGCTCGTCCCCCATCCTTCCTCCGCCTCCTCCTCCTCATTACCTCCTCTTAACCTGTCCACTTGAAAGAAATTCCCTCCATCACCTTTATGGGCCTACAATTCTACCCGCAAACAAATCCAAGAGAGGAGGAGGAGGAGGAGGAGGAGGAGGAGGAGGAGGAGAGAGGAGGGACGGTAATGAGAAAAATAAGAGAGAAATTAATAAAAGAGGAAGAGGTAAGATAAGAATAAAGAGGAAAAAATAGGAGAAAAAGGGGAAAGGAGCTGTGATGTTAAAATTAAGACAAAAAAAAGAGCGAAAAATGAGAGGAAGAGGTGAGAATAATGAGGAAAATAGAGGAAAATGGGGAAAGGATCAGATTAAAGGCTATAATCCCCTTCCCCCTCCTCCTCCTCCTCTTCCTCCCCTGACAATCCTTAGCGCCTCTTCTACCCCCCCCCAAGGACCTCACTCAGGGAATAGAAGGTAACGCTGTCGCTCACTAGATGGCGTGGGTGGAGGTCACAGGCAGGGGCAGGTCAGGTCAGGTCAGGTCAGGTCAGGGAGTAAGACGAATGATAAAGCAATTAATTTATTTTCTTTTTGTTATATATTATTTTTTTTTCTAATGATTGATGGCTTTGTATTTTTTTTTCTTTATTTTTTTTCTTCTTCTTATGAGTTGATATGAAATTTTTTGTTGTATTGGTAGTTTGTGTTTCCTTTTGTATTGCAAGTATAAACATCTATATATATATTTTTTTTTTCTTCATTATTTCATCATTTTTTTTTCTCGTTCATTTGATAATACGAGTCAAGTTGAGTAAGTTATTAAAAGGTCTACTATTATTTTCATTCATTTCATCTACTTTTCCAGTGAGCAATCTTATACAATACTACACATGACAACTCTTTATACAATTTCATTTCTTCTCCCTCGGTTGCATATCAATCTCTATCAAATACATGGCAGCAATACCCGCTCCCTTTCCCTCCCTCCACCACAACCCCCACCACCACCACCACCACCATCACCACCACCACCACCACCATCATCATCATCACGCTCACCATTAATAACCCAAGTCGTAAATCATCCACACAAACACGAGCATCTTGTAGTAACTCTCTTCCACTACCACCACCACCACCACCACCACCACCATCACCTCCACCTGCACTCACCGAGCCACCCCGCCTCATTTATCTCACCTGATGGGGGCCAGAGGTAATCTGACCTGTAATTCTAGCACAGCATCCACCACCCACACACCTTCCTACTCTCACAACCTACACCAAGAAGAGGAGGAGGAGGAGGAAGAGGAGGAGGAGGAGGTGGAAGAGGAGGAGGAGGAGGAGGAGATAAAGAGGCATCCTTAGGCAAATAAACCTCTTCTCGCAGCCTCAATCCTGCGGGAATTTCAACACGAGAAGACATAATGAGCCAAACGGTGCAAGTGAGTGTGTGTGTGTGTGTGTGTGTGTGTGTGTGTGTGTGTGTGTGTGTGTGTGTGTGTGTGTGTGTGTGTGTGTGTGTGCCCTATACCAGCTAGCTTACGGGAAGGAAGAAGGAATGGAAGGAAGAAAGGAAGAAAGGAAGGAAGGAAGGAAGGAAGGAAGGAAGGACGGAAAAAAGGAAGGTAGAAAACACCACTGAAAAGATGAAGATAATAGTCACATTAACCGATAAACAACATCATCATCCCACCCACACACCCCAAACCCTCCACCTCACACCCACACAAAGCCGCCACACCTCCACCCTACAGCCTCTCCCCGCTGCGGCCCACAACCTGCTTGCCCCCCACCACCACGGACGGCCTCACCACCAGCAGCAGCAGTCTTCAGCCTCTCATGCGCTCATCATAAATCTTAGTAGGTCACCAGCCATCAGTCTCTGCCAACGTGCTTATCGTTACTGACAGGCAGACGAATACCCGCTCTCTTTAATATGACATGTCCGAGAGAGAGAGAGAGAGAGAGAGAGAGAGAGAGAGAGAGAGAGAGAGAGAGAGAGAGAGAGAGAGAGAGAGAGAGAGAGAGAGAGAGAGAGAGAGAGAGTAGTATACAGAAAAAATACATATAATACAAGGATACAGACGAAGACATTGTAGATTGAGACGCAGATGATAAAGAAATTAAAAGAATGAAAATAAGAAAGAAATGAAAAATTGTTGTGTGTGAGTGTGTGTGTGTGTGTGTGTGTGTGTGTGTGTGTGTGGTGTGTGTGTGTGTGTATCAAGCGGCAGACCGGTTTTAAAGCCCTGCCGGTCTGTATATCACACTTCCCCACCTCCTCCTCCTCCACCTCCTCCTCCTCCTCCTCCTCTACCACCCAACTTCCACTTCACCTCTACACTTCCTGACCCCTCTCGTCCAATTGCAATATATCATAAACACAATATATAAACAAAACACACACGCACATACACACATACACATACACATATACACACACATACACACAAAAAAAAGAATAAAAAAGTTAACCTCATCAACCAGCACAGTTACCTTGACCGCAGCGAAAAAATGAATTACTACTATATAACTTGCAGGTCAAAGATAAAGGAGGAGGAGGAGGAGGAGGAGAAAAAAAAGTAAAAATTAGTGAAAAAAAAAAATATTATGGAATGAGCACAAGGACGGAAGGAGAGAAGGAAAGGATGAGGAGGAGAAGGAGGAGGAGGAGGGATTGGGGGAGAGTGAAAAGGAGGAGGAGGAGGAGTAGTAGGGGGGGTAAGTGAACAGGTGTGAGAGGACAGGCAGGTAAGAAAAGCCGACGCTAGACACACTTTCAGGCTTGTGTGTGTGTGTGTGTGTGTGTGTGTGTGTGTGTGTGTGTGTGTGTGTGTGTGTGTGTGTGTGTGTTTAATATGCTCAGACAACGAAAACAACGGGAAAGGAGCCCGCGAGAGAGAGAGAGAGAGAGAGAGAGAGAGAGAGAGAGAGAGAGAGAGAGAGAGAGAGAGAGAGAGAGAGAGAGAGAGGAAACATGAAAGGAATACGCAGCGGTCAACCCGAGACCTTGCCTTATACGGAGGAGATGGGAGGAGGAGGAGGAGGAGGAGGAGGAGGAGGAGGAGGAGGAGGAGGAGGAGGAGGAGGAGGAGGAGGAGGAGGAGAACAAGTAGAGAAGGAGGAGGAAGATGAGGAAGAGGAGAACAAATGGAGAACAGGAAAATGAAGTGAGAGGAAGAAGAGAAGAGGAAGACGAGAATGAGGAGGAGGAGTAAAGAGAAAGGAAGGAGAAGATGAAGAAATAAAAGCAAGAGGAGGAGAAGGAGGAATAGGAGGAGGAGGAGGAGGAGGAGGAGGAGAGGTAGAGGCGTGTCAGTGTAGTAAGAAGGCAGGGGAAGAGGAGGGTTAGACACTATGCCTCCCCCGCAACAACAGCGTGGAAGGGAGGAAGAGGGAGGTGAAGGGAGGGAGGAGGGGAGAGAGGAGAAGGGAAGAGAAGGGAAGGGAAGGGAGGGGATGGAGGAGGCACAGTGAGAGGCGAGCGTCTGTCTACAATGTGAGGTAAAAAGTAGGACACACCCGAGTGACGCAGGTGAGAGAGAGAGAGAGAGAGAGAGAGAGAGAGAGAGAGAGAGAGAGAGAGAGAGAGAGAGAGAGAGGACATCATGTATCTCTAAGACACTTGGAGTTATTTTTTCCAAAGGGCCAGCAGCGGTGAAGAGGGAGAGGGGGGAGGAAGGTCATAAATTTAGGCCAGAAACCACGCCAAACACCAACCAACCAACCAACTGAACCATCACAGCTACCACACCACCATCAACCACAACTGGACAGGCTATGGAGCGACCACCACCACCACCACTACTTCTACCACTAACAAAGCTACCAGACTATATATATACATCTATCATCACTACTACTACCATTATCAACACCACAACTATAACGATAACCACTATATACCACCAACTACAACCACTACCACTACCACTACCACCATTAACAGACGATACTCAGTTTTAACAGAGGCAGAAGCGGCATAACGGGATTATAGAAGTCGGAATGGCAGGAAGGGCAGGGAGGACGGGGAAGGGGGAAGGGACGGAGGGAAGAGAAAGATGAAGGGAGGAGAGGGAGTAAAAGGAGCAGAAGAAAAGAGAAGCAGGAAGAAGGGAAAGAAAGGAAAGAGAGAGAGAGAGAGAGAGAGAGAGAGAGAGAGAGAGAGAGAGAGAGAGAGAGAGAGAGAGAGAGAGAGAGAGAGAGAGAGAAGAGAGAGAAAGAATGAGATATGCAAAGGACTGAAGCAAGGAGAAAGAAGACCGTTATCACGGTTGTATACACACACACACACACACACACACACACACACACACACACACACACACACACACACACACAATGATAATATCTAAGAGCTGCGTTGCTTTCTATTTATAGGGCATTCCAAAGGTCGGATACCTAGGTGGAGGGCGGATACGCATGTGTGTGTGTGTGTCGAAGAGAGAGAGAGAGAGAGAGAGAGAGAGAGAGAGAGAGAGAGAGAGAGAGAGAGAGAGAGAGAGAGAGAGAGAGAGAGAGAGAGATTATCATGTGTGCACGCAAAATCAGAACCTATAGCACCAGTACATTGAAAACAAAAAAAATTCCCGACCTAAACCAGGGTCTCGGTTCTCTCCCTCTCCTCCTACCCTCCCCCAGCATCACCTTCCCCTTCCTCCCTCCCCAGCCGCAAAACCCCCTGACCCTGAGGTGGATACTCCTCCCACCTGAAAACCAAGACCAGATCCCAGAGACCTATACTCGACCCACTGTAAGATGGAGAAAATAGTAGCAGAATCCAAGCCTAAATGAACGCCACTGAACTCCACGACCCAAGCAGGTGTTGAATCATGTTGAGGTAGTGATGGTATATGTATTCTTGTGAAGATTATGACTTACTTACACGCATATCACTACTACATCTTTCTATATGTAGCTTCCACATCTCCACGCCACATTATAACCTAATCTCCCAGGATCCATACCTATAATAGATGCTCACCACCCACCCAGATTCTCGCCCAAAACAGACACACACACACACACACACACACACACACACACACACACACGAAAGAAAAGAAGAAAAAAAATAATCACTTCATGCATCGAAAACTATTAGCTACTTGAATCTTCTCTCAAGCTTACACACATACTCACAGTTACACACACACACACACACACACACACACACACACACACACACACACACACACACGGTAGTATTGAGGCGCACGGCAACCCAACGGCGGACAATGAACCAAGACGCGCCTCCTCTTGCCTCCCATACAGCCTCGGTTCCGCCACTCTCTGTAACACCTGCCCCAGACTCCCCCCAAGACTGAGGCCACACGGTCCTCCTCTCCTTGTTTTCCCTTGAGGAGGACGGATGATCGAGGCAAAAGGAAAGCCACAGTTCGGCCTCTCCTGACTGTCTGGTAGCGTCACTAGTGGTGGTGGTGGTGGTGGGGAGTGTAACGGAAGCCACCCCCCGAAGCCCTGGCTACTTCCTGGTCAGGCTACAGTCTCGCAGCCATAACGCATCTCCACACACACACACACACACACACACACACACACATGATCCACTTTTCGGACAGACGGAATGTGACAATGTGTGCACCGTGCTCCTCACCGTCGCTATACAGCCATACACTGCACCGGATCAGGATTAGATGCCTCCTTGTCTTTTTTTATATAACTCTCTCTCTCTCTCTCTCTCTCTCTCTCTCTCTCTCTCTCTCTCTCTCTCTCTCTCTCTCTCTCTCTCACACACACACACACACACACACACGCATGAGACAAATACATGAGACAATGTCCGCCACATTCCAGGCATGGTCCATCCAAGGGAAGTGTGACATAGGTGCACCAATAAGCACTACTTCCATACCTAAGGCTGTGGAGGTCAAGGCTTTGCCATAAACACCAAGATTTCCTCGGACACATTTGTGGGTGAAGCAGTGTGTCAGCGATACAAACACGTGTTCAAGCACAGGTGTCCGTCTCTCCTCTACCTTGCATTGAATTACACACTGCACATGATCCATGTGTCATCCTCCGTTACTAGAAGGATTCATGTCGCCGAGATCAAGCGGCTGACAAGACAGTGTGGCTGGCAGGCCGGAAGCAATAGTAACGGAGGGGCATGAGCTGTTTCGCTCACCTCCCACGCCGTGATTCCTGTTGTCGCTCACTGCTGTGAAATTGCACCTTTCAGTTCCATTACTTCTCACGCTTTCTTGGTGACTCGCCGCTGTATCCCATTCACCACATGCCTTTGTAATCAGTTGTCTGTTCTGCTCTCTAAGTTTATCCTAATTATGTTCCAAACTTTCTCAGGTATCTGGCGGGAGGATAACACCTGACTCTCACCATCCCACCTCAACGTGCGTGCCTTCACCCTCAGTTTTCCGCTCCAATAGTCCGTTGATATCCTCTGAGGCACGGATCCCTCCTTCACTAGCGTGACTCCATGATCCCCCGTCTCACTCTTGACAACCATTCAGGGCCAGGGACGAGGCACTCATGATGAGATGACGCACCCTGAAAGGGACCTCGATCCGGGAAGAGCAGCCTAGTGGTGCTGCTGCCCTAGCCACTGTTCTACTCAGTCACCGCCCTGTGTAGTGCCCTGCACTACACAGGTGCAGGTGCAAGCCTCATACACTTTAAAACACAAGATGAAGAATTGTGAAACCATGACAAAACCTACGTAGGTGATGGCGTTCACCTGGAATTCCCAAAAGTCCTCGAATGACGCCATTCCCGGCTGCGGTTATACGACCACAAGCCTTTATCATTTATAGAAATATTATATTAAAGAAATGACACACTATCCAATACCTCGTCACCATCGCACAACATGGCACTGTACTATGTATGTGGAGGGTTGCGTACAAATTCAGTGATACGTTCTCAAAATTTTATTTAGAATTATGATAGTCATATTGCCAACTCTCCACAAAATAAAAACTAAACAAAAAACACATTTTAAAATACCGGGTGCTGAAAGCAGCTTGCAGAACAATGAACGTCATAATGACCGCCACGCATGACTGTCACGCGCACCGAGGGAGTGATGCTCCCATTCTCTTTCTCTTTCTCTCTGAAGCACTCATGCAGATCACAATAAACCTGAGACTAACAAGACAGGACAAGATTATTAACCATCCTCCAGTGACCACTAGATTGGTGTTGTGCAAATGATGCCCGACATACTTGTCTACAAAGCGCAAAGGTCTGACGCAACACAAGAGTTGAGGCTTGTTGGAGATGTGACCTGCCCCTTCGTGCCTCCCTTCCCGCGAGGGCCATCTCATAACACTGTAAGCTGCCACCATGTATCACAAACAAGGCAATCACCACCGAACAAATTGACCCTTTCTTGCTGCTGACATGATATCTGTAGGTTTTCCTAACTCAAAACAAGTGATGAAGCAAACGCTAATTTAGACATTTATCAATTACCCAATTTAAAGAATACATATATATTCGCACACATGTGTATGTGGGTGGGAGGACAGTGTCAGATACACACACACCTCCCCAACGGTGTTTCAACAAACGAAAGGTGATGGAGTGTATGGAATACATTTTCTTTAATCAATAAATAAAATAAAAAAAGATGGGACAGAGAAAACATAAATACAAAACTGTCGAGTATATCACTGCAAACAATGTGTCCTGATTATGACATATGAGGCGCGCACGCACATACTACATTATTCACAACCACCCATGTAACATTACTTATATTCCTTCTTTGGATATAAAATGCATTTCCTTTGTTATAATCGTTCTTTATATTCCCTGATATTTTTATCTATTTGGATGAAGTTTCTATGCACACGTTATCTTTGATTATTCTGTTGTTCGCAGTGCAGCACACTTACACAATGAGGTAGTAACCGGTCAAGGAACTGAAGCCTTGGCCAGTAGTGGACAATTTTGAGGTGCTGATCAAGGCCTTTAGAGTACCCTTAAGTATTATATGGGCCTTGGTGCTGAGTGCAGCTTTACATGGGATAAGGGTTCTGGAAAGGGTAATATATATATATATATATATATATATATATATATATATATATATATATATATATATATCTTTCTTTTATCTTTTTTCAATACTGTTCTTGCACGTATGTAGAAAGCATGATTTTATCCTATTGGGACGAAGAGGATAATTATAGAGGACAAGAAGCCGAGGCTACAAGAATATTATATCGCATTCTGAATGTAGATCACACTTTAAAAGTTATCAATTATAATACACAGCGCACTCAGCCTGTATATATAAGTAATGTCCGCATATTTTTCTCCTGTTGTCCCAAATGTGCTACCACTGTGTTGAACATTATATAGTCAACTGCCACACCCTTCCCTCAGTCCCTTAAGAAAATCCTGGGTACACTGTGCGTACTGCATGCCATTGAACTCAGTCCTCGATGCACGTCCTCCCAATGCAAGTTTATATATATATATATATATATATATATATATATATATATATATATATATATATATATATATATATATATAAGCAAAATATAATACAGTACCTACGAAAATTGTAAATGCCTTACAAGAGAGCAATTCGTTTAGGTTCAACATGCGTAAAATGTACAGTACCTAAGTTTGACTCTCTCTCTCTCTGCTTGGGTTGCCTGTTGCTAGGATTATAATTATGTAATGGAACAACACAAGTCAACTAATGAACAAAATTTGTGTTAATATTGAGCTGAGACGATGACAGTACAGAGTGTTGGTGGCGGCAGCAGCATTGTGGTGTGATATGTGAGGCCGCAGTCCACGGCAGGGCAAACACGACCCTTGAGGGACGCCCCTCACACCTCCACCACAAACTGTGTAAGGATGGCATCACGCATACATTGCATCCTCCTTCCCACATGGACAGAACGGTTTGGTATGATACAGGCTGCTACGCGCACCACACAACAGGTGGCTTCTGCCCAAGGATGCGCCGTGGCAGATGAAGAGAAAGAAAAAAACGCACCTGGTTCAGTTGGTGATTTCCAGGTGACGAGTGTCGGCCGCCCACCACTCCTCACTCCGCCCACTGATGCCACTCCATGCACTGTCTTCAACCCCTAACCAATGTTTCACACTCACTATAACAAGTCGAAAACACACAGATCCTATGCAGACCAAATTAAATTTAATAAACGGTATTTGTTTCAACACAACTGCGTACAAGCGCGGCGCACCTCCCTCCTCGGCGGATGATGGGAGACTGAATCTTTAGCTACATTCAACTTCAAGCGTGTTCCACAGGTTTGGAAAGAAAAAGGATTACGTTTCTGCTTCCAAATCACAATTTCAGCACCTCAGCACAACCATATGACCCTGGTGCTTCAAATACATGTTAGCAAACCACTATATAGTTCCGAACAATATTAGGTTATGCGAAGGGAGACCATAAACAAGCACCGTTTGAAGTGCCATCTATCGGCGGCCACCAAACACACACACACTCTCTCACTCTCTCTCTCTCTCTCTCTCTCTCTCTCTCTCTCTCTCTCTATATATATATATATATATATATATATATATATATATATATATATATATATATATATATATGTATATATAGCTGTCCAATAGTGTAGTGTTTAATATATGCTGCTCACAACAGGAGACAATTTGGACTGGTCTCCTTTCACTCTGCCCGTATTCACTAAGCAGAAAGTAGCCATGGGACGTAAGCCGAGTTGTGACCTTGTAAATCCCGGCAGGAGCGAAAGGCTGGGAATTGACAAAGCCAATATGGGATAAGCATTACTCAGACTTGCGTATTCCAAACACGTGTATGTGGCATATGTATCACCAGGTGCAAAAAAAATTTAGAGAACAAAAGGGAATTGGGAAATGCTTGAGGAAGGTATTTCAAAGGAGGGAAGAGTCCTGATGATGACATGCAATGTTGACATGGGTAAAATTGTGATTGTTAATAACTCTTTGCAAGCTTCGACCGAGATATACTACTTGTGTCGATATAAGTCTCTTTATCCTGGTTATTATCCTATAAAACCCTAGTCACCCATGGACCAGTTACAGCATGATGTCCTCAATGGCAGGATAGCATCTATGTTAGATGACCATAAAAAAAACTTGGTAAGTAAAATATATTGTTACGGCACACCCCCCTTTTTCACTTCCCTCCAAGGCAGGGTGTCGCAAAACACGTTACCTCTCCTTTACCTGAGGTAACGCCCTCCTGGGACTCGTGTAGCGGGGGTTGGCGGGACGGGAAAAGGGTGTTTTTAAACAAATCACACACAGACACTTCTCCTTTCCTGGTATATTTGCAAACACTTACGCTTACAGGGTACAGCACAACATTACAGCCTCAGGGCACAGAGTTCCCCACAAGAGGTTCACCCAGAACACACAGCCTCCACAAGTCCACACATAGCAACCTCCACACAGCCATGCACTTCCTTAGCGAGGGCAGGCCCTAAGGAAGCCAGGGCGCCATTTCTCCGGCCACCCTGTCCACTTCCCTCCAAGGTCCTGCCTCTCACGCTCCCAGGATGCCCACAACAACCTCCACACAGCCAGTCAGCCACCCCCTTAGTGAAGGCAGGGATCTAAGGAAGCCAGGGTGCCATTTCTCCGGCCACCCTGTCCGCTTCCCTCCAAGGTCCTGCCCTCCACTCGCCCAGGAGTCAGCCTTGCACTGCTGTGTCCCTCTGTCTGTTGTCTCTCTCTCACTCCTGGCCTCCTTCTCCTTCCAACAACCAGCCACATCTCCCAAACACACCCCACCACGACTGCGTATCGCCGAAAACACAGATGCGTAGGTCACCGTATCTTGACACCTGTCAACCCTCACACGTCCCCAGGGAGGCCTGGGTGACCCACCGCTCCCTGCCTCCACACAACTACACTTACAATAACACTATTTACATGCTAAATGCGTCGCCGCAACAATATTATTCATTTTAATTGTTTTCATTCTGAATAATACGTAATTGTTAATCCATTCAAATTCAAAAATAAGATTGCAATATTAATAACAACTCAAAATACACATCCCCATCACCTAAGTCCTCCACTTCTAATTTTTAATTTTTAACACATAATTTGTGAAGATTCAACTATTTTCAATATAAATATTTCTTATTATCTGACAATGGATTAAATATTTTTTGTCATACATCAGTATGAATATGGTGACCAATGTAAATCACTATGACAAAGAAATTATGATTCAGACACTTAATGACATTTCTTATACTAGTTTATAGAATGTCAATGTATACATGTGCTATGACATCTTGATATATCCTTCAAAACAAACTAATCTCACTCACCCTTACATCTTACTACTGAATTTCCTGCTTCCAGCAAGACTGAAAGAAAAAAAATATTCAGAATGTGAGTTTACTTATAAAAATACACAAAATTAATGAAGTATAATCCAATCAATCTGGAAGCCATTTTGTACATAGATTGCTGTATGCTACCTGTGCACTACCTGTCATTCTAGTCTTCAATATCATGAAACATTATTTCCATCACTGCAATGTCAAAATACACCAGATCAAATTACTGAGGTGATTTCTTACAATCACAGCCAATCAACATTTAAGGGTTACAGACAAATATTCATTGATAATAGCAATACTGTACTATTTGTATCATATATATATATATATATATATATATATATATATATATACTATAGTATGTATACATATCAGCATACCTTTTCTGGGCATCAACAAAGTGAGCAGTCTGTGCTATGCCATTTTGGAAGGCACCATGGACAGTGGAGTAGAATTCAATACTGTTGGCCTCTCCAGCTAATGCCAACAATGGAATCTGAAAGCATTCCGCACACTGAAAAAAGTTGTCATAAATTTCCTGAAAAATCACTGGAATAATCAACCTAAGTATATCCTAATACATACAAGTGTGGGGCTATAGCTTAGTATTGTAGTTAATGGAGGATGGCGGTGGACATGCTCCTATTACAATCCTGTATCCACCCGAAAAAAATAATTCCATATTTATGACTTGGTTCCATAAAACCTGGACAGCTGCCAAGTTTCACCATCTCTTGAGTCACAACTGGTTATCTTGTTTGATACGAGAATGCATGCAGTACTGCAGTAGTAACCCCCCATGAAAGGCTTGTGCCCACTTATTCCACTGCATTGGAAAAATCCCGGTTATGCTGCAACCACACTTCATATGGAAGAGTGTTCACGGTGCAGGTGAGGGGCATGAAAATATCCTACAACTGCAGATATGACAGCTGACTTTTTTCTTATTAAAAAAACACATATGAATTAAAAAAAACAACATTCCTTGTACTTCACAAAATGGTCGCTAAAAAAAATGGACTGGGAACCCTAGTCCTTACAACATTTTGCATATATTTGAAGATAAACATATATTTCGCTATTTACAGCTTTTAATTTCTCGTCTTTATGCCACTTCACATAAACAGGTATGTAGCACATGCAAGGTGTAGAAAATAGCTGAAACTTATTTTTGTGCTAAGATGATTTAAGCATACATGACACACCTCCCTCCTTGTATGTTGTGCAAGGCAACTAAGAAACCTAAGTAGCTGGGAAACTTATCACTAATATCACATATATATATATATATATATATATATATATATATATATATATATATATATATATATATATATATATATATATACAAATACATACATAAAAAGTAATCAAGTACGTAGTTATTTTCTAAATATATGCATAAAACAAAAAAGTCATCCAAAAATAAAGGATCTAAATATACAATAATACAAAATTTCTATTCTCTGTGCAAAGAAATACGACTACCTTCCCTAGAATATAGTCATCACTGTAACCTCCTTCAAACATATAGCATCCACTAAGACAAAGACAACATTCACATTCTTTTTACAACTTTCAAGGAAAACACCTAACATGATTTCATCATAAAAATACTTTATTTACCTTATTCCCATTACTGTCAGCTGCAAAAATAGGAGTGTTAAGCTTATTTTTATTAATTTTATTTTTTCCTGACCAGCAGTTACAACCAAGAGAATGGTAGCAGTACGACCCTTGAAACAGTCGATTGGTTGCCCATTGGGATCTGAAAAAAGTATTTCAAGTCAGATTGAAAAAACAGAAATCTATATACATAGTACTTATTGCCAATAATTTTCAAAGTTAAGCTATCCCAAAGTAACTGATCCTATAAGTTCTTCATAAGCATTCATGGTCATTTGTAAAGGTCACATGTAAGTGATGACCGAAAGAGTATGAGACTGTATGGCATTAAGGCAAGAATTCAATGATGACACTTCTCTTAACCCATAAACATAACTAATCCAAGGAGATAATGCACTTGTTTGGTTCTGAATTATTCTTGTTATTACATGAACTCTTGAGGAAATACAAGTCTGGGTGAGTACAGCCCTTACCTCTCTCTTTCTCTCCCTCCATCCTTCCCTTACAAACCCCAGGAAGAAGGGATTCAATTTGTTCAGTATTATTTTCTATAAGCAAAATTTCTGCAATGTGTTCTATTTCACATGTATGATTGTTGCATGGATGTATAGTGTTGTCTTATGCCTATATACTGTTCATCCTTACTTCTTCACACCATTTTCACAGTCACCATGACCAAACAGTATGTATCACCAAGGCTTAAAGGGTGCACTGGGGGACTGATGGCTTTACATCTATGTTCATATTTTAGCAAACAGCCTACTTTAAGTTTCTTTAATATTTCTCTCTTGTACCGTTCCTTCCAAAGCTCTTTCCCTATTTCCCAACTAAGTGCATTACCACTCACCTGTAAACTTTCTTAGGATGCGGAATGTCCTTTTGACCCAAGAAACCTCTGAGCAGTCGGGTACAGGCTTGGCCCACTTCCTCTATACTGAGGGTTTCCATGTACTCTGCTTCATGTCCTCCTATCCATCCACAAAGCATTGCCTTGTGATGAAAGACTGGATCAAAGCCTGAGATGGCCTTTACCCACCAATCACTTGTCTGTCATGAAGAAAATGCAAAAATTTAGAATTATAAATGGAAGTTGTCCAACATCCATCAACTGATTGATTGCATTGTTATGTGAATGATGTTGCAAAATCTAACATTATATTAATGCTATAACGTAAAACCAATTTCAACATAGCTCTCAATTGTTAAGAAATTACATTACTTAATCCAGAATGGCTGACCACATTAAACCTTTATTCAATTTTAGTTGTGCAGGTAATAGCTGAAAAATAGTCCAGATATAGACTAGATCATCCACATGTTGACCACTTTACAATACTTCTGAACAACAGTATTCTAATGCTGTTACCTTGATAGGTAGATAATTACGTAGAAAAATAAATAGATAAATATAGATGGATAATACTTTTGTGCTTTTTACTGGATATTAGAACTGCAACAATAACTTATTTTCAATCAAGTTATCTAAAATTGTGACAAATAAAGACACAGAAAGCATCTAAAAGTCAACTCACTCATTTCCAGAACCAAGTCAAGCTTGCCAAGTCAGTGAGTGTGTCCTATGCATCACAATCATGCGATTACACCACAATTAGTTATGTTACAAGAACCATGAAAAAGTACATTATCTCTTACTTGCTGCTCCTTTCCATTAACAGAGGGAATCCGATGGGTTGTGTTCTCAAAAGGATGAATGTCGTTTGTCCACACCAACTGGATTCCCTCACAACCTTCCCACCACCATGCATCTTCATACTCAAGGAAGATCTTATTCAGGGTACCAAAGCCTTTCGACATGATGATCTGTAAGATATGCATAATCAGACTATATACATCTCTCTCTCTCTCTCTCTCTCTCTCTCTCTCTCTCTCTCTCTCTCTCTCTCTCTCTCTCTCTCTCTCTCTCTCTCTCTCTCTCTCTCTCTCTCTCTCAATGTCAGTCTCTCCTGTGACCTCAGCGGAAGCGGACTGTGTGTGCCGCTCGGCTGACCTACACGGAGGTCAAAGTTCTTTGATCGAGCGCGAGTAATGTCCGACCCCCAGGCCACTGACAGTAACGATGCCAGTGCCAGTGCATTCGTAACTGATAACAATAACAATAACACGTCAGTAAATAGTGGTGATGCAAACGGTAGTAGTAGTGTTAAATCAGTGAAATGCTCAATATCCTGGGAAATGGATGACGCTGAGGAAGTGGACGAAGGATATACACTAGTCCAAAACGGAAAAAAAAAGAGTAGAAAAGGTGCCAACCCAGATACGAGTGTCAATCTGGCAGAAAGGCAGCAGCCCAATCCTGATACACCACAAGAAACATACCGCCTGTTCTTCCCGAAGAGCGTGTCTCCGAGGGACAGGGCGATATGGCTGGCAGATGTGGCCCACAAGCACCGAAACTTGTCAGTGCAACCGAGGCTGACATCAAAATCCATCATTGCAGTGACGCAAAACTTGGACACAGTCAAGTTTTTAACGGAGATCGGCCATCCGTACAAAGGCACCATCATAAAGCTGATGGTAATAACACAGGAAAACAAGCAGACGAAGGTAGTCATACGCAACTACCCTTCATATATGACCCTGGACTACATCAAGGACCTCCCATCTGTAATATGGGTGGAGAGAGATGTATGCCGCGACAACAAGGAATCCAGGAATCAAGTGTTCGCTCTATGGCAGGGGGAACTACAAACAACACTGCAGTTTCCGGGAATGAGGCCCTGCAAAATGGAGAGGTACGTTGGAAAACCAACCTTTTGTGGGAAATGCCAAAAATGGGGACACAAAGCATGGCAATGCGACGGAAAAGTAAAGTGCGGATTCTGTGCGGGGGATCACGACTCAAAGCTGTGCAGGGAGAAGATAGACAGGGGGCAGGCTGTCACACCAAGGTGCCCAAATTGTTTTCAGGAACACAATGCTTGGAGTATCAGGTGCCCTTTACGACCGGAATCACACCTACGTGCCATGGGTCAGGTGATATACAAGCCTGCGCCTCCTCCCCTTGCCAGAGAATTTCCCCCTCTGTCCCAGGGGACGTCTCAGCCACCCTCACACCTGACTTCAGACCAGCCGTTACCCCAAGAGACCTCACCAAGTACCAGCGAGCGTCTCTCACCACCACCCACCCCCCACCACCCCTGGACTCGCCCCCACCCTTCTCATCCACCACCACAAAGGCCACAGGCTGCTCCACAACATAGCGCCCCTCCAGCTGCTACGGAAAAGCAGCCAGTAAATCAGCCAATCGAAACAGACAGCGACGCAACAACAAAAATACTGAGGGAGATGGAGGTCTTACGTCAGGAAGTGAAAACACTAAGAGACGAACAGAAAAGAATGCAGAAGGAAAGTCAGGACCAACAAACAAGAATGGAGAAGGAGAATCAGGAATTAAAAACCATGTATGCAACTCAACAGGAAATTCAAACAACAATAATAACGGAATTCGCTTCAGTAAAGGAACTACTGATTCAAATTGTGGCGGACAGCAAAGAAAAAAAAAAACACACAGGGACAATGAAATGAAGATGGAGACAGACACTGCCCCCCACCCCATCAACTACAGGACAGCGGCCCCGACCTGACTCTCACAGCCACGGTGACGGACAACAAAATGATGACCGAGCAGCCTACTCCCTCCCCCACACTGACCCACTTAGGCCAGCCAGCAGGGATAACTGTACAAGACCAGGCTGCCACTCTCCCGAAGCATGTTTATCCCGTGAGCCAGCATGTCACGCGGCCTCCATCCATCCAACCTCTGCCATCTGTCACCCAATGCTCCGTGATACCCAAGCACCAGCAATCCAGCAGGTAGAGCCAGGTGCAATAACAAATATGTCGTTGAAAGTCCTGCAGTGGAACATACATGGTATAGTTAGCAAGGCGGCCACATTAATGCAGTACATCCACACCAGTAACACTGCCATAGTTCTCCTCCAAGAGACTCTACTCAGTGACGCCCCCACCATGCGGTTTGGAAACTATCAAGTATTTAAACAGCACTGCTTGCAAGGAGGCTCGCGGGGGCTCATCACCCTTGTCAGGAGGAACATTCCAGCCAACCTTACCCAAACTCCACCACACCTTGGGGACCAGGTGGACTCACTGTGGGTCACGGTACACCTTGACACCGCCGTCAAAGTGGATGTATGCAATGTGTATTGTAGGCAAAGATCACATCTCGATTTGCTACATGCAGTGGAAAACAGTAGAGGGGAAATACTCGTCCTGAGTGGGGACTTCAACGCCCACCACCCAGTGCTGGAGCCTTGGAATGTAAGTGGCGGCAACTTAAGGGGGCGTCACATCATTCAAATGCTGGAGGACTTCGAGGAGCTGCAACTGCATGGCAAGCCATCTCCCACTCATATAGGGGGTGGGAGGCTTGATCTTACCCTTACAATGAATGGCAGTGGTTGTGTTGAGAGAGTTCACAACATCCCACAACTACTGAGTGATCACTGGGCACAGGAGATTGACATCACTCTACCGAGAACTGCAGCCCAGCCCAGTATTACAAAGAGCAGATGGATGACAAGGAAAGCCGACTGGAAAAAATTCACAGGCCACCTAAACACCTGGTATGCTAGTTATGCTGTCCCTGACTCAGTGCAACTCTTCACTGAAAACCTGACCCAAGCCATTCACGATGCAGCTGATGCATCCATGCCTCGTCAGGGAAGGAATAAATTCAACCCTAACAAGAAGCATCTCTGGTACTATGACTCAAGAATAAAGTTCCTGAATCGAGTGTCTAGTCAACTCACCAAGACATATAATCATACGAGGGCCGACGAGGATAAACGCAATATGCTGGAGTGGGCCTCCTATGCCAGAGAGCAAATCAAACTCATTCGTGAAGAAAAATGGCTCCAAAATATGAGTCGAATGACCCATGACACCAGCATGACACAAGTGTGGAGGCAAATCAAACCGTGTCAGAGGCAAACATACAAAGCCTCCCCGCCACCCTGACCCAGTGAGGAAGGCGAACGAGTTAATGAGGGAGTACCACGAGCGGGCGGCAAATGACAGCCTGACTGACAACATCAGGGGAGCGAAAGACAACCTCGACCCGGCCAGGGAGGCAGGTGTCAATGAGGCGGCTCACCAGGCAGACGACACCGACACGCCCATAACACGGGAAGAACTGCTTAGAGCGAGGAAGACAAGTCGGGACACAGCACCGGGAGAGGATGGCATAACATACTCCATGCTGAATGCAGTGTGTGATGTAGCGGGCGACCCGCTCTTACACCTGTACAACCTGTCACTCTCCCAAGGGACATTACCTGAGGAATGGAGGTCAGCAAACATTATCCCCATCCCTAAGCCAGGTGAAGGGAGCAAGTTTCGCCCAGTCAGCCTCACGTCTACATTGTGTAAAATGCTGGAGAGAATAATATTGAATCGATTAAAGTACAAAATTGGGCGCCTACATGTTGGTGTGAATGGTTTTGTTAAACACAGGAGCACTGCTAACTGTCTCTCCAACTACTTCTCTAATAACCTCGCCAAAACAGCAGTGTTTCTTGACATAGAAAAAGCCTTCGACAGAGCGCAGCCCCTGACCATCCTGTATGAGCTCACCAAGATGGGAGTTAAAGGCAACCTACTGTCATGGGTGCGGAACTACCTTACAAACAGGAAGGCTTGCGTGGTGTTCCAAGGCCAGGCGTCTCCCTACATGCAAATGGAAAACGGAACACCACAGGGAGGTGTCATCAGCCCAACTTTATTTAACGTGTTAATGGACGTCCTTGCCAAACTCCCCTATCCACGAGGGACGCAACACATAGGATATGCTGATGACATTGTCCTACAAACATCAGGCAGGGACTCTACCACTACAATGCAGGAATCTCTCAACCTTCTGGCAGCCAAATGTGAAGAAATTGGATTCACCAACTCCCGCACAAAAACAAAGGCAATGTTCAAGACGAGAGTCACTCCACCAACAAAACTTCAGCTGCAAGGTCAGGACATAGACTGGGTGGCAACCCATCGATATCTGGGAGTCATCGTTGCCCGCAACAACACCTGCAAGGCCGAGATTCACCACCTGAAGGAAAAGTGCAGAGCGAGGAACAGGATCCTGAAGGCGTTGTCATGGCGTGGAATGGGAGCCTCTGGCAAAGTCATTCTGAGTGCATACAAGTCACTCGTGCGGGCACTCATAGACTATGCCAGTCCTGCGCTGGTCAACATCACCACCACTGACGCTAAAGGCCTCGAAACAGTGCAAAATGAGGCACTGAGGACTGCCCTGGGAGCCCCGAGGTGGACGAAAGTAGAAAATTTGAGAGCTGAAGCACAACTACCATCCCTGACACAAAGAATAACCTCCATGACGGCCAACTTTCTCATCAAAACTTATATCAGAGGCCACCCAGACCATCTACACACACTTCTTCACAATCATCGCGAGCAAGGTGGCCAGGGCAGGTGGCTTACGAGGGCGTTGGACGCCCTACACCGCTCTGGGATCACCTGGGAAACTATGACGGCCGCCACCATTCCCAACGAGGCTTATCCCCCACCCCCATGGCAGGAGCCTGTCATCACGACCATCGTCAACCCACCACGGAGAAGGAAAAACTTGTGTGTACAGGCAGAACTTCGGCAAGAAGGACTACACTCCATCAGCGACGCACAGGGCTCACACACCGCTACATACTACACTGATGGCTCCACCGACCCAGTGACTGGGAGAGCTGGCGCAGCGTATGTGTGTAGGACTGGTGCAGAGGGCGTGGCTGCCGCCACTACCGTCACAGCTTCTGCCCGGACATCTGATTTTTCTTCCTCCACACAAACGGAACTGGCGGCAATAGCTATGGCGCTTGAACACGCCCACACCTCTCATTGCCCTAACATCGTGATCGCTACAGATTCCATGACGGCCATCGCTGCGATCAAAAAGAATGATGGAGAAAGCATCTCTCAAACACGCGTCATCCAGGGGACAGCAAGAGCCATCCATGCCGCTGGTAGGTGCGTCACCATCACCTGGATACCATCCCATGTCGGCATAACAGGTAATGAGGAAGCAGACGCCCTGGCCAAAAGGGCGACCAGTGACGCAACAGTGGCCACAATCATCCCCAGGACGCTCCATCAGCTGAGAAAAACGGTGAAAATGAACGTAGAAAAACAACATCCTGAACAACAGAATATTGAGAGTGCGAGTAAGCTGTGGTTCAGCAGTGTGGCTACAGGCTGCCCGCCCCCAACCCGTCACCCCCCCAGCCGCCTGTGTGAGGTAGTGAGGTCACGGATACGGCTTGGCTACCCATATGCCTGGCAACTGGGAATCACCACACCAGAGGAGAGGAGACGATGCCGTGTCTGTGATGAGGAGAATGGCCACACCTTGGAACACTACCTCAGAGACTGTCAAACAGTGAATAAAATACGCGTGCAGTGTATAGTGCCCAATCCCACCCTTACAGACCTAGCCAAACACTTTTTAAATGTCCTCCCAAAAACACTAAGTAACTTTCCCAAGTTTTGCGATGTAACTAAATAAAAACCCATATATAATACATGTACCCATAATCATATATATATAATATTAATATTACTCTAACTATTCTAAGTGATGAGACATGCCTTTATTAGGCAATACATGTCTCTTTCACATGTATGATGTATTCATATTGTGAATAAAAGTTATGAATCTGAATCTGAATCTCTCAATGTAAAAGTAACACATTACTCAATATGAATAGAAAGAGAAAACTGAAATGAGAAGCTTTTTGTCAACTTACATTCTGAAACTCCACTGGCAATGGAGGTGAAAATATATTCAAATTCTTCTTCAGATATCCAATGGCAGGTGTTACCATAACATGCTGAGCTTCATATTCTTTACCATCTCTGTAAAGTCCAATTGTGTAAAAAAATAAAATCTATTAATTAATACAAAAAGGGTCGATGTCCATGATGTAGAGACATATTCTTTTTCTATTACAGCAACCTGAAATTAACTGATCAAGGATGCTGCAATAACATATATAATTTTTTTTCAATGAACATGATGACAAATAAACACATTGATGCATCGAGAAATGATTATGAAATGATTATGAAAAAAGGTAAAAATTAAAATGAGTAAGAAAAGTTTCATTAAAATAACATAAATAATAAGTTTTATTTAACTGTCCTTTAATGACACCTCAGCTCACTTGCCTGCATCGGATAATCACTGGGGAGGTTCCTCCATCTGGACGCAGGAAGGAAATTCTATTTGCCACCACCTCAGATGCATACTCAATGCTGTAAAACAAAGTTTTTTTTTTTATTTATTTTTTTTTTTTTTTTTATTGGCTATGACAATAAAAGTTTCATTATAAACCCTAAATGCGTTGTCTTGGCTATCCCATTTGAATGGGGATATAAGCCAGCTATATGAATAGATTCATGAATGAAAATTATGATTCATTTAATAATATGTAAAATTTCTATATAGCATTCCACTGCATTCCCAAAAACTTAGCAAAATTTTAAATCATAATCCGAGGCCATTATAACGTGGTTCACAAATATTCTTGATAATTTTCCAAGTTACAGATAAAATACGAAGTTTTATTGTGCATTCAAAAGATGACTCCACTAAACTAAGCTATCAAATTTGTTCTTTCCATAGTTTTAATATGATCCCATGAAAACATTAAGGCCTTTCCAAGTATTAGTAATGAGAGGAATGGTAGGTGACATATGCATGGGACAGTTATAACTTTTCTTTTATATTCAACAGCTCCGTTTTACAAACAAAATCACTCTGGAATAAAGCCATAAACATTTCAACAAGAAACAGTCTTTAACATTCACCTTCACTATTTAGTTTCCGGGAGAGGTAAAAAGACAGCAGGTGCATATTACAGATTCCTTGCCTTGCTTCACTGTTAATGAACAAGAACTTAAGAGCTGGTAAGAATTTTTGGTAAAAGTCATAAACATTTGTGTATGAAATACTTACCATTCAACTTCACTGTTAAGTTTTACAACAGCTTTTGTCTCCGCCAGAAGAACATTCAGTATAGAGAGGAACCCATTCTTAGGGTTCATATTATTCTCACCTTCGCAGAACTTATAACTCTCCCAACAGTTAGTAGATAGTTGGTGAAGTGAGTCACAAGCATTGTCGATTCTATACCACCTGAAATGCGAGACAAAGTGGAGTGTGTAAGGTTGATATTCTCATGCCATGAACACCTTAGTGGAAATAATGTGCAACATGCATCAGAAAAGACAGACAGAGACTCATGTGAATCAGAGTTAAACAACAAAGAATCCTCCATCATAGATTTGATATATAATGATCATGTGCAGCTGACTTGAATGAAAAACTAACCTTACTGCCCAACAATACAGGGCCTCCTTGATTCTCCTTGTTTCTGGGGTATCATTTGTCCTTTCTAAGTAGTGAAAAAACACTTCTCTCAACACATGCCCAACAGAAAGAGATGTTGAGGTTGGGGTACATTCTTTTTCTGCTTCTTCTATTACTTCAAGAACTTCCTCCACAATTCTGTTATCAATTTCTTTTCCATTCTCCATGAAAAATTTACCTAGAGGAAAATTATTTAAGATATTTTTACAATATTAGATAATAATGATGTATAGGTTTATTACAATAGTAAACATTCTACAAAAACACTGTAATGTGTAGGGATATGAAGGATACCTTAGTCATTACTAAAAAACTGACACTATATACTGGCATCCTACTTCCAAGGTCACACTCCTTGATTTAGGACCATATCTATTCTCTGGTTGATGAACTCGGCCTTCAGCGAGAAACGAGACAAACTCAAATTGTTACTGACTGGCTGGGAATTTGAACTTTGTATTTCTTGGTTGCTTATCAAACACACTAGCCATTTATTTAAAGTGCTTTTATACCTAAAAAATCATTCTGGAGACAATGGTTATTGTTTACCTCTCGACTTAGCCACACAGTCCATTTGTGTTTGTCCTTAACGTAATACAAAAAATTAAATCAATTCGTAAATAATAGTAATAGACAAGTTGATTCCCTATTTAGTCTGTTAAATTGAGGGTCGAGTGTATATATATATATGTATGTATGTATGTATGTATTTACCTTTGCCATCAACTGACACATGATGGGAGAGAAGGTTTCTTGATTTTGCAAACTGATATATCATATTTCCTATTTCACCATGGATCCATTGAGCTCCCAGGTCCACCACCCCTTCCAGGGGCATCTGCACTGTGTGTATACGCCCTCCGATGCGGTCACTTGCTGGTGAAAAATTCCTTCTCATGATATATCTTTTCATTCCAACTAGCTTAGTTAATACTATGGTCAAATGGGAGATCAATTAAATATATATCATATTAATTTTTTCTCTTTTATTTTGAACAATTCAAAATGCTGGAGGTAGACCCATATATGAGAACTGCCTGCATAAAAAGTAGGGCAGGCAACAAAGAAAACATCAGAAATATTACATTATAATTCTGAAGGAAAAAATTTATGACTGCATCAGAAAAAAGGAAACATCAATGTAAAGCTTACATGTGTTTTGAATACAGAACCTTTACATACCTTCAAGTATAAGTACAGAGTTGATGCCTTGAGCAGTCAACTCTCGTGCTGCCCCGATCCCAGCTGCTCCTGCCCCCACAATGACCACAGTGTATCTCTCTCGGCTCTTTGCTGTTAGCAGTACATCATGCTTCAGAATGCTGCAAGGTAAATAATTACTAGTCAACACTTGCCTATGCCATACAGTTTAGATATAAGAATTCAGTAATTTTTTCATTGAAGATGTTACTTTTGCTCAATCTTTTTAAATAAAGATTCATTATCAATGCAGTACAAACAAGGACAAACTTTTTAGTTACTTATTGAAAAATACTAGAGGAATAATCAATTCAACTATAACAGCCAATAATTATTGGCATATGTGTACACATCATTTAAACATTTATGTATAAGAAAAAGAAGTTATGCGGCTGTGAAGAAGGAAAACAGAATCACCGAATAATCCTTCAATTAGCCCCTTTAATGTAACAAGACCTTAACCAAAAATTAGCAGTCACCAGAATTAGAATCTAGGTTGCAGACACATAATGGGATTTATGGAGCTACAATTAAAGTTCAGTTACTCCACAAACCCATATGTATGTATCTGTGTTGGAGTCTATTCTGTGTAGGGCTTAGATTCTAACAATTCAGGTAACCATGAACAAGATGATACAGGACTTGTTGAAGGGGCTAATTCAGGTTACAGTATAAATACAATGGTTTCAAAACACGCTTTACAAGCTTATAGTTTGTTTTCTTTTTTAAGAAAATACTGATGTAAAGAATGATTCGTTAGTTTTCCTTTCACAATGTAAGCAATATCATAGCATTTCATAAACACAGTTACATGCATACCACGTTGAATGCACCTCTTCTCGTCTGATCAGCGAAGTTAAGCAACATTGGGTCTGGACAGTACTTGAATTTGTAGTGGGGTATAATGACCTAGCTAGGAAAGTTAAAAAGGATATAAGGACCGCAAAGAGGAATTATGAGGTTAGGATAGCTGGAGATGCCCAGAAGGATCCAAAGGGATTCTATCAGCTGTACAAGGCTAAAACAAAGGAAAGAATAGGGCCTCTTAAAGGAATGGATGGCAGCTTGATAGAAAATGGTGAGGAAATTAGTAAGGAATTAAATAAATACTTCTTGTCTGTATTTTCTCAGGAAGAGTCGGGTAGGGAACTGGAGCCAGTACAGATCTTTACGGGACAAGAGGTTGATGAATTAAGCGAAATAGTCATAAGTAGGGAAGTAGTTAGCAAGGAAATAGATAGACTTAAAAAGACTAAATCTCCAGGGCCAGACGCCATTTTTCCGAGGATTCTTAGGGAATGTAGAGAAGAACTCGTTGAACCCATTGCGATGATTTTTAGAAAATCCCTAGATACAGGAGTAGTTCCTAGGCTATGGAGGCAGGCAAATGTAGTTCCTATATTCAAGAAAGGAGATAAGGCAGAAAGTAGTAACTATCGCCCAATCAGTTTAACATCAGTGGTAGGCAAGATGTTAGAAGCTATCATAGCAAGGGCAATTTAGATGAACACAAGCTAATTAGACATAGTCAACATGGTTTTAGCAAGGGGAAGTCCTGCCTGACAAATTTATTATCCTTCTATAGGAGAGTATTTGAAATCATAGATAAGGGGGACGAGTATGATATAGTTTATTTGGACTTCAGTAAAGCCTTTGACAGAGTACCCCATAGGAGACTGTTAAGTAAAGTCAAGGCTCATGGCATAGGTGGGAAGGTACTAGAGTGGATTAGGGGATGGCTTACTAGTAGGGAACAGAGAGTACAGATTAATGGGAAGAAATCAAAATTGGGTAATGTCACTAGTGGGGTACCACAGGGATCAGTACTAGGACCATTGTTATTCATAATCTATATAAATGACTTAGAGACAGGAATAAACAGTGATATCAGTAAATTTGCCGATGACACAAAGATAGGAAGACCGGTAAAGAATTTAGATGATGCTAGGATGCTGCAGGATGACTTAAATAGGCTGTACGAGTGGTCAGAGAAATGGCAGATGCAGTTTAATGTTAACAAGTGTAACATTATGAGTGTAGGTAAAGGTAATAGGCCTGTAGACTACACATTAAATGACAATACCTTAGGAAAGTCATATAGTGTGAGGGACTTAGGAGTTCAAATAAGCAGTGACTTGCGCCCCAGGGAACAGTGTATCATAGCTAGAAATTGGGCCAACAAGATACTGGGATTTATTAAGAGGTGTGTGACAAATAGGAGTTCTGAGGTCATTCTAAGGTTGTATTTAGCGCTAGTAAGACCCCACCTAGATTATGCAGCTCAGTTTTGGTCCCCTTATTATAGGAAGGATATAGGCTCCTTGGAGGCAGTCCAGAGAAGAATGACCAAGATGGTCCAGGGGCTGAGAAATTTACCCTACAAAGATAGGTTAAAACGTCTTAATCTCCACTCCCTAGAGAGAAGGAAGGCAAGAGGGGATATGATTGAGGTTTTCAAATGGGTAAAAGGAATTAATAAGGGAAATATTGATCAGGTTTTAGGATTTAGTAGTCAGGATAGGACACGTGGAAATGGGTACAAGCTAGAAAAACTTAGATTCAGGACAGACCTAGGTAGATATTGGTTCACTAACAGAGTCGTGAACGATTGGAATAGGCTGGGTAGACATGTAGTAAGTGCTGAGTCAATAGGTAGCTTTAAAAGACGGTTGGATCAGAGTATGGATAGGGATGACAGGTGAGATGGCTAAATATTGGATTATTCCAAGGGTGGGGGACAAGGAGCTGCCTCGTGTAGGTCATTAACTGGCCTCTTGCAGTCTCCTCATTTCTTATGTTCTTATGTTCTTATGTTATATTCTTCAAAATTATCAAAACAAAAATTTGCAACTCATTCTTGCCTTTGACATGCAAAACACACAAACCTTTCGTATGAATGTCTGATAAGACAGATCTGTTATGTATTCTGGTGTGAAATTGTAGGTTTGAATTTTTACATTAAAAAGCAAAAACTTAAAACATGCATTGGCATTATTCTATCAGCAGACACAAAAAATATCAACTGTATTCCATCAAAATGTTTACTATGGTTTAGGAGAGGCATTCTATGATTACTGCAGCTACAGTTTGTCTTCAAGAAATTGTTCAAAAACTGTATTGAGGAAACTTGTGGGAAAAACACTTTCTCTTTGACAATATACATACACGCATCTTCACACGGCCAGTGTTCTTTCTTTCCTGTACTTGATTCACATAACTAAAAATTTCAATTGCTGCAAAGTGCCTCAAATAGTATGCATTTCCAATCAATATACTACATAAGACTAAGTGAAGCACATAACAGTATTGAAAGTCTACCTACCTGTTGCAAGAATAACAAACATGTCATAAAAAATTACAGAAAAGTCTGCATGTAATTCATATTTAGTGTATACAGTGAGTTTTTCCAAGAGACAAAATCAAAGTAAACAAATATTAACAAATAATGTGAACACCTACACTTACTTCATTGTGACAGTCAACTTTAACTTAAAGAGTAATCAAAATATGAACTATAAGCCTGAAATCACTAGTAAGTGATTACCTCTACAAAGTTACTGAACTTGACGTCACATATTTTCTAGTAAAAAAGCAGGGGGAATGAGAACTTTCATTTTGTATGTGTGCACACAAAAGACCTCTATAATTCGACCTAATTGGGGGGGAGACCTGGGTCGAATTAGCCAAAAGTCCGAATTATCTGATTATTACCTTTCTAGCCCCTCCACACAATAAGAACTCATCAAAACATGCCAAGACTGCACAGATTGTAGTATTTATACTCACCAAAACATTGGCAGATACTGAAATCTTGAAATGCAGTACTCTGTCAAGCCGAGTCTGTCTCATCACAGCATTTGATTAGCTGATGCGCTCCACAGATTCGGACATGGAGTGCATCAGCCAATCAGACCCAATGATGAGACGAGGCTGTTGCCATACCTTGAGTATTGTTATTGATAGACTCGGCTTGACAGAGTATATTAAGTACTGTATTTCAATATTTCAGTATCAGCGCAATAGAAATAGGCACCGCATGGGAGATGTCGGACTCACACTAGTAATCCCTGGACAATTCAATCTTCAGTTTGAATTGTGGAAATTTGTTGAAAAATTCAAACTCGCCCTGAGAACGGGTCGAATTATCCGAAATTTAAATTATACAGTTTTGAATTATCAAGGTTTTAGTGTAATATCAGATAGTGGTGTTAGTAAAATTGAAATGAAGTTTTTGTCAATGTAAAACAAGTCATTGGTACACTATTGATAAAACAATAAGGTACAAATCTATCTATCTATATACTAAGTTGAAGAAAAAAAACTTCAATGGGGTAGCCAGAACAATGCGTCAACATACATTTACATGCACTCCCTTACGGCATGTGCCATTGCACGGCTGAGCCCCACGCAGTGGAGTTGGGGAGGCCGATCTCTTCTCCTCTAGTGGCCTAGAGACTATGGGAGAAGAGTGCATGTACCTGTATGCATAGGTGTGAGTGTGAGCGCCTTGTCTCGGCTACCCACCCTTTAGGGGGATGACAGCCTAGTACACAAGTATATAGGTATATATGATAATAATATTTAGATGATCTTCAAGTCATTATGCATTTAGCATTACAATAAATTTTGTAAGAATGTAATAATGGAGAAGACTATATAACTTTTGCAATTTATTCAACATTTCACAAAAATTTCCCCATTTAGTAAAATGAAAACACAAATCATTAGTATGTCAACTCATTTATAAAAGGAAGGAAAGTTTCAAAATTTGGAAACAAGAAAATTATTGGCTAACAGTAAACTACAGTAGAACATTGACTAAATGTGAGACAAGGTCCAAGAGATATTTTGAAATAATTTCACATTAAACAAGTACTGTTTGAAAAAAAACAATTACGTAAGTGACAGAAAACACACAAACACTTCCTAGACCTGACTGAAACAGATCCAGATGCATAAAAAAGACTAGCATTCATAAATGAACACAGCTGAAATTATAAGATGCAGAATAGCTTGTTTCCTAGCAATCAGCTAATGTTAGAGGAATGAGTGAGTTGATGCAAAAAGAGTAAGCACCAGACATCAGAGGTCATTTGGCAAATGTTAGAGGATGGTTACACTGATGCTACAAACTGCCTTCATCTTGTCTGCTTTAATGTATCACTCACACTCACCATACTCTTAAGTTCTCCCTTTATATTAACCTTTCACTAAAAATTCCACTAAAAATGTAGTGATCCCTAATGCAAACAGCCAAAAGAAGAAAAAGACTATTCTGATAAATATGGTAATAGGAAATTTTTGTAAAAGATGGGCAGGTACATGTCTTATATCCATGTTTAATGCTCGGTAAATGTTGAGAACCGTATGCGGTGCATGGTGCTTCCCTGATAAAAAGACAATGTCATTAATATTTAGAGATTCACCGCATCCTCCCCTGAAATTACCTTACCCTCTTCTTTCTTTTTCCCTTTCTCATGGCTGGATATCACTCTGACTTTATCCGTAATTAAATTGTTTGCTCTGAATGAACCTTCTCTTACTTCACATTGGCCTTCCCTTCTAAAAAACATGAGGAAGAGTGTCATTTTGGTTAACTGAGTAGCTAGTGATACCACCATCATGATCTCCCATGATTTGTGATGAGGCAAATGATTGAATTCACATCATGAAGGTAGTGAATGTTGCATGAGGCAGTACTAACATAACACAGACTCAGGTTTGTACACATCTCAGAAACTTTTCAAAGCCATCAGAAATCTGTACTCTTGAGTCATACAATAGTTTTTCACTAAGCCAAGAAGTGTAGAGCAAGTTACAGGCCAATGGTGGCTGATCTCTTAGACACAGCAGTGATAGCTGATGCACAATGCTACACCAGATTCACTAAAATGTCACCACAAAAATTGAGGATGTGGAATCATGCTACCCTTTTGACTTGCCTAGTGTGGCATCTGGCACAAAACACTATCTGCGAAACTTTAGAATAGTGTGAATTTTCATGTGATTAACCAAATTCAATTGATGCAAATTAGAAAACATTTCCTTTAGATTTGTTGTTTTTAACTGTCACTTTTCAAACTGATATAACTTTAAAGAAGCTCATATCAATTCAATGTTCTAATGTAAATGACATACATACACATTATTCCAATTTGTAAAACCATGCAATAAACAAACAAATAACAATTAACTCACAAGCAAAGAGCCTTCATCGCTCATCACTAAAGGCAATAATTAACAACAAAGTCAAAGGATGTGATTTGAATACTATTACAAATATCGACATTACCAATACAAGAAAGGTTCAAGTTCAAAGTCAAGCCCCCACCATGGACCAGAAACGGACCATTCAAAAGATAAGAACAAACTGATAATTCCTATCAGCTGACTCCAATCTTTGAATTCCAAAGCTAATAGTTTCACAAGTAACGAAAAATTGTACTCTTTAAAATATCAGAGCCATTATATGGAAACAGGACACCACTTAGGGTCTAGGTCACACCAATAGCTAATAAACCACTTAGTAAAGCTAAGAGAGGAAGAGATAAATGACATTTGTATTGTAATAAAAGCTGGAAATGTGTTAAGTACTCTTTCCAGAATGTTGTGAGTCTTTGAATTTTGATATTAATATAGGTAGCTGAAAGCAGGGTCGATAAAGAACATAATATATTTCTCTTCCTGATCCAGCAAGGGATCTGGGAAGCCCTTGTGTATTCTTTTGCATGAACTTCGTGTTAAGGATGTATGGTAATGGATATTGCACTGCTGTTATCAATGTCAACTCAGACAGCCTCCAACCAGTGTAAGAACTATTCATTCATGTTTTTTAGGAAGAGAGAAAACATTTGTTTACATCAGCATCAATTATGCCTCTGCCACAATCTGAGAGACGACTGATATGTGGTAGTGGTTACATAAAGCAATGGTGGTGGCCGGTAGTCAGACAAGGAAGCATGTCATAGAGCAGGCTAACACATGTATATACGTACTAAAAATCAACCAACACTTCACATTGGTAAGTCACAAAGTTACATGTGGCATTATCTTTGAGCAAAGCAAAATGTTATGATGGAATTAGTTAAGGGAAAAAATAGTGTTCTTTCCATTGGTAATTAGTTGAGAATGTTGCTCTTCTTTGTCCTCACCATAATGAAAGATATATGTATCATAAGAAGCTTTTTCTTTATAAACTTAATAATAATTTGTTAACTGGAATATGCATTGAGTGTTGTTAGATATTTCAATTGCCACTGTAACTGTTACATTTAATGGCAATATATTATATATTTTTATATATTTAACCAGTTAATCTATTAATACACACAAAAAAGTTATTGTGCTTACAAATGTTAAATGTTATTTGAAACAAGTGGTATTTTTCTTTATAAATTCAAAATCCTATATCATTGACAAATATTACTCCAGAATAAAAACAGCAGACTACTTGGTAGTAACAATATATGGCAACAAATCAGATAGGTAATAATACAAAAAGAAGTTACAGTTACCTGCTGAAATACTTGATCAGCCTGTCAGCCTCTCTCTGTCCAGTCTCCAATGCACCATGAACCGTTGAGTAATAATAATCATGAGTTGCTTCTCCAGCAAAACATACAAGCTGAAAACAATAAAAAAATTAAAATATTCTACTAAACTTTATTTTTTTCACTATTCCATCACCAAAGATTACATAACACTATGATTCTTAGATAAGCTGACCTGTATATAATTGAAAAGTGACTTGATTGAACAATCACGCCATTATATGAAAGCACTGAAAAGATATCCATTAACTACACAATATATTGATTATATTATGAGGTTCGCTTACACACTGATACAGTTACGTACTTTGTGTCGATTGCCCTTTTCTTCTCTAGATTTGGATGAACAGAAAAATAAAATATCTCTAGTGAACTATAGTGCTGGGTTTTTGAAGCACATCGGTTTTCAAAACTTCAGACAAAAGATTGTGTACCTTTATATCCATTCGTTGCCATAATCTGATACCTCATTACCATTAGACACATTCATCCATCATATAAAACCATAACTAATCCTTAGCATCCACTATTAACTTTACTCTCAGATTAAGTTAAGGAGAAACCACCTAGTTTGGACCCTAGTCTGTGGTACCTCACATGTGTGGGAAACAACTATTTGCACTAAAAATTATAGTAATAAACTGACTAATAAACAAACAGATGAATGTATTAACATCATGATTTTCAACTATCATGCAACATTTGGTCAACATAACCATCACATGCTGCTTCACTATTAACATTGTCTAACCAAACTTTCCTACACAGACTCTTTAGAATGTTATCATTCTCAACTTTTTGTGTCTATCCAATAAAATTGTAATGCATCCACAAAAAAGAATTAGTAAACATAACATCAAATTACTGATGCTGCATTGTGATCTTGTGGTTCTTACAAACTTACAGGAGTGTTTTGTCCCACGTCACAGATAGGTTCAGCCAAATCAGCAGCCATCACTCCCATAGTTTCAGTTTTAAGTGAGCGGAAACTGTAGGAACCTCTGGTCCATGGATTAGTACTCCATGCTGATCTGCATGATAAAATAAAACAAAATTCAAAAGCTTGAATTCTTAACAACAGTAGCTGATGTTACAAGATTCTTTGGTATGCCATTAAAAAGATGATTATATTCTGGATATCTAGGAAAAATTAAAAATAATTATTAATAATAATCTCTAAAGGGGATGTTATGTCATACTGTTAAGAGGGACAAGGCATTCATTACAATATGATTGAACATCTTAAGAAATCAGGTAATCATGCCTGTATCCTGTCTGAAGGTCGGCAAGGGCCATCTGGCAGCATCAATAATGGATGCAGGAGTACAATCAAGGGTGCACTGCTGTGGCCTTGATCATGTAAAGGATGCCTTTCTTTTTCAGTCAGTTCAAACACCTAGTAGAGGCAACAATATTCTAGATCTAGTATTTACAAACGATTGTAACATTATTCATACTTGTGAAGTTGGTGAACCTCTAACAAACAGCAATGACATGGTGAGAATTACACTGCATGTCCAAACCAAAATAAGGAACAATTCCTTTCTAGTACTTTAATTACAAGAAAACTAATAGTATATGTTAATACCTCTTGCAAAAGACTGCATCAGGAATTTGGTACTTGGATGGCAACCTCTTCCTCATATAAGCTATGCAGCGCTGTGCCACCTCTTCTTCAGGAGCACGTTCCATCATCATGGCACCAGTGCCTGTTATCCATCCACACATAACAGTAGGATGCAGATAGGCAGAGTAAAATCCAAGCAGACTTACTTCCCAGTTCTGTTAAAGTAAATGATAGTGTAATAAAGTTTCTAAACATTTACTGAAACTAAAAAAAATTAATGAAATATGTTTATCTATTTATATGCCAAGCTGTTATCCCCCTAAAAGAAGGTAGCCAAGACAAGGCACACCAGGGTTCATGAAGACATTACTCTCCCCCCCTCCTTTGCATCTTATCTTTTTGTAAGAGAGTATACAGAGGAGGGGCTTCCTATACCCTTCGCTCCGTCCCTTCAATTGCCTTTTACGAACCACAGGGATTACGGTGATATAATTCTAGTACTGAAGCTAATAAGAACAAACTGGTACTTTTCTGTGTATAAAAGATGCATATTCAAATTATATACATTTTGAGCTTATGTAACTTGTGTACGGGTAATTAAGAAGTTCTTTCTAGTATATATACTTTTGTGAATATTGTGCATCATCACCATTTTGTCTATCATATAATGACCACATTATAAAAGATATCTATGAGCTCCCTTTTAATGTAATACAAAATAAGGACATCTGTGAATTTCAGGCAGTGAGCAGTCCTTTTGCTGAATAGCAGTGTGAATAATGACTAGCTAGGTGGGCCCATTACATTAGGACACCTGTTTTTCTCAGTTTTCTTCCATCTCTCTTCTAATCCCTCAATCTTGTTTGATATATGGAAGAGGGTTAGGAAGAATATAATACTTTCCTTTGATAATGAGGCTTACCACATATTCAATAAACTTACCTCTTCAGTTATCTGAGCTGGTTTCTCCTGAGCATTGTGCAAGAAACTGAATCCATCACAGTCTTCGCTCCACCATCGGTGAGGAAATTGAATATATATCTTATTTACCACATTAATCTCCAGTCCCTGAAATAAATTAACATCTACCAGTATTCTTTTATAAATGATAAATAAAAAAGGAGCAGTTATTGATGTGCAAAATAATATTCACCCTCTACTGGTCAAAAGAGATACAGCATCTCTTCAAACATTAAAATAATGGGGCACAAAAATATAGTTAACCATAGTAACAAAAACTAACAGGTTTGCATCTTGCAGATCGTACCATGGGTTCTACTTACCTCGATAGCTTGAATTTTTTTATGGGGCAAAGGAGGCATGAACATCTCATTTGCAAGAGCTTTAAGGACTCCAATGGATGGAGTGAAGATGACATGGTCAGCCTCAATGCAAGCACCAGATGTCAAGGTAATCTTGCAACCAGGTCCTGCTGGAAGAACATCATTCCCCCACTTTATGTGTTTCACAGGGGAGCTCAGTTTTATGTGGGAAGGAGGTATCTTCTCCTGAAATAAAAATAAAACTGCCATTAAAGTTTTAGAAATGAATTTTAAGAATGAAGGAACTATCAGTACTGCTACCACTCAAGCGGCAAAACAAGTAGTGCCAGATCACCAGCAACAACCTAAAGAAAAAAAATCTAAATTACATTTGAAAAAACCTAATAGAATTTATCTATAATAATAATAATAGAAAATATCATAATTGTGGACTGGGTCAAAATACTTGTCTAGTCTGTAGTTAAAAGCTGTGATACAATTCACAACATAGGATGGTAAAGAATTCCATATGTTAAAGACCCAATTAAAGAAAAGTGTTTGACTGCTTGATAATCTTTTACCAATTATCTTATATATACTGTTTGTGAGGAACTGCACCTGCCTCGTCTTCCCCTAATTAGTGGTTGAACTACCACTCTCGTCTGCCGGCGCTTGTTCACCGGCTTCCCCGCCACTACCCCACCCCCTTGTCCAGGTGTAGGGGTGTAGTCTAACCGAGCCAAGCTCCACGCCACCGGCTTGGAGAAGGACAGAACGCCTCAGCTCTCACACCTGACCACCTGCTGCTGGTTCTCAACATTCCGAAGGCATTTCTGGAGACTTGGGCTCCCTTCCAGTGTGCCCTTCAACTGTACCTACACCATTCGACCCTTCCTGCTGTCTGAGGAGCAATCTACGTTGCCGAGTGTTGCTGTCACGCATCTCACCCTCCAGACAGCTGTACAGGGAGTTATTTGGGTGTCATACCCCTGCTCTGGTAATTGTTTACGAGCAGTTCGTCGTTGGTGATTTATTTTGGCTTTTAGCCTACTGTTTGCTATTTGTGTGTGTGTAAATATATTCGGGGTATCATACTCCATGATTTTTCTTCCCCACAACTCTATAAAAAGATAATATTAATTGGTAGTCACCTCGGCCCTGACACTGTTACATTTTGTTATACTTGATCTTTATATTGTTACATCTTGTTTTATCTGATCAGTCAACTGTAAATCAATCTAAATATTTTATAATCCTTCCTCTCTTTAATAGAAGTGTCAAATTATATGAAGAAGGAATTATTGGTCAGAAGAATATAGGCACTAAGTGTGTAGTGGCAGGACAGTCAATGTCAACCAAACTTCACTTGGATTATTGTGTTCATTATGGTCCGACTGGTAAGACGTAGTGCATGTTGAGCGTGTTGTCAAGGATTGATCCCTGGCTGCAGTCCTCTCATGGCTACCCCTTTAGAACAATGTTTCAATGTTTCCAAATAAGAGTCATTACAAGTGGAGTATTTATGGCTGCCACTGAATATATGTTAAAATACACTGGCAGACTGTGGTGGCAGCCCTCGGTCAACTTTGATGGCGGAGGTAATTAGTAGACATATAACTTATGAGCTATGATACTTTCATAAAAAAAAGTCTGTAATATGAGTAAATTATGCATACCATTAGATGGTTAGTAAGATTTAGGTAGCCTCCCTGCTTCCAGTTAACTACTGGATTGCCAGGACATTCTTCATACTGCAGAAGACCTTTAGCTGAGACTTGAAACCAGTTTTCTGATCCATTGATGCAATCTAGAAAGCGACCTTGCCAATCTAAAAGTTCATCTCCTAGGGATCCCCACTTGTTTTTTGTCTTAAATCTGTTGATGAACAAAAAGTTAAAATGAATCTCAACACGTAAATTCATGTTAAATATTAATCTACATCATATTTACATCATCACAAACAGCATGACATGATGAAAAAGTTTTACACAAAAAGGCAAATAAATTCAGATGCAAAAGGATGACAAGCAGTACCCATGACAAAACAATTGAATTACCAACTCGGGTGGACAGCAGCGAGCAATTTTCACTCATTTGTTATAATATCATATTCTTCAAAAAGTTTTCAGTGGTTTCTCACATTCATCTAAGTAATTCTAGATGATCTGGGCCGTCAAAGAGGACCCGTCATAGGCTATGTCTAAGGATTTGAATGAAGGACTTTCCTTCTCCTTTTATTTAATAATAAAATCCTATGATTGAGGAACAAATGAACTGCGACATTATTGATGCAAATATTGGGGAGGCGGTGACCGAGTGGTCAAAGCACGGAAGTGGTGAGCTCCATGTCCAGAGTTCAGCTATTTTTCAAGCTATCGTCAAGTGGCCGAAAAAACCCACGTGCTGCTATTCAACCCTGTCCTCGACTGTGAGTGCATTGGAGACTTCAGGGGGCGGCATGAACCTCCACAGGCGTCACTTAAAAAATATTGCCTGCACCACTAATGGGCGAGGGTCAACCACCATCATCACAGCTCTCAAAAATTCCTACGGGGCCTCAGAGCCGAGCAGTAGATAGCCTACAGGTGCTATAGGCCAACATAAAAAAAATATAATTAAAAATTTTCAAAAATAAAGATTGTCATTGGTTGTGACCAATAGAAATCATTCAGTTTCCATACATACTGTATAATTTCACATTGTTCTTGGATCAAATAGTAAATATAATAAATAATATAGTAAATATAAAAAATATTACTTATTTGAGTATACTATCCTTTACCAACACCAAAACTACATACTCACTTCTCTGTAAAATATTGTCCTATAGAGCCTGGATAGTCAGCAAAGTTATTCTTTGAAGAATCTTCAAGCTTTTTAAAAGTTTCTGAAAATTCATCACTAATATCTTCAGCAACAACTTCCCCATCATCTCTCAAATACACTGTGTTTCCCAGTCCTGAAACAAAGGTAAATGATTTTCTTTGCAAGGTATTTGAACATTGAATACAGTAAATTATGTCAAATTCCACACACATGTACTTTAAACTGCTTAATGAAAAAACTGAGTTTCTACCTGTCTGAGTCCATGATAGCTCATCAGATGTGAGCCCATTTTCAGAGGCCCATTGATGTACAACATTGTTTTCTTGCCCATGTATCCAGTGAGCTCCCACTTCTAGTTGACCATCACCTGCAATGAAAGAATAGCATAATGAACTAGAGGTGCATTCAGTTGAGAGCAAGTACCTCCGCCCCCATCGCTGATATTTGTGATTTTTCCTGACCTTGACCATCTTTAAAGAATTAACGGAGTGGATACTTTATTCAAGGGGTCATGTTGGTAAAGTTTCACATAGTTGTGGTACATTTTGACAGAGCTATGAATTCTTTAAAATCTTGTAGGTCAGCGGCTAGCTTCAAGTTGGGCGCGCCCAAACGGCCAACTTGAAGCGCCCATGATAACGTTCAATAGGAATTACTAATGGCGACTTTCAATGTTTCTTGACATTTACCTTTGACTTTAACTTTTCAAAATGTAATAGTCAAAATTTAGGATCATGATGTTGCGTATTGTCAGGAAGTTGCTAACATACCGACAGACATAACCTCTTGCTCAATTTTGTTGGCAGAGGTAATAATAACAAAGTTGGGTCCAAATACAGGCAACTGTTTTTGATTTGCATGCGTTTCCATGGACACCTACCATGTTTGACAGTATGAACTCTTCCTCCAATCCTGTCAGCAGCTTCTAATAACAGAAAATCTTTCACCCCCGCCTCGGCAAGATGGTGAGCAGCACCAAGTCCTGCTATGCCTGCCCCAATCACACACACCCGCACTTTGTGAGGAAGGCTATTCATTGCCAAAGCAAATTTCCTTTCACCTGAAAGCAATACAAAATATTCATAAACTTTGTATAAAATTATATAATGTCATTTATAACAATGTATTTAATGTAATAAAATAATGAAGAACAGAGATACACTCTTACTTTACATAATAACCATGGTGACAATTGAGAGATGAAAATGCGGTGCACTACTCTGGTAAAAATATAAAAATCTTAACCAAATGTTACAATAATGCTACACCAAACATGTGTTTCTAACAGTTTATTACCACTTTTCTCCAGTATAGTATCATGATTCATTAAAAATTGCTACAAATAAATCATTTACATTTTACTGCCTAAACAAATCAGAACAAAGAGGAATGGAAAGAATAATGCTACCTTAGCATAGCATGGAGTCAGGAAGATAGGATCATGGATTAAGGAGCAAACCAACGTTGAAGACATTCTATATATCTCAATTTGCAACCCCTTATTCTTCAATTATCTTTTAAAATGAACCAAACTGAACCTTTAGTAACCTAACCTTACCTAACTTACAACACTCCACGGCAATGTTTAGCATTATAACAGAAAGGAATGTTATCACACTCACATAAAAGTATTAAACGTTTGAAATAAAAATAATAAATTCGGTCTCACACTAATCCTCAATTTGCGGAGCCAGTTCAATATTCAAAATATTCAGAATGACGAGATATATACAATTAAACAAAAAAGAATTTATCACGTTCAGGATGTCAGTTTACGTAATAATACCGATACATTCAATAAAAAAGTTTGCCACACTTTAAGACTGGGCTTAATAATATCTAATAAAATGTTATTTCCTTATAATATATGTGCATTATGTATTAGTATGTGTAAGGTTATTGTAATAGTACATTTAGATGTACATATTATATATTTTGTAGATTTATGTGCAGTGCAAATTATTCTAGTAACTATCTTGTCAATCTTGTATTTTAGATGTTAGTAGTTTTGCAAGTTCATTTATATTATTGTACTGTATCAGTACGTTTAACTATATATATATTTATATATATATATATATATATATATATATATATATATATATATATATATATATATATATACTCAGGTTGATCTGTATTAGGAATGTTTTTATTATTGTCTGGCTGTAATTGAAAAAAACTGTAGGCTCAATAGAGCGCCACAGGCTGGTGGAATTGAGCCAGATACCTAAATAAAGATAAAGATAAATGGTAAGCTAAATATGGCAACCGACTTATTTCTGTTATAGCCATAGCCAACACAAATATGGTATATACTAAGGTACTGTCATAGCCATATCCAACACAAATATGGTATATACTAAGTTACTGGTAGCATGTGTTCATTACAATATTCCTATGAAGTAGTAGCTACACATGTATAGGAAAATTAAGAAAAATATAATATATCACTTACTAACACTATGGTGCTATTGCTATGTGTTGGTGTGAAGGGAAGCTCCTGCTATGTGATACTGTGAGCAATGGTCCCCCAGATGCAATGATATGCCAGATGATAAGGACAGACTTGACAATCATGTTGGGTGTGGTGGCTCTGTAAGTAGGATTAAGTCCCATGATTCCACTACAAAAGATAATGACACGTGAAAAATCTAATCTTAGCGATGTTGAACGCACTAGAATGACTAGACAACCTGCCGTGTAACCAAGGATATCTTCCTCGCATATAATACACTTTCAAAGCTTCATTAAATACAAAATATATCTACTGCGAATGTGTATAAGCTCCAAGATGCATCAATATTGGTATGGCATGCTGATAAATAAATAAGGCTGAGTTATTAGCCTTTATTTATTCTTCCAAGTACCTCGCCAGTAGTAAAACCCTAACACTTTCATGTGAAGCACTATTACTGTATTATAATGGAATATTACTAACTTTACTAGTTTTTATTACAAGTTGTTTGGCTATCATCTGCACTTCAACAAGGACACAAACTACTGAGGAGTGAGGAGATAATGTTGAGCTGATGCCAATACTTGGTTTTGGTATTGGTTTATAAATGAACACCCATTCATTCTCGTTGTCTTTGACAGCAGTATAAAGGAAATGATGCGTGCATTTTTTTCTTACATCCTTCACAGAAGCTGCCGATATGAGGGGCAGGCTTACGTTTCCTCGCCAACCTCCTGTTATTACACTTTCCAAACTTGACTCACCGCTCACTTCATCCACAGGAGAGGGAACGATAAGAGCCACTCTACTAAGACCAAGATCAAGTATTTCTTCATCATCAAATATTTACTCAAGAGCCAAAACAGCTGTAAATCATTCCTCTCACTCATAACTACATCCAACATCTCCTTTCTCTCTCTTTCATACCTTTTACAGTACAATGCCATGTGTTATACTGTCTCATTCCACCCCTTCGCCACACATCTTACTTCCCTCATTTTGTCATCTATACACTCTATAGTATATACCTCCAGTGATTTTAACCTTGCTGTGAACAACAACTCACTTCCCAAACTCCCATCATAAAACAATTAATTCCTTGGCTTGGCTTTACTTGCATACGTGTGCATACGTGTAGCCTACTCTTTTATGCCCACAAACAAACCTTTCTCCCCAAACATATTTCTCTATTTTTTTTCCCTCTCTACATTTGTTCCAATCCTTATCTCTTACACCTCTGAACATTTCCAGTCTGCATGCTATATTGTATAATGAAAATGACTGCTCAATATCGTTACGGCACCCCCTCTTTTTCACTCA
>JAPQNM010000005.1:14827463-14829963 GCA_029783475.1 Metacarcinus magister | reverse complement strand
TATATATAAAGGGTATATTGAAACATTGAAAAACTGATCCCGAGCCAACTGTATGAGACATGAAATTGTAAGCCGCAACACAACAATGATGTCAAGCAGCATGTATGTCACAAGTGTTTTACCATTCGTGTCATCCGTGATTAAAGAAATAAATAATATATCATATAATTCACAGTGTATATCTATTTTCTTTCAATCACTGAAATCATTTAACTATTAAGCATTGAACAATTCATCTGGGGTCAACCGTAGGAGTCTAGAATTTATCTATAGCAATGCAGAGACTACATCCACGCATCGGACGTTTTATTAATGTGATAACGATCGCCCAACAGGAGTTTATTGATCCGTGCTAATTTGGATCAGTGTTTACTGCCGTAAAAAGAGAGAGAGAGAGAGAGAGAGAGAGAGAGAGAGAGAGAGAGAGAGAGAGAGAGAGAGAGAGAGAGAGAGAGAGAGAGAGAGAGAGAGAGAGTGTGTGTGTGTGTGTGTGTGTGTTTGTGTGTGTGTGTGTGCGTGTCGACTTTCTTTATGTCGAGTATTTCATCACTTCTCATAAAATTAATGCCTATTGTTGACGGAGAGATTGTTTACATTCACATCATGGACCTGTCATGCACCAGTGATGATAAGTCTCCTGTTTTTGTGTCACCTGGGAAATCCAAGAAGTCTATGCTGCTCGTGACTCTTATCAACTTTAACTGGGGCAGCTGGTGGCACACTAGTATTTCTTATACATTTAAACTACTTTTTCCGCAAATAGAAATCTTCCTTGGATAAAATGGGTGCATGATGATATTGTTGTGCCTGCGGATCCTCTGTTGACTTATTACAACTTTCAGCGTGGCCACTCTGGAAAAACTACGTCGTCAAATGTACCTGATATATCTGGTATGTTGACGTCATCCTTACCACCCCGCGGGCAGAGCAAATTCCACCCGCTCCCGGGATAGAAGGCGTCCCTACCCGCCAACTCGCGGACTCTACCACCTCGTAAATTCACCTACAGTTTTGAAAATATCTGAACAGTCTCACTTTGATACTATGGTTGATCAACCAATATAATGAAAAAATAGTAGACAAATGTGTGTGTAACTGTCTTTTAAGGAATATTCAGATATTCACTGTAGTCATATAAGGATAGTATAAAGGTGATTGACCAGCTATAACGGTAGAGGTGTGAAGGGAGTCGCAAGTGAGAAGATAGTTAGTATGAGTTGCTAAGGTAGGAGGATGAAACACACACAGTCAAAGCTTGACGGAAAGCAGTTGCGATCAATGAAACGTGCAATATAATAGTCACTGCTCTGAATGTGCTTTATCAACAAAAGAAAACTGTAGAATTACAACAGCTATGCAAAGGGGAAGACATTTGACTTCTGACCAGAATGTTTATCCTTATGTTTAAAATTCCTCTGAGTTCCAAATAAGAATTCTTATTTGGTTCCAAATAAGAATTCTTATTTGGAACTCAGAGGAATTTTAAACATAAGGATAAACATGTGTGGCCATGTAATTAATTACATGGCCACACATGTTTTACTCATGCACTGCAACATCAGCCTGTGAACTTTTTTTTCTTTCTTGGTAAAGTTGTCACCCCTCAGACCCCACTCGTATGTATATGGTTACACAGATCCTGCTCAACTTAAGAAAAAATTGGTCTACTAAGACTATTTTTCCTAATGTTATTGTTTCGGTTAATCGTAATGAGCTCAACAGTAATCTTTTTAAGAGTACTGTTGACCTCACTAGGACAAACCGAAATGCACCATTTATATCTAACCATGTTCATTAGCATTCATTGCAACTCCTCACAGGACAGGAATGCATGACAATCACCTGTGGAGCCTAGTTTACGATTAATTTGACTTTCAGTATAACAAGACAAATACAAAGGTCTACTCGATGGTAAAAGCTTCATGAATAATACCACACCCACTCACCTTCATGAAAAAAACGTGCTTTAGGTGTGTCTGGTAAGGAAAATGACCATGGAAGCAGCTGGTCATGAGATGAGATAAGTTTAAAAATCCTTAGTTGACAAGTATGTAATTCTAACTAATTAGATATACACTTCACAACACTCCTAAATATTTTGTTATGAACAACGTGATGGGATACATCTTACATTATTTACTTATTACTCGTTTACCTTGTAGAGTTAGTTTATAATCTTACCAGCCATTGAAAAGAAGTAGTAGGCGACTTCCTGCGTAGGCGTCTCACAGCAGAATGACAGGCCGGCTTAGTGTTGCCAGATCGGAGATTGCCAGCCAGTATCGACTTAAAGAATAGTATTGACTATATTCAAGTTCTAACTGGCTAGTTCACGTAAGTTCCGGATAAAAGTTCACGTACACATGGCAGGTTGGACCCATGGGAATACTGGATTCTGCCCCACCAGAAATCAATGTTAAGATTTGTAGGACTATAGTGAGAATGAAAAATGTATATTTGCCAAAAAAATTGTATAATTTCAAAGTATGTTGTGCATAAT
>JAPQNM010000005.1:14819214-14827363 GCA_029783475.1 Metacarcinus magister | reverse complement strand
TTAATATCTATTTATCTATCTACCTATTTATCTTTATATATATATATATATATATATATATATATATATATATATATATATATAAGTAGTAGGCGACTTCCTGCGTAGGCGTCTCACAGCAGAATGACAGAACGGCTTAGTGTTCCCAGATGGAGGATTGCCACCCAGTATCGACTATAATCAAGTTCTAACTGGCTAGTTCACGTGAGTTCCGGATAAAAGTTCGTACAGAAAAACGTCGTATGGCAATAACTCGTAGGATAAAAATCATTTGCCTCAAGTACGTCATGATAAAGTACGTAGGGTATAAAGTTCGTCATGTCAAAAGTTCGTAATGGAAAAAATTCGTAATGGAAAAAAATCGTAATGGAAAAAAATCGTAATGGAAAAAAATCGTAAGGTTAAATGTTCGTCGTGCAAATATTCGTTAGAAAAATGTTCGTACGCGTAAAAGTTCGTATGGAAAATGTTCGTAAGCAAAACGTTCGTACGCAAATGTTCGTCAGGGATAAAGTTCGTCTGACAAAAATACGTAAATAAAAGTTCGTACGCTAAAGTTCGTATACAGATGTTCGTATGGTATAGAGTATGTATGTAAAATATTAGTTATGACAAAAGTTATATTGGCCAGGAGTGTTGCAGAAAGAGGGAGAGGTGAAAAGAAAAACAGGGTGAGAAAAAAAGTTGATTAATAAATGAATGCGTTGCTGATTGTTCTTTATACTCACGAAAATCAATGACAGAGAAGTAAAAAAAAACTAAAACATGAATACACGCGCAAAATACTATACCACCTACAATTACCAACAAACATCATCACCACCACCACCACCACCATCACCACCCATCATCACCACCATCAGTACTCGTACTATACCACCTACAACTACCAGCAATCATCATCACCATCACCACCACCTACCATCACCACTATTGTCGTGGATTACGCCCTTTGGCATTCCTAATCCCGCCCCTCTACCGCTGCCAGTTCGCGCCACCTGCTCTTATCTACTTCATTTCACCTCGTACCTAAACAATATAACTCTCGTATATACATTAACCAATACATTATCTTTACATCTGTTTCCACAATAGTTTAGATAGGCTTTTAAATGGAAGCTGCAGTGAGTACTACAACATCGCCTTTATGTTGCAGCTGAACGTACACCTCAGACGACCAATGAGATCATACTTCTTGCCAAACCAGGCTTTTCATTGGCTAAGAAAGAAAAGCCGTAGGAGTGGTGTTGCAGCCTTTCGAAAGAGACCCAAACATAGTAACTTCAATGCCACAGTCACCTTGCTCAGTGTCTGTGGGGGAGTGAGACGGTAAGGGCGCGCATGGCGTCAGCTGGGTATTTCCTTGTACTAGTCAATCTCTTCAGTCAAGCAGCAGTAGGCCTCGTCGAGGCATGCACATCTGACTGAAGCGAGAGTGGTAAAGAAGAGACGTACTGGTGATCGCCTTAGGGCAGAAGAGAGTGAAAGTGAGGGTGTTAGTATTCCCAAGACGCGGCGGACAACAGGCGTGGCGGGGAAAGGAACCCTTGGCCACTGGGGCTCGAGGGACACGTCCTCGGGTTATCCTGCGTCCCCGCTTACCTGGACACCACACCTGCTCCTCCCGAAGCCTCCACAAGCAGAATCGTGAAGCAGGGCATCCCGCCGCGAGACGCCCACGCTCCCTTCCCGTGTAAGAAATTATTATCATTATCATTGGCATTAATATTACTATCATTATTATTATTTTCATTATCGTTATTAATTATCAGAAGAATTAGCATAGCAGCATACATGGAAGTAGTAGTAGAAGTAAGAGAAGGAGAAGGAAAAAGAAGAGGAAGAGGTGTAGGAAAAGAGTGAAAGAAAAGAAAGAGGAATTGCATGAACAACAGCAGACATTGTTGTTATCCTTCTTTTGTTAGAATCTTTTCCTGCAGTACCCGGAGAGTCAGTCTTTGTCCTTGGAATGCCATACTAATCAACACACTCACAGCCACTACCTCAGCTTCACGTCAAGGGGAAGCCAGGGATGAGGGATGAAACTTGAGATAGGGAACTTGTCCTCATTATAAAGTTACAAGCAACACGATCTTCTTAAACACAGCGTGAAAGGATGAGTAATGTGAAAGGCTGGCTGGCTGGCTGTATTCCGACGCTTGTAACCTTACAGCCATATTAGTGCGGTGCTTCCAGGAAACTGACGGAGATACAAGAAAACTCTCACTCGTGGGCGTCAGCGGCGGCCTTCATGACAGAGGTTAGAGCATCAAGTCTCTGAAGATGTCGCAGTTATAATAGTCACCTCATCTTATGTTACCTCACCTTTTAATTCGCATGGGAAGACCAACACAGATATATCAAAATAAACCCTGATACCGTTCCCAAAACAGAAACCAGAAGGAAAGTCCAACTATAAATATTACAAGGTCAATAAGATGTCTCCATGCACCCTCACCCCCCGACCTGCTGGAGTCACACGCCGTACGTTTATAATTGATCTTTGATTGCACTGAGTCTGGGGCGCAACAAAGGACTGATTGCTTGTTAATATTTGAAAGTAAAGCCGCTCTTGATACCTTGGGCGGGTGGGTGACTTGTCAACTGCAATTTTTTTTCTTCTTCTTCTCTTTAGTAGTGCGGAAGTATAAGAAGCTGTATCCTTGACATCCAACCCAACGATACTGTCCTACTTAAAAGATTATTCACACCTGGGACGTTAATCACGGGATTCCCTTTATACTAATGCACTAATGAGTCACCTGTTAATGAGAATTTGATTATCGGCCACTGAAAGAAAGGTGATGTGATGATTTTTTTTTTTTTTGTCTTGCATGCACCGTGGGAAGAGAAATTATTGAACATGCACACACACACACACACACACACACACACACACACACACACACACACACACACACACACACACACACACACACACTTTCTTATACTATGGGCGTGTACGTAATATATCCTTCATGTCCCACCGCACACGTAATTAGAGAGAGAGAGAGAGAGAGAGAGAGAGAGAGAGAGAGAGAGAGAGAGAGAGAGAGAGAGAGAGAGAGAGAGAGAGAGAGAGAGAGAGAGAGAGGCCTGACACACACACGTATTGAACGCGAATCATACAAAGAAAACCAAAAACAAAACATTACAAACTTATATATAACAAAAAAATAAGTATGTTGAAAAATTTCCATTCAAGCCATTCTAGAATACATTAAGGCGTGTAATTTTAATATTTTTATTCATCAATGTATAAAGGACTGGAATAAACAGGAGAAACATTGTCCTGTGACTCACGGTACTACATTGCTACACTGAATAAATAAATAAAATTAAAAAAAAACTTTGTAATACATATAACCTTACCCCATTTATGTCATCCTAAGAAGAAGTAGGAAAAGAAAAAAACATTTGCATTTAGTCTTGCATCCATCTCATCCCTAACACCGAGAGTGAAGCTGGTTAACCGAACATCATCATTATCTCATTAGTTTTGGCTAATTACTTTCACCTGCAGAACCAATTACTCCAATCAGTCGCCACCGTCAGTGAAGATTGCCATCGTGAGAGTGTTCGTCAGTCGTGGTGTTAGGGGGGGGGGGACGACACCTGCTGCTGCGTCCTGCTGGTGGTGACTCGTGGGCGGAGGGCGCGTCTCATCCACGCCCACTTTGCTACGTGGGCTGCCCATTTTCACCTATAGTTATCTTTATGTTTCAATAGTAAGAGTTAGATAACCGTTGATGTGAACAGAGTTTTGTAGGAACGAGGAGAAAGGGATTTGTGGACATGGGAAAAGCCTAAATTGGGGGGGGAGGGAGTGCTTGTGAAGGAAGACCGGTTGTGTGTGTGTGTGTGTGTGTGTGTGTGTGTGTGTGTGTGTGTGTGTGTGTGTGTGTGTGTGTGAGGCGACGTACACGTACCACCATTCGTTCCGTTTATAATTTGTTGATATGTATTCATGTTTACGTGTAACTCTTTATCTTCGTGCAGCCTCGACACGTGTTCCTTTGTTCCACCTCCAGCCTACGTTGTTTTACACTCACACCCGCCACGCCTCCATGTTGGTGTAAACAACTTCCCCGCTTCCCTCCCCAACCACCTGTTCATACTCCTCCTCAATCTGTATGTGCCATTCTGCGACCTTCTAGGCTGCCTCCCTCCCATACACCCTGCCACACTAAGCAAAGGAGCAGCAGTAGTAGTAGTAGTAGTAGTAGTAATAGTAGTAGTAGTAGTAGTAGTAGTAGTAGTAGTAGTAGTAGTAGTAGTAGTAGTAGTAGTAGTAGTAGTAGTAGTAGTAGTAGTAGTAGTAGTAGTAGTAGTAGTAGTAGTAGTAGTAGTAGTAGTAGTAGTAGTAGTAGTAGTAGTAGTAGTAGTATGTAGTAGTAGTAGTAACAACATTAATGATAATGATAATAATAATAATGATAATAGTAGTAATAATGACAATAATATTCAAGTGATTAACATATATATATATTTTTTTACCTACTGCATAATTCATTTTGTTTTCTCATATTGGTAAACATTTAAGTTGCTGCGTGTGTGTGTGTGAGGGTGTGGGGGGGGAGTGGAGAACAAAGTAGTATGGTCAGTTCCTTCCACTACACACACCACACACACACACACACACACACACACCACACACACACACACACACACCACGCACTGCCATGCCTTCAAGGAGTTTCTGAAGGGCGAAAGTGTGTCATTACAATATTCTGTCTTGTTTCATATTCATCGCTGCCTTCCTCCTTTTTGCTCCTTATTCCACTCAGTCTGATGGCTTGAACCTCCATTCTATTACTACTACTATTATCTCTCTCTCTCTCTCTCTCTCTCTCTCTCTCTCTCTCTCTCTCTCTCTCTCTCTCTCTCTCTCTCTCTCTCTCTCTCTCTCTCTCTTTTTTATTCCTCCTAGCTCTCCGTCCTTGCCATTTCGTTCCCCTTCTCCCTTGCCCTCATGAGTAAGGTGGAGGGAACCATACTGACGCTGGCAGGTGATCGATCTCTTATAACAATGATGTGAGTTGCTTGTGAGTTGCTTGTGAGTTTCATCCCACCCACTCACAGTCCATTAGAGACACAGTAAGGAAGTAACGGTGTGTTTTAATGGGAATCACAAGGACAACTTTTTTCTTCTCAATTAACCCTTCCGTCTGTGTCCTTATGAAACGGTATTTTGCTGGAGGTTATATTCTGATACCTTAAATTTGCATCCCTCATTTCTATCCCTATGTGTGTAAATAATGGGTAAGGAAGAGCACAGAAGTAGTGGTAATGGCTGATATCTGATATTCTTTCTATTCAGTTCTAAAGATGTACGTATCCTATCGTGATTAAAAAATCGCCTATACTATGTAGCTATAGACTATATAGCACTGCCTGGGTTAACGAGAGAGCGCTACCCCTCTCACCAAGAAGCTGCCGTGACCCAGGATCGAACTCGCAACGCATCCTACAGTGCCACCCACGCGGCCCTCAAGCTGGTGAGCCATTCACGCTAACGTCATCTGTGCTGCTGACTCACTAACCAGCGGTACAAGAACACAGGCTACAGGTGCAATGGTAACCGTGGCCTAAAAAATATATATGAGTAAGAATGAAGGACGAAAAGTGAAAATGATCAAGGTAGCGGTTAAGAAGACATTATAGACAGCTATACCCTACCTATCATTAGTACATTTCAGCCGCTGTTTTCCTGGGGGTCTGGTCTCAGCTGCGGCCCTTGAAAATTACTTTATTAAGTGCTAACACTCCCTAATTTACTCCTAAACTCCCTATTATTATTTATTTTCTTCTCTCTATCCTTCACACTGCACGTGACTTCAATCTATGGACGTAACCACTTCCGCGAATGTCAAAATAGGAACGTTTAGGGTTGTGTACGTAGGCTACACGACCCACGGCAGCGGCAGCAAGTGTACGGAAGAGAGTGTGGGCGGGAGATAAGGGCACAGGGCTGGCGGCGACTCCTCCCTAGCGTGGGCAGCCAAGGACGATAGTGACATAATAATGGGTACACGCCCACCACCTTGTTCTCGTTTGTATTCATCTGTTTTTTTTTCCGTCACATGCTTGTCTTAAGTAATTGATTTCTTATACAACTCCGCCTAAAGTTATCCTGGTGTATATTCTTAGATTATTTTGTGAGGTTTTAAAATAAAGTGGGTGAGGAACACATTCGAATATTATATAGCCCACCAACACTTTTGGAACTGAATATTGTAATCAAAACCCGTAATGCATAGGAAGAGGTTTAAAATTTCAGTGTCATTATGAGGAATTTCATAAAGAAGAGCCACAGGAAGGGTTATTAAGTTACAGTATCACGTATAAGTAATTAGAAAGTGTCAATTCATAAGTAGGACGAGAATCCACCTCCGTAATAAGTATGCCTGATATACGTAGTTATAAATCTCTCTGTAGTTACGGTGGCAGGAAAGCGTCATCACGTTGTATTTTCATAGATAGTAATGCTGTGCAAACAACTTTTCCGGGTGTCACTTGCCCATGTCCATTCTATTTATTTATTATTTTTTTACAGTTAAGGCAAGCTGGCCAAGGGTAAACATTAAAAAAAGAACGTAAAAAACACCTCCACTCTATTGCCTTTTCCACACACACACACACACACACACACACATAGTACGCCGCCTCCAGCAGCAGCGAACACAACAGGTTTTCTCTCCCTCTTCAGCATCGCACAATGAAGAGACACACTTTTAACATACACACCTAGATTGTAGTATAGTTAAGTACATCACACCATGGTATAGTATTGCATAGCAGGGAGTATATAATTAGTCTTTGTACTCCGCAATGGTAGTTAATTACAGCACACCACAATAGTATTGCATAACGTGGAGTATATTATTACAGACCATCTATTTCTTAGTCTTTTTTTTGTGTCTGTTTTCGAGTGTGTGTATCTGCTGCAGGCCACACTACCATCAGCATCCTCGCTGCTCCTAAGGTTGAGAAGGATCCCACCGCGTAACTGTACATCCCTACCCCCTCGCTGGGCGCACGCACACACACACACACACACACACACACACACACACACACACACACACACACACACACACATACAAACACCTATACACCCATACACTGCCGCTGGCGCATTTCCCCTTGACCTTCAAAACCATAATTACTGGGTCCATTTCCGCTGCTGCTTTCTGATTCCTCACCTCCACCCCGTAGACGCAGCCGCCGCCCTGCTGAGGAGTAATCAGCGCAAGACAAAGCTTCCAAACTGTTATGCGTACTCCTAAAGGGTACTCGTTTAACCCTTCAAGCTTCGCCATCAATTTCTCGTCCTATTGCATGCATAATTTTTTTTTTCTTTTGTAAGATGAATACTTTACTCCCCGTTCTGTCCGAGTTTCAAATTAGGTAATGAATGTTAGTGGTAGAAGGAATGAGCCACGTCTATCCAAGGAGGAGAAAGGAAGAGAGCGTGATACTCTCCCATACACATATGCCTCATCTGAATATAAAGAACAGGAAAGCTGGTGACAAGGCACGTGTACACACCCGCAGGGCCAGGAAGACTCCCTGCCACACTCCATTGTTTCCACGATCTTTCCGGCTTTCAGAGCATCGCAGAAAACACGGAAGCTTTCACGGGATATCACTTTAATTTCACGTTCCATTGTTGTGTCGGCGAAAAACCACGTCCCGCGTTCAAGGACTTGAGTGAGGTTAGGAATGCCCAAAGGTGGCGCTGCAGGATTCCTATTGAAGAACTGTTGAATTTGTTTTTGTTGTTGAAATGTTACTGAACCATCGAGAGAGAGAGAGAGAGCGAGAGAGCGAGAGAGAGAGAGAGAGAGAGAGAGAGAGAGAGAGAGAGAGAGAGAGAGAGAGAGAGAGAGAGAGAGAGAGAGAGAGAGAGAGAGAGAGAGAGAGAGAGAATGACGTCACCTGGCAGCCACGTCAAGCTGCCCACACCCGCATCCGCTACATCTGCCTCAGGGTTACATATCTTTATCAATTCCCTCAAGATATTTAGAAATTTTCCCTGACACTCATTTGCTTGATAAATAATAATGTTGACGTCATGTGTGTGTGTGTGTGTGTGTGTGTGTGTGTGTGTGTGTGTGTGTGTGTGTGTGTGTGTGTCAGCCACTCC
>JAPQNM010000005.1:14786714-14816714 GCA_029783475.1 Metacarcinus magister | reverse complement strand
ACACACACACACACACACACACACACACACACACACACACACACACACACACACACACACACACACACACACACACATATATTTTAATTATCTTTTCTTTTCCCTTCCCACTTTTTGTCGCCTTACCGTGTCGCCATTGTCTTGCACTTCGTCTATTATCATCCATGTTCATTGTTGCAACACTTGAATCAGAGTCGCACAGATCTGTTATTTTCTTAAGAAGCGATTGCAGCATCTCAATTGAACAGAATACGGGATTTTACCTAGAGGGAGATAAGGATAAAAATATAAAAGAATGAAAATGTCAAATTACTTCATACTTTTATAATTTCGTAATAATCCTGACTTACCACCTTTTCATAACAACGTAAGTAAAAAAGGTAACAAAAGAGCATCGAATAACCCGTCACCTTCGACTTATATGCCTTCATACTTGGCTTATGTTTTCCCTGAAGCGAACTGCATCAAATTACTTTTTTTGTGTGGTAAAGGAACAACACGAGGTGGATTCCAGCTGCTATTTTTATAGTTCTTTTTTTCTGTGGAGCATCTAATAGCAGGGTGATGCGAGTAATTCTACAACTAAGAAATAAAAACAAAATAAACAGGCCGCAAGAAGATCCCGGCAACAATAAGACGATGACGTTGCTATTATTTTGCTCGCGTTCTTTTGTTTGGTAAAGAGAAACAAAATAGGAACAAGAAGAGATTCTTGCGTCCAGGGAGACCGGTTGGTATGCAGTAAGGTCAGACCAGCTCAAAGGACAGTGAAGGGGATGGACTCTGACCCGAAACAAATGGAAACAATAGATATATTCATGTACTCCAAAGTTTTTTTCAGTTTAAGGTTCTAAATAACGTAGGTTTTAGAAACTTTCAAACGAAATATGCCGAGGACATATTTACATGAAAAAATATTTAGATAAATCGAGTGGAATGTAAATAAATAAAATCACAAGAACAATCCAACATTCTCAATACGTGACATCAAAGCCTTTTAGCGGCGGTGATAGTGATTCCGGTCACCTTAAAAGACACGACCTGAAGCAAAAACAGGAAATTCACATGGTCAGCACATAACGAGCTGCAAACTTTTCATTCAAACTTCAGGTTAAACTGGTTAGAAAGCTTTGAGGAGGTAATGAAATCTATGAAAGATACACAATATAATACAATTATATATTTGGATAATATTCAACACCCTCAAAACTAACGTGTATTTAATGTTCATTAATTGAGAAAGAACAACTACAGTAACAACGACATATTAGTAATCCCAAGGAGAGGGCCATGACGCAATGACATCCAGTGAAAGGAGAGTTAGGCTACGGCGTCATCAAGTGAAGAGAGAAAGTGACCACTGATCCGTGTGACTGAAAGGCGGATCACACGGTGTCATTCTGTTGTACTGTTCACCAGTGTTTGTGAAAAGGCCAGTCACTTTCTTACTTCAAATCCTTTTACAACTAGAGATTCTTTATAGTAACTGTAATCATTGGTAGCACTTTGAGGCGCTGTTCTTTTCATTATTGTCATTACGTAGTCCAGTGTGTCTGTCTGTCTGTCAGTCTGTCAGTCTGTCTGTCTGTCTATCCTCTTTATCGCCAAGGTTTTGTCATTTTCGTCTTCACCCTCAGGTATATTACAATCCTGGCTTGGAGGAGGACCGCGCCCCCAGTGACCGTGCCGAGAGCGAGTTCACCGTCAGGAACGAGGCAGTGGTCAACCCACAGCTGGAGGAGGAGCGGCGGGCGGCGTCCAGGGCTGCCTCGGAAATTTATGCCTCCACACGCTTGCCCAGACCTCAATCTCAGATCAGGTGTGGCAATGTGTGTGTGTGTGTGTGTGTGTGTGTGTGTGTGTGTGTGTGTGTGTGTGTGTGTGTGTGTGTGTGTGTGTGTGTGTGTGTGTGTGTGTGTGTGTGTGTGGTTGTGGGAGGGATGTTCGTGGTCTATATTCTTCTTCATTGTTTTCTCCTTCTTTTCTTGTTGGACATGAGTATACATTTTTTTTTCTCCCCTCGCCATTTCCTTAAGCCTTAACAATGTCTCTGCCTCCCCGGCGTTATCCTTCTTGTCCCTATCAGTATTTATCCTTCCTGCCCTAACCATACCTCTCCCGCAGCCAATACACGTATCCCAGCGACAAGGTGAGCGTGAAGACCAAGACGACGAGGGGCGGCAAGCTGGTGATGGAGACGATGACGGCGCCGCACCCCTGCTGCCCTAACACCCGCAGCGTGTGTTGTCTGATGATACTCCTCAACTTGGGGCTGCTGCTTATCACCCTGGGCTTCGTGGTGGTGCTGCAGCTCTACGACCCTGCCTTCGTCTGGTGCGTGCTCCTCCTTCCTATCATACTTAAGTGTGGCTATTGGGCATCGTGATTGTCAGTTGAGTTTCTTTAATTAATGTAATTGATAGTTAACTTTTTTCATTTATTTATTTTGTACATTGGTAATTTCGATAAACTTTAGTATAATGCATTGTTGACTGAATTTTTTCTTATTTGCATTGATTTCGGTATATATATATATATATATATATATATATGTATATATATATATATATATATATATATATATATATATATATATATATATATATGTATATATATATTTTTTTTTTATTTATTTATTTATTTATTTATTTATTTATTTTTTTTTTACATTGATTGACAATAGAGAGACCCAATAGACGCTGATAACTAATCACATTAAGAAATTAATTAAATTTTCCTCACCTGCTACTTCATATACAGTATTATTAATTTTCTTAGCAAACCGGTAGTTCTTTTTTTCTACTTGTTATGCAGCCTTTGGCCTAAATGAAACTATGTCAACGTTTAAAAACAAGGACAAATATAGATAACGACAATAAAATTTGCTACCTCCTCAGGTACATCGGTCTATGTATGCTTATCTTCGGCTTCATGGTGCTCTTCGGCTCGTTAATCTACTGTGTGTTCGTGTGTCGGGAGGTGGAGAAAATGAGACCTCCGCCGGGCGAACTCTACTGGACTAACCACTGGACCAAACAGCTCAACATGCCAGAGATCCACTACACCAACACGCAGTACAAACCCAGCGACTACAAGGGTTCTGAGTACTCGTTCAAGACAGAGCCAAGCAGGACCACAGCCACCACGAGCCAACGTTACTGATGGGAACGTGCCTTTCCCTTTAAACCCTGAACTGTCAGTGACCTTACGTGGTAGACAGACCGACCCTTGGAGGAGAATTTTATTCTAATGAAGAATAAACGCGTATAGAATATGGAGCAAACCTTTCCATTATAATATGTTTCTCCCTCCCCAACCCCCAAAACGACCCCCAAAAAAAGTATGTGAGAGGTTATATAATTTACTTCTCTGTAAGAATGTAACAAAATTACTAAGCGATTGAAATAATACCTTCCTACTTCCTCTTTACAATAATAAGACAGAAAGGATGTCTGCATATACAAATTAATTATGTGAAATGCTGGTGTTATTGGATTGCAAAAGTTGTGTTACTATAAGTGCTGCGACAGATCGACGAGATACACTTATATAGCCTATGTTCGTGGAGGCAAAGAGGGTCTAATAACCAAAGTTCCCGTGTTGGGGGCTAGCTCCAATAGCCTAAATATGTCTGTCGAGTTGCGACTTCCCATGAAGACTACATGCTTATCCCCGTCACGAGTGCATCATTAATAAAAGGGTGAGAATGTGAAAAGTCTCACGCTGGTTTTACAATTTAAATTTATACAAAGAGGATGCACGGGGGAAGACAGACAAGGAATGACGTACAGTGATCACCCACCAGGTTGTTCTCTGAGCCAATGATATACGAGCTCCAATGCATGCCATTTTGTGCTGACACCTTATTATAGAACACACAACAATGTTAACATGGAAAAAGTACATACAAGCAGCAGTGCCATAAAAGAAAGAACAATTTAATGTTAGGAATAAGCAAGACAGGGGCAGACCTTTCACTTTTCTTCCTTCTCGAAGTTCAGTTTTAGACTTATTGCTCTAGTCTGCATTTGACTTTCCAGATCTCACTGTCTTTCTAAGGGAAATGTTCCCTGTATTATCACCTCCAAGACACTCCTCCCCTTGGCAGCCCTTACTATGCTTACGGCCTCAGAGACCCTTGCAACGCCTCACCATCTTGATTACAAAAATGTTGGTTTGGCAGTACATTAGTTAACTAATCTTTTTTAACTTCGCAATATAGTTAAGTTATGTTAAGTTATGTTTCGCATGAAAAAACATAATTTGAGTTATGAAAGAGTGAATAAAGTCAATACATAATTAGATATACGAAATATTGGTGTATGCGCTGTGAAACAATTCCCAAGTCTACTTACCACATACTCAAGGGTTAAGCGTCCGTACATAGTAACAGCTAACCTATATCTTGATCTGGTTTGTCACGTCTTTATTCCTCTCCAGACAAGATGTAGCCTGAGACTGACAACTCCTTTATTCTGTACAAATTCATAACTCTAGAACGAAAAGCTTGCACAACAAAATTATGTCGCAAAGGAGAACAAATTATACGTGGGTGAGTGTATGAGATTACTTATTGAGTCAGTTTCAAGGTACATCTTGACCTCATGGTTCCTTTGCTAGTGCTTCAGAATGACATGATCACAATCTGTACTCACCATCCAGGTAGAGTAGTGTTGCACCAAGTGAAGCAGTGAAGTGGTTTGTGTTCATCAGGCTGCCTAGTCAAACAGTCCCGAGCCCTTGAGATAGGTCATGGCCTGGACCTGGTATTCACACACGGCCTTCATGGAGTGAGTGTTGTGTTTTTTCCAGCTAGAAGGAGATAAATGACTGCCGGATAGCCATTTCTCTGTGTCGAAAAAACTTGTATTCGTGTGTTGTGAAGAGTGTGGTACTTACCCAGGTGACCGAAACCATTCCTAGGTGCTTGTGTCTAGCGAAGGGGCAGGGGTTTCTAGTGGGAGTTTGGCAATAACACTGTTGCACGCCATGGTTCTTGTATTCTTTTGGGATGAGCGGGAAGTGTGGTAATAGAAGTTTGATTTAAGAATACGGTCCTTAGTCATTCGAACTAGACTTGACCAACGACACTCTTCCACTTCGAGAGTTTGAGGAGTATTTGATGGACGGAATATCAATCCAATTTTATCCCTTGTGTGCATGGTATAATTGTCTACGAGGTGAGGTGGTAAGCGTCAGCCACGTATGTGATTGGTGGGAGGCGAAAACTAGTGTCTCAATAGGTGTTGCCCAAGGATGTTGCCTTTCGCTGATTGCTACTTATTAATGTCTACACAATAAACAATATTTACATTTCTTATTTCTTATTGATTTTCCTCTGCCACAACGCAAAATATAAAATGAAGACATGTAATGGACAAATAATTCTCCTGTTGGCTTTTTTTCTTCTTTCATTAAGTGGATAAGTGTGATACTGTAATGACCGTTTGTTACGTAGCGGCCAAGTTAAGGAAGAATGCATAAACAGTGTCTTATTTAATTCTACTCATTTCACTTGTATATTTAAGTTGTGAAGTAAGGTAAATACTATATACTTAATGTAGTATTATAGTATATATAATATTAGTATGGTATTATAGTAGTATAGTATATAGTATTAGCGAGTGTGTATGGTATTTGGTCTGGTTCAGTAATAGATGTGGCACCCGCAGCTAACCTAACCTCACCTATTTACTCTTGTTTACTCGTGCTGGGCGCCGCGGAAACTCAACACCTCCGAATCTCATGAAAATTGTTACAATGATGTTTTAGGTCATGCTGAACACGAATCTAGTCTTATTTTCATCATTAACCCCCCCCCCTTAACCCTTCCCCCCCTTAACCCCTTCCCAGGTATAGGGTAGAAGGTTTTTTTGCTACTGCCGTTAAAACTGTTTGTCATACACGAAAGCTTTTTAAACTAATTTTACTGTAAATTGGAATATCTAAAAGTTTTATTGAAGTCACTTTTCACGTATCTGTGACGGTAAGGAATTTTTGATTTTGTGGTCCGAAAATGTCCACCAGATTTGAGGACGAATAAGTTTTTGCCATTTTACTACGAAACTATTACTCTTACAGGAAAAAGGATTAGAAACAAAGCTATGCAGCTTGAAAAGATCTATCGATTGGTATCATCACATTTCCAATATCTATTATACCTTTGGAGAAAAGTTAACTATTGTGAACAAAATTAATGTTTTCTTTTTTTAATTCTTACATCTATACATATGTTCCAATTCCATATCACTATAGCTCAAAATAACGGGCGTGTCCTGCTCTTTCTTTTATATTATATACTCTTTTTACGTAAACCTCGTAGTTTTCGAGTTATTTCAAAATACATGATTTCTGCCAAAAAATCTTAGGTGGTACTCCAGGAAATTTCATGAAAATTTCCACAACTCGGAATTTCATGAAAATTTGTACATAAAGATTTTCAGTCATACTGAACACGAATCTGAACTCAGTTTCATCATTACTATAATATTAAACATTAAAAAAAAATATATATAAAAAAAATAAGAGATGCAGGAAATACTTTCATTATTCCCGTTACAATCACCTCATATTCATTATTATTATTATTATTATAGTATTTATTCATCATTATGGTGATGGTGGTGGAGAGGGATACCCAGTGGGAGCCCCTTGGTGTCTTCCCGGGCAATGCTGGGTATTCTGCTAGTTATAAATATTTAAAACTTGCAAGTATATCATATATATATATATATATATATATATATATATATATATATATACTATCATATATATATATATATATATATATATATATATATATATACATATACATATATATACATATACATATATATATATATATATATATATATATATATATATATATATATATATACAACTCTCGATCCCCCGAACCGTAATTAAACCAGAAGAAAAACGCTTGTTTGGTCCTGAAGGGTCAATAAAGTTACGCTCGTTACAATCGCCTCCATGACAACATCCTTACTGGCCTCTTAATGAGACATTATACAAATGAGAAAATAAAACAATAGGTTATAACTACAAGAGCATTTTGATACAATGTTGAGTTGGTCTGGTTACTGTACCATCTTAAATATATATTGGTTAGCATCTCTCTCGCTCTCTCTCTCTCTCTCTCTCTCTCTCTCTCTCTCTCTCTCTCTTTCTCTGTCAAAGCATGAGAGAAAACGGTGACCAAAACAGCATTGACTAAACGTTAGTTTCCTCAACTCTCACCAGCTGTAACACTGATCATATTCGTGTGGGTGGTCAAGTAACCATCGGGTCACACATACCGCACATCTCGGTGATCAAAAGGAGGGGGGTGTGGACTGTGGGTTGACGCAAATATGATTTAAATCCATGATCCAAGTAGTATATATAAACTAGTAAATTCTACCTGCGTGTGTGTGTGTGTGTGTATATATATATATATATATATATATATATATATATATATATATATATATATATATATATATATATATTTATTTATATATAAGCAAAATATAAACAAATTTAAATAGATGAAAAAGCATTTACAAATAAAATATAGGCATATAAGAAAGTAGAATGCAAGTTAGCAAGAGCAATGTTTCTCAAGCTGTCCTATCTATATCAGTATTTCTAACTGTTGTCAACTACACAATGCGTGATTATTTATTAAAGAAATGTCAAGTGTGCAGTCTCTTAAGTTTCAATAAGTAAAACAAATAGAGGAGCCAGTAATCAAAGAATAATTGGAAAATTGTAGCCTCTCCTCTGTGACCACCATTGGCCTGTTGATGGCAGCATGTCCTGGCAGGCAGTGTAGCCCCTGGAATCTGTACAAGGCTCTCCCTAACCTTAACACTGATCGCAGGGAAAGTATACCAGACTCTTCCTAACCAAAATACCGAATCAGGCGACATATGTCACCTTTTCCATGGGATCTTTCATTGGCTGACCTCCAGTGACCCGTCTTTCATCTTAATCCTCAAATAATCCTCCTCTCTCTCGCTCTCTCTCTCTCTCTCTCTCTCTCTCTCTCTCTCTCTCTCTCTCTCTCTCTCTCTCTCTCTCTCTCTCGCTTTCTCTTGCTCTTTTCGACACTGTTATTATTCGTGAAGTGAGATAACGCCCGGGCCAGCGCAGCCTCGTGTTTAGGGGAGAGTGTGAGTGTGAGTGTGTGTGTGTGTGTGGAGGTGGCAGGCCTGAAGTGCGGTGGTGCAACAGTTTTGTGAGCTGGGACAGATGCCTATAAGACAACCATAGTGTTGTTAGGTGCGCGGCTCAACATTTAACAGTGATGATCCACAAGTGTCTTAGTGATGTGCATAACAGTGACACTATTATCTGACTGTAAGTTTTGAAAATAGTTACCTTTAGTTATTATAAGTATTTTGAGGTTAGGTTGTTATAACAATATACCTTTAACCTGTAAAATACATTCCTCTAAAAATGATGAATTATGTAAGATTATATGAATAAGTTTAAAAAATTTCAAAAAGAGGAGGTGTGGTGGTGGTGGTGGTGGTGGTGGTGGTGGTGGTGGTGGTGGCGGTGGCTGAGCTACGGGGTCCACTTATTAAATAAAAATAAGATTAAATTGTGAAAATAGATGATCTTTAAATATTTTATTTTATTAATATATATGTACTAAATTTTTTTTCATTAAATCATGAGCTAAATAGTTAATTAATGAAATAAGTCAAGTACGACACTAGTTCTCGGAGCGTACGAAAGTGTCGTCCAATTCCGCGATTGCAAAGCACTTGGAGCCGAGACTTCGCGGAGGCAGAATCTGTTTAGGTACGTGGAGGGAATTTGCACGTGGTTATACATTAAATAAGTATAATGACTTCTAGGTTAAGATAACATATTGTAGATGTCAAAAAGGTTAATTTAATTGATGATTAGTGTGTTTAGTGCGAGGCAAGGCGGGTGATGGTGATAATTAGGGATTTATATACAAGATGGCGGCGGGCAGGCAGGCAGGTAATTTTAACACCTTAATTAATAACCTTGTAATCTGTTATTTTGTTGGTGTATTGAGATTACTTCCACGTTATTATTTATGTACTGATTTGTGTGTTAATTAAGGAAAGTGATATAAGGGTGATATAAGGGTGATATAAGTGGTGGTGATGGTGGTGGTCGCTACGGGGCACACGTGCACGGGCCTAACCTAACCTAACCTACTACTACTACTACTACTACTACTACTACTAATAATAATAATAATAATACTATTACTACTACAAGGGTCGTTGTGTCACAGCCTGGCATGGGCGTGGAGTCTGTAGCCATTATGCCTCCTGCCCATCCTTGTCTTGGCAGGGGTGGGCGGGTGGCAGAGGGCGGGCAGGGATCCCTTCACACCCTGTCACGTGTGTGTGGCGCGGCGCCCTCCCCCCACTCTACCAGAGCATCCCCCGAGGGAACGCCGCCCCCTTTGGATTATAAGGTATTTGTGTGTTTCTGTTTGTATGTTTGTAGGTATGTATGAAAGAAATTTATAGTAAGGTGATTTTTATTATTTTTTTCGTTTTTCTAATTGTTCGAGAACTTTCCTGAGGTATACCTTGCTAGGTTTCTCTCGCTCTTTCTCGCTCGCTTTCTCTCGCTCTTTCTCGCTCTTTCTCGTTCTCCCTCCCTCCCTCCCTCCCTCCCTGCCAGCCCGGCCTCCCTGCCGGCCCGGCCTTCCGGCCTCCCTGCCAGCCCGGCCTCCCACCCGCCCGGCCTCCCATCCGCCCGCCCACCCCCCCACCTTTCCCCCAGCCCGCCTGCATAATACTTTACGCTCCTACATCTACAATTACATTCCAATTCAATTTCATTATAGCTCAATAAAACGAACGTCTACTTTGGTATGCGATCTAGAGGTTAGGTTAGGTTAGGTTAGGTTAGGTTAGGTTAGTTAGGTTAGGTTAGGTTTGCCTAACCTAACCTAACATTTTCTTTGTTATATATATGTTATAATATTTTGTACTATGTAGATATCATTCCAAAATAAGATTTATACGGTGTAGATACTTTTTCCTTGTAGATAACAAGCCAAAGTAACACTCTGTTATCTGTATTGTATTGTTATTATTATTATTATTATTATTTTTACTATTATTATTATTATCAATATCATTTTATTTACTATTATTATTATTATTATTATTATTAATATCATTATTATCATTATTATTATTATTATCATCATTATTATTATCATTATTAGTATTATTGATGATATAATTATCATTATTATTATGATTATTATGATCATTCTTCCCACCAAGTGCCCCATCCCTCTCTCTTTGGTTCTCTCTCTCTCTCTCTCTCTCTCTCTCTCTCTCTCTCTCTCTCTCTCTCTCTCTCTCTCTCTCTCTCTCTCTCTCTCTCTCTCTCTCTCTCAATAATTCTAACATTTATTTGTATTTAAAAGGTGAATAGAAATAAACTTATAAGACATAATTTAAATATACAATTAGGTGTGTGTGTGTGTGTGTGTGTGTGTGTGTGTGTGTGTGTGTGTGTGTGTGTGTGTGTGTGTGTGTGTGTGTGTGTGTAATAATAATAATAATAATAAATAATAATAAACGGTTTATTTAAAAAGCAGTCATGGACTGAAATTATACATAATTGGGAAATCAATATGCTATGATATAATTAATTAAGTATACTTATCTATATGTAAAGGTAAAATTAATTAAGTTTATTTATCTATGTGTTAGGGTAGAGTTAATTATGTTTACTTAGAATTTAATAAGCGATCAATGGAGGGAATCGCACTGTTCTTGAAGCGGTCAGTCCTCGGGGCTTTGACAGGGATTAGCACGTTCCTGTGTCTGGTAGCACGGACGGGGGGAGGGGCATCAGGGGGGAGTAATTTGCGGTGCCAAGAGTGTTTTAAAAGGCCTTCCCCGAATGTGTGTGTGTATGTGTGTGTGTGTGTGTGTGTGTGTGTGTGTGTGTGTGTGTGTGTGTGTGTGTGTGTGTGTGTGTGTATGAGAGAGAGAGAGAGAGAGAGAGAGAGAGAGAGAGAGAGAGAGAGAGAGAGAGAGAGAGAGAGAGAGAGAGAGAGAGAGAGAGAGAGAGAGAGAGAGAGAGAGGAGGAGGAGGATTATTTGAGGATTAAGATGAAAGACGGGTCACTGGAGGTCAGCCAATGATAGATCCCATGGAAAAGGAGGTGACATATGTCGCCTGATTCGGTATTTTGATTAGGAAGAGTCTGGTATACTTTCCCTGCGATCAGTGTTAAGGTTAGGGAGAGCCTTGTACAGATTCCAGGGGCTTGTACGTGACGTCACAAATAATGTTGCTGCTGTTTAATATGTAGTCTGTAAACCTTACGCCCTTAGGTAGACTGATAATTCATCCTCTATAACACTATGGGTCATGGTAACCACTGATCCGGGTAACTGTTTGTCCGCTACACCGGTGTGGCGGTATAGAAGGTCTACTCCGGTCCTGGCAAGGGCGACCCCGCGGCACCAGACCGCCGGGTGTCCTTGTCTATTATTATGCCAGGGTAGTATTTTTACAACCCCTCACCAGGAAAATTACAGATGTTTCTAAGAAGTAGCGTTTGGTGCTGGCAATCGGTGGGGAACAAGTTGTTGGAATGAAGGATGGATGAGAAGTGTGAAAGTAGGTCAATGTGAAGAGAGATATTATTTTAATGATATGAAATGTAATTGTGTTCAGTGTTCTGATAGCAATTAAAATTTTTTTTTTTAACATACTATTAATATTTACTTGGAACAACTAAAACTAAGGAATCAGTTCCCGTTTCTAAGAATAATAGTTTCCATGCAGATGCATGTCCCCAAAGGATAAAGAGAAATATTAGTGTTTAACCCTTACACTGCCGAGGTCTTTTTTAAGTGTTCGATTTATAGATTTTTAAAAAAATTATGATTTTATTCAAATTTTTCTTTATCAACTCACAACGATCTGAAGAATAGAGGACAAATATTTTTCTTTCTATACACAATATATCTTGGATGCAAATATTCTGTAAAAATGTGCCATTGACAACTTGACGCAGCTCATCGGATAGGCTAGCGTCGTTATCCACACTGAACACAGCACCAACATTTTGAATGTACAGCCTGCCCGCCATCCATCATTCATTCATCCACCCACCTATACATCCACCCACCCATCCATCCATCCATCCACCCACCCACCCATCTACCCACCCATCCATCCACCCATCCATCCACCCACCCACCCACACACCCATTCACCCATCCACCCAGCAACCCCATCCACCGTTCATCCATCCTACCACCCAACCATCCACCATCCATCCACCCACCCACCCACTCCTTACAGTGATAAGTTATTTATCTTTTCTTGGGTCGCTGGGTGGTGTGTTTACAAACGTGGCAGTCCTTTTGTGTTTGTGTTCGTTTTGTTAGTCAAAATTATACCACAAATGATAATGACAATAATAAAAATAATAATGATAATAATAATACACATACTAATAATATTAATGATAAATATAATAATAATAATAATAATGATACGACTACTACAAATAATAATGATAATAATAATGATAATAATAATGATGATAACAATAATAATAGCAATAATAATAATAATAATAATAATAATGATAATGATAAATATTAATGATGTGTGTTTTTGGGTATGTTTGGGGGTAGAAAGTATGTGTTTGAGTGTGTTTAGGTGTGTGTTTGGATGTGTGTGTGTGTTGAGTGTGTTATTTATGTTATTTTTCAGGTTTCTGTAACAATTGTAGATTTTTTATTTTGTCGCCCCAAAATTTTTCCGCGTAAATTTGGTCGAATGTGTTTTTGCCATTTTACTCAGAAAATATTTGTCGTACAGCAATAATGTATAGATGTTAATATGTTAAGTTTGATGTTATCTATCTAATGGTGGAATCAGATTTAAATTATATCTTATAGTTTAGTAGGAAATTTAAGTTTTGTTCAAATTTTGTCAAAAAAACTTATATATTATTTTCTCAGTTACTAATATACCAATTTCATTATACTATAGCTCAAAAGAACGGGCGTCTCCTGCTCTTTATTTACTATATTCGAAGTCTTTTACGTAAACCTCATAGTTTTTGAGTTATTTAACAAAACGGGATTTGTTAAAAAAAATCTAAGGGTGTTGCCTTGGAAATTTCATGAAAATTTTCACACCTCAGAATCTCATGAAAATTTATATATATAGGTTTTCAAGGATAAGGAACACGAATATAGAATCAATTTTATCAATACTATAATATTAAACACTATATAAACATTGTATTTTAATTATTTATTTATTTATTTATTTATTTATATATATATAGGAAGGAAGGAAAATGTTTATAGATACTAACATCTCTCTCTCTCTCTCTCTCTCTCTCTCTCTCTCTCTCTCTCTCTCTCTCTCTCTCTCTCTCTCTCTCTCTCTCTCTCTCTCTCTCTCTCTCTCTCTCTCTCTCTCTCTCTCTCTCTCTCTCTCTCTCTCTCTCTCTCTCTCTCTCCTTTGTATTTTGTCCAGCTCTGAGATGAGGGAATATTAACCCATTCACCGTGATAATGCAAAAAGTTTCTTGTATCGCCTGTGATCTAATAATTTATGATTTTTCAATCTATACATTGAATAATATGCTTAGGATAGTAAATTTCTCCTGGTTTATCCGATTTGAACAGTAGCATCAACACATCGTTTAGTCTTAAGTTACATAAGTTATACTGCATTGAAGTTGAATACAAAACGATTTCAAAGCCATGATACGAGGGAAGCGCGTTGCCAGACGTACAATACACCACCCACCTCACCATATATATATATATATATATATATATATATATATATATATATATATATTTATATGTATATATATATATATATATATATATATATATATTTATATATATATATATATATATATATATATATATATATATATACATATATATATATATATATATATATATATATATATATATATAAATATATATATATATATTTATATATATATATATATATATATATATATACACATATATATATATATATATATATATATATATATATATATATATATACATATATATATACATATATATATATATATATATATGTATATATATATATATATATATATATATATATATATATATATATTTATATATATATATATATATATATATATATATATATATATATATAGAGAGAGAGAGAGAGAGAGAGAGAGAGAGAGAATGAGGAGGAAAGTCATGTTTTTATATAAATATTAAGTTTTATTTTACTGCGTAATTATTAGTCATAGAACAAATATTCATAATTTCAGTTCTACAGTTTAATTAGGTCTATCAGATGCTGCAATTATATTTCCAATATCTCTAATAGATTTCGAGAAAATGAGGAGGAAATTCATTTTTTATATAAATATTAAGTTTCAGTTTACTGCGTAATTATTAGTCATAGAACAAATATTCATAATGACAGTTGTACAGTTTAATTAGGTGTATCAGATGATGCAATGATATTTCCAATATTTCTAATAGCTTTCGGGAAAATGAGGAGGAAAGTCATGTTTTTATATAAATATTAAGTTTCATTTTACTGCTTAATTATTAGTCATAGAACAAATATTCATAATGACAGTTGTAGAGTTTAATTAGTTGTATCAGATGCTGCAGTGATATATCCAATATCTCTAATAGCTTTCGAGAAAATGAGGAGGAAAGTCATGTTTTTATATAAATATTAAGTTTCATTTTACTGCGTAATTATTAGTCATAGAACAAATATTCATAATTTCAGTTTTACAGTTTAATTAGGTCTATCAGATGCTGCAATGATATTTCCAATATCTAATAACTTTCAAGAAAATGAGGAGGAAATTCATATTTTTATATAAATATTAAGTTTCATTTTACTGCGTAATTATTAGTCATAGAACAAATATTCATAATGACAGTTGTACAGTTTAATTAGGTGTATCAGATGCTGCAATGATATTTCCAATATCTCTAATAGCTTTCGAGGAAATGAGGAGGAAAGTCATGTTTTTATATAAATATTAAGTTTCATTTTACTGCGTAATTGTTAGTCATAGAACAAATATGCATAATGACAGTTGTACAGTTTAATTAGGTGCATCAGATGCTGCAATGATATTTCCAATATCTCTAATAGCTTTCGAGGAAATGAGGAGGAAAGTTATGTTTTTATATAAATATTAAGTTTCATTTTACTGCGTAATTGTTAGTCATAGAACAAATATGCATAATGATAGTTGTACAGTTTAATTAGGTGCATCAGATGCTGCAATGATATTTCCAATATCTCTAATAGCTTTCGAGAAAATGAGGAGGAAAGTTATGTTTTTAAATAAATATTAAGTTTCATTTTACTGCGTAATTATTAGTCATAGAACAAATATTCATAATGACAGTTGTACAGTTTAATTAGGTGTATCAGATGCTGCAATGATATTTCCAATATCTCTAATAGCTTTCGGAAAATGAGGAGGAAAGTCATGTTTTTATATAATATTAAGTTTCATTTTACTGCGTAATTATTAGTCATAGAACAAAATATTCATAATATCAGTTGTACAGTTTAATTAGGTGTATCAGATGCTGCAATGATATTTCCAATATCTCTAATAGCTTTCGAGAAAATGAGGAGGAAAGTCATGTTTTTATATAAATATTAAGTTTCATTTTACTGCGTAATTATTAGTCATAGAACAAATATTCATAATATCAGTTGTACAGTTTAATTAGGTCTATCAGATGCTGCAATGATATTTCCAATATCTCTAATAGCTTTCGAGAAAATGACGAGGAAAGTCATGTTTTATATAAATATTACGGTTTCATTTTACTGCGTAATTATTAGTCATAGAACAAATATTCATAATATCAGTTGTACAGTTTAATTAGGTGTATCAGATGCTGCAATGATATTTCCAATATCTCTAATAGCTTTCGAGAAAACGAGGAGGAAAGTAATTTTTAATAAATAGTAAGTTTCAGTTTACTGCGTATATTAGTCATAGAAAATATTCATAATGACAGTTGTACAGTTTTAATTTGGTCTATCAGATGCTGCAATGATATTTCCAATATCTCTAATAGCTTTCGAGAAAATGAGGAGGAAAGTCATGTTTTTATATAAATATTAAGTTTCATTTTACTGCGTAATTATTAGTCATAGAAAAAATATTCATAATGACAGTTGTACAGTTTAATTAGGTGTATCAGATGCTGCAATGATATTTCCAATATCTCTAATAGCTTTCGGGAAAATGAGGAGGAAAGTCATGTTTTTATATAAATATTAAGTTTCATTTTACTGCGTAATTATTAGTCATAGAACAAATATTCATAATATCAGTTGTACAGTTTAATTAGGTCTATCAGATGCTGCAATGATATTTCCAATATCTCTAATAGCTTTCGAGAAAATGAGGAGGAAATTCATGTTTTTATATAAATATTAAGTTTCATTTTACTGCGTAATTATTAGTCATAGAACAAATATTCATAATGACAGTTGTACAGTTTAATTAGGTGTATCAGATGATGCAATGATATTTCCAATATCTCTAATAGCTTTCGAGAAAATGAGGAGGAAAGTCATGTTTTTATATAAATATTAAGTTTCATTTTACTGCGTAATTATTAGTCATAGAACAAATATTCATAATGACAGTTGTAGAGTTTTAATTAGGTGTATCAGATGCTGCAATGATATATCCAATATCTCTAATAGCTTTCGAGAAAATGAGGAGGAAAAGTCATGTTTTTATATAAATATTAAGTTTCATTTTACTGCGTAATTATTAGTCATAGAACAAATATTCATAATGTCAGTTGTACAGTTTAATTAGGTCTATCAGATGCTGCAATGATATTTCCAATATCTCTAATAGCTTTCGAGAAAATGAGGAGGAAAGTCATGTTTTTATATAAATATTAAGTTTCATTTTACTGCGTAATTATTAGTCATAGAACAAATATTCATAATTTCAGTTCTACAGTTTAATTAGGTCTATCAGATGCTGCAATGATATTTCCAATATCTCTAATAGATTTCGAGAAAATGAGGAGGAAATTCATTTTTTATATAAATATTAAGTTTCAGTTTTACTGCGTAATTATTAGTCATAGAATAATATTCATAATGACAGTTGTACAGTTTAATTAGGTGTATCAGATGATGCAATGATATTTCCAATATTTCTAATAGCTTTCGGGAAAATGAGGAGGAAAGTCATGTTTTTATATAAATATTAAGTTTCATTTTACTGCGTAATTATTAGTCATAGAACAAATATTCATAATGACAGTTGTAGAGTTTAATTAGTTGTATCAGATGCTGCAGTGATATATCCAATATCTCTAATAGTTTTCGAGAAAATGAGGAGGAAAGTCATGTTTTTATATAAATATTAAGTTTCATTTTACTGCGTAATTATTAGTCATAGAACAAATATTCATAATTTCAGTTTTACAGTTTAATTAGGTCTATCAGATGCTGCAATGATATTTCCAATATCTAATAACTTTCAAGAAAATGAGGAGGAAAGTCATATTTTTATATAAATATTAAGTTTCATTTTACTGCGTAATTATTAGTCATAGAACAAATATTAATAATGACAGTTGTACAGTTTAATTAGGTGTATCAGATGCTGCAATGATATTTCCAATATCTCTAATAGCTTTCGAGGAAATGAGGAGAAAAGTTATGTTTTTAAATAAATATTAAGTTTAATTTTACTGCGTAATTGTTAGTCATAGAACAAATATGCATAAAGACAGTTGTACAGTTTAATTTGGTGCATCAGAGGCTGTAATGATATTTCCAATATCTCTAATAGCTTTCGAGAAAATGAGGAGGAAAGTCATGTTTTTAAATAAATATTAAGTTTAATTTTACTGCGTAATTGTTAGTCATAGAACAAATATTCATAATGACAGTTGTACAGTTTAATTTGGTGTATCAGATGCTGCAATGATATTTCCAATATCTCTAATAGCTTTCGGGAAAATGAGGAGGAAATTCATGTTTTTAAATATATATTAAGTTTCATTTTACTGCGTAATTATTAGTCATAGAACAAATATTCATAATATCAGTTGTACAGTTTAATTAGGTCTATCAGATGCTGCAATGATATTTCCAATATCTCTAATAGCTTTCGAGAAAATGACGAGGAAAGTCATGTTTTTATATAAAAATTACGGTTTCATTTTACTGCGTAATTATTAGTCATAGAACAAATATTCATAATATCAGTTGTACAGTTGAATTAGGTGTATCAGATGATGCAATGATATTTCCAATATCTCTAATAGCTTTCGAGAAAACGAGGAAGAAAGTAATTTAAAAAAAAGTAAAATTCAGTATTTATTAGTACTAGTGAAAATATTCATAATGACAGTAGTAGATTTTAATTTGGTCTATCAGATGCTGCAATGATATTTCCAATATCTCTAATAGCTTTCGAGAAAATGACGAGGAAAGTCATGTTTTTATATAAAATTACGGTTTTCATTTTACTGCGTAATTATTAGTCATAGAACAAATATTCATAATATCAGTTGTACAGTTTAATTAGGTGTATCAGATGCTGCAATGATATTTCCAATATCTCTAATAGCTTTCGAGAAAATGAGGAGGAAAGTCATGTTTTTATAAAATAAGTTTCATTTTACTGCGTATTATTAGTCACTAGAACAAATATTCATAATGACAGTCGTACAGTTTTAATTAGGTCTATCAGATGCTGCAATGATATTTCCAATATCTCTAATAGCTTTCGAGAAAATGAGGAGGAAATCATGTTTTTATATAAATATTAAGTTTCATTTTACTGCGTAATTATTAGTCATAGAAAAATATTCATAATGAGAGTTGTACAGTTTAATTAGATATATCAGATGCTGCAATGATATTTCCAATATCTCTAACAGCTTTCGGGAAAATGAGGAGGAAAGTCATGTTTTTATATAAATATTAAGTTTCATTTTACTGCGTAATTATTAGTCATAGAACGAATATTCATAATTTCAGTTCTACAGTTTAATTTGGTATATCAGATGCTGCAATGATATTTCCAATATCTCTAATAGATTTCGAGAAAATGAGGAGGAAATTCATTTTTTATATAAATATTAAGTTTCATTTTACTGCGTAATTATTAGTTATAAAACAAATATTCATAATGACAGTTGTACAGTTTAATTAGGTGTATCAGATGCTGCAATGATATTTCCAATATCTCTAATAGCTTTCGAGGAAATGAGGAGAAAAGTTATGTTTTTATATAAATATTAAGTTTCATTTTACTGAGTAATTATTAGTCATAGAACAAATATTCATAATGAGAGTTGTACAGTTTAATTAGGTGTATCAGAACCTGCAATGATATTTCCAATATCTCTAATAGCTTTCGAGAAAATGAGGAGGAAAGTCATGTTTTTATATAAATATTAAGTTTCATTTTACTGCGTAATTATTAGCCATAGAACAAATATTCATAATATCAGTTGTACAGTTTAATTAGGTGTATCAGATGCTGCAATGATATTTCCAATATTTCTAATAGCTTTCGAGAAAATGAGGAGGATAGTCATGTTTTTAAATAAATATTAAGCTTAATTTTACTGCGTAATTATTAGTGATAGAACAAATATTCATAATATCAGTTGTACAGTTTAATTAGGTTTATCAGATGCTGCAATGATATTTCAATATCTCTAATAGCTTTCGGGAAAATGAGGAGGAATGTCATGTTTATATATAAATATTAAGTTTCATTTTACTGCGTAATTATTAGTCATAAAACAAATATTCATAATGACAGTTGTACAGTTTAATTAGGTGTATCAGATGCTGCAATGATATTTCCAATATTTCCAATATTTTCAATACCCAATATCTAATGCTAGCTAGAAGAGCACGTCGCTGATGACCGACGGAGCGACGGTTATATATTGCTGCCGGTGGTGTTGCCAAACCGCAGTTATCGTACCGTAAAATTATCTATTGAATATCACATAAATACTCATAAGAACGGTAATTCTGATACATAAGACAATAGAAATTTGTAAATAATGATAAAAGTTGTTACACTGGCCTATACTTATTGTCATCATACGTTTGGTATATGCATGGGAATGATATAAAGATCTTGGCACAGACGTCGTGCCGCAAACACAGGAGAGGGAGACGCTGCTGGCACATACGGTGTGCCGCAAGAACTGAATGGGTTAATTATAAAAATAAATATTGATGATAAAAATAAATATTAATGCTAAAAATAAATATTAATGCTAAAAATAAATATTAATGATAAAAATAAATATTAATGCTATAAATAAATATTAATGCTAAAAATAAATAATAATGATAAAAATAAATAATAATGCTAAAAATAAATATTTATGATAGAAATAAATATTAATGATAAAAATAAATATTAATGATAAAAATAAATATTAATGATAAAAATAAATAATAATGATAAAAATAAATAATGATGATAAAAATAAATATTGTTGATAAAAATAAATATTAATGATAAAAATAAATATTGATGATAAAAATAAATATTGATGATAAAAATAAATATTAATGATAGAAATAAATATTAATGATAAAAAATAAATATTAATGATATAAATAAATATTAATGATAAAAATAAATAATAATGATAAAAATAAATATTAATGATTAAAATAAATATTAATGATAAAAATAAATAATAATGATAAAAATAAATAATAATGATAAAAATAAATATTAATGCTAAAAATAAATATTAATGCTAAAAATAAATATTAATGCTAAAAAAAAATATTAATGCTAAAAATAAATATTAATGATAAAAATAAATAATAATGATAAAAATAAATATTAATGATAAAAATAAATATTAATGATAAAAATAAATATTATTGATAAAAATAAATAATAATGATAAAACTAAATATTAATGATAAAAATAAATAGTAATGATAAAAATAAATATTGATGATAAAAATAAATATTATTGATAAAAATAAATATTAATGATAAAAATAAATATTAATGATAGAAATAAATATTAATGATAAAAATAAATATTAATGCTAAAAAATAAATATTAATGATAAAAATCAATATTAATGATAGAAATAAATATTAACGATAAAAAATTAATATTAATGATATAAATAAATATTAATGATAAAAATAAATAATAATGATAAAAATAAATAATAATGATAAAAATAAATATTAATGCTAAAAATAAATATTAATGCTAAAAATAAATAATAATGATAAAAATAAATAATAATGCTAAAAATAAATATTAATGATAGAAATAAATATTAATGATAAAAATAAATAATAATGATTAAAATAAATAATGATGATAAAAATAAATATTGTTGATAAAAATAAATATTAATGATAAAAATAAATATTGATGATAAAAATAAATATTGATGATAAAAATAAATATTGATGATAAAAATAAATATTAATGATAAAAATAAATATTATTGATAAAAATAAATAATAATGATAAAACTAAATATTAATGATAAAAATAAATAGTAATGATAAAAATAAATATTAATGATAGAAATAAATATTAATGATAAAAATAAATATTAATGCTAAAAATAAATATTAATGATAAAAATAAATATTAATGATAGAAATAAATATTAATGATAAAAAATAAATATTAATGATATAAATAAATATTAATGATAAAAATAAATAATAATGATAAAAATAAATAATAATGATAGAAGTAAATAATGATGATAAAAATAAATAATGATGATAAAAAATAAATATTGTTGATAAAAATAAATATTAATGATAAAAATAAATATTGATGATAAAAATAAATATTAATGATAAAAATAAATATTGATGATAAAAATAAATATTAATGATAAAAATAAATATTAATGATAAAAATAAATATTAATGATAAAAATAAATACTAATGATAGAAATAAATATTAATGATAAAAAATAAATATTAATGATATAAATAAATATTAATGATAAAAATAAATAATAATGATAAAAATAAATATTAATGATAAAAATAAATAATAATGATATGCATAAATATTAATGATAGAAATAAATATTAATGATAAAAAATAAATATTAATGATATAAATAAATATTAATGTTAAAAATAAATAATAGTGATGAAAATAAATTTATTTTTATCATTAATATTTATTTTTATCATTATTATTTATTTTTATCATTAATATTTATTTTTAGCATTAATATTTTTTTTTAGCATTAATATTTATTTTTAGCATTAATATTTATTTTTAGCATTAATATTTATTTTTATCATTATTATTTATTTTTATCATTATTATTTATTTTTATCATTAATATTTATTTTAATCATTAATATTTATTTTTATCATTATTATTTATTTTTATCATTAATATTTATTTATATCATTAATATTTATTTTTTATCATTAATATTTACTTTATATCATTAATATTTATTTTTATCATCAATATTTATTTTTATCATCAATATTTATTTTTATCATTAATATTTATTTTTATCATCAATATTTATTTTTATCATCATTATTTATTTTTATCATTATTATTTATTTTTATCATTAATATTTATTTATATCATTAATATTTATTTTTATCATTAATATTTATTTCTATCATTAATATTTATTTTTATCATTATTATTTATTTTTATCATTATTATTTATTTTTAGCATTAATATTTATTTTTAGCATTAATATTTATTTTTAGCATTAATATTTATTTTTAGCATTAATATTTATTTTTATCATTATTATTTATTTTTATCATTATTATTTATTTTTATCATTAATATTTATTTTTATCATTAATATTTATTTTCATCACTATTATTTATTTTTATCAATAATATTTATTTTTATCATCAATATTTATTTTTATCATTAATATTTATTTTTATCATTAATATTTATTTTTATCATTACTATTTATTTTTATCATTAATATTTAGTTTTATCATTATTATTTATTTTTATCAATAATATTTATTTTTATCATTAATATTTATTTTTATCCTTATTATTTATTTTTATCATTAATATTTATTTATATCATTATTATTTATTTTTTATCATTAATATTTATTTTTATCATTATTATTTATTTTTATCATTAATATTTATTTATATCATTAATATTTATTTTTATCATTAATATTTATTTTTATCATTAATATTTATTTTTATCATCAATATTTATTTTTATCATTAATATTTATTTTTATCATCAATATTTATTTTTATCATTAATATTTATTTTTATCATCAATATTTATTTTTTATCATCATTATTTATTTTTATCATTAATATTTATTTTTTATCATTAATATTTATTTTTATCATTAATATTTATTTTATCATTAATATTTATTTTCTATCGTTAATATTTATTTCTATCATTAATATTTATTTTTATCATCAATATTTATTTTTATCATCAATATTTATTTTTATCATTAATATTTATTTTTATCAACAATATTTATTTTTTTATCATCATTATTTATTTTTATCATTATTATTTATTTTTATCATTAATATTTATTTTTATCATTAATATTTATTTCTATCATTAATATTTATTTTTATCATTAATATTTATTTGTAGCATTAATATTATTTTTAGCATTATATTTATTTTTAGCATTAATATTTATTTTTAGCATTAATATTTATTTTTATCATTATTATTTATTTTTATCATTATTATTTATTTTTATCATTAATATTTATTTTCATCATTAATATTTATTTTCATCACTATTATTTATTTTTATCATTAATATTTATTTTATCATTAATATTTATTTTTTATCATTAATATTTATTTTATCATTAATATTTATTTATATCATTACTATTTATTTTTATCATTAATATTTATTTTTATCATTATTATTTATTTTTATCATTAATATTTATTTATATCATTAATATTTATTTTTATCATTAATATTTATTTTCTATCATTAGTATTTATTTTTATCATTAATATTTATTTTTATCATTAATATTTATTTTTTATCACAATATTTATTTTTTATCATCATTATTTATTTTTATCATCAATATTTATATCTATCATTATTATTTATTTTTATCATTATTATTTATTTTTATCATTAATATTTATTTTATATCATTAATATTTATTTTTTATCATTAATATTTATTTCTATCATTAATATTTATTTTTATCATTAATATTTATTTTTATCATTAATATTTATTTTAATCATTAATATTTATTTTTATCATTATTATTTATTTTTATCACTAATATTTATTTATATCATTAATATTTATTTTTATTATTAATATTTATTTTTATCATTAATATTTATTTTTTATCATTAATATTTATTTTTATCATTAATATTTATTTTTATCATTAATATTTATTTTAATCATTAATATTTATTTTTATCATTATTATTTATTTTTATCATTAATATTTATTTATATCATTAATATTTATTTTTTATCATTAATATTTATTTCTATCATTAATATTTATTTTTATCATTAATATTTATTTTTATCATTAATATTTATTTTTATCATTAATATTTATTTTTATCATTAATATTTATTTTTATCATCAATATTTATTTTTATCATTAATATTTATTTTTATCATCAATATTTATTTTTATCATTAATATTTATTTTTATCAACAATATTTATTTTTATCATCATTATTTATTTTTATCATCATTATTTATTTCTATCATTATTATTTATTTTTATCATTATTATTTATTTTTATCATTAATATTTATTTATATCATTAATATTTATTTTTATCATTAATATTTATTTCTATCATTAATATTTATTTTTATCATTAATATTTATTTTTAGCATTAATATTTATTTTTATCATTAATATTTATTTCTATCATTAATATTTATTTTTATCATTAATATTTATTTTTATCAATAATATTTATTTTTATCATCAATATTTATTTTTATCATTAATATTTATTTTTATCATTAATATTTATTTTTATGAATAATATTTATTTTTATGAATAATATTTATTTTTATCATCAATATTTATTTTTATCATTAATATTTATTTTTATCATTAATATTTATTTTTATCACTATTATTTATTTTAATCATTAATATTTATTTTTATCATTAATATTTATTTTTATCATTAATATTTATTTTTATCATTATTATTTATTTTTATCAATAATATTTATTTTTATCATTAATATTTATTTTTATCATTAATATTTATTTTTATCATTATTATTTATTTTTATCATTATTATTTATTTTTATCATTAATATTTATTTTTAGCATTAATATTTATTTTTATCATTAATATTTATTTTTATCATTAATATTTATTTTTATCATCAATATTTATTTTTATCATCAATATCTATTTTTATCATCAATATTTATTTTTATAATCAATAGTTATTTTTATCATTAATATTTATTTTTTTCATCATTATTTATTTTATCATCATTATTTATTTTTATCATCATTATTTATTTTTATGAATAATATTTATTTTTATGAATAATATTTATTTTTATGAATAATATTTATTTTTATCATTAATATTTATTTTTATCATTAATATTTATTTTTATCATTAATATTTATTTTTTATCATTAATATTTATTTTTATCATTAATATTTATTTTTATCATTAATATTTATTTGTATCATTAATATTTATTTTTATCATTAATATTTATTTTTATCATTAATATTTATTTTTATCACTATTATTTATTTTAATCATTAATATTTATTTTTATCATTAATATTTATTTTTATCATTAATATTTATTTTTATCATTAATATTTATTTTTATCATTAATATTCCCTCATCTCAGAGCTGGACAAAATAGAAAGGTGAGAGAGAGAGAGAGAGAGAGAGAGAGAGAGAGAGACGAGAGAGAGAGAGAGAGAGAGAGAGAGAGAGAGAGAGAGAGAGAGAGAGAGGAGAGAGAGAGAGAGAGAGAGAGAGAGAGAGAGAGAGAGAGAGATGTTAGTATTTATAAACATTTTCCTTCCTTCCTATATATATATAAATAAATAAATAAATAAATAAATAATTAAAATACAATGTTTATATAGTGTTTAATATTATAGTACTGATAAAATTGATTCTATATTCGTGTTCCTTATCCTTGAAAACCTATATATATAAATTTTCATGAGATTCTGAGGTGTGAAAATTTTCATGAAATTTCCAAGGCAACACCCTTAGATTTTTTTTAACAAATCCCGTTTTGTTAAATAACTCAAAAACTATGAGGTTTACGTAAAAGACTTCGAATATAGTAAATAAAGAGCAGGAGACGCCCGTTCTTTTGAGCTATAGTATAATGAAATTGGTATATTAGTAACTGAGAAAATAATATATAAGTTTTTTTGACAAAATTTGAACAAAACTTAAATTTCCTACTAAACTATAAGGTATAATTTAAATCTGATTCCACCATTAGATAGATAACATCAAACTTAACATATTAACATCTATACATTATTGCTGTACGACAAATATTTTCTGAGTAAAATGGCAAAAACACATTCGACCAAATTTACGCGGAAAAATTTTGGGGCGACAAAATAAAAAATCTACAATTGTTACAGAAACCTGAAAAATAACATAAATAACACACTCAACACACACACACATCCAAACACACACCTAAACACACTCAAACACATACTTTCTACCCCCAAACATACCCAAAAACACACATCATTAATATTTATCATTATCATTATTATTATTATTATTATTATTATTGCTATTATTATTGTTATCATCATTATTATTATCATTATTATTATCATTATTATTTGTAGTAGTCGTATCATTATTATTATTATTATTATATTTATCATTAATATTATTAGTATGTGTATTATTATTATCATTATTATTTTTATTATTGTCATTATCATTTGTGGTATAATTTTGACTAACAAAACGAACACAAACACAAAAGGACTGCCACGTTTGTAAACACACCACCCAGCGACCCAAGAAAAGATAAATAACTTATCACTGTAAGGAGTGGGTGGGTGGGTGGATGGATGGTGGATGGTTGGGTGGTAGGATGGATGAACGGTGGATGGGGTTGCTGGGTGGATGGGTGAATGGGTGTGTGTGTGTGTGTGTGTGTGTGTGTGTGTGTGTGTGTGTGTGTGTGTGTGTGTGTGTGTGTGTGTGTGTGTGTGTGTGTGTGTGTGTGTGTGTGTGTGTGTGTGTGTGCTCTCACTATTTATGTTCTGTTTGAAAGACGAGAAGCCGGTTGTCGCCCTTTACTCTATGGCCGTCAGTCTCGTGCGTAAGTGATTATGTATCCTGACAACGAGGAGATTGTGTGTCTTGACAACGGGCACAAAATATATTTTCTCTTCAATTTGTTTCTCCTTCTTTACTTAAAGATTGCAAAAAATGACATAGAATTAAATCCGTACAACTAAAATCATGCACTCCATTAAGGAATCTGGGAATGACAGACTATTATTAATTTGAGAACAGAATGAGGTAGACAAAAGTTGGCATTTTCCTGTGCTGTGCCGAGGAGCATGACGCGACTAGGACGATGTTTGGGGTTTATGGTTGTAGCTAACGGTGGAGTGTATGTATGTGTGTGTGTGTATGTGTGTGAGATGCTCGAGGATCATCTTTACCACAGTGATTAATATGACAAGTTGATGGTACTTAACAGAGACGGCATCCAAGAATATCGCGGAGCTTTGACAGAACCTGCCGTCATCCTCCCTTCCTACCTGCCTCTTCCCTTCCTAGCCAGCATGTTCGTTCTCTCTCTCTCTCTCTCTCTCTCTCTCTCTCTCTCTCTCTCTCTCTCTCTCTCTCTCTCTCTCTCTCTCTCTCTCTCTCTCTCTCTCTCTCTCTCTCTCTCTCTTACTGTGTTTATTGCACAAATCAAAGAGTCACTCTTCTGTTTCATTGAATTGAACTGATAATGATGACCGTGTCAGACATACTCATCAGCCTTTCTCACTGTAAAATGAATAGTATCAATATTTCACGATGGCATCAAGCAACACAAATTAAGTTTTCCAACGTATACATGACATCTTTTCTTTCGTTGCTCTGATTTGGGTTTATAAACATTATGCACACATTATACTTTCTCTTCTTTCTTCCAGTGTTGAAATAGAAATATCATCGTATACTTTTTGTAGTTACTCTCTTACTTACTTACTTACACTTGGCAGGGCGACACCAGTAAACATTTATTATTTCTTATCGCTCGTTCCTTAGCCAGTCTTCCTTTGTGACTAGTACGTAAGTGATGTGGTGTGGAGCTGCTTGAACCTTTGGGCCACGTATCAGAGCTACAGTAGTGTTCAAGGTGTGGTGGACGTGCTGCATCAGTCGACGCCTCGCAACACGTGCAGAATAATGTCACCTCGGGTTGCCTCGGGTAATTAATAGAGGAAACACAGTACACAGTCTCCTTGCGTCCCCTCTGCACTTAGCTCTCATTCATCTCCTTCCGCAGCTTAATGTGACGGCTTTGACCTCCTCACAGAGCAACAGGGGCACCCATCATGTGGTTTACTTACTCTTTTTTACCGAGGATCCATTAAGTGGTGGGTGGGGGAGGAAGACGTTGGATACACCTGGAGATTAATTACACTGTTACCTAGTCTTGGGGGAGTGACCTTGGCCTCGTGCCGCTCCTGTGTACCCCCTATCACCCTACCCCCTACTCCTATAACACACTTCCATCGTTGCTCTCCCTCAAGCTAAGATACCAAAAAAACGGGATTTGCGATTGCACTATACTTGTCCTGCCTCAGTTGTGGATAATGATGATGATGATGATGATGAAAAGGAGGAATGAGGGAAATCCTCCTCCTCTTCCTCCTCCTCTTCCTCCTCCTTCCTCTTCTCATTTGTTATCTATCTTGCTATTTCACTGTTTATTTTCCTTTATATCAAATTGGTTTTAGAGTTTTCGTTCCATTTTTTCTCTTTAGTTTGTTTCTTTTTATGTTTGTATACTTTATAGTAACTAGATGGAGGTCAATAGAGAAGGGAAAGGGAGGAAGATGGAGAAGGAAGATGAGTGAGGAGTGTCTGGGATGTGAGGGAAGGGGTGTATGTGTGAAGGGAAGGGAAGGTAAGGAAGGTGAGGAGGTGAGGAAAGGGAACATATGCAGAACCACAAAATACCAGAAAAATGCAGGTAGATAGTAAAGATGGAAGGGAAGGAAAGAAGGAATACAAAGGGTGAAATAACGGAGGGAAGAAAAAAAGGGTGAAAAAATAAGGATAGAAGGAAGGAGAGAGTAAGATTAGGGAGAAAGCTTTGAATTAAGTATGATGTGTATAGCTGCATAGACTCGTTACGAAAAAAGTTAGACAAAATTAGGATCCATTACTCAAAAAAACAGTAGTATTAGTTGACAGTATAAGTGTTACAAATCTTAACAGTGACGCCGGCGACTGGTGATGATGATGGTTACTAGAGCACCCTTCTCCCCTCCTCTTCCTCTTCCTCCTCCTCCTCCTTGCCCCTTCCCCCTTCCTTCCTCCCTTCTACTAGCGTTGTGCCGTAACGTAACCTGACAGCGCCACCCTCCTCCCCGTGTTTGTTGTTCCTCCTGCCCCTGCTCTCCACCTTAAATAAACGCCGCGGACAAGCCTATCGCCTCTGCCCCTCTAGAACACTCACTCCAAGGCGCTAAAAAGACTCAATGAAGACCTCGTTCAACGCACCTAATTACCAAGTGACGATTTCTTTTTTAAGTCCTCCTCTCAACTACACAGCTTGGGCTTGTCATGGTGACTCGCTCTGCCTAGGTCTTCCTTACGTTAGCCTTGTGCTCTACCTGTACGTTGAGTGGAATGCCTTCTCGACTGCCAGCATCTTATGTATACT
>JAPQNM010000005.1:14771714-14781714 GCA_029783475.1 Metacarcinus magister | reverse complement strand
TGTGTGTCGGGGTACAGTTACAGCATCTTTCTCAATCAGGCAATTCATTATGGTAACATATAAAAGTGGTCCTAGCGCTGATCCTTGATTTACGCCGCAAGGTTCTATTATGTCAACTACCAGTGGTTCTTTATTATGAAAATTGTAACTAGTGAGGAGGGTAAAGAACATAGCGGCGTGGTTGAGGGTGTGTGTGGGGTTGGGAAGGGAGTGTGAGTGGAAGAGGAAAGAGAAGAGTATGTTGGAAAAGGAAGATTGTTTAGAAAGAGCGATGGAGATGGAGGAATGGTGGTGAAGAGATGTAGAGGGTGGAGGAGGCTGAGAAGGTGGAGGAAAGGGTCTGGGAGGGGCGAGGAGGACCACGGACACAGGTGGAGCAGGGAGGATGAAAGGGTGTGAGTCTGCACTTCCGAGGTCTAATGATGATGTGTTCTGCTTTGGTCTTGTTCTTGTGACGGGTCTGTGTGTGTGTGTGTGTGTGTGTGTGTGTGTGTGTGTGTGTGTGTGTGTGTGTGTGTGTGTGTGTGTGTATGTGTGTGTGTGTGATTTCTTTATACAACATAGCTATTATTACTATTATTATTATTATTATTATATTATTATTATTATTATTATTATTATTATTATTAGCATTACTATTATTACCCTATTATGTTGAATTGCCAATGACTAAATAACTTCCATCGATGGTCAGATATCTCTCTCTCTCTCTCTCTCTCTCTCTCTCTCTCTCTCTCTCTCTCTCTCTCTCTCTCTCTCTCTCTCTCTCTCTCTCTCTCTCTCTCGCTCTCTCAGCCTCATGACGCCTGTGCTAAGTATATCCGGCGTCCAATACAGCATTTCCCAGCCCCTCTTCCCCTCACTCCCGCCTTCCCGTTCCCCTACCACGCCTAACTCCACCCTGCCATGCCCCGCCTTGCTATTCCCCGCTCCGTTTCACCGTGTTCCACCTCGTTCCCTTCTCCTCTCCTCTCGTCTCGCCCCGTTCCGTTCCTTTCCACCTCATCCCTCTTCACTGGTGCCCCGTTCCAGCACGTCCTATCCCTCTCTGCCACAAAATAACACTGTAACTTGCCCCGTTTCACTTCCTTATTTCATCTTCACTTTCGCTCTTCTGCCCTATTTTTGTCCGCCCTTTCCCTCTCACCTTGCCCCACTCCCTCGATGGAAGAAGGAAGAAAAGGGGAAAAATTGATCATCCAACAACTGGTGGAGGGAAAAAGGGGAAGAAAAAAAGAGGGAAGAAGAAGAAAAATAAAGAAAATACGTGATATCGTGTGTACATGAGAAGGGAAGGAAAAAGGAAAATCAAGAGGGAGATATATGTATATGAAAAAAACAAAAAAAAGATAGGAAAACCGAAATACATGTCATTATGCAGGAAAAGAAATGGAATACAAGGGATGGGGAGGAGGGTGAAGTGCATACCAAACACACCACGCATGACTGTATGAAGGAAGATGAAGGAGATCAAGAAAGGGAAGGAAAAATAAAAAGGACAACAGATATAGCCGGCATTACACCTTTAGATACTGCAATGAGAAACACAAGTAAAAATAGTGCCACCAACTAACTTATTAAGGGAGCAGCTAATCGCAATCCCTACCGTGTGTTATTTATTACCTGAGTGTGTGGAGGGGAAGGGGAGAGAGGCGGTAAGAGGCCTCCTTCTGTGCCCCCTCCCCTTGCTCTCTCCCAGTCTTCCTCCCACGCTCGGGGCGGTGGGCCAGCAGAGACTAGACAAGGTTGATGCTAAACCGAGCCTCGAGGTGCCTGAACTGGATGGAATGTTCTTGTTGCTGCTTGGCCTTTGCTTCGACGCTGACGGATTGTGTTGGGGTTCGAGACCTGGTGACGGAGTGGTGGTGGATTAACCCCTTGCCTGGCCAGGTGTTCGTGTGTCACCCTCTTGCCTCCTGATGGATATTCTGCCTCTGCGCTGCTCTGTTTTTTTGCATTGTATTACTTATGATTCTTGTTCGTTTTCTGTTTAACTTCTTGCATCTTTCCACTTACTTGCTTCTGCTCCGCCTCCTCCTCTACCTTCATCCCTGCCTCCACCCACCCTTTATTTCTCGTACGCTGCCAAGTTGATAATGCACAAACTTCCTTCCCTTCTATCCTGTGTAAATATCAATATTTTCTCTCCAACACATGTGGTATTATTGTTACTAAAGGGTGGGTGGTGAGGAGTCTTCCCACTTTTCTATCCTGTTCTCAGTCTAGTTGTAAAGAAGTGTGGGATAGTGTAGTCCTCTCAAGGTATTAATCTCGACATCTGTTCATTTACCCATTTATCAATCTCTCTCTCTCTCTCTCTCTCTCTCTATATATATATATATATATATATATATATATATATATATATATATATATATATATATACATATATCTGTGTGTGTGTGTGTGTGTGTGTGTGTGTGTGTGTGTGTGTGTGTGTGTGTGTGTGTGTGTGTGTGTGTGTGTGTGTGTGTGTGTGTGTGTGTGTACAGAAATCTGCCTAACCAATATGGTAACTGACAGAGTCGTGAATTACAATGTCAGTGTCATCCAACTCACGTATTGGATAGGAAGAGGAGGAGGAGGAGGAGGAGGAGGAGGAGGAGGAGGAGGAGGAGGAGGAGGAGGAGGAGGAGGAGGAGAAGGAGGAGGAGGAGGAGTTTCATCATTGTCAAGAGAGGCGCTGCGTGCATTAATCTTTGACTTTCACTCATTCATTTTAATCCATCATCATCATCATTATCGTTATCATTATCATTATTATTGTTATTATTATTATTATTATTATTATTATTATTATTATTATTATGATTATTATGATTATTATTATTGTTATCGGCATCATCACAACAACAACACCAACTACTCCTACTACTCCTACTACTTTTACTACTACTACCTCATCTTCATTAAATTCAGCACGTGTTTCTTTACATTGAAATACGATCTCCTTTCGTAGGCTATTAGAAGAAGGTCGTTGTGTTCACCATTACAAGGTCATTGTTTGGAGGAGGAGGAGGAGGAGGATTTAAATTAAGAATAAGAACATTTATTGGTGGAGAAGGTTTGACATCAATAATGCGGAAGTAATATGTGAGATATTTACTTCTACGAGACAGTTAGGTAGCTTAAGTTCGGGTGATGGAGGCACTGGCAGGGCGTGGTGGGTGGGCCAAGGAAAGGACAGATATTGGGGGGAAGAGGGAAGACGTGGAGGTGTTGGTGGCATTCGGCGGTGGCAGGAAGTGATGCAACAAGTGGGTGGCTTGGCGCGTCAGAGACACTGGATACTAGAGGAGCCTCCTTTACCTCCTCACCTCCCTCACCCCTTATCCTCCCGCTCTGACCTCACTTTCCCTGAACTACTCAACTTCACGTAATATTCCATCTGCACACCTTCCACATTTCAGTCTCATTGCGTACTCCTCGCCTTGCTGCCTTGTCCTAGCATCACCTGCGTCTCCCATAGTCTTTCTCCTCGTGGCAGTGCGCCGTATTGCTGCGGGAAGGCTCGTCTAGGCACGTTGGGCCTCCTTCCCACGCGCAGGGCGGCGGGCCAGACCCGACAAGGTTGATGCTAAACGCGGCACACGAGGTCTATGAACTGGCAGGAATGTTCTTGTTGCTGCTTGGCCTACACGTACCATCCTTCGTGTGCAGGTGTACCGTTATGTGCACAGTACAACCTACAACCCCTCTATACGGGAAGATGAAGCCGTGTTCAAGCCGTATTCAAGGTCTCGTGCCTCGTGACTATCTACGCACGTAAGTCACGGGACGCAGCCTCGGTCCATTCAGCTTCCGTGTCGCCGATTCTTTAAGATGGCGCTGCAGAGACGCCAAAGTGACGTCACGCTCTCGTAAGATAGTTGATTTTGGCGCCGGATGTCACGGTGTCACTGAGGGCCTAGCCTGATGTGGTCTCTGGCGCCATGAGTCTAATGCCGGCGGCCTCGAGGCCTTTGGATCAGGGCGAGATCCGTAGTGAGGCCCGTCACGTGGTGGTTTTCAAGGTCAGGTGAGAGAAAGCACTGCCGGCCAGCGACTCCTCGACGCACCACATTGAACAGGCTCACATGACGTCCGGAATAAGTTGGGTGACACTTATCAAGGTCACTTGGCATGCATCAAAATAATTTGGCACTATACAGGTTAATTTGGCTCTTTGCAAGGACGCTTCGCTCTTTGAAGGTTATATGGTATTTCTCGAGGTAATTTGGCACTTCACAACCCTTGGTGCTCGTGTCGTCCTTCCTCTTCCTGCTCCCCACCGACTGGCTTGTGTTTGTTCATTCACTCATCCGTTCAGCCATTCATTTGTGGGATGCTTTTGTGCGGGTAAAGCTGAAGTGGAAGGGCGAAGGACTGGGGAGGGAGGGGAAGTGAGGAAAGGGTGAAGTTGTTATAGTAATGATGGTTATAAAAGTAAACTAGAGAAAGAAAGGAAACTACAAAGAAAGATAGTATGTCTTTGCACGCGCACACACGTCATTATTTATGGTAGGTCACGAGAGGAATTGTTTACATACTTCGCTCAGCTGCCTCACACCCCTGCCAACACCATGTCGACCTGCATCCCCTGCATCATGCATTCCCCTCACCCATGCACCCCGCCCCTGTTCCTCCCTCCTCTTCACCCCTGTATCTACCCATCACACCCCTTCATCTTGCCTCCTCCTTCTTCCTTATACCACCTCCCTTAAATCTTTCATAACCTCTCCCCTTCAAACCCTTCACACCTTTCCCCTAACACCCCCCCCCTAACACCCCCCCCAACACCCCCTTCCCTTCACCCCATCGTTGTCATTTGGCGTGGAGGGACAGCCTAATTGGCACGAAAAAAACTTCATAATGGTGTTTATCTACTCCCATTAGATTTTATGGCACTCACGCGCACACACACACACACACACACACACACACACACACACACACACACACACACACACACACACACACACACACACACACACACACACACACACACACACACACACACACACACACACACACACACACACACGTATCTGTCACAGTTTTCATGCTTATCATTAAAGAAGACTCGTGATGCTAATATATTGAAATCATTAAATAAATAAATGAATAAATCAGCGACAAAAGATTTAAGGAAAATAAAGCTTACATACAAACAATTTAACAGAAAATACGAGAAAGAGGAAGAGAGAGAGAGAGAGAGAGAGAGAGAGAGAGAGAGAGAGAGAGAGAGAGAGAGAGAGAGAGAGAGAGAGAGAGAGAGAGAGAGAGAGAGAGAGAGAGAGAGAAAGAAGGAAATACAATCGACAACATATTTATTCCGGAAGTAAAGAAGAGGATAAACAATACATACAAAAGTTATGATATGATCTGCGAAAACGGAGAAGGAAAAAAAATAAATGAGGAGAAATGAGGAAGAGGAAGAGGAAGAAGAGGAGGAAGAAGAGGAGGAAGAGGAATGTAGTGGTGCTCTGAGGATCACCAAACAGCGCCAACACTCTTGTGACATTCCTCTTGGTTTGTCTTATGGTGCCTGCTCTTTATTTATTTGCTTGTTTATTTGTTTGTTTGTCGGGGTGTCCCTTTATGAACTGCAACCCCCACCCCTCCCCCCTCCTCTCTCTCTCTCTCTCTCTCTCTCTCTCTCTCTCTCTCTCTCTCTCTCTCTCTCTCTCTCTCTCTCTCTCTCTCTCTCTCTCTCTCTCTCTTTCTCTTTCTCTCTCTTTCAAATACTTGTCACTGACGTAGAACAATAAAACACATCCTTGTATAATAAGAGGTGAGGGCGTGTGACATGAATAGTTATAGGAACAGGAAGAGGAACGGAGGAGGAGGAGGAGGAGGAGGAGGAGGAGGAGGAGGAGGAGGAGGAGGAGGAGGAGGAGGAGGAGGAGGAGGAGGAGGAAGAAGAGGAGGCGGCGGCGGCTTTTCCTAGATCTCTTGGCCGGCCACCAGACGTCTTGCAAAATGGGTAACACGCAAACCTTACCTCAGAGGAACTTGCTTCAGGCAGGACCACTACACTGACGCCCCTTCAGCTTGTAATACAGGGGTAGGGGTGAGGAAGAAGGGCAAGGTGCTGGGTGTGTTGGGTGTGTGTTGGGTGTGTTGGGTAAGGGAAGGTGTGAGGTTGGTGTTAAGGAAGGAAGGAAGGTGGGTTCAGAAGGGAAAGGAATGACAGGTGGTGGAGGAGACTGTACTGTCATGGTATTTCCTGCTCTCTTCGTGATGCGTTTTAGACTTATTAGAGTTATTTATCTGGTGTTACTTTGCCACTCCACATCAATGACATTATTACTTTTTCCTTCCCTCTATCTATCTCTTTATTCTTTTATCTTACTTCACTCTCTTTGCTTAGGTACCAATTCTTCTCTTATCCTCTTCCTCGTCCTTCTGTTCATCCTCACCTTTCTATCTGATTGTTCCTGCCTTCGTTCTCCCTCTCCTCCTGTTCTCTTCTCCTCCTCTTCGTCCTCCTCTTCCTCGTTCTTCTCCTTTACTTCCTTTATCATCTCCAAACTTGCTTTACTCTCACATCCAGGCATCTCATTGATAGTTTTTGCCTAACAATATTTCATAATTTAATGGATCTTTCTATATCAATGGATCTCTCTCTCTCTCTCTCTCTCTCTCTCTCTCTCTCTCTCTCTCTCTCTCTCTCTCTCTCTCTCTCTCTCTCTCTCTCTACGTGGGTTTTTAAGCGCAATGCTTCCTCAATAACTTGCTTGGCTGGAGGTAACGACTAATGTGCTTGGGTCGAGGCCATCACCAGAAGACTCCCGACCCTTGCCGCTCTGAATTGGTTACTGCACTTCATAGTATTGCATATTTCCTGGTGTGTGTGTGTGTGTGTGTGTGTGTGTGTGTGTGTGTGTGTGTGTGTGTGTGTCTATGTGTGTCTGTGTGTGTATTTCTATCTTAATTATTATTCTGTTTACGTACAATGCCAGTTAGTTCCTGTTGATTTCTTTGTGTATTGTCTTGTAATAGGTGTTGCTCTCTCTCTCTCTCTCTCTCTCTCTCTCTCTCTCTCTCTCTCTCTCTCTCTCTCTCTCTCTCTCTCTCTCTCTCTCTCTCTCTAATGCTGGCAAGGTGCACCCCAGTCTGACATTACCGCATCTCTAAATATACATGAAACACGATCATTATCACTCGCGACCACGCTGCTGCCAAGCGATCCCTGCCGCGCGATGGTGTGTGGGGCTGAAAGACGAGACGGCTGCCCTGTCTCTCCCTCTCTATGTCTTTTATGTTATGTCTTTTCTGTTACCACCCTACGCGCACACACACATACATATACTCTCTCTCTCTCTCTCTCTCTCTCTCTCTCTCTCTCTCTCTCTCTCTCTCTCTCTCTCTCTCTCTCTCTCTCTCTCTCTCTCTCTCTCTCTCTCTCTCTCTCTCTGTGTGTCTCTCGTCTGTTGATTGTCTGGTTCCTGTCTTGGATGTTTATGTATTATGTCCGTTTTAATTTATGGGTTCAAGTAGAAAAAAAAATGTTATATATGTTTGTGGTGTCAGAAAGGAAAATGTGATATGGTGTGTGTGTGTGTGTGTGTGTGTGTGTGTGTGTGTGTGTGTGTGTGTGTGTGTGTGTGTGTGTGTGTGTGTGGGAGAGGTGTATGGGTGTGTGGGCGGTGTGTGTTGGCGAGGCACCGTCATGGGTGTGGCAGATGAAGGATGATGATGATGTGGTGGTGGTGGTGGTGGTGGTGGTGGAGGTGGTGGTGGTGGAGGTGGTGGTGGTGGTGGTGGTGGAGGAGGGGAGGAGTTAGGGAAGGTGGAAGGGAAATGCCATACAGATACCTTCCTTCATCTATTAAGGTAACCATTCATCCATCCATCCATCTAACTGTCTATGGCATCATCCATCATCCACGTTTGCATTAACTATACAATCATACATCCATGAATTTAACCATTTAACTACACCTTCATCCATCTAACCACTTAATCATCCATCTATCGACTCAATTAATCATTCACTTCACCCATCCGTTCATCCATTCATTCTTAAGGCAACGCACCCAATTCACCAACAGCAAGTTCAGTATAAAAAAAAAAGCCAGTTAGGTTAGGTTAGTTAAGAGATAAAATTTTAACCATTACATTTTTCCCTCCCTTTATAACCTGCATATACGTAGAAACAGCAGCTGCATCAGGATTGGCTATTGTTGTGGTGGAAGGCTGGGCAGGTTGGGTAATGGTGGTGGAGAGATTACAGTTATGTATTTGATGGAGACCTAGATTTGTACGCAATTGACTGTCACATGACTATTAATGACTGTGTTGTGATTTTATTAGTTAGGTCTTAATGAAGGATATAAAGTAGGTGGGTTTACAAAAAAACAAACACTGCATACTGTATTACAACTCATCTATAGTATTGTTTGCAGTACATAACATCAACGCATAAATAGGAAGTGTGTATAGAGAAGTGGTTAGTTTTTTTAGTATAGAATAGAAGTCATAATATTAATAAAACTAGTTAAAACATGGAATATATTAAAGTTTGAGTGAGTATCAGAGTTTGGCGTTGTTCCGATCGGCCACTAACTGGTGAATGAACTCTGGGCTGTGTTGACTTCCCTCAGCTGATGCGAAGGGACTGCACTACCGCCGCCTTCCCATCCCAATAGTTACCAGGAATAGAATGCATACAAGATGACACCTTTTCCTCCTCATCCCACTTAAAACAATCTAGGTAATTCTCACACCTGCCATCCATTCCTGTCCTTGCTAAGCACTATTAAGCTGAATTGTCCGGGGAAAATAAGTGTTGTAAGACCTATTACTTTCTGTCATCCCAGCTCTCTCTCCTTACCTCCCTACCTCCCTCTCTCTCTCTCCCATTCTTCACACCTGTCCCATCCACTTCACACTCCCCTGTCCCATACTTCACGCGTGTCCTACCTAACCCACTACCACACACTCCTCCCCTCTCTTCCATTATTCACAACTGTCGCGTCGCCACCACACTTACTGCAACCCTTTGGTGTTCCGCGCGTCCCTTCTCACTGGTTGTGGTTTCGTGTTTTATGGATATGTTTACAGTTTTTTTTTTTTTGTATGTATAATTGTTGTTGAAGGAACCTAAAAATAATGTTACTAAAATTTGCCAGGACAGTGGCCCCGAGCTGTGAGGCGACGGGTGTGTGGACAAGGTGGCAACACACACACACACACACACACACACACATACACACACACACACACACACACACCAGCGTTCATTCATCTTAGTTGTTTATTCTTTTTGTGATTGAATCTTTCTTGATCTCTTCTGTCCATTAAACCAACAAGCGCATTAGAGGAAAGCTTAGGAGGTGAGGCAGCCGGGGTCTGGATATAAAAAGTGAAATCTAAATCTGAAGCACTTGGGGTTATCACGTCCAGCCTTGCCAGACCCGCGCAGACCAGGCTTCGGGACACATTTAGCTCGCGTCACACAAGTTAAAACCGGTCGGTGATGAAGACGGGGGAAAGGTAAATGTGAGGGATGCGCGGGTTATTGGCGGTGGTGTCAGTGACCTGCTCCGTCAAGCCTTGTTCCGCCGTGAATATACAGGCAGCAATTACCTAAAAACAAGGAAATAGTAAAGCGTTGGTTTGTTTGTTTTAGCGTGTTGAATAGGATCCAGCTGCAGCCAGGTTGTAGTGTTTTGTGTCTTTCTCACTGGTGTTGTATGTCACTAAAAGGGAGGCTGGGTCACTGCCTCACGTGACTGCCGCGGGGCCGGGTCACTGCCTCACGTGACTGCCGCGGGGCCGGGTCACTGCCTCACGTGACTGCCGCGGGGCCGGGTCACTGCCTCACGTGACTGCCGCGGGGCCGGGTCACTGCCTCACGTGACTGCCGCGGGGCCGGGTCACTGCCTCACGTGACTGCCGCGGGGCCGGGTCACTGCCTCACGTGACTGTCGCGGGGCCGGGTCACTGCCTCACGTGACTGCCCCGGGGCCGGGTCACTACCTCACGTGACTGCCGCGGGGCCGGGTCACTGCCT
>JAPQNM010000005.1:14751714-14766714 GCA_029783475.1 Metacarcinus magister | reverse complement strand
GATGGATGTGTATATGTGTGCCTTTAGGTCTGGTATGTAGATAGATGGATTATTATTAATGTTATTATTATTATTATTATTATTATTATTATTATTATTATTATTATTATTTTTTTTTAAATATTATTATTAATATTGTTTTTTTTATTATTTTTAATATTTTTTTGTTATTATTATTATTATATTTATTGTTATTATTATTTTTATTAATATTATTTTCATTTTCATTTCCTCCGCCAACGAAGTTAAGCAAGAGGTTATTTTTTCTATTATTATTATATTATTTTTACTATTATTTTTTTACTACTACTACTACAAGCTTTATCATGAGTGTTAATTCTAATGTTACATAATGCCGCCACTGTTCTTGTTTACGCCTGAGTCGTCCCCAATTACTTCATGATTTAAGGCACGTTCCTCCCTGCTGGTTGGCTTCACTCCAGTCTTCAGCCCGTTATTGCCTTTCAGTAAATGCATGCCTACAAGTGTGTGTGTGTGTGTGTGTGTGTGTGTGTGTGTGTGTGTGTGTGTGTGTGTGTTTTGAGTATGAAGAGATCAATGTGAAGTTGTTATTGATGATGGTGGTGGTGGTGGTGGTGGTGGTGGTGGTGGTGGTGAATATAATCAATTATACTCTTTCCCGCCACAGGAGCCGCGATCACCACCCTCTTCACGCCCTGCCTCCGTCGCCTTCAGGGAGCGGGTAAGTCCCCTTCCTCCTATACACCTAACCTGACTAGTAACACAATGATGGTTAGTCAGCAATTCACTATATAACAAGTACAGTACAATACAACACACACACCAAGGAGTAGTGATTAATTAAGGCCATTCTCTATCACAAGACATTACTTCATGGTGTTTAGAATATAATGATACAAAAAAAACTATAATTGCGTCTTGCCTTCTTGGTCTACAATGGTAAGCTGATTTAGACACATACATTTTTTTTTCTTTTCTTACATCCATAGTCAATATAAAACCAGTTAAAACTCCCTATAGATACGTGGATATATAGTGTATGTGTATGTGTGTGGTACAGTCATTCCTAACACATCTTCTCTTATCAACACCTGCCACAGGACATCTGGTCACCCACGCCCTCGTCACGCCCTTCTTCAGCCATGTCGAGGGACCCGGTAAGTGTTGTCAGCTGTGTTTGTGTCATCATTCCACTCCTCCTTCACTCTTATTCCTATCCAGCTCATCCTTGTGAGTGTTACTTCACCACATTACTTCAATCATTTCCCATTGATGTTCCTTCGTCTGTCCATTTACTCATTTACTCATCACTCATTATTCTTCACTCTCCCTCACCCTTCTTCACTATTTGTATGTTCATTGTGTTACTTTTCTCACCATTTTGTGTTGGGTGAGGGATGCAAGACTGTGTGAGTGAGCAGATAATAGGAAGATGAAAGGCTGGGGAGGGCAGAGATGTGGGAACCGAGGGAAGAGGAGGAGGAGGAGAATAAGAAATAGTTGAGTAGGAGAAATCGAGAAACAAAATAGGAAATGAGCCAAAAAAGATTGAATAAATAAATAATGAATGATAAGAAAGTCACATAAACACAATTAAGTTAAAAGAATAAAAGTAAAAAAACTGAAGAGTGAATGCAGAGAGAGAAGGATGAGAGGAAGGAGGGAGGGAGGAGAGAAAAAGGGAAGAGAAGATAAAAGGAAATACTTGAATGGAGGTAAAAATGAGGGGAAAAAGGGCCAAGGAAATAGTGATAGGAGGGAAAAAAGGGTGAGAGTGAGAGGAAATAAGGGGAAGGGGAAGGGAAGGAAGGGGAGTGACCTGCATTTAGGTATGTAGGCCACGAAGGGTGTCTGGTTCCCCCCGTGTTTATGTGTGCCAATGCTGCTTCTCCCTCTCTTCTTTTACCCTTCCCCCTTCCCCCTTCCCCCTTTTCCCCTTTCTCCTCCCTCACCCTTTCCTTCTTTCCCTCTCTCCGCTTGTCCCATCCTGTCTCCCAAACGATTCCACTCTCAGATCAACATTCTCTCTCTGAGTGGATACAAATGTGTGTGTGGATACAGGTGTGTGTGGGGGTACAGGTGTGTGGATACAGGTGTGGTTATCTCCCTTCAGGATTTTCGCTCACCGCCACCTGCCTTCAAGCCAACGCCGTTTCTGCAGTCTGAGAGAGTGAGTTTGGTTTATTTTCTCATATCCATTCATCTGTCCATCCATCCAGTCAGTCAGTCAGTCAGTCAGTCAGTCAGTCAGTCAGTCAGTCAGTTTAATTCACTCACTCACTATTCTTTTGTTTTTTTCTAATTCCTGTTTCTCTTTGAGTTTCTTTTATGGTTTGAGTTATTATTCTTTTCGTGTTTGTTTTTCTCTTGCTTGCATCTTATTTCTATCTTTATCTTTCAGTTTCAATTCTTTTTCTTTTTTTTCTTTTTTACTCTCTCTCTCTCTCTCTCTCTCTCTCTCTCTCTCTCTCTCTCTCTCTCTCTCTCTCTCTCTCTCTCTCTCTCTCTCTCTCTCTCTCTCTCTCTCTCTCTCTCTCTCTTTCTCTATCTCTCTTTCTCTATCTCTCTCAGTGCCAGACTCCTCCTCTGATGTGCCGCCACGTAGTTCACCGGCTCACCCTCTCTCTCTTTCTATTTTACCTTACATAATCTTACTCATGAACGTGACCTCAGAATCACCTCCATCACTCAAAACTAAACTGACATCGACTGTAGCCTGTGACCCAACAACTAGCCAGCAGTCATGTAGCTCCGTCCACCTCCTGTCTGTCTGTCTGTATGTCTGTTTGTATGTATGTTATTAGTGACGTAAGGTCCTGTCCTTTCCTTACCCTTAGAACCTGCCATGTAGCCTCAGGTATATAGTGTAGTCAAAGGTTGTGCTTGTATGTATGTGTGTGTGTGTATGTAGTGATGATTATAGTAGATGATTATAGTAGATGATATGCACTTAGGGGAAAAAAAGTAGAGCAGGGAAACTTGTATTAGATAATGTATGTTTTTTTTCCCCTATGGTATTCAGGTTTTGTAGAAAGGGTGAAATAGTTGTGTTTTTTTATATATGCATTTTTTTGGTACTTGATTTAGTCTAATGTTGTTGTTTTAGTTCCACGCCTCATGTTTTTGTGGGTGTGTTAGTATTTAGTTTTTTTATGTATATATATACTTTGTTATTACATTTAGTCGTGTTTTGTACCCACGCAGCGAAACATTGCCTCTCGGTTTGAGTTTTTCATCTTGTTTCCACCTTAGTATCTGTACATGTTGTTTACCTTTAGTGCTCACTGCCGCAGCCACTTCAAAAGAGATGGAAAACTAAGATAGATTAAACTCTTCCACTCTTTGAAGGCGCGGCAGAAAACATCAACAGTAAAAACAAGGAAAATACCTTACATTCCCTTTCTTACATCGCAAAAAAAAGTTAGTCTCTTTCCTCCCTCAAAAAAAAAAAGATGATAATAGTAATGAAAAATAAATCAACGCTTTCCTATAATATGTATTTAATTTATTCTTGTGATGTATACTTAATGATTCTCTCCTAAGGTGGAAATAATATCAATGTTTAAAAGTCAAACCGAAGGCATTTCAGCATGGACTACGGTTTTTTTAATAATATTTTTGATCCCTTGTATTACCTTTGTTTTTCTCCCTCATCTCAGGACTTTCGATCCCCGACACCCTCCCGGCCCTTCCCCTTTAGACAGAAAGATCGGGTAAGTGCACAATATATCCTCTCCTCCTACTCTTCCTCTTCTTCCTCCTCCTCCTCCTCCTCCTCCTCCTCCTCCTCCTCCTCCTCCTCCTCCTCCTCCTCTTAGTGGTTTTCTATGTGATAGCAAGTGTGATTTAGAGCTAGTCAAAATAATGTTAGATAATAGAGATAGAACAACAAAATGAGTCGTGTTTCTTGTACTGTCAGCGTCTCCTTTTTCTCTCTCCCTCTAGACTGTATTAACGTGTTTCTGTTTTTAGGACGGTAGATCACCCCTCAGCCCCAGCTCCCACCCTCTCAACCAGAGACAGAGGGTAAGTCTACTCCACCCATGCAAGAGCGCGCAAAGCAAACTCGGAGATAGTCAATGCTTTTCCTCTCGTTTCTCCCTCCCTCCCTCCCTCCCTCCCTCCGTCAGTCCGTCTTCCCCTCCGTCACCCTCCCGTCACGGCTCCGATACGCCACACTGAGACAGACCAACGGACTCCGCCTCGTTTGTTGTCACCTCTAAGTCTCCTTTGTATTCTAAGTAATAGTTGTTTGTCTTAATCACACATGAAGACACAGGTTCTAATTCATCAAGTGTATCTAAATCATTGACTTGTTTCATGTTTTACTCCTAAATAATTTCCTGCAGATGTGTTTTTGATAAAGACGAAGCTACTGACGAACATTTTATATTATTACATTTTTTTCATTTATTGATCTTTATTTTTACAGATAAGTAGTTTTGATGATGTAGATGAAGCACACGGCATTCAAGTGTTTAAAACTTTACTGACTCGCGAGATATGGTGTAGCAGGTAACAGGACGCATACTATTGCTTCCAAGGCCTTAAAACGCTACTCAGAATTCGGCCTTTGTCCTAAAGAGTGCAGGCAGTTCTTTACTGTAAGGTTTGAGAGCGACCAGTTGAACAGCGCCCCCGCCCCTCTTTCTCCCCTACTATTGGGGGTGATGGGATGGCGCCTTCACCCCTTCTCCTTCCTCCTCCTCCCTGCGTCTCACCTTCTTACCTTCTTTTCGGTGTCCCGTAGAGCTCGGTGTCGCCTGGCTCCCCTACCCCGCGCTCTCGCCCTACTTCCCTTCACCTGCCGGGCATCAGGGTGAGTTGCTGCTGCTGCACTCTACATCACTATACCACTTACTCCTCCACTTGCTCTTCCATTTACTCTCACTTACTCTCTTACAACTATTGTTATGGCAGCCCGTGCTGGTTGGTGTGAATGACATTAATCACAAGCAGGACTGAATACCTTTCTTGACTGCACTACATTAAAAAATGGAGCTGAGTGCGTGAGTAAGGACTGGAAGCCGCCTCCGTACCTTGTGAAGTGGACGTAGTACGTGCCGCCACACCTGTCTGTGGAAGGAAAAACAGTGGATGCTGCACTCCACAACGAACTTAGTCTTAACAAAATTAGCAATGTTTTAGCATTGATTACATAACTAATTAATATCGTGAACATAATAAATAATACTAATTAATTAATCATAACGTCGTGATTTAATTAACAATCAGACACCGCCAAACTCGGAAGTCACAACCCCTTACCATTCCCAACCCCAGCCCCCTACCCATCCTTATAACTAAACTTACTGCATCTAAATGTCAATCTTACCATCAAGGTGCCACAACTTTATATATATATATATATATATATATATATATATATATATATATATATATACATATATGTAAATTCTTGCCATTTGTGAGAATGTTGGCAGCGTGGAATGTGTGCCCGGTGGAGAGTTGGCTCCGCAAACCCTCGTAAAGGCTTCGGTTGGTGCTAAGTTGTCCAGGTGGAATGGGCCGGAGAGCTTCACTCTGTTACCTGTACATGTTTACACATAGAACAAAGCAGACTATTCTTGTATCACCACATACTTGACATTACAGTTGTATGATGGACACACAACACCCCACTGGACGGTTTGCTTGTTCTTATCAATGGCCTGAAAATATTTTTTTCAAGTAAATCATACATTTGTTACCCATACAACCATATATTGAAAATTTCTTGTCCTGACTCACTTTCCCTATTCTCTCTCCTCCTATTGTACCTGCCTGCCATGCCTCAGGAGCCTTGGTCTCCCACACGACCCTCGCCTCTCGCCCAGCGGGACAGGGTAAGTTTCTCCAACTTTTATTGTTATGTATTTACTCAGTCTCTCCCATACTCTCTGTATCATTGATGTTATGTAACGTAGCTCTTCCAGACTAAACACTACAGCTTCCTATCAATCACTAACTTAGTGAGTTGTCAGTCCTTATGTTTCTACCAAATCAACTAATACAAGGTGTCTTCTTGGGCTCTCAGTTCGCTAACATTAGACTTTCTGTTTCCAGGACCCGTTGTCGCCGCCAATGAGTCGTCCTTCTCCGTTGGCCTACGAGCGGGTAAGTTCATGCCTTGTTTGTCTTGAAATATCGAGTCATTTCCCCTCTGCGCCGACCACTTTGTCATTCTTCAGCCAAAAATAATTAAAATGTTCGCTACACAACTAAAAAAAAAGAGAAAAAAAAAGAAACGTTTCCGGCACTTCCCTTCCCCGTTTTTAAAGTGTTTTTATTCCTTCCACGAAACAAGTAATAATAAACAAAGGTAGTCAAGAGTAACGCGGGGCAGGACGCTACATCACCTCCCCACCGGAAGCGTTTTTTATAAGCATTTTTTCCAATCATTACATCCGCGCACTGCCATATTTCCTCGAGGCTAAAAAAATGAAAAAAACACCCATTAAATCAACTAGTTAGTGGTGAGGGTCTGGTTGGGTCAGCGGGTCAGACGGCATAACAGTACCGTCTTCTCGCAGGACACAACTTCCTCTTCGTCAATATATATGTTTTGGCCTCGGTTAAATCAGATGAGAAGTTAAAACAAGTACTTATGTATGTGTGCGTACCACCCCTTTCAACGTGGTGTTTTGCTGGTGCTGGTGGTGGTGGTGGTGGTGGTGGTGCATGCTGGGTGACAGGTAGCAAGGTGGGCGGGCTGGACAGGAGGACAGCATGTTTGATGTTCTTAAACTCAACACGTCAAGCTCATTTGTATTTCAACTCGAGCATGAGGAAGGAAATTCAACGGAGACACACACACACTGCAACCTTCCTCCCTTCCTCCCTTCTCCCTCCCTCCCTGATTCTCTTGGCAGCGGAGGTAGGGAGGCAAGGAGGCAGGGAGGGAGGGAGCCGCTGTCAGGTCTTCCCTTCCTCCTTCGCCAAGTATTTGTTGATTCCACGCTTCGTCGTAAGCATAGCGGAGTGTTTTCTGTGGTTGATGCTGCTGCTGTCTCCTCCTTATCTTCTTCCTTTTCCTCTTCTTCTTCTTCTTCTTCCTCCTGTGTGTCTTCTCCTTTTCTTCCTCCTCTTCTTCTTTCTACTATGTCCGTCAGCCTGGGAAACCTACCTACCACTCGCTATTCTTGTTTCTTTATATAATTTTAGTTGTGTTAGTTTTTGTTTATTGGTGAGTGTTGTGGTGAAGTTTCCTGTTGTGGTGAGCCGTGTTTGGCGTTTTTTTTTTTCCTTTTTTTTCCACTCAGCCGTTGGATTTCTTTTTACTCTTCTTTTTTTCCCCTCCCGAATTTTTTTTGAGGAACTTTCTATTTGTATGAAATTTTACGTTTCCTATAAGAATATTTATGCTACTTATTTTCCACTCTCTCTTTCTCTCTCTCTTTTTCTTATTATTCGCATTGTCCCCCACACCACCACCACCACCACCACCACCACCACCACCACCACCACCACCACCACCACCACCACCACCACCACCGCCACATGTTAGGGATCGTCAAGGTTGTCGTGGCATCCTTAAAAGTTTCACGTCCTTACGATAAAACTTCTCTGCCTGTTATTTATTTACTCCTGTGCTTAAATTATACGATTTTTAATGAATTCAATTTCAGATGCATGTTTATTATTACCTTTAACATATATATTTCTTTCAGACTAACGCAGCAGCACATTTAAAACCCAACATATAATTCTAATCATTAAGATAAACTTTATACTTACACCACATTTTCCACATAATTTCCCATTTAATCTAAACTGACGTGGAATCTGAGTCTCATTATACATTATTATTTTCTCACTCTATAAATCTTGCCTCGTTCTCTTAGCTTGCCACAATCCGCCTCCACCTTACTACAGACGCTTACCCTGCAGTGCTACCTTGTTGTTCTCTGACAGTCACACAGATGAACAGATGCTGGCAGTGGCCTGGAACACGTCCTCTTGCAAATCACACAAACCACATCCTTCCCCTCTGTTGTAAGGCTCTTTGTCACACACACACACACACACACACACACTCTCTCTCTCTCTCTCTCTCTCTCTCTCTCTCTCTCTCTCTCTCTCTCTCTCTCTCTCTCTCTCTCTCTCTCTCTCTCTCTCTCTCTCTCTCTCTCTCTCTCTCTCTCTCTCTCTCTCTCTCATTCACACATACACATACATACACACACACATATACATAAACGTTCATCCTCACTTCCACACCTCGTTGGGTTTTCTTCTCATCTTCTTTAATGGCTATTCACGTGTCACCAAAATCAGGGGGTCGCTTGCTGAACCCAGGGGACAATAAACACACACACACACACACACACACACACACACACACACACACACACACACACACACACACACACACACACACACACACACACACTCACACGGTGCCGCCAGACAAGTATTAAATGTTAGGTTTCTCCAACTGTTCGTGTATTTTAGGACACGCGGTCACCATGCAACGTGAGGCCTTCCCAGTTGTACAGAAGGGGGGTGAGTGTCCTCTGTCGCAACACCATACCTTCCTTTTTTTTTCTCTCCTCTTCCTCATCATTTTCCTCCACCTAGTCCTCATCTTATTTCTCGTCCTATTCTCCTTTTCTTCATCATTGTCCTTGCCCTCATCCTCTTCCTCGTTGGCTTTTTCCTCTTCTTCCTCCTCCTCCTCCTCCTCCTCCTCCTCAGGAAATGGAGAGAGAAGACACACAGTCCCGTGCATGTGTTTGGGTGGTCCTCTCCCTCGCTCCCAAACCGTCAGGAAGCGGCATTTTACAAAATTCCTCTTTGGTTCTTTTTTTTCCCCGTTCCTGATCTTTGTGGGTTTGCTACTTATCTACTTCCTGCCTCTTCATAGCTACTGACTCTTTCTTCGCTAATTTCTTCGTTCGTTTATTTATCTTTATTTATTTTCTTAATAATTTGATGTATTATTCTTTAGAGTTCCTCCCCTTCCCCCATCACCTGGCAGCCAGCAGGAGACGCTCACTGTGGTGGGCTGTCGCTGTGTAGCGTCCCCTACTCTTGTACTTTTCTTAATTTTTTTTTCTCCCCGTCCAATCCTTCTTCTTTATTTCGCACAAGACACTCTTTTACATGGTGGACTTCTGTGAACTCATGTCAAGATGTTTTTACAAAAATACTCTATTTTTATATGAGTAAATACTTTTTTATCGCTATTTTCGTTTGTTTTCTTGAGGGCAATGTTATGCTGGCGATGCTCAGCCACAGAGTTTCAGAAATGTCCGTAAAAGTTTACCAATGTTTTTGTGAAGATGTGTCAAGTGCTTACAAAGTATATTATCTTAGTATTCCCTTCACTCTTTAGAATCCTTATTCTTTTCTTAATTCTCGAAATATTTGTATCCACTATTTATTTTTTTTTCTCCGTCACAAGCCGAGCAGGTGTTGGCCGCTGCAGTCTGGCTTGAATTTGTGCCACTTATCAGTATTATTTATTTTGAACCTCCCTCCCTCCCTCCCTCCCTCCCTCCCTCCCTCCCTCCCTCCCTCCCTCCCTCCCTGTCCCTCCTTGCTTCGTTTTGTTTCTCTATGTATAGTGTACAACGATCGGTTGAGTGACCTTTGTTTTTCTTCTCTCCCTCGTGCTCTTCATCCGCCTGGTACGCATCAGGACCTCTTCTCGCCCCCCAACTCCCGGCCTGCCTCTCTCATTCTCAACAACAGGGTGAGTGTGTATACTTTTTTTTTCTTCTTAGAAATCTGTTTTCCATTCCTCGATGCTCCCCGCCCCGCCAGGTATGAGTAGGTGGTGCGGGGGAGTGTTGTGTAGAGCAGGTGTTACGTGGGCCAGGTGGTGAGGCTTCATCAACGAGTGACTTCAAGCTGCGTCAGGGCAGCCTTGTATTGTATATCTTTGTTTTGATATTCAGGGTTGTAGTTGCAGTAGTTGTTTGTCTTTTTTCATAAGGTCAACCACACGCTTCTGCTGCTGCCAAGTAGTATTGTCTACTCCTGCTGAATATATATTTTTTGTAGCATCCTATCTTTGTTTATATATATATATATATATATATATATATATATATATATATATATATATATATATGTATAAATGTATACATGTATACATGTATATATGTATATATATATATATATATATATATATATATATATATATATATATATATATATATATATAAAGATAGATAGATAGATAGATAAAACCTTGCTGATTATTTCCTGAAATGAAGTAGTTTGCAATATACTTAAAGCCCTGACACGGCTATCAGCCTCCACGCGGGTGTGAGGCGCCGCCCCACCACCTCGAGGCGTGGTGTGGACAGCTCGACAACCTCAGTGTTCATGTGTTAATGTTGGCTTCTTTCTCTTCTGTCCCCTCCCTCTGCCTCCCGTCTGCAGGGTACACAGTCTCCCAGGTCACCCCTGTCGCCGCGGCCTTCTGTGTTCTCCCGCCGTGGGGTGAGTGCTTGTCCCTTTCCAGACTTGTGGCGGGCTACTGCTCTTCCCTCACATTTATCCTTAATCTTCGTGCTAATTGGCTGCTGCATTGCTAATAATGATGATAATGTTCTCTTGTTTTCCTAGTGGCACCTTAGACTAATTACATTACCTGACATGACGCCAGGTGAAGCTGTGTGTCGTGGTGTGAGTGTGAGCTTGATTTTATAACCTGGTGTTTGTTTGTGCCGTGTTCAGCTGTCCTCTGGGTTTGTTTTATCACTGTCCTATCTTTACCTTGTTACATGCGTCTTCAGCAGGTAAGGAACGTTTATCTAGCGATGGAGTAGAACAAAAAATGTTGTCAGTTGTTAAGGAGAGTTAGCAGTGGATTCCCGACATCTTGCTGTGTTTATCTTGGGTCCAGAACGTGGTAGTGGATAAACTCTTCTCCTTGTTACCTCCGTGAACCCTGTTTGTACCCGACAGAGTACCCAGGAAACATATCGGCCCTTCATCTTCCCTCACCCCGTGCCCCTTCCCGTCTGGGCCTTCCTTCCTCAGGTTGCATTTTGTTTAAGAGGCGGGAAGTCAGGAGCTCCACTAACCGGCTTTGGCTTGTAGGTTTTATTGCCACAATCCGTCCCCGTGAAGACCCGCAGCGCCACTGACGTCACCTAAATAGTCTCCTGAAGGTGGTGATGTGACGGGAGGAATTGCCGTGAGTGAAGGGTTGGTGCGTGTGAACTGTCTGCAGGTGTGTGAAAGTGTGACGCGGTACTTGCATACTCGTATATCGTCCTTTCCTCCTCCTTCCTCTTCCTCCTTCTCCTCCTCCTTCTCCTCCTCCTCCTCCTCCTCCTCCTCCTCCTCCTCCTCCTCCTCCTCCTCCTCCTCCTCCTCTCCTCCTCCTCCTCTCCTCCTCCTCCTCCTCCTCCTCTCCTCCTCCTCCTCCTCCTCCTCCTCCTCCTCCTCCTCCTCCTCCTCCTTCTCCTTCTCCTCCTCCTCCTCCTCCTCCTCCTTCTCCTCCTCCTCCTCCTCTTGTAGTCCTGCTGTTATTTCTGCTGCGTTTGTTTCACCTCCTACCTCTGCCACTGTTCACCTGTTATTTTGAGGTGGAGGTTAGTGGTTGGGTCAACTGGATGTGGCTTTTCATGGTCTGGTTAGGTAGTTCGGCTGAGGTCAAGGGTCTAGAGGGACTGGCATAGCCACGCTGTTCTGGCCCCGAAGGGCTATAAGTCACTCGAGGCTGAGAGGTGTGTGCAGAGGATCAAGAGTCTGGTGAGTATTTAAAGTCTGATTTATTATATTGCCATCATCCCCACCGCAACTCCCGCCCCTCCGACCCTTCCAACCCTGTCTGCGTTGCCTCTCCGCCCCGCCGCCCCGCTCCCGACCTGCACTTAGCTATTGCATCACCGCCTTCAGAGTCTGGCGCTCTGTAGGGCGGGACGAGCTGTGGCTCCTTTACAAAAACTATTCGCCAGAATTCAAGTTCGTTCACCCTTGCAATCTACAGCAGTCGGGAGTGTAAGTAAATAATGGGCCGCTGACGTCAAGTGGCTGCGGTGAGCCTCGCATTGGCTCAGCGCAGTGAGGGTGCGCCGGGCGAGATCGAGGGTGGAAAGGGAAGTGGGCTAGTGATGGGTGTCGCATTATCGGGGTTTGACAGCCAGTTGGCACTCTTTCCCATCCTCGTGACGTCAGAGCTCACGTGTCTGCCGTGAAAATTCACCGTCAGGGAATCGCCAGACGCAGAGCCTCTTCCATGTTTCCTTGCGCCCCAACATTTCAGATTTCACCACCACGTACTGCCTGACGGGTGGCTGTCGGAGAAGAGTGTTCTTGTCACGGGGCTCTATGCCGTGACGGTAAGGAGCGTCACGCTGTCTGACTGCCTCTTCCCCCTCCTCCCTCCATCCTTCCCGCACACTTCAGCTCTCAGAAGAGGAAGCAAATCAAAATGCCAAGTCTGTCCATGTCAGCATTTGATGATAGTACAGCGAATGTTCTGAGTTTAAGACTTCTGACAGTCGTATATAAGGAGATGGGCAAGACTACTTGCCAGCGTCCAAGTTAATCTTCCGAAACAGCGACCGAATGGACTCGGTAAATATAAGGTGACGCCGGTAGATGGCTCACTTTACCTCGCTCGAGAAGACATCCTCATTTCCTCATGAACTCGGTCCCCTCCGTTAAGGGTGACTTTTTATGTATGCGTGCAAAGCGTCGTTCCCCATTGTGAGGCATTGCAGGGGTGCCGGGGAGCGGCGAGGCGCGCCATGGTAGACGGCCCGCCAGTATTGGGCACCGCTGGGCTCTGAGTTCTCGGAAAATCTATTTGGCCTCGATGCTCCCCTTGTGTTGGAAGACCTGGGGTTTCAGCAGGGGGAGGTGTTTAGGGGGTGCCATGTAGAGAGGGTTGGTTTTTCGTGTAGCGGAGCCTTATGTGTCGGGGGGTGGAGGGGACGGTAGTGTCGGGTGGCGGGAGGAGAGTATGTGCTGTGGCCGGAGACTCAATGTGGCAGATGATACGTAACCATAACGCACACTTACACCACTTGATTGTTATTTACACAACTTTAATAATGTAAAGACCTGTTCATGAAGAAATATCAGCCGTGTTCCAACGAAGAAGTAACTCGAACACACACCTATGCACGCGCTTCTCTATTCCTGTGAGGCAATACCTTATGATCACTTTGAAAGGCCTGCCACCCCGCCACATTTTCTATAACGAACAATCAATACATTATCCGACAAACTCCCACCAATAGTGCTTCGTGAGGGGAAGGAGGAGGAGGAGCTTAGCCGTCAAAGCCAACATAAACCTGTTATATTCTGTCACTTCCGCAAAAAGTCCACAAACCTGATGAAGAAGAAGAAGAAGAAGAAGAAGGCGTTGTTGAGGTAAAGACAGTAGTAAGGTATTGAGATTTACTGACATTCCATTTACCTTGATTCTGATTCCAAAACATTCAGGCGTCATACAGTGTTATTGAGCGCCAGGCAACCTTCATCCACGTCCATTAGATAGAGTTAAGATACTCCTTGTCGGGCCATTTTTTTTACCTGTCACTTGAAGGTGTAAACGAGAGGAAAGAGGCAATCAGTCATCCAGCTTAGTGATGAACGCCGCAGAGAAGGCAAGGAATCACTGGCAACTTTGAGAATGTATTATGAACTAGGATACTAGAAAAAAAAGGTCTTATGAAACGACTTAGCGAAGATGAATAAAAAAAAGCAGAAGCACCTCGTTAAGACTCTGTGTGTTAGGTTAAAGTGACAACTTGTCCCTGCAACAGACGTCACACACACACACACCCATTAAAAAGATGCAGAAGAAAATTTGTGATAAGTAACGACCGTAAAAAACAAACCACGACGTTAGGTAAAAATGTAAAAGTAAGGAAATATAAAGTTGCTGCACCCGCCTGATGGATGGATGAATCTAGGTCTTACGTTGGCAAAGGGAGGCAAAAACCCGGCCTCCCTCCACCCCCTCATGACGCAGACGCTGCCGGGCCCAGGTACAGGTAGTGGAGGCGTGGGAGTGTGCATATAAGGAACGGCTTGGCGGGTCTGAAGGGATGCATGGCGAGGACGTGGCTCTGTGTGTGTGTGTGTGTGTGTGTGTGTGTGTGTGTGTGTGTGTGTGTGTGTGTGTGTGTGTGTGTGTGTGTGACGTAGACTGCCTCCACAGATGAATACAGAAGCTTACTTATTATCATCATCTTCTCAGTGATGAATATAATTGGTAGTTATGTGCATTGGCTTCAAAGGCAACTTAATGTCTCTGATCTAGACAGCTTTCTAGGGTGACTTATGTATCTTAAATCATTGTCCCTCGTCATTCTGAATATCAACACAGCGCCCTTCCTTCATCCTTCATTCTTCATCTTCTTTAAGGCTTCTTTTCACCTTCCCTCGCACGCTTCATATTCCCTACCGAAGTATTTCCTAATTTATTTTCTCTGTCTGTGTCCTCTCTCCATTCCTTACCTTTCTTATCTCTTTGTTTAACCTTCCCTCTGTTTCTCCCTTTTACACTTTCTTCCATACTTCCTTCATACTTTCTTCTATCTGTATCTCTTACCTTTCCTTAATCTCTCCTTCCCTTGTCTTTCCATTTCTGTTTCTATCTCCTTCTGTCTATATTTCTATCATCCCTTCTATCTCCCCCGTGCAACCTTTCCTCCCTCTGTCCCTCCTGTCTTTCCTCCCTCTGTCCCTTCCGTCTTCCCTCCTCCCTCCTTCCTTCCCCGCCTTCGCTCCGTCCCTGTACGAGTGGTGGGTAAACACACTGAAGGCTTGGCTTACCCCCGCTGCTGGCATGCCGACCACCCGGGTGCTCACGGCGGGGCATTATCAGGTCTATTCCTGACACCAAAGCTCCCTTTCCGCGCCTCTCGCTGACGACACGGAAAATATACACCATGGCAGTTCTTTTTTCCCTCTACCTTCCTTTACTCTTACCCTCACTCACTCACTCACTCCCTCACTCTCTTACGCTCCCTCTGTGACCCCTATAATTTGAAAGCACTAGTTGATCCGGGATATTTATAACTCTTTGTGTGGTTTATGTGT
>JAPQNM010000005.1:14739214-14749214 GCA_029783475.1 Metacarcinus magister | reverse complement strand
GAGAGAGAGAGAGAGAGGAGAGAGAGAGAGAGAGAGAGAGAGAGAGAGAGAGAGAGAGAGAGGAGAGAGAGAGAGAGAGATAACAAACTTACTCATATACCCTCATCACCACCACCTACCATCACTCCTAATCGTCTGGTTTAAAAAGTAATAAAAAAAAATAAAAAAATAAAGAAAAAAAAAAAAATAAATAAATAAAAGGTAAAGCACCTCACCTTGCGGACTCTGAAATACTACTAATTAAGGAAATCCCACAAAGGCTTCGTCTGTAAGTTTCGTGACGAGGAGAAGAAAAAAAAACTCAAACGAAGTGTCAAAGCCAAGACGGAAGCAGCTCAAGGCTAATTGAGGCAGAGGAGGAGGAGGAGGAGGAGGAGGAGGAGGAGGAGGAGGAGGAGGAGGAGGAGGGGGAGGAGGAGGAGCATGTTACTGGGGTTGTGACTAGAAAATCGACGCTTGAGAACACGAATATTACTTGGAAGAAGGTTCACGGCGGTAATAAAGTCTTGTGCAGCGGAGGAGGAAGAGGAGGAGGAGGAGGAGGAGGAGGAGGAGGAGGAAGAAGAAGTAGAAGATAAATTAGATGAAGAAGAAGAGGAAGAGGAGGAGGAGGAGGAGAAAGGTAAAGAAGAAGTAGAAAATAAATAAGATGAATAAGGAGAGAAAGAGAAGAAAATTAAGAGAGGGAGAGGAAGAGAAGAGAATTAGGAGAGGAAAAGTAAGAGGATGAAGACAAATAAGAAGATGAAGAAGCAAGAGAGAAAGAGAAGAGCTTGGGGAGAGGAAAGAGGAGGAAAAGACAGAACGATGGACTGAGTGTTGAGGTTCTTTCATCCCACATCAAAGTGAACGTAAACTCTCACATTCAACACCAAAAAAGTTATAAAAGGAAGGAAAAAAAAAAAAAATAGTGGGGTATGTTTCTCGTATTTCACACACATAAACGTACTAACTAATTTACATGTAGTTTATGTTTATATCTATTATATATATATTTCCCATGTTATATTTATACCTTTTGACAGCTGAAATGTCTTATATTAAACTTCACTGTCTGAGGTAGTAATTCTGATGATAGCTTGGCCAGAGACCCTTTTAGCATACACAAAGAAGTAGTGAGGGACGAGGAGGGCGATGAGAAAGACATGACAGTACAGGCAGGGCAGGGCAGGGCAGGGCAGGGCAGGGCAGGGCAGGACAGGGCAGGGCAGGGCAGGGCAGGGCAGGGCAGGGCAGGGTAGGGTAGGGTAGGGTAAGGCAAAGCAGGGCAGGGTAAGGCAGGATAGGGCATGAGATAAGTACTGCAGTAGAGAAAGGTAGGGTAAAACAGGGTATAGGAGGAGGAGTACGAGGTGTGGAGTGTTTATATAGTACAAAGTGAGGTAGGGTATGACATTGAAGGGGTGCCCACTTTTCCTCGTTTGTGGTAGTCGTAAGTACATATTTCATGATTTTTCGTACTCCTCGTTCTCCTCTGCCTCTATTTCCTCTTCCTCCTCCTCCTTCTCTTCCTCCTCCTTCTTTAGTTGTACTCGTAAGTGTCTTGGCAAGGTTTCTAATGCTGAATAAAGAGAAAATGTTATTACTTCTCTCTCTCTCTCTCTCTCTCTCTCTCTCTCTCTCTCTCTCTCTCTCTCTCTCTCTCTCTCTCTCTCTCTCTCTCTCTCTCTCTCTCTCTCTCTCTCTCTCTCTCTCTCTCTCTCTCTCTCTCTCTCTCTCTCTCTCTCTCTCTCTCTCTCTCTCGTCTCTCTCTCTCTCTCTCTCTCTCTCTCTCTCTCTCTCTCTCTCTCTCTCTCTTTTCTTCACTACCGTTGCTACTTCTACTACTACTACTACTACTACTACTACTACTACTACTACTACGACTACTACTACTACTACTACTGCTATGGATGCTTCTTTGGGTGGTCGTCACTTGCTCCTGCCATCACCCGTGCCACTGTCAGCACTCGAGCCGTCAGGAAAGGATCGGGGTCGTTAGTTGCGTCTCAGTCTTCACTCCTGTCGCTGGTGTCTTGTTCTGGCAGGAGGTGTTTTTTCTTCTATTGTCTTATTCTACTCTGCTCGTGTCTCCTCTGTTTTCTTTTTGTATTTATCTTATGGATTTTTCGTCCTCTCTTCCTGTCTTTTTTGATTTCTTGTTTGTCTTTGTATAGGTTTGTGTATATGTAGGTTTGTCTGTCTGTCTGTCTGTCATGACCATTTTTTCCCCCAATTAGAGAAATGTAAATATGTTGGTAAAAGTTGCGTTGAATCAGTGACTAAAGTGATGAGACTGTCTGAGGTGAGCCATAAGGAACGCCATATTATTACTCCACTTACCAACCTGATTTACACCCCAGTTCTTGGCTGTAACGAGGCGGTGATGCGAGGGTGTGTGTCAGGGTGTGTGTGTAAGGGTGTGTGTGTGTGTAAGGGTGTGAGGTCATAGTGGGGAAGGGAGGGCTGCATGTCTCATCTTATTAAGTGATGCTTTCCTTCCTCAGACTCATAGCTTCCGTTCTTCATGCACAGGATATTAATTGGTTGGTGAGGATGATGTGAGGTGATGGTGTTGATGTTGGTGGTGATGTTGATGGTGGTGATGGTAGTGATGGTGGTCTGATAGGTGACAGTTGAGCTTCCCTTCCGGTAGTCAAGTTAACCTAGCTTCACTTAGATTAATTTATGTTTGGCTCAGGTGTATACACTTCTATTTACGTTGGCTCGCTTCGTATGTTTAAGTTTTCATAGGTTAAAGTTAGAAGGAGTGACTGTAAGGAAGGTTAGGGAATGGTTAGGTAAAACTAGGTTAGGGTTATGTTTAGGCTAGGAAGGTTAGGGTATGGGAGGTGATATTAGACTAGAGTTAGGATTAGGTTAGGTTTGGTTAGGAAGGTTAGGGAATGGTTAGGTAAAACTAGGTTAGGGTTATGTTTAGGTTAGGAAGGTTAGGGTATGGTGAGGTGATATTAGACTAGAGTTAGGGTTAGGTTAGGAAGGTTAGGGTATGGTTAGGTAAGACTGGGTTAGTTTTAGGTGAAGTTTAGTTAGGTTGAGGTGTGTCTGCTTAGCTATGTGTTCTACTTACTTCCGGTTCTAAGATGAGGACACGCGCCAACTCTGTCCATTGTTTTTGTTTATATCCTGGTGTAGAAAGTTTATTTTTCTGCAGCCAAGACCCTCCCTCCCTGCCCCTCTCCCTCACTGCCCCCCTACTTCTCTACCTACCTCCGTCTCTCTATATCTACACTCTTACTCGTCCTCCTCTTCCTCCTCCATTTTCTTATCTACATCTATTTTTATCTCTTTCTACTTCCCTTTATTTTCTTTATTAACTTCCTGCATTTTTTTTTTTCATCTGCATTTCTTCTTCACATACACTTTATTTTATTTCTCTTTTTTCCACCATTACTCTCCTTTTTTTCCTTGTCTCTTAAGTCCCTTCCTTTTTTCTTATCTTTCTCCCTTTCCTATTATTTTCATTCTTCTGTTTCCCTGTTCCTTGTTTCTTCTTCAATTTTCTTTAATTTTTTATATATTCCCTCTCCTTTCTCTTTTCCCCTTTCTGTTCTGTATCTCACTTTTCTATATGTGTTTTTCTGCACATCTTTTCTTCTTCCTATATATTTTTCTCTTTCAATTCATAAGTTTCGTCTTCCACCCTGTCACCATTAACTAGAATATTCTGCAGTACCAAATTTTGTATCGTGTTGGTGCTCTAGACGCTCTGAAATTGAGGTATGCAGTACATGTAGAGGAAGAAAGACAATGAAATGTGTATGTGTGTGTGTGTGTGTGTGTGTGTGTGTGTGTGTGTGTGTGGTGGTGGTGGTGATAATGGTGGTCTAAGTTGTAACTGGCACGCCTCCACCTTGCATGCTCTCACTGCCCACCTTATCCACATCTACTGCTTACCGTCTGTCTACCTCTCCTTCCTCCACTAATCCCCTGCCCTTCCTCCTCCACTAGCTCCCTGCCCTTCATTTTCCACTAATCCTCCACTTCTCTTCCTCTTCCACTACCTCACTCCTTCCCCTCTCTCATCTCACCCTCCCCTCACTACCCTTCGTCCCCCATCACCTTCCCCCTCCCACCTTCCCCCACCCACAATAAAATGTTCATCATCCACGCCTCGCCGCCCACATCTCACCGCCCCACGCCCTTTCTGCAATGTCTCTTTCTCTTCCCACACCTTCTGCAAGTGTTAGTTACCTAGGTGTTTTTTTGGCTTTATAGTAGAGAGAGAGAGAGAGAGAGAGAGAGAGAGAGAGAGAGAGAGAGAGAGAGAGAGAGAGAGAGAGAGAGAGAGAGAGAGAGAGAGAGAGAGAGAGAGAGAGAGAGAGAGAGAGAGAGAGAGAGAGAGAGAGAGAGAGAGAGAGAGAGAGTATTGTGGGACTTTATAGTATTATTGTAATTAGTATTGTTTTTTGCTATTAATATTTTGATTATAGTTATTTTATTTTTTATCATTATGTTTATGTTTTATGCTATTATTGTTGTCGTTAATGGTGTTGTTGTCTGTCTCTTTATTGACTTTCTTCACCTTGGAATCTGTGCCATAATCATACATCACATCGCTCGCCGTCTTCTTGTCGCTGCCACCACGAATGTTCCTCTGCTTGGCTTCCTACACCTGCTAACCTCCCATCAAACACCACAACCTTTGCTACTTCACATCTACATGCATATATTTGGTGCTTGAGTAACTCTGATTCGTCTTCATTCGCTTTCAATACTTGTACATAAGGAAACATATTCAATTTTGTTTATGATTTTGTTTATATTTGCGTCATAAATATTTTTAGAAATGGTGGCGCCAGTATGAAAAAAAATTAATTTACATCTAATTTTCCTCGAACACTTTTATCCGAGATGCAATATGAACACTTTTCTTAGTGTTTCGTCTGCTTGGGTGTTTGATTTATTGACGTAAACTATGAAATATGACTAAAAGCTAATGTTTACACCGTTTCTGTCTCTCCTTTGGGCACCTTCCTCCGTCAGTGTCACACCTTCAGCGTCTCGACAACACGAGTGACGAACGGGGAACTCCACTATTTATTTACCTTCCATCTGAATCACAATAAAGGAACACTTGATAAGTTCACCCACCAGCGACCTGTCATATGTTATTATAATTATATATTTTTTTTTGTTTACCTTCTACCTCCTTGGATTAAACCGTGAGCTTCCTCTTTCCTTCATCCTCGTAAACTATTTTTGTGCGGTGGAAAAAAAATAAGTTTGAAAAAAATGAGTCTGCTTTGATGGTCTATTTCTGCCCATGTCCTCTTTTTGGCGTGAGGGAGGCGTTTCCCGGAGGTTACCTTGCAGGGGTGTGGGAAGGACGGTCAGTGCGGGGGTGGATGATGGGTGGGTGAGGGAAACCCGGCAGTGGGCGGCGGCTGTGGGCGGCGGGCTTCCCTTCGTATGTGGTGGAGGGAAAGAGGAAATGAAAGTGTGAAGAAAAAATAAAGTTTACCTCAATAACCAAGCGAATTATCCTTGTTTTTACCGTTTCTTGTAATATACTAAGATGTTTTTTTTCTCTTTACTGTTTGCCCAAAGACTCGATCCATCCAGCTAAAGTAAATAAAGAAAAAATTATGACCTTGATACATACACGTTTACATGTTGTTTGTCAGGATTCATAACTCATAAATAAGGTTGAACTATGTCTCGCATCTGCAGTACAGGACAGACACAGAGAGTAATAAATTGTCTTTTAAGAGATGATGCGAAAAAAAAAGCAGATTAGAACAAAGAAAACACAAATCTGGTTGGCTACTCTTCTTACCTGCCTATTTCCCTTTTCTCATCTGGTTTTTTCCCCTCCTCCTTCGTTCCCTTCCTCCTTATTACCTTAGCCTGTCCATCTGTGCGAACAAAGACACACAGACATATATATATTTTTCTTGATTTATATTTCAGTTTGTCCTTCCTCTTTTTTAGTTCCCAATTGTCATCTGTTGCTTCTCCTCTTTCTCTCCCACCTGCCTTGACGCTACATAATTCTCTTTTATGTCCTCTATTCTCTCTCTCTCTCTCTCTCTCTCTCTCTCTCTCTCTCTCTCTCTCTCTCTCTCTCTCTCTCTCTCTCTCTCTCTCTCTCTCTCTCTCTCTCTATTTATCTATCTATCTCTCCTACATGACATAAAGCCACACAACATCCCTGAGCGCCGACCACAACCCACCCTGGCCTGCCCTTCCCCGTTTCCGTGATGGCCAGAAATAGTACTATCGAAGACTATTTTTGTGAGGGTGATGGTGTACAGTAACTATATTTGTGTCCCCGACGGTGGTGGTGGCGGAGAGAGAGAGAGAGAGAGAGAGAGAGAGAGAGAGAGAGAGAGAGAGAGAGAGAGAGAGAGAGGGAGAGAGAGGGAGAGGGAGAGGGAGAGAGAGCAGGATGTAGGCGAGAGTGGTGAGGAGGAGGGAGATAGGATGGGCGTCTTGGCTCCAAACTGATTATGCGGGGAAGTTACGCAAGACTGTGTGTGTGTGTGTGTGTGTGTGTGTGTGTGTGTGTGTGTGTGTGTGTGTGTGTGTGTGTGTGTGTGTGTGTGTGTGTGTTTATCTCGCGACTAAAGGTTTCCGCGTTCATACATTTAAATATAACACTCTAAGCCAATTGAACAATAGTGGAAAATCAGCCCAAGAGCAAGATTTCTTAATTAGTGGCTTAGTGGGCGAAGAGCGTGGGATTTTTATGTGATTTGCTGTGGTAGTCGTTGCTTTATTTATTACTAGGAAGGGTGAGCAGTGGCGGCACCTGTGTGTGTGTGTATGTGTGCGTGTGTGTGTGTGTGTGTGTATGTGTGCGTGTGTGTGTGTGTGTGTGTGTGTACGCCTTGCAAGGACAGGTGGCAATGTAGGAAGTGGTTTCGTGTAGAGTGGATGGAGGGAGAAAGAGAGAGGGAGGGACATACGTGGGTACCTCAAAGGAGAGACAGGTGGGAGCCAGCTCGACATCTTTGGCAGGTAAAAGGTGCACAATATTAACTGACAAAATTACCTCAACACCTGCCATGCGTAACTCACCTCACCTGTGTTTCCGGATAAGGTGGGAGAGGAGAAAAAAGTTAGTCGTGACGTCTTGTTTGCGTTTAATCTGCATTTTGCCTGAACATGGAGCTCTGAGGTGACGGGAAGGGGGAGGGATGGAGCTCTGAGGTGACAGGAGGAGGGAGGGATGGAGGTGTTGAAGGCTTGGGGGTAGAAGAGGATGATGAGAGGAAGGGAGGGGAAGGAGAGTATCAGTGAAAAGAGGAGAAGGGAGAGGAGGGTATGAGAGAAGGGTGAAAGGGAGGTGGAAGGGTATCAAAGAACAGCTGAGACGGAGGAGGTGGGTGTTGGGGGAAGCGCGTGGGAGATGGAGGGGCGTCGAAGGGTTGTGTTGCCTCAGTTTGCAGTCTGTGCCGAGGCCTCCCAGGGACGGTGGGGATCACGCCCCATTTAAACGCACACTCACGCACATCCACCCACACGCACACACATGGGCGGCAGATCATACACCCATGTGCTAATACTCAGACAATCAGATCCTTGCATAGTGGGGGATGTGGGTAGAATAATAATCTCAGTGTGGGGTAAAGTATTGGAGATGGATGGAAAGGATTGTCGAGGATTAAGTATGATTACCATTCGTGACGCTTCCTTCCACCTGCTTACTTGAGAGATGGAAATTATGGGACAATATATAGATAATTTTCTTTGATATGAACTCTGAAGTTATGGATCTCAGACAATTTTGTGCGTGAAGAAAGGATAGATGGATATACATAGTGCTGTGTGAAGAGATGAAGTACAGTGCTGGGAGTTGACGGGGGGGAAGGTGCATTATTGTCTCCAAGCACCACCACCACAACTATAAATCCCTGCAACTACCTCCACACCATCCATATTCCTACCTCCAATACCACCACCACCACCACCATGTCAAGGCGAAGACTATGCGCATGCACTTGCTTTAAGTGTGTTCAGGTAGGACTTGCCTCACCTACACACCTGCCTCTTACCTCTTACCGTTGACAGCTGGAGATAAACACCAATAATTTTTGCTCATTTAATTAATTAGTAAGATGTGTTGCTGCCAGTCTCCGTATTTGAAGAAGGTGTGGCGTGCATGTACCACTTATGGGAGATTGGGTGGAGTGGGTGTAGGGAAGCCGCAGAAAGAAGGAAAAATATGAAGCAGATGAAAGAGTAGCTCAGATAATGGACGTGGTGATCTGTTATACACATTCAACAAGGAAATGTAGGATATATTAAGTTAATTGTGTGTGTGTGTGGGGGGGTGGGGGGGTGTAGATCTTCAGCTTTTACTGGTTCACTGAGCACCACTACATCCCACACACCGTCGCTTCCAGTTTCCTTCGCCAGCGAGATAAACGAAAAGCGAAGTGTTGATCCCGTAGACTTTTAATAGATGGTGAAGGAGTTATAACTTATTTTTGTGTTTTCATATTATTTTTTTCCGCTCTCTTTTGCCTGTTTTCATCCCTGGTTACCCCCCTTGGTGTGCAGGAAAATAAAAATTATATATAATGATAATAATAATGATGATGTTAATAATAATAAGAATAACAATAACAATGATAATAATAGTAATAATAATAATAATAATACTGATAATAGTAATAATAATAATAATGATAATGATAGTCATGATAATAATAGTAATAGCCTACATAGTGTCAGGCATCAAAACAGCCTTACTCTAGTTCACTTGTCTGGGTGTAATATTGCATGGATTACTTTTCACTGAGGCTTCCTTTTCATCCTCTTGCCGTCTCCCCTTCCCATCTCTAATTCTTTTATTCTTATTTATTTTCCTCTCTTGATTACATTTTATATTAATCATACTCCATTTCCTTTTATCATCCTTATTTCCTTCTTATTTCTCTCCTATCCCTTCCGTGCATCTTTTTCTCTTCTTTGACACTCTTTTATTACCTATTCTCTACCTCACCTCTGCCTTCTTCTCATCTCTCTTTTCTCCTTTCCTCGGCAGTCTTGTAGCACGCCACTCTCCATGTTGAGCTTCCTGGCGCCTGACAGCGACCTGCAGCCCTCTACCCAAGACCTCATCGAACGTCAGAGTCAAGACTTTGTGGATGAGCGACTGGCGGAGTTTCAGGCGCAGATCCACCTACTGCAAGGTGAGTACTATTTTCTCATGATGGTGACTGGCCGGGTGACAGTAGTGCTCACTCATATGTACACAAGAACTTTGGTAGATACGTAGTCTGCAGAAAGGTAAGTTTTTCTACACTGAGCACAATCTGTCACCCTCGTCTGTAGATTTATCTTGTCTTGTCTTAAACTGATGGACAATTTAAAGATGAAAACGGTATCTTAGTGAGGAAAGCAGAGCCAAGTCATAGAGAAAAGTAGGAGAGATCATAAAATCTACTGAAATCTTAAACTTTTTCTCTCATATTCGCATTTCCTACATGACTGCTTAGCTTGTTCCACTCAAGGACCCCGCTGTTCGTGAACCAATTGTTTCATGTCTCTTTCTTGCATTTGAGTTTATCTACCTTGAACCGATAGCTGTGAATCCTAACTTCCTCCTTGTTGTTGCGTTGTTTTCCTCGCTGCAACAACATTATACCCTCGTTAAGGTACAGTTAGGTGTTTACGGTGTAGTTTCGCGAAAGGGCGGACTCAGAGAAATGAGGCGGCAAAGTTAGATAAAGAAAAGAACAATGGATGCTTACTGAGGTCTTGCTGTAGGTGTGAACAAGAGGGTGTGAAGAGATAGGACAGAAAATGGGCAATATAAATAGGAATCTTGGCAGGGAAAATAAAGTTTGGTACCGCGTTACAGACCAAAATAAAACGTGAAGGAAGTCATGAATTAACTTATATTAACTTGTGTTTATTTTGTGTACGATGCTAAGGATATGATTATAACCTAACTTTTTACTCTGTTTTTCATTTTGTATCTCCCTTTCTCTTTCCCTCTTTCTCTCTCTCCTCCTGTCTGTCTCTCTCCCCCTCTCTCCCTCCCTCC
>JAPQNM010000005.1:14719214-14734214 GCA_029783475.1 Metacarcinus magister | reverse complement strand
CACTGTGTTACTTATGTTCTTATTCTTTATTATTACTTTCCTTCTGCCTCCCTTTCATTTTCTCTACATGCACTCTCCCCTTTTCTCTTTCCATTGTCTTTATTCTCCTTCTATTGCTTCTTTCATTCTTCTTATGCCACTCTCCATCACCTTTCATTCTTTTTCCTCACACCCTTTACTTTCTCCTCCTTTCTCCTCTCTTGAAGCACATCTCCACTGCCTTTTCCCCTGCCTCAGACACCACCACCTTACAATCAACCCCACACACTCCCACCCTCCCCTTTTTGCCTCCACCCTTTTATTTTTCTCTCTCTCCCACTATGCTCATTCATATATGTGTTTGTATGAATCTTCCTAAATCAACCCAGAAGACAATTCATGTATACCACCTGCTCTCTGCACCACATAGCTTGGAGTTTATGTATACATTAACAATATCAAGGGAAGGAATATGTCTCTTCGTATTATATTTACCGTAGGGAGGCGTGGTGAGGAGAGGGATTTAGTGTGGGTGAGCTTGCGTGTGTGTTTGAGGTTCCTGGTGTAGTGTTTATGTGATGCGTCGTGATGTATTAGTGTGCTTTCATATGGCAGACTTGAAGATATGTGTTACTCTCTCTCTCTCTCTCTCTCTCTCTCTCTCTCTCTCTCTCTCTCTCTCTCTCTCTCTCTCTCTCTCTCTCTCATTATTTTGGTCTATTTTTTCTTCACACACATCAAACTCATACTTCTGTGTAAGTTTTCCTTTGCTTCATACTTAACTAAAAAGCTATTAAGTCGAGATTGTACAAATACTTCCATCTCTTTTATCATGTGTGTGTGTGTGTGTGTGTGTGTGTGTGTGTGTGTGTGTGTGTGTGTGTGTGTGTGTGTGTGTGTGTGTGTGTGTGTGTGTGTGTGTGTGTGTTTGGTGCATTGACTCAGCGGAGGAAGAGGAGCAGACCCATCGTTTTAAAGTGTGTGTTTACATCATACGTTCTATTTACCCTACGGTTTCAGGTTGTTTACATGTCCTACTGTGCTAAAGTTTTTTGGGGGGGCTACACGGATTCACTCTCACTCACTCACACTCACTTTTTTTTTCACTCTATATCTCCTCTCCTCTCTTCTACTTTCTTTTTTTTTATATTTCTTTCATCTCCTCTGTGTTCTCCCCTTCTTTACTTTCTAATATTTTGTCTTTCCTTTTTTCTCATGTCTGTCTGGCGGTTTGATCCTCTTCTTCACACACACACACACACACACACACACACACACACACACACACACACACACACACACACACACACACACACACACAGCTGAGAGGGGGTGGGGGTTGGAAGGGCGTTAGAGGACGTTCTGTTAGGTATGTCAGGTAGTGTGTGTGTGTGTGTGTGTGTGTGTGTGTGTGTGTGTGTGTGTGTGTGTGTGTGTGAGTGTGTGTGCAAGCAGAACTGGTCTGCTCCTTCCCTCCTCCCATTCCACTCTCTTCCATCTTTATCCCTTCCTCCCTTCCTCCCTTCCTCCCTTCCTATCCTCTCCCTTCCTTCCTTCCACCTTCTCCCTCAGCACCCTGGCACACCCTGCTTTAGGTAGTACGCCCACGTTTCCCTCTTAAAAAAATAGTCCGGTGGGGAAGGAGAGTGTGGCGGGGCGGGAGAGAGGGAGGGAGATGAGCAAGGGAGGAAGGGAAGAAGTTGCCATGAAGGTTGTTACGAGCTCACGTTTTTTTCTTCATGCCATGTTATTTTATATGTAATTTGTATATCAATGAAGGAAATGATGTGTGTTTTTCCACCTTCATTGTGAGAGAGAAATAAAAGAGAGAGCGAATAAAAGAAAGAGAGAGTGGGCGTTAAGAAAACCTTGGCCAAGCTTACACATGTGACTTAAACACCCTCTCCTTCCCCCCCCCACCCCCACCACACACACATGTATAGAGATGTGTGTATACGTCGTCACCAGCACAGCTCAGCCTCATGAAGCCGCATTAATGAGACTGATAAGGAGGTACCGGCATGCACCCCGCCCCCTCACCTCACCTCACCCCACCCCACCTCACACCCACGCCCACCTCACACCCACGTCCTCATTCCTTCACATCTTCACCTAACAACATTTCCTCTTGTTTCTTCACCTCACCTTTCTCTCATTTTTTTATTTCCTCACATTCTCATATAATCAATTTATTTTTTCTTATGGTCACTCTCTCTCTCTCTCTCTCTCTCTCTCTCTCTCTCTCTCTCTCTCTCTCTCTCTCTCTCTCTCTCTCTCTCTCTCTCTCTCTCTCTCACCTTCACCTTATCAGATACTTCAGATTGTCACCGCTTACCTCATTTTTTTCCCTCACTCCCTTATCGTATATCTCCCTCACTCCTTGTTATTCTCTTTCTTCTTACTCCTGCACTCCCTCTCACAATACTCCCTCACCTCCCTTTTCCCCCACACTTCCTTATCCGCTTATCCCTTCTTCATCACATCCCAAAACATCCCTCTCATCCTCACTCCTCATACATTACTAACTGTCCCACCATTCCTCACTACTATCTTTCTTCTTCTTCTTCTTCTTCTTCTTCTTCTTCTTGTATCCTGCATTCCAGCATACCCACACTTGCCATTACTATCCTTTTTATCCTTCCTCCTCCTCTTTCCCGGCGGCATCTCCTCCATCACGTCCTTTACAACCAGTGGCATTATTTGCGTTTCTTTAGCTATATTCACATCTTTATCACCCAGCATCAAATAATCAGTCACCTGCCCGGAACAGGTGACGAGACTCAAACTGCAGTCATGTAACGCAACGAGGAACATTAAAGAGAGAACGGGAAGGTTGGGGAAAGAAATAATATAAAACATAAAACGTAACCATGATTAAGGAGAAGACAGTGAAAGGGAACATATACGACTGTGATCTGTTTGATGCTGTACGAGTGTCTTAAAACGCTTCGCAACCTGTCTCTAAGTTCAAGGATACAGTTTTATGCGTCGTATTTAAACAAACTGATGGAGATAAGGGGATGATTCTCAGATTATTTCCCACTCACGTTTAAAAGCCTTGGGACGGGACGGTGCTTAAGGGTTTTTTTAACGGGCCCATCTATGTCACATCACCCTGGGTAAGACATAAGCATAAGGCTGCTGCACCCTCAACCCTCTTTTGCAGGAAATGAAGAATAATAGAGATGTAGGTGAGAAAAGGTTATATGCATGAATAATGAAGAATATTAATGGTTATGTGGTTACTGTTAGCTCTTGTCTTTATTAATACAGCACTGGTTCTTGTATCACTGAGACAAAAACTACCTCACACAAGACATTAAAGACGAGAATAATTGTGTTCTTACCCATCTTTAAATTCCCTCAAACTTTACCTACAAAAATCCGTTCCCTTCTCTCACTTTTTCTACAAAGCCTACCTAAAAACTGTATACAGCCTACACCTTCACCTGTATCAGACCACCACCACCACTACCACCACCACCACCTAGGTTTCTTCGCTTCCAATACGCCCCTGGTCTCGTCCGGTCAGTAGCAGGTATTCAGTTGTCCTACGCCCAGGATAGAAATATGAGAACCCTGATCCTAGTCATAAAAGTACTCTGTCACATTATCCCTTCCCGACCTGCTCCTCCCAAAAAATGAAAAAAGTAGTAGTAGTAGTAGTAGTAGTAGTATAGTAGTAGTAGTAGTAGTAGTAGTAGTAGTAGTAGTAGCAGTAGTAGTAGTAGTAGTAGAAGTAGAAATAGTAGTAGTAGATAAAGAAGAAGGAGAATGTATACAGTTCTTAAACCTCCCTTATGATCCTCCCTTTCCTCACCCCTCCACCCTCACTCCCAAGCTGTTCTATTATTTTTACCTCCCTTATGTACTCCTTCCTCCCCCCCATCACCCCCACCACCTCGTTTGCCTCCAAATCACCACTGTCTGGCATTTTTTTTGTTCTCGTGGCGGCGCCTCGACCACTGCCTCTTGTGAATATATTTTGAGAAGAGTGAGCATTGTTTACTGTTTGCTTCCCTCCTCCTGTGTTTGTTATTGTTCACATTGTTTATATCGATAGTCCCACCTTGACACATGGCCATCATCTCTCACCACCATCAGCACCATCACCACCACCACCACCAACACCACTCACCACATCACACAATCATCATCCTCAGCACCACACAAACACTCTCCAACACACGTACCCAACACCAGCCTAGCAACACATCACACACCATCACCATCACCATCAACACCACTACCATCATTACCACCACCCACTTTCACCCGCTGACCTTCTGTCGGCAATAAACTTCCATAAAGAAACGCGAGTATCATAATAATAATCTGTCAGTGTCCTCGTTGTCGCTTGCACAAGTTGATAATTGAATCTCTCTCTCCTTATTTCTTTTTCTCTCTCACGCATTAGCACACGTGTTTGGCGAGCGGAATATCGAACACTCTAACACATGTACTGTATCATAGTCTTGCTGGACGAATATTGAATGAAGATGCAAAGGAAAAGTTGAATAAATTGTATACAAACAGAACTGCATGACCTACTTGGCGCTCGTGGAGTTGTATCTTGTTAAATCGGTGAAGATAATGTACAGATGTTAAGTGATAGGTGTGGAAGATAAAGTAGAAGGATTGATTAATGAAATACTGGCTAGGTTTCCTCATAGCTTCGTTGTTTCATTGCCTCACACACTGACAACATATCAAGTCAGAGTGTATCATGTGTTTACGTCTCTGTGTCTGTGTTTCTATATTTATCTATCTCTGTATGTTTGTATGCATCCCTTCATTTCCTACGTGGAGGTGTCTTAATGTAACTGATATTCACACTTTTTATTCTTACGTGTAATATATCCAACACATTTTTATTCCTCAGGCGTTGATAAGCCAATGAAAAGGTATTAGGAAAAGTAAATAGTAACAATTAACACTACTGAACGCCTGAGATGCAAATTAATTAGTAGAAAAGGAAAGATTCGTGTCACCAAGGGCGTTCCCATGGCAAGTGTAGCATCCCAATAAACACTTTCACCCTCAGTAGAATTAGTGTTCTAGATTATAACTAAGCCGGGTCGTTAAAGGCGGCGAAGAGGCTAATTAGTGTGTGTGTGTGTGTGTGTGTGTGTGTGTCTGTGTCTGTGTGTTATACTGTGTGTGTTTATTTGCGTGGTGAGGCAAGTGGGTTGTCTGAGGAGGAAACTGATTTTTGTCTTTCCTATTTCTTTCCTGCCTTGTCTTATTCTTGGTGGTGATGGTGGTGGTGATGGTGATGGTGGTGATGGTGGTGGTTTGGTCGTAGTTGTGAAGAAAGGGAAGCGTGGAAAAAGGGGTAACTGATGAACAAAAAACGTAAGAAACTTCTGATATAAAACAATTCATCAGAGAGAGCAATACAGGGACAGGAAGAAACTATACTAGGGTAAACTACATACACAGGTAATTAAAAAACGGGAGTTTGACGTGAGGGGGACACACAGAACAAGGGGAACGAGGCAACTGGATAAAAGTAGACATAAGATAGAGTAAGATAGATAGAGGATGAAGAAATAGGAAAAAAATAGCAAAACGTGATGTGAATGCGTTATAGCAAGACATAAGGAAGAGGAATACTTGGAAGGTGTGAAGGTGGTGCAGTGAATGAAGGAGTGAAGGAGGCAAGAGCGGGGCAGGAAGATGAAAGTAAAGGCCGGAAATGCCTTACTGCATGGCTGGGTGACCTCTACGTCTTCTCCTCCTCCTCCTCCTCCTCCTCCTCCTCCTCCTCTCCTCCTCCTCCTCCTCCTCCTTATCCTCCTTATCCTCCCCTTGAGCTTCTTCCCCACCCCCTCCATCATCCGTTCTCCCTTACTCTCTCTCTCTCTCTCTCTCTCTCTCTCTCTCTCTCTCTCTCTCTCTCTCTCTCTCTCTCTCTCTCTCTCTCTCTCTCTCTCTCTTCATACTTTCTTCTGCCTTTCTCTTTGTTTTTATATATCTATTAATTATTTTTGTGTTACCTTGTCTTCCCCTTTTGTAGGCTGTCTATCTGTTTATCTCTCCCTTTCTATATATCTTTATCTATCTATGTCTATCTATCTGTCTATTTATCTGTATTTATTTAACTCTTACTGTCTCTCTTTCTGCTTCTATCTTTCTCTCTATATATATCTGTCTCTATATTATCTTATCTGTTACACTATTCATTTACCTCCTTGTCAATCTAGGTGTCAGTTTCTTTATTTACTTCTGTCTGTCTCTCTGTCTCGTATTCTCTCACTTCAACATGACAAAAACAAAAGTGCATCGTGTCGTAACAAAGCCAGTGGGGGGTTGAGTGCTTTGTAAGATTTCCCTTGCGTGTCCTTAATGAGGTGGGTCACTGCGATTTGTATGCAAGGGATGTGTGTGTGTGCGTGTCTCTCTCTCTCTCTCTCTCTCTCTCTCTCTCTCTCTCTCTCTCTCTCTCTCTCTCTCTCTCTCTCTCTCTCTCTCTCTCTCTCTCTCTCTCTCTCTCTCTCTCTCTCTCTCTCTCTCAACATAAGAACACCACCATCACCTGTCTTTATCGCCATGACTTGTTACTTCCAACCTTTGCCTTCCTTTCTCTGTTTCCCTCCTGCCTCCCACTCACGTTTTCCTCCCTCCCTCCCTCCATCTCTCCATCCATCCATCCCTCCCTCCACTTCTTACATCTTTACTCTCTCTCTCTCTCTCTCTTTCTCACGTTTTCACCTCAATCTCTCCTTTCTCCTACTGTTTTTTATACTGAGACTGTGGAGAGAGAGAGAGAGAGAGAGAGAGAGAGAGAGAGAGAGAGAGAGAGAGAGAGAGAGAGAGAGAGAGCGGCTACTTTTATTACTTAGATTATCATTATTATTATATATCAATACTTTTATTTACTATATTCTTTAACACGCTTTTTTTTTTTATTCCACAGGTAAGTGTCTGGCTCACAGGTGGACGTGTGTGTATGTATCTATGTACGTGTATATGTGTGTGTGTGGACGTGCAGCTCTACCACACACCATCCACACGGTAAGTGAAGCCGCCCACCCACCCACAACCACCACCACCACCACTCCCTTCCACCACCACACCTCGCATACCAATACAATAATCATCCAGTCACTCTTCCACATACATACATACAGACTTTCTTCCATTTCCACATGTACACTTATTCCCCATACATACTTACCTTCATACCTACCCATACATACTGATCCACATGCGTACTTATCCCACAAACACCTGCCTACATACCTGCTTACTTACCCAATTACGCACCCTTACCTGGCAGCATTACAGGTTGTCATTACTCCCACGTCTCCTGTCACACACTCGTCACACTCGCATCGTCACCCTGTATTGCCTTTCCCAGAACGTCCTTCACTTCTGCCTTGGTCACAGTCAATGCTATCCTTATGTATTGCGTGCCCCGGGACCTCTAGTGTTTCCAATTAGAGGTAACCTGTACGTGTCTCTCTTATCAGTGGGTCATGAAATGCGTAATATCACTTTCAACCTCCAGAGGGCAGTGTGTATGCTGTTTATTAATTATATTTGCACTAATGAAGAGTATGCATCGTAAGGGAAAGGGAATGAACATACTTACACATATTAATTAAGGAAAGAATATATGTAGAAGGAGAGTTTAAATTGTGTATATATGAAGCAATGTGTAATGATTGTGGTATTAGTTTTATCAGTATGACAATTTACGTTATGAAACTATTCTTACGGGAAGGATTACAGGAGTTACCCTTGACATGACGTGTTTCAGCTGTTTCTTTTGCTAACTTTTAAGGTTCTTCTCTCTTAGTCGTAAAAATGGTTGCTATCTGATCTTGCATGAGAGAGAGAGAGAGAGAGAGAGAGAGAGAGAGAGAGAGAGAGAGAGAGAGAGAGAGAGAGAGAATTTGTTACGTGTGTGCGAGTGTAAGAATATTAACAATTACGGATGTGTGTGTGTGTGTGTGTGTGTGTGTGTGTGTGTGTGTGTGTGTGTGTGTGTGTGTGTGTGTGTGTGTGTGTGTGTGTGTGTAGTGAGAATGTGAGGATGTGAGTGTGAATACATCAGTGGATATGACACTGATCAATTATTATGAGAGTATATATGATTAGTGGGCGTTGGTGTGTGTGTGTGTGTGTGTGTGTGTGTGTGTGTGTGTGTGTGTGTGTGTGTGTGTGTGTGTGTGTGTGTGTGTGTGTGTGTGTATTTGTGTGTGGGTGTAAGTGACCTTGTATGTAGATGGTGGGTGGTGGGTGGGGTAGGGTGGGTGAGTGGGTGGGTGTAAAGGCAGTGTGTGGGCGAGCTTAGAGGGTGGTGGAAGGGGGTTGAGAGTGGGTGGGGAGTGGGTGGGGTGTGGGTGGGATGTGGGTGGGATGTGAGGGTGGGAAGGATGTGTAAGGTTGTATTGGACTTGCTGGACCTGATAGACTTGTTCTGGTCAGGATGATGATGGTTCTTTCCTCTTTCTCCTCCTCTTGTTCCTCCTTTTCCTCCTCCTCCTCCTCCTCCTCCTCCTCCTCCTCCTCCTCCTCCTCCTCCTTCACCATGCCATTATATCTTCACTCCACAATCTTCCTTCTTCCAGTCTTCCTAACCTCTCTCTCTCTCTCTCTCTCTCTCTCTCTCTCTCTCTCTCTCTCTCTCTCTCTCTCTCTCTCTCTCTCTCTCTCTCTCTCTCTCACCGTTTTCTCTTCCCTCTACCGTACTTTCACTTAGGAGGAAACGTAATGAGCTTGTGTTTATATTCCGTTCTATTGATTTTTTTCTTTCTTTCTTTCTTTGTGGTGGGAGAAAAAAAAGGTGGAGTGTTGTTGTTGTTGTTGTTGTTGTTGTTGGTGTTGGTGGTGGTGGTGGTGGTGAATGAAACAATATTGAGAGAGAGAGAGAGAGAGAGAGAGAGAGAGAGAGAGAGAGAGAGAGAGAGAGAGAGAGAGAGAGAGAGAGAGAGAGAGAGAGAGAGAGAAAACAAAATTACACATCCAAACATCACCTGGGGAGTATTTTGGGTCTAATCTCGTTTCCCTTTGAGTAGGAACGTGGGGGAGGAGAAGGGGGAGGGGAAGGGGAACACATAGGAACACATAGGAAGAACAAACAGCAACAGGCCTGCTGGCCCTTACGAGGCTGTTTGTGAGTACACTATCTAGTCTAGAGTGAAGGATACAGGATAGTAAGGGTGAAGGCTTCTCTCCCCAGCCATGGCTGGCAGGGAAAGGAAGGCCAACCAAGACCAGACTGTCACTACTGTCACTACCACTACTGCTACCACTACTTCCTGGCAAGCGATGTCAGGCCACTAGCGACGTCTTTTGAATCGACATTTCGTAAGTTAGGTACATCAGGATGAACTTACTCAAAGTTTGCTACGTTAACGGATAGTATTTTAGTTGTGGATTGGCTTCTAAATATTTGTCAAGTCTATTTTTGAACGTAGTAATTGTTTTACTGTCGACGACATTGGCGGGCAGGGAGTTCCAAACGTTAACGATCCGATTGAAAAAGAAGTGCTTGGCTTTGTTTGATGTGAATCTTTTACCAGTAATCTTAAAAGAATGATGTCTTCTTGTTATATTTGATCAATCAAAAGTAATGTAATCTTCTGTATTGATATTATCGAATCCTTTGATTATCTTGAACATTTCAATGAAATCCCCTTGCATCCTTCGTTTCGGTGGTAATGGCAGGTTAAACATAACTTATTGCCAGTATTAACCCTTACACTGCCGAGGTCTTTTCTAAGTGTTCGATTTATAGATTTTTTTAAAAAATTATGATTTTATTCAAATTTTTCTTATTAATGATAAAAATAAATATTAATGATAAAAATAAATATTAATGATAAAAATGGGGAAGGGGAAAGGGAAGGGGAAGGGGAAAAGAGGGAAGGAAAAGGAAACAATAATAATAGGTGGAGGGAGTCACGTGAGGTAATTATTCCACCTATCTTTATGGGATTAGTGGACAGCGGGGTCAGGGAGGAGGAAGGAAGATTGTTGGAGGGAGAGGAAACCAGAGGAGGAGGAGAAGAAGAAGGGAAAAACCAGGTTCAAGAGGATCGAGGAGGAAGGAGTAAGGAGTGAAGGAGTAAGGAGGACGAGGACGAGGAGGACTTATTTGGTGTTGTTGCTGCATTGTTCTTTGTGCTGACTTCACTTTTTGGTGTCAGTCTACCTGGCTACCTGGCTACCTGTTTGACTTGATTAGTGAATTGATTATCAGATTGGTGTGGCTGAGTGACTGACCGACTGGTTGACTGATAACTTGAGTGACCTGCTAGCTGACTTAATCACACGATGACTTACTGACTAAATGACTGACTGACTAGTAGAACAGCTAGGAGACGGACAGATCAGTGTAGAGGGTCAGGCAGTGTTTTTGTGGATCAATATGAGCGGTTCAGGTAAGAGGAGGAGGTGGGTGGGTCAGGATGAGAGTAAGGGGAACAGGTGGGTGGGTCAGGAGGGGATAAAGGGAGCAGGTGGTTAGGGTCAGGAGGGGGTAAGGGAGCAGGTGGTTAGGTCAGGAGAGAGTAAGGGGAACAGGTGGGTGGATCAGGAGGGGATAAAGGGAGCAGGTGGGTTACTAGGGGGGTGATGAGGACAGTAGAGTGAGGGGAACAAGTAGGTTACGAGGATGCAAGGGTGAGGAGGGGAATAGTTACCTGTCTGTTTGTCTGTCTGCCACACCTGTACCACGCAGACCCATAGCCTTGCGTGTATGGTGATAGGAATGTTATGATGGTGTTGCTGGTATTGCTGTTGCTGTTGTTGTTGTTAGTGGTGGTGGCGGTGGTGGTAGTGGCGGTGGTGGTGGTGTTAATGATAATAATGTTGATATTTTCTTTGTTGTTGCTATTGGTGTTATGTCTTTTATTCTTTTTATTTCGTCGTCGTCTTTGTCTTCATCGTTGTTGTTAGTAATAGTAGTAGTATAGTAGTAGTAGTAGTAGTAGTAGTAGTAGTAGTATATATTATAGTAGTAGTAGTAGAGAAACGTGCAGGGGGGCACATTGACCCTCGTTAACCTTACTGCCTCTCCCCTCCATCATCCACTCCTCCCCCAACCCTCCACCTCACTACATGATGCACGTACGAGAGTAGTGAAAGGTGCCGCTGCTGCCCTGACCTTCCCTGTGTGTGTGTGTGTGTGTGTGTGTGTGTGTGTGTGTGTGTGTGTGTGTGTGTGTGTGTGTGTGTGTGTGTGTGTGCACGTGCCTACTTTCGTGTATCAGCTGGCGGCTACGTGGTCATGCTCAATCGATTGCCGCCACCACCACCACCACCACCACCACCACCACCACCACCACCACCACCACCACCACCACAACAACAACAAAACTAGATAAAGCAAGTGGTCTGAATGAGAGACCAAGAATGCACGTCTGATCCTTATAGCTGATAGTGTAGAGTAGTAGTAGTAGTGGTAATAGGAGAAGGAGGAGGAAGAAGAAGAGGAAAAGGAGGAGGAGGAGGAGGAGGAGGAGGAGGAGCAACAAGACATACAGACAAACACATAATATTGAGTCTGATATTCTGTGCGTGTGAGGAGAAATATTTGAGTCCTCGTCTCATGTTGTTTTCCTCTTAGTTACGACACACACACGCGCGCGCGCGCGCGCGCACACACACACACCCTACTCCTTTCCAAACAACGTAGTAAAACCAAAACATTAGCTCAAACATCCTGTATACATAAACACACACACACACACACACACACACACACACACACACACACACACACACACACACACACACACACACACACACACAGCTCACCTTCTTTGCATCACAGGTATACATGGAAGGGAGTGGGCGGGAGGGACAGCAGAGACCGAAGGCAGAGATAGTGTTTCCATGGCAGGAGGGAAGGAGGGAGGGAGGTAAGGAGGGAAGGAAGGAAGGAGGGGATGGATGCTGTTGGTGGAGTTTTGGCCATTCGCCAGTCACCCCACCATGCATACACAACCTCCTCCTCCTCCTCTTCCTCCTCCTCCTCCTCTATAAAGATACAGACACACAAACACACACACACACACCCACCTTAGTTTTTCCTGGTTTGAATTGAAGTGTTCTCTAGGTTTCAAGGGTACAAGACTAACTTCTGGAGATGCTTATGATAACATGGAATGAAGGGAATGGTGTTGAGAGGCTTCCAGGTCGGGTTAAAAGACGTCATTAGTTAAAGGAGGAGGAGGAGGAGGAGGAGGAGGAGGAGGAGGAGGAGGAGGAGGAGATACAACAAAAAAAGAGGGATGGATGCTTCACTTCACATATGGCATCATAGGGAAGGGAGGATGAAATGAAGGTCACACACACACACACACACACATACACACACACACACATACATACATAGGTAAGAGCAATGAGGTGGTATTTAAGGCTGCTTACGTAATGGCGGATCACCTGATATGGGTCGGCCGTGTGGTGTGATCCGGCAGGCCAGCATGAAGCAGAGTCCTTCACCTCCATGAGATTTGTTGCCAAGTGGAAAAACAACCCCACCTCCACCTCCACCTCCACCTCCACCTTCCCTCCCTCTCTCTCCTTCCCTCCTTCCCTCCCTGTGTCCGGTGGATAGTGTTGTGTGGAGGTTCTTGAAGGAGCCGCTGTAAGATATGTGGTGGATGATTGGATGATTGGATTGCATGTTTTGTAATCGTATATATATATTTTTTTCTTCTTTCTCTCTCTTTTTCTTTCCTCGTTGAAGTTATATCCAGGGACTCATCTTCTCCCAGCTTTCCTTCGGCCACTTATGGAAGCTAGTAAGGAGGAGGCGCGGCAGGTCATAAGGGTCGAATGTCTGTTCAGGTGGATCGACGAAGGCTAACCGTCGGCCGCGGGGCACTCAGGCTGGTCAGGTGTATATGCTTATAGTGAAGGTTCATGGTGACAACAGGAGAGGGAAAGCCAGCGTGAGGAGGGGGCGGAAGGGAGGAGGTGCTGATGGGAAGTAATGGTTAGGGTGTGTGTTAGAGATGCTGGAAAAAGTGAAAGGAGAGGGAGAGGAAAGGGAGTTGAGAGGCAGCCTCCCACCTTCTCTCGGCGATGCTCACGCGCCAACCTGCTGTTGAAATCACTCTCTCTCCCACCTTATGTATACTCCGTACTAGGCTTAATACATGGGTGGGTCACGGGATGGTTTAGGCGTGACAACACCCCTAATGATTTGATCTGCTGTTTTCTGCTATTCCTGCCTTGGTGATGTGTCAGTGGATGTTATATGATGTCTTCACGATGACCTGGTGATGTAGCAATCTTTCCTCGGTACAAGGAGGATGGAGAGGAGTGTAACAGCTTGGCTCGGCAGTAAAATTATGGAACCTTCACCCTCCCCCAGGTGTGGTGTGGGAGCCACCAGCATCCACCTTCCCCGTACGCAGGGGGTCGACAATCATTTGACTGATTTTCATGAGGAAATGTTTGTATATAGTTGACATGCTTTACTGAACTCATGTCGGGATGCGATACAGCTTGCTATTGATGCAGGTTTTGATGCATTGATAACGCTGAGTGTGGTTCATCTTACGTGTGGCAGCGCGGCGCGTAACATACTGCGCTGCTCGTGACTGAGGTGGATAATGTTAATGTGATCATTTGTAACGTTGTCATAGGATGACATTTATGGAATCCCTCACCTCCCTTCTCAATGAAGTGATTCCTGTTTGCTTCAAGCTCAAAACACGTGTTTGAACGTTGAGGAAGCCTTGGGTAGAAGGTTGTGAAGGCGCCAGGAGGGTGGCGATCGTGAAGGAACCAAGCCGGTGGAGGGTAAAGGAGGCGGGCCCGACCCACCCAGCACATGGCGGCAGGGCACAGTGTGACCCCGACAGTGATCAGGAGTGCACGTCCCTTCGTGAGCTAGGTCCCCACACGCGGCTGCTCGTCGTATGAGCACGGGGCTGCGCAGCAATGGCTGACAAGAGCCCTGGAAAAGAGGCTTCCCCTCAAGGTGGGGATGAACGCGGCAGAACCGAAAAGCTCAAACGTTCGCTCCTCAGCAAGGTGTCCTTCTTCGAGCAGGTATGGTGGGGACAGAACAGGTCACCTTCGCTAGAGCGGCGACGCCCGATGTCAAGGGAGGGCACCACATCTCCGGTAACTGAGGTTGCTGAAGAAGTGTTTGTCGACGAGTGGAGTGACGGGCCTGGGCAGGAGAAGCGGCAGCGCCGAGATGGCGCCAGCCCGCCCAGTGAGGGCACCCCCCGCCAACTCTCCTCCTCCAGGAGTGAAGATGACTGGGAATGGGTAGAGGACAGCGATCAATCCACGTTAGCTCAGGACATCGAGCGTCGTCTTGAGGAGCGACGAAGAATGAGGTCTGGCAGTGACATGTCTCCCACCCGGGAGTGGGTGATGCTGCGGCGAAGCAGTGGCACTGCCAAGGCAGCGACCGAACCCACAGAACGACGAGGCTCCACGCCAGACTCTTGGGATTCCTCTCTATTCAGCAAGCCATCAATGGCGGAAAACATCGAGCATCGGCTGGAGCGTCACCGCCAGGAGGTGCGCCAGCGTCTGGCCTCCCCGACACCTGAGTGGCCTCACCTGCGCCGTTCCCCGGTGCCAAGGTCCAGCCGTGACTCCAGCCTAGAGAGGGACACGCCCGTCCGCAGCCGGACCGCTAGCGGAGAGAGGCATGGAAGTAGGGAGAGCAGCCTGTCACCCAGACGTCATTTGTTGGAGAGAGAGGTGATCGCTAAGGCTGAACGCCGCGACGGAGCTGCCACCGCTGTCACCACCACGACTCACACCACCACCTTGTGGGACAGCGCTGACGGACGTCCACGTGTTGAGACTCACTCCACCAGCAAAGACCTTCAAGAACAAGACCCCAACAGTGTTGGCCAAGACGGTTACCAACGAGTGGAGGAAGAGGAGCGAGAAAGCGTTGAGCGCGGTGAACGGAAGAGATACAGCCGTGTAGTTCTTCGTCGCACCGCCGAGCGAACCTTCAGCTCCACGCCCTCGCCGGAGCCCCTGGAGCAGGACCAAGCGTCACAACGAGCAGCTACGTCCCCG
>JAPQNM010000005.1:14706714-14714214 GCA_029783475.1 Metacarcinus magister | reverse complement strand
ATGGCTCGTGTCTGTGGTGTCGCTGAGCTGCACCTGCCGGCGGGTTGCCGCCACGATTGATCGTCCTCAGGTCCTGTGTGACGTCACGTACTGTTTACAGCGGCAGCCAAGTCAACACCGCTGCCCCCCTCCCCTTTCCCCCTTCCCCCTTCCTCATCACCTGACCCGTATATCGACCAGCCCCTTCCCCACCCCCCCACCTTACTCCCCTACCGCATGCATGGCAGGATTACTGAATACCTCACCCCTTACCAAGAAGGAACGCATTACATAGCTTTGCGTGTTGTGTTGTTTCTTTGTAAGTACGTATGGAAAGTACCCCGCCCCGCTATGCCCCGCTATGCCCCGCCCTACCCTGATCACATTCGGGGGCGCGGGCGGGAAGGTATGTCTGGTCCTGCTCACCCTCCTCACCCCCCAAACAACGCCGCGCGCTCTAAGTAATTGACACGGTAATTACCTGCAGGAAGGCGAGGAAGGTGTGCAGTTTTTCACATCCATCAATGAGTCACGTGACGGATGATGTGGTTGTCTACATTCACCAGGCAGGGCGAGGCTAAGGCGGTGCAGGCTTTCCTATCTTATTATATATACTGATCTCTTCATTCATCACAAAAACTCAGACTCGAGTGTATATAATTTCTCTATCAGAAGGTCGCTGGATCAAAAGGATAATATTGTGCTTGGTAACTACTCCCCCCTCCACCCTCATCCCCCCAATCTATATCATTTATCTCTTAATGATTTTAAGTAAAAGTTTGTTGTGTGCTGCAAACAGTTACTCATTAAGAAGACGAGTTTTGTCTTCTAGCCTTCCTTACTTTATTTCTTTACATATTCATTAATTTATTCATCTATTTATTGGTTTCGATTCGCTCAATACTCACCCATGCATTACTTATTGATTATTTCAACGCACACCAATTAATTATTCAACGCTCATTACTGCATACGGTTCATTAGCACACACTGGTTACTTATGTTGTATGCGATAGGGACGAGGCGCTCATAACACACTCTTAAAGAAGATACAAGTATTAATTTATTTATTTTACACCTGAATAATAATTAATGCCTTCAGTAACACGATTAAGTATAACGAGTGATACAAACAGAGGCTGAGTAAGTATGTTTGGTTAGGTAAAGTTTTGTAGAGTCGCCGTTGTTGTCCCATAGACGCACTATTGTGACGCAGACGAAGGTGGTGAGGACGAAGGGGTCACTGTGAAGGCCAAGGAATGTTTTGTTTTCTCGGCAGGTTCTTGTTGGTGGTGGTGGTGGTGGTGGTGGTGGTGGTGGTGGTGGTGGTGGTGGTGACGGACGCTTCCAGGGAGTCGTGGCCTTGAATCCTTCCTCACCATCACCACCTTCACTCCTGTCTCAACCTCCACCACCACCACCACCAAGGCAATCATAGAAGCAAATGTGGTTATCATTGTTGTTGTTTATATTATTATTATTATTGTTATTATTATTGTTATTATTATTATTATTATTGTTATTGTTATTATTATTATTATTATTACTACTACGACTACCATTACTTTTTTATCTATCTGTTGTGGTGTTACAGGAAAATGCGTCTATATTTTTTTTCTTATTCTTCTTATTTTTTGTCTGTCTGTCTGCGGAGTGAAAGAGAAGGGAAGGGGAGGGAAGGGGGAACCTAGTCCAGCGGTGAGCCGGTTATGGAGCCTTAATGGAGTGGGCTCCCTGGGTGTCCTCCGAGGTGGTGGGTAGGGAAAGGCTTGGGAGGCTGAGGATGAGGGGAGGAGGGTGTACGGTGGTGTTGCTGCTTCCTAGTCCCTGAGGTTGTGCATTCAAGGTCCGCTGCAAGAACCACTATTAAGAAACAAGTTATTAAATTTTCTTAAGTCTTCATCTACCGCGCGCCCACAACACAACTTTTTCTTCTTAGTCTTCCTTCACCGTCCCGCTACAGGTCACATTCTTACCCAAGTCCTATCACCTTTCCACCCCGCCTTTATCAGTACTGTATCATAACATCGCCTTGTGTCCGATAAAGAAGCCTGACAATCCTACACTCACTCGATAAAAAAGGTAATTGGGAATTGTAGGTTTATGAGTGGATCAGCGGTTTGATGACGGTCATATATAGTGGATGGAGTCTTGCCTCATCCTAGGACTGTACTTATGTAATTATGTTGTTGTTTGACGTGCATAGCTTAAAGGCATGATGTGAAGGTGAGGCAGGTGATGTCAAGGTTCATTGTGCAAGCAGGTGCCGCCCTAGGGGTACATGTGTCTGTTTATGTTTCTCCTTCAGAAGGTCAGGACACACAAGAAAACCTTCCTTGTGACTCCGGGTTTACTCTGTGATCTATATCGTGGCTGCATCGCCTGTAAGAATAAGTTAAATGTTGAGGTAAAGCGGTGGAAAGGGAAGATAAAGAGTCACTGATGTATATCTCATAATGTACACTGAGTAAATAGTCTAGTGTTGGAGCGTGGAAAAGGAATGGTTTACTGAAAAGATGGTGATGTAAAACCTTTCTCTGCCCCGTCGAGTTTGTAAAATGTGGCTTTCGGACCCGTTGATCCAAGGTTGTAAAGTCTTTAAGGCGATAAAAAGATAGGTAGATAGAGACTACGATTGTTGTGATGACGGATTTACAAGCTACAGGCCAGGTGCAGGTAGGGCCGGGGTTTTGGGGGGGCGGGGGCGGGGAAGATAATTGTCAACAAGCAACTACCGCTGTTAAAGTTTTATCTTCCTTATCTATTCATGTTGTATATTTGTTTTCTATTTATTTAAGCAAAAGTATTGGAAGGATACTGAATGTAGTTTAGTTACGTTGTACTCTGTGTGTCCAGGTCTCCGTCGCCCTGCCAGCGTGGTGGGTGACGGGCGTGTGTGTGGTGGGCGTGTTGGGCATTACTCTTGATCGTCACCCCGTGTCATCATGTTGTTTTTCCCACTTTTTTTACACGAGGATTACAAGCCTCAGGGATTCGGTCTTTTTAACTTTGATGTATTGTACTGGCGTGCTTAGAGGTTGTGGAACACGAAAACATGTAAGTATACAGATGTTTGAGTTAGTGCAGTACGGAGAGAACTAGGGCACACTCGAGGGTGTCTCAGATGTGTGTGTGTGTGTGTGTGTGTGTGTGTGTGTGTGTGTGTGTGTGTGTGTGTGTGTGTGTAAGTTGTTGCTTCATTGTCGATCACGAGGAAAAGGCACATTTTATTAGTGAGTTGTCATGTTAGAATGTTGATTAATTTGTAGAGAACAATTACAAGGTTCCCACAGCGCAGAACTTGTTTTTCGTTGCATTTTTATTGCATTACACGTTGGTGTGTCGTGCCCCGCCAAGAGTTGGGGAAGAAAAGTAAGTAGTCAGTGCTTGTTGGGGAATAAACTCTCCGAAATAAGTAGAACATTAAAAAATAATAACCTTGGGTCGATCCTACTTTTATAAAACAGTCGGTAGAAAATGTTGTGTATATTATTTTCAGTGCTGTTTGTTACGTCTTATTACGTAATGCTTCACGGAGACGCGGCCGAGGAAGTCAAGTTACCATATAAAGACAGGCGTGAGGAGTGTTCATAAAGGACCGACCGTGAGGCGTGGCGGTTCCGCCCTCAACTACGAAGGTGATGCCTCAGGGCTTCCTCCTCCTGACATGACCTTGCGTGTAGGGGGGATGTGCGTGGGAGGACATGATGAAGGTGATGGTGACTGGTTGACTCACATACACTCATCACCACCGTCGCCGTCACCACCCTCAGCACGCAAGGAAGGAGGTCGCAGGTGATAAAACTGATCCCTGAGAGGCTGTGGGGAGGGCGCGTAAGCCAGGATTAGTGCGCCACCTTGTGAAGCTGAGGTGTATTTCCTCCTATGACACAGCGTAAAAGCCTCCGAAGGGCGTCGTAGGTGTTGTGAGGAGAGGAACGGGTTGTGTCTAATGCTGCTTAGGGTAGGTATGTGTAGGTGTGCTTGGGGCGAGGTGCTGACGGAGGGAGGGAAGGCTGCTGCAGGAGAAAGCTGGTGGTGCCGACAAGCCCCGAGGATGAGGAAGTAATGAAAGTAATGATGTTTTACTAGCCATCAACACTCAATGGTGAAAAGAAGACGATGCAATGGATTGGGTTAATTTCACTTTACCTTTGATTAGAGCGCAGGTGTATGTATGTACCTTTACCTGGTGAGCATCTAACCTAGAGGGAGGGAGGGGGAGGGGGAGGGGGAGGGGGAGGGGGAGGTGGAGCATCCCTTGCATTTAGTCATGGAAGTGTTCAGAGGGGAGGCATTTTTAAACATATAAATAAGATCCGAGTCGTGGTCTAATAAAAAAACAATGATGACCCCCTTGGCGGTTAAAAAGAGGCTTGGGTTTACCTTAGCCCAGTAATTTTTGCCTGACCTTTAAGGAAAAACAGACTGCAAAGGTTGGGATGATCAGAGGCCGCGTTTGTACCGGTGCAGAAACGGGTCAAGTTATTAGTGGTTCATCTCTACGACCTTGGGCACGGTGACCTGCTGGCGGCGGCGGTGGTGGTTGTGCTGAAGGGGTCGTAGGGTACTATGACTGGTATTCCCTTCCTCCTTCCTTCCTTTCCTTCATTCCTTCCTCTCTCTCTCAACCTTTCCTCCTCCGCCTACCTGTCAGGATAACCACACCACCCAACCCTTCCCTCCTTCTTCCACCACCACCACCACCACCACCACCACCACCATCACCACCACCACCACCACCACCACCACCACCACCACCACCACCATCACCACCACCACCACCACCACCACCACCACCACCACCACCACCACTCTATTGACTATATTGACCACACGCGCACCACCACCTTTACAATGATCACCTCCCACACCACCACTACTACCACCATCTTCACTTGCTACCACAATTACCCCTATTACCTCAACGTTGACTAACTCTAAACATTGCATTAATAAAAACCTTTCCCTCGTGTGTTCTGTTGAGCGTAAGAGTCGTTGAAATACACAAGCATGAGGTATAGCAAATATATACGAGGTGGTTGAGGTAAAATTATGCATTCTCCTGTCACGCCACCACCACCACCACCACCACCACCACCACCACCACCACCACCACCACCTATCACCCAGCCTTCTAATCTGCGCCTGATTGGGAAGCATTGATGGTATGTGGGTGAACACGTGGCGGAGGCGGCGGGGGTGGAGGAGGAGGAGGAGGAGGAGGGAGGTAGGTAGGCAGGCAGGCAGGCAGGGAAGGGCATTGCTCCCTTATCCTGTGCAGGTGTGTGAGGAACGTACGTAGGCCAGAACTATACTTGTCGCCTCCCTCCCTCGCTTCCCCTCCTTCCTTCCCTCCCTCTTGGCTGGCGGACGCAGCTATATTGGGAGGAAGGGGAGGCCGTCTGTGCTCGGAATAGGATAGACAATGATTAGGATTTGCTGCCCCCATAAATATGTGTACTATGTTGGGGCTTGTGTGGAAAGTGGTGGAGGGAAGGAAAGGAAGGGGGGCGGGGTTTTCGTTTTCGTTTGCAGATGTTACGTGTGAATAGCTGTCACAATGGGAAACAAAGAGGTGTGTGTGTGTGTGTGTGTGTGTGTGTGTGTGTGTGTGTGTGTGTGTGTGTGTGTGAATTGTGGTGGTGCCCTTTATGTGAAGAGTCAATGTGTTAGTGGTGTGTGTGTTTGTTTATTCGTAAAGAGATTATTTAGTTTAATTTAGTATAGTGTAGCTTAGTTTTGCGGTTTCCTTTTTTGTTTCTCTCTCTCTCTTTGCTTGTGTGGGGAATGTCGGTGTGTTTGTGTCGTGCACATTCCATGCTTCGTTGTTGCCATCCCCCTTTTCTTTCCTTCTTGCTTCTTATTTTAGATGTTTATTTTTGTTGCATTCCTTTCCGCTGTGGCACTGTATCTCTCTTTCTCTCTTCCCTCTTCTTTACCCTCCCTTACCTCTCCTTATCGATCTTACCCTTTCCTGCTTCCTTCTACTTCCTCATTTATTCCTTCTCTTCCCTTTCTTACTCTCCTCTTCCCCTCCCTGTTCAATAATCACTCTTCCATTTTCCTATAACTCTTTCTTTCTCTCTCCCTCACGGCGGCGTCATCACAGTTAGAACACAGGACGATACACACATCCTTTCCCTGCCCTTCCCATCCCTACTGAGTGCACGTGTCCTCTCGCCCTGCCCTTCCCATCCCGCCCAAGCTTAGCACGTGACGTAACAAGGACGCAACACAGAAGGAGGTGCTGACCCAGACAACGAGACTCGGTACTTGAACTATCGAGGCTGTGAAGGAAATAAAGATCTCGTTTCATGGTCAGGCAGAACTCAGCGTGGCTTCATGGCGTTGAGTCAAGAGTAACTGTAGAACTATTTACTCACTATCCAAGGGAGTTTAAATGAAAGGATTAGTAGAGGAGTGAGAAGTATGAGGTTTGGGAGGTATGCAGTAGACACGTTAAGCTTCAAGACTGCGTAGATAGGGTAGAATGAAGGAAATAGAAAGGGGCATAACTAGAGGCAGAGCAGTACACAAAGAAATAGAGAAGGTCGGGTTAGGACTGTACCAATGCAAACAAATAGATAAAGCTAAGACAAGGAAATGAGATCGATAGGGCCGAGTTGGGATGGTAGACTGGACCCATGCAGACCAGTAGACAGCGGTGAGACAAGGGCCAAGTTGGGGTAAAAGGAACGTAGATAAGACCGATACAGTTTAGTAGGACAAGCGTGCACAGAGCCACATTGAGTTGCATGTTGACGTGACCTAGCTGTGAGGGGGTGGCCGTCTCCCCTCATCACCCTACTCCCTCCTCCCTCTTTTATTCCCCCTCGGCCACTCTCCCTCTCTCTCTCTCCTTTGTGTATATTTGATCAGTAGAAGAGAAGTGATAAAAGGTGAGGAAATGAGTGTAACAGTAATATTTGCACGTCCCCAGACAAACACACACACACACACACACACACACACACACACACACACACACACACACACACACACACACACACACACACACACACACACACACACACACATACATACATACATACATACATACAATTAAAAGAGTATAAGAAATGTTTACCTCGGGAAGATATTCATCACAAGAATAATGACGCGTTAATGAAAGGAAAAAAAGGGGTAATCAAGTTTTTTTTCTTCTTGTCATCAAAATTAAGTAGAATGACTTTATACTTGTCATGGTTTATGATTATTTTGTTGTTGTTGTTGTTGTTGATTACTTTGAAACCAAGGACAAACTCAAACATTGACTACTACTACTACTACTACTACTACTACTACTACTACTACTACTACTACTACTACTACTACTACTACTACTTCTACTACTACTACTATTACTGCTATTATTAGGCGGCACTAGCGAGGGGCAGCGGCAGGGTCCTGGAAAAGGGTAAGGTCGGGACGTGGCGGGACAGCGGGAGGACCAGCCTGATGGGGAAGGTGATGGAGGAGGATCACTGAAATTGGGTCTCAGGGGCTGCACGCGAGCTA
>JAPQNM010000005.1:14639214-14704214 GCA_029783475.1 Metacarcinus magister | reverse complement strand
GTGTGTGTGTGTGTGTGTGTGTGTGTGTGTGTGTGTGTGTGTGTGTGTGTGAAGCAACCCTTTCTCCGGTACCTGTTTTAGTTTCGTTAACCTACCTGTTCACCTCCTCCTCCTCCTCCTCCTCCTCCACATCTGTCCTTCCCAACATGTATGGTGTTTACACTATTTTTTCACCATTAATAATATGTGAGAGGGAGTGATGGGTGGGGAGGAGCCTTGACACTCTTCTATCCTGCTTTCACATTTGTACTAAAGAACTGTAGGGTCGAGTAATGTATCCAAACAAGTAAATTTTGATATAAAGTATACAAGGCTTTCTGTTACTAGTTGGATTCTTGGTTTCTTACACTTCTCCTCCTCCTCCTCTTCCTCCTCGCCCTCCTCCTTCCTCCTCCTCCTCCTCCTCCTCCTCCTCCTATATTCGTGTCCTTCCCACGTCCTAGCTTCTATGTAACTAACGAAGCGCCTTCAGGGAAAACAACAAACAGACCATAGTAATTTTTTTCCTGGTATTCACACACACACACACACACACACACACACACACACACACACACACACACACACACACACACACACACACACACACACACACACAGCGTTTTTCTCACCATAACTTGACCTTGTTATTCACATTCTCTTTAAAATCATCTCTAAACCTGACCTTTCTCAACACCTTCCCTTCCTTCCTTACTCTTCCTTATCACTATCCTTCCATTTTATCCACCTTCCCTCGTTTCCCTCCTTTCTCTCCACCCTCATCCTGCATAACATGGACTAATACCTGTAATACGTGTTCGTTTATTAATTTCAGGTAAACGGTCTTGGGTGTCGTTATTACGGGATAATTAACAGGTGCATCAAAGGTCACATAGACTTGAGGGTCATTAGGGAGTGTCATGAGAAGGTTGAGGTCGCGTGATTTTTAGGATAAAGGAGGGTGAAGGGAGTGAGGGGAGGGCGGTGGAGTGAGGGATATGAGAAGGGGAGAGGGAGGGAGTGATGGAGTGTTACTTGTGTGGGTCGGAAGGGAAGGGACAAAGAGGGGAAAGGAAAGGAAAGGAAGGGAAGGGATGGGGAGTAGATAAGGAGAAGGAAAGGAAAGGAAGGTAAGAGTAGGAGATGAAAAAGGAGGAAAGGATAGGAATGGAATGGAAAAGGAAGCAGAGGGAGGAGAAGGGAAGGGAAGGAAAGGAATGACAAGAAATGGAAAGGCAAGAAAAGGGAAGGGAAGAAAAGAGAAGGTAAATGAAGGAAGTAAAAGAGGAAAATAGTGAAGGAAAAGAAAGAGGTGGATAAGAAAATGGAGGAAATTTAAGAGAAGGATAGGGAGGGAGGGAGGGAGGTAGCGGTGTGAAAAAAATAGAGGGAGGAAGATCGTGATGGAGATTGAGAATACGTGACAGTGGCGTGACTCGCTGCTGTTATCTTGTGGCTATACGTCAGCACCAGACAGAGAGAGAGAGAGAGAGAGAGAGAGAGAGAGAGAGAGAGAGAGAGAGAGAGAGAGAGAGAGAGAGAGAGAGAGAGAGAGAGAGAGAGAGAGAGAGAGAGAGAGATTATTATTATTATTGTTATTATTATTATTCCTACTGATGTTCTTATTATGGAGGTAGAACACACTCCTCTTTATTTCCTGTGTGTGGTAAAAAGGGTGACTAAAAACAGACGAAGAAGAGAGCTGCATACCCCTCCATCAGTTCCCAGTTCCCTCTCAAAGCAGAGTCGTGGGGCGTTCCACTGCAGGAGGCGGGGATGATGACGGCATGCGGGGGTTGGGAGGGGCAGGTATAAGCCTTAGTGATAGTAGCTTCCGGTCTGATGGGGTGCCGGACGGGGATCAAGGAGGAGGAGGAGGAGGAGGTAGGGCTATTTCCTCAGTTCAGTCATAAGTAGGGTGAGGTGTTTACTTGAGGTGAAGCACAACGTAAAGAAGCTTCTCTTTTTGTGTCTTAAACGGATTCTCATTTAACTCGAAGTGGTCTTGAACAGTGTGTGTGAGAGTCAGTCTAATGTGGTTATCGTTCGTGTTATTAAGATACAGTAATGTGTGCAGTGTTTACGTAATGTGATTTAGGAGTGATATATTTTTTCTGCCGATGAGCTAAACTTGATGACTTTGGAAGGAGAGAAGAGGAGGCAGCGTAGAGATGTGGAGCCACCTGCAGCAGACCATTTGGGGTAAGACACACACACACACACACACACACACACACACACACACACACACACACACACACACACTCAGACTGTTTGAAGTGCGCTGAATCACCTTCCTCTCCGTTACTGTTGTGAGTTCAAACAGTTGGAGTCGTTAAGAGCGGTTGTGTTGCGTCACCAGGTGTGTGTGGGTGACATGACATCACTGGCAGCTGCTGCAGTGTTGTGACTGGTGGTGAAAGAGAGAGAGAGAGAGAGAGAGAGAGAGAGAGAGAGAGAGAGAGAGAGAGAGAGAGAGAGAGAGAGAGAGAGAGAGAGAGAATATTCACAATGAGATATATCGTGATACTGAATAATTCCAAAGGTTGAACCGAATTGAAACGTCGCATAGAAGACAGATGAGCAGCATGACAATAGCACCCACACACACACACACACACACGCACACACACGCACACACACACACTGAATACCAACAATGAATTACACACACGTGGCGCCGCTGTATTGTTTACAGTGTGAGCGGCGAGGAGTATTTCCAAGAGTGATCTCAGCTGCCCCTCCGCCCACTTCCCGCGCGACCTGTTTCTTGTGCGGCTGGGCTGGCGGGGCTGGGGCGAGGCGGGGCTGGGGCGGGGCTGGGGCGAGGCAGGGTGGTTATTGCAGCCCAGCACGACAGACACATTGGTTACGCTGTAGGGGGGAATAGGGAGGGGTTTGTTGGGGGGTTTGGGTGCAGGTAAATAAGGTGTTTCTCTTGCTGGGTGATGGAATGAGTGTTTTATGAATGTCCAGGATGACTGATGTCTCTCTGTTCCTCTCTGTTTCTCTCTGTTCCTCTGTTTTTCTCATCCTATTAACTTTTCTTACGTCTTGTTCTTGTCATCGTCCATACCGTCGATTTTATGATTGTTGGGTTTTTTGTTCTAGTTTATTTACTGCTTCCTCCTGTGTCAGTTTAGTTTTGTTTGTGTAATGCAAATTTTTTTTTTTTTTCCTAACTGTCCCTCAGAATTCATTTTTATTTGACATTTACTCTTCACACACACATACATACTTTTTTTTCTCTCTCCCTTAACATAACAGACTTTCTCCTCGAGTAACTTCGCTCTTTCTTTTTTTTCTCTCTCTCTCTCTTCTTAAACGTGTTTCGAAATACGTAGAAGATTATTGAGTCCGTTATCGACCCCCTTGCCTTTGTTCTTCCTCCTCCTCCTCCTCCTTCTCCTCGTTATCTATCTCTCCCCCTTCGATTTCGCCGTTTTATAGCCTCCTTCCCTCCCTGCTTCCCTCCATCCCTCCCTCCTTTCCCTCTCTCTCTCTCTACGTCTTCTTCCTTCCTCGCCCGTAAAAGTGTTGCCCTTGGTGTGTGAAGGACTAAGTCAACACTTTATAATAGGCAAAGGTGCACAGGCTGAACCCCCCCGCTGCCTCCACATCCTCCACCTTCACCCTGCCTCCACCTACCTCCCTTCCTCCACTTCCTTCACCTTCCTTCTGCCTCCACGCGTCCCCTCCCCCTCGGTTACTTCCTCTTCCAGCACGAATATTATCCTCCCCTACTGTGTCTTCTCCCACGGCCTGTCTTCCTGTACCCTTCCCCCTTCCTCTGTTTCCTTTCCTTCATCTCTCTCTCTCTCTCTCTCTCTCTCTCTCTCTCTCTCTCTCTCTCTCTCTCTCTCTCTCTCTCTCTCTCTCTCTCTCTCTCCCCTACAAAAAGAGCCACTGTTTGCCTACATGACTTGTTGTGTCGCATCAAAACACTCAGCGTGAAGGATGAGGCTGCTGTTGACTGAATGAAATGGAAGACTTGCCTAGAAATGTCCTTGTTTTCTTCCTCCTTGACATTTTTTAATTTGTTTTGCTCATGTTTTTTTCCTACTCTATATATTGATCGATAATTGGTTAATCAAGTTATTTATGATACTTTTTTTATGGTTGTTTTTCTTTTTTTCTCACTTGTTTTATTGCTATTCTATTGTTATTATTGTTTTTTTTTATCTATTTGTTTACTTGTCTGTTTTTGTTTTTATTGTTTACACGTCCCAAGTTAATGTTTAGTTCCCCTATATAATAATTTCCTTACAGGTTCTATTGATAATTTATATATCAAGTCACTTTTAGCGGTGTAGAATGTCCTTGTTGTTGTATGTTTTGTATCAACACTAATTCACAACAAGTCATCCTATATAAACGACCCCAATTTTTCCTCCCTATCGTGACATCAAACATCTAAGAGAGGGGAGAGAAACATCAAGGCACATTCACTCTAATATTTACCTCCATAAAATCACACTGACATGACATTTAGTAGTAGTGACAAGCATCTTAACATCACACTTTCTTCATTTTCTTCTTGTAATATACCACTCTTATGAATGATGAAAGTGAATACTGTCAAATCAAGTGAAAAATAACATGCAGTCGCCTTCCCTTTCATTCTTCACAACCATTACAACGAATTAGTGACTGAATATTTTTTGCCGCAGCGTTCAACTTCTGACCTTTATTCTGTGGGGGCTGCGTGGGCGGCGGGGAAGGACTGAAAGGGTAGTAGAGGTGTGGGGGGGGTGAGGTGGGGTGGAGAACGGTTGGGTGGGTTAGTGCGTGTGCGTGGGCGGTAGTGGGGGGTGAGGTTACTGGTGGAGAGGTGGAGAGGAGGGGACTCAGCGGTGGTCTAGGATGGATAAAGGAAGAGGGTGGAGGGTGAGGGAAGGATAAGAAATGTTTAGGTTATGATAATACTTTTTTTTATTTTTTATTTATTTATTTATTTATTTTTTGTGGGGGGTGGGTAGCATGGGTGAAACAACATGACCTGACCTGACCTCCTTGTTTATCGCTTGATCCTCATCCTGGCCTCAGCGGGATAGCGAGACAATAGGAAGGAAGGAGAAGGAGGTCAAAAGGATACATTGGTTGTGCGTGTTTCATCATGTAAATTTTTTCTGCCTACAAATTGTCATTCAGAATTTAAAGTTTAGAGTGATTTTTTATTACCATTATTATTATAGTTCGTGTTGTTTATCAGAGCATAAAGCAGGAAGAAGGAAGAGGAAGAGGAGGTACAGTGCGTGTATCTTAAGCTAACAAGGTTGTGGCTGACGCTGAAATGAAGTGTGTAAATAATGCGTGAGTCTGCTGGTGTGACCTGCTTTTTTTTCCCCCTCCGTTCTTTGGCACAGCAGAAGGCAAGGCGGCGCTAAACACAAAGCAAGCACCGCCTGTTTGGTCTTTTTAACGGGGCACACTCACGCTAAGACGATGCAGTAGAAAAGAAACAGTAGAGATGAATTATTAGTGTCTGGTTTTCGCAAGTAACAAAGATAAAAGAGAACAGTAAATAAATAGGATGAAACAAATTTATAGATAATGTAAAATAAGTAAATCGATTGATAAATAAATAAATATAACGAATGAGATGATATAAGACTATTTTTTTATTTATTATTTCTTCATTACATGGATTTTCTTTCTTTCTTTCTTCCATCATTTCCTTGTTTTTTTTCCTGCTATATTTTTAAGTGAGGTAAGCATATGGAGAGAGAGAGAGAGAGAGAGAGAGAGAGAGAGAGAGAGAGAGAGAGAGAGAGAGAGAGAGAGAGAGAGAGAGAGAGAGAGAGAGAGAGAGAGAGAGAGAGAGAGATACAGACAGATAGAAATGTAACTACTCTAATAAGTGTGTGGTGGAGAAAGAGAAAATACAGAATAAAAACTAAAAAAAAAAAAAAGACAAGATGCCATTGAACCCTAAAACAAGTGATGCGAAAACTTGGCAATTAAACAAAGAATTGAAGAAAGTGAAAATGTAAGATAAGAATAAGAAAAAAAAAGAAGAAAAAATCAAGGACCAATTAAACCGACTCAAGAAAATAGTGACATTGTTTTTTTTTATACATACTTCTGTCACTTTCTGTCTAATCGAGTATATGAGAGTATGAACTAATGTGTATATAATAAGCAAGTGAGAGAGAGAGAGAGAGAGAGAGAGAGAGAGAGAGAGAGAGAGAGAGAGAGAGAGAGAGAGAGAGAGAGAGAGAGAGAGATGATGAAGAGGAAGAAGAGGAATTTGTGAGTAAACTGCTGTAGGCTTGTAGAGGTGTGTGGTGACTGGTGAGGGAAAGGTGTGTAGGGCGGGGCTGTAAGGTGAGATTGTGACCAAACGGGTGTGACGCGTTGGGTGACCCCCGACGCACTCCACCACGTACTATGACACTAGATATTTGACACCCATGCCTCCTCCTCCTCCTCCTCCTCCTCCTCCTCCTCCTCCTTCTCGTCCTCATCAGAGTTTAACCTCAATTCCTTCACTCAGTTCCTTGCAAGAGTGAGAAAATAGGAGTATATTTCGTACCTGCGATTATTTAGGGTTGGAGGTTCTAAAGGGTGTTCTGTATGTAGCTCTGTTTACCTGTTCACTTCTGAGGCTTAATGTGTACACCATGACACCTGTTCTAACCCCCCCAAAGCCCTGGAATGTGTCGTGGTGAAGGCAGACCTGATTTGAGACGCATGAGCTGTCGTGCATCAGTTGTCGTGCATGAGCTGTCGTGCATCAGGTGTCGCTGTCATGAATCATTTGTATACAGTGGACTTGCTGCAGGCACAGTCATCTCACATTCTTCTTTTCTTTACCTGGCTGTTCTCCCTGCAATCAAACACTGGCCTCAGGATACGGTGGACCTGTCCTCCTCTCTGCTGAAACTCTTTGTTTATTTATACTTTTTATTCGTCTGTATGTTATGATAGTAATGAGAAAGATGATAAAATAAAGACAATGAAAAAATAGTAGTAGTTGCAGCAGCAACAACAACAACAGTAGTAGAAGTAGTAGTTGTTGTAGTAGTAGTAGTAGTAGTAGTAGTAGTAGTAGTAGTAGTAGTAGTAGTAGTAGTAGTAGTAGTAGTATAAAACTAGATTTAAAAACCTGTAATTCCTTCAACAACATACGGAAGGGTTAGAGGTGAAGGATTGAGGGCGGGATCGAAAAGGAAAAGGAAGACAGAGAAACGAAGGAAGGGAAGACAAGAAGGAAGGAAGGAAGGGAAGGTGGGATGGAGGGACCTACCTATTGAGGCTAACACGCGCCCGACACACACACGCCATCCTAGTCTCTGCAAAATTAACCACACGAATCACTGTAAGACTTTAAATACCTGGTGGGAATTACTGAATACCACCTTTGAGCGCCTCTGCTTTAGTCTGTTATTTTGGCGGATCAAATGAAAAACTCGAATAAGTTAACTGTACCGCAGGAGATGGCAGGGTAAAGATGGGGACGAGACAAGAGGTGGAGAGGAGAGACTGTGGGTAGTTTAAAGACAGATGTTAGGTAGATTTTGAGTCAAGATAAAGATGAATATTTACAAACAATTGATTTTAGTATAATAGACTTCTTTTTTTTGTACACACACACACACACACACACACACACACACACACACACACCACACACACACACACACACACAACTCGAGGCCCTGACATATGACCCCCCGAACGGTATGCCTCAGCTGCAACTCTGCACATTATTCTTTCCTGCAACGGTTCCCCCCCCCATCCTCCTCCTCCTCCTCCTCCTCCTCCTCCTCCTCCTCCTATAAGATAAGTGGTACCGATCTGTTATTCTTATATATTGTTAAGATTTCTCCTTTTCCTTTCCTTTTTCCTCCTCGTCCTCCTCGTCCTCCTCGTCCTCCTCCTCCTCCTCCTTGAGTGGGCCGGGCGTGCTGCACTCCCGGCTTGTCGTTGGGTGAGGGTGCCACGGGTGTCGGGTAGCGTCCTGGCTGCCCGGTGTTACGCCACCCAGCCTCTGTCCCCCTTTCACCCACCTTTCCCTCGCCGTTCCCATACGCAAACACGTTGTATCTTGACGCTCTTCTTGATATAGTTATAATAATTAATCAAGGTTTCTCGCTACTGTCAGGCCTTAATAGTTTTGTCATCTGGAGTACCATGTGGAGGAGGAACAGAAATATAGTAGTGCCTTGTAATATTTGGCGGCGTATGATAACCCTTCCCCTAACCGGAGCATTAGTTTGATGAGTGAAATTACACTTATTACGCTTAAGCTTGAGGGGGAAGTGCGTCGTGATGCTTAGGGTTGGAATGCAGCCACTAACGTGTATATCTATGTATGTCGAGGTGGATGAATAGATGGAATATTTTTATGGACTTCATCATAACGGTTAGTACTCGACGTTAGTCTCGATGTTATGTAAGATTGCTAGTAAATGTTCCGTTAATCTTGTACTTACTTTACGGCTTTATATAACAACATTGAACCCTCTGGACACGAGGAGCGATCAAGAAATAGGCGATGAACACTTAACCTTCACTAATACCTTTGATTCTGCTTCCCTGTTAACGACGAAATGAATCTTGACTGAAAGAGGGGAAGGAGGAAAAAAAGTGCATGAAGGCAGAAGGTGGAGGGTGTGGACTGGTTTTGTGTTACTTAGTGGAAGGAATGTGCTCTATTGGTGGAGTGGGAGCTGGAGTGGAGTGGAGATCGTTGATGAAAGAGGTATTATTCTAGTGGTTAATAAATGGTAATTGGTAAGGAATATGAAAGGTGGAGGGGTCAGTATGGGATTAGGCAAGAGTATATTATAGTGTTGAGGGAAGGTAAAGGGTACAGGGTGACGGTGGATGAAGGGGATAAAGTGGATGGTGTTCAAGGAGTGGATGTAGGGTTGTTGGTACTGGTAGTGGCGGGTTCCACGAGCCGTGTTTTGTGGTGGTGTAGGTGTTGGGGTGAAGCCTGTCCCTATAGATACGACCTCTCACCACTCGTCTCCGTTGTTGTTGTTGTTTTTGTAGGTTGTAATTTAGGTCTCCGTCTCAACTTTCATTATGTCGAAATAACTTTGATATTTTAATTTATATGTTATTATAATGTGCGTTTTCTCTTTCATTTCGTGATGATTTTCTTTGCCTTGAAATTGCGTTGGGTAATTATTTATTTCTGGCAAGTATTTATTTTGGGGAGGGACTATTATCTTACTTTTTCTCTCTCTGTTTCCTGATTTAATGTTCTTGAAAGATTACTGCTTCTGTTTGAACGTAACATGACATTCCTTCCTGCCTCCTGTTGGTGATGGTGTGTGATTATAGCGTCTTGGTGTGGCGTGGAGGCTTTCCTAACCTGCAATCCTGTAACCCAACAGATCTTCAACCTTATTCACACTTGTCCTTTGAAAACCTTTGCAGTTATTGCCTTCACTGCCCGACTTTACTCATATTCTTTGCTCCTTTTTTTTTCCCCTAACTTGCCCTTGTACCAGCTTGCCTCGCCCCGCTTCCTCTCGTACCCGGTTTTAAGGCCGAGCATCGGGGAGTTCCGGACCAAGCGTCGCTAAATTCCTCCGCTACATGGGATCCATTCTGTAGTAGGACCGAGCGTCGCCCTTCAGTCTCCTGCCATGTACACTCCTAATTGCCACGTACAACCAATCTCTTAACAGCTAAAACACTTAAGGGTTTATCTACTTTAAACCTTACACCACGTATAACCTCTAAACTGACAATGGGAGGTAAATAAAACAAATCTGAAATCTTAACCATAGAAAGTATACTGGCGACAATATACAAGCAGGACCGTAAGAAAATAAGGCTTAGAAGAAGATGCTGATGATAATGTCTTGAGACCGATTGTGTAAGGGACGGTGAGGGAAAGAGGATGAGGCCTAAGCATCGAGGGAAGGAAGGCATAGCAAGTCTCAAGGGCAGGGACAGGTAGCTTGTTTAAGTGACCAGCGCCCCGACTACCTCGTAACTTTTTTTATACTCCATGGGTACCGGTCCAGTGGATGAAAGTACTTAGCTATGTGTGTGTGAGAGAGAGAGAGAGAGAGAGAGAGAGAGAGAGAGAGAGAGAGAGAGAGAGAGAGAGAGAGAGAGAGAGAGAGAGAGAGAGAGAGAGAGAGATATCAGGGCGGGGATGATGTCACATTGTTTTTGTCATCATTATTATTATTATTATTATTATTATTATTATTACCCCACATATTCTATTATTGTCAAGGTGTTGATTTATGCTTCTCTTCCCTCAGACGAGCAAGAAAGGGTGCAGAAAAAAACCTTCATGAACTGGATCAACGCTCATTTAGTTCGGGTGAGTCAACAACAACATCATCATCATCATCATCATCATCATCATCATCATCATCATCAATCATCATCATCATCATCATCATCATCATCATCACTATAATTAGCACGTGCGTCGAGCAGCTCCGGGGCCACACCATCTGTCACCCCTTTTTGGCGGCGTGCTGAGATGACGTGTGTGGGAGGACAACCTTACTTGGGTTATCCTTTACACTTGTATTATAGTGTTGTATCAGTGCTAGAAACTTGGCCTCGTGTGTATAAGAGGTGTTTTCTTCGTGATGATGATGATGATAATAATAATTGGTTCATTTTATAATTAATTTGTCAATCGAGTTAGTGATCATTGATGTAACTAATAGATAATGTTTGTAATGTCATATCATATTGCAGTTAGTTACTTTTTTTATTCTTTCTTGATTGTATAAATATGAGGTTTCTTATTTTCTCACCCTTAGTAAAGTTTATTGATAACACCAATATTTAGGGTCTCGCGTTTTCTTTAAAATGGACAAGTTTTACAGGTACTTCTTGTTTCGTTTCTCACCAGGTGTGTCGTCCATAGTTTTTTTGTGTCAGCTTTTTTCTCACTGATCATGCAACGTCACATTAGTCTATAAGGGTCACCCATTTTTTTTTTTCTCTCTATCTATTTATCTATCTCAATCTATCTATCTATCTATCTATCTCTCATGTGTCTATAGCATCCCCCTTTCTCCGCTGCAGCATGTTCCACCACTGAAACTAAATGACTTGATGGAGGACTTGAAGGATGGCACTGCGCTGCTCGCCCTGCTGGAGGTGTTGTCGGGGGAGAAGCTGCCCATTGAGAAGGGCCGCGTCCTCCGTCGGCCACACTTCCTCAGTAACGCCAACACGGCACTACAGTTTCTACAGAGCAAAAGGGTGCGTCTTGCTTCAATGTTTGTGGGTAGTTTTTTGTATTGCTTCTACCTGCTGTTGGTTATGGTGACTCACGCAAGTATAAAGGTTTAGTGATTGAGGAAATACAAGAACATATTGCTAATGAGTATCAATCCTTTATTTCGGAAATGAGAAAAAGACAGGAAAGTTAAGATATGTCATTGTTTATTGCTGATGGAACTCTGCAATAGTATGTTTTTTTATTTAGTTGAGTAAAAGGAAATTCTGCTGTAATAATATGTTGATGTTACTTTGCATTCACCTCCTGTTGCGTTGCTTGCTGTGTTGCGATCCTAACCCGCCTCTTTTGGTCCTCAGATAAAACTGGTGAACATCAACCCCACGGATCTGGTGGACGGACGGCCCTCGGTGGTGCTGGGCCTCATATGGACCGTCATCCTCTACTTCCAGGTAGGAGCGTCGCCCATCTTCCACCATGACTACCGCTGCCGCGCCTGTACCTCCCACAAGCTCGGGTTTAAGGCTTTCTTCGGCCCTGACAGACAGCTCAGAATTCTCACGTGGAAGAGCGGTCACCTGGCGCCATAGCTGGGAGGGTTGGGAGGGCCGGGAGGGAAGACCTTGGTGTCAAGAATGTTGGGGTTGAGTCAGCGACAACACTTATGTCAGGGTGGAAAAACTGAGGCTTCTAGTTAGAGAAAATTTTCATTATTCGTTGATTTTTTAATGTCAGTAAATGACTAGATTTGCTCTATGCTGCCAAGAAAGGTCATTCACTCGTCGGGGGAGGTTAATGCAAGGTCATCTTCAGTGAAATAATGCCAACTTTACAGGGTGTTGGGACCAGATATAGCCAGAGTCCGGATGTAGACAGATGTCACTCGTACACACAGGTTAGAGGCTGTACCTTGCGTGCCGTGCTCACAAGCTTCCTACACCGTTTTCACTTGAGAAGCGTCCAGGCACTGATCTGTTGCATGACTGTTTTCCATGTTCATGACGTGGCACCTTTTGATGGCCCTTTAGTCTCATGTAAATAAGCATTTTTTCCGTTGGTTACCAATACCTGGGGCCGTGACTATCACCTGCCCGAGTGTACAGAGCCTCTTTCGCCCTCTGCACTGCCCCTCCAGTACCATCACAACACCGGAGCTTCTACACCACTATTCATAGCACAGTATAGGCATTACGAGAATCACATTAGAACACCATTAGCAAGGCGGGACACACGAGCGTAATGAGCTGCACATGGGAAGGTTGGAAGTAGGATGTGTTATCGGATTACCATTTTGTGTCTATAATGGTGTTTCTGATGGCAGGTGGCATCACTGTGTCAGCTGGGGGAGCGTTTCTACGGGAACGTTCCTTGCAGCAGGCACTACGTGTATGTATGTATGTATGTATGTATGTATATATATATATATATATATATATATATATATATATATATATATATACACATATATATATATATATATATATATATATATATATATATATATATATATATATATCAGCATTATTTACAGGCTAAAGCAATTTTTGTCATAACTTTACACATGTGTCATTAATTAAGTGCACTTCAGTATACCAAGTAACAAGTTTCTAGAGTAAAATGAGTTTCTAGAGTCAAATGAGTTTCTAGAGTCAAATGAGTTTCTAGAGTAAGCATTGTCAGCAGTAACAGACTTGTACCGTAACAAGGCCAAGCAGTGTTCATTGCGGTGTGTAATGTGGAACTGATGCGGGCAAGCCTCAAAATTCACTTTACTACACATCCCATGAAGAACACCAAAGCCTTATCAAACATCCTTCTGTTATTTTTGATAATTCAGCACCAAAGAGAACTTGATGAAAGGAGTAATTCTACTTATTTTCATAATCATAAAATCTTTGTTTAATATCTTTTGCTGAGTTCATTTGGTTGATGTTGTTAATAACGGACGCGACAGAATTCCGTCTCACTGTGTATTCTTATTCGCCTCAACAACTTTAAAATTATCTGTCCTGTGTGTCCTTTGATGCCCGTTGCTCCGTATCTGTCCCACAGCACACCGAGGCAAACATTCATTGACTTAGTTATGCCTCGAGTCTGTTGTTTGTCTATTATTTGTTTACGTTTGCACATAGAGTGGCGTCAGTAAGTAGATTGAGTATACCTTACTGTAGCTGTTTGTGTGCATCTCTGTACAAACCGAGAGTCATGTGTATCACTTGATGTTTCACTTGCAAAACGATAATTTGAGTAACACATTTAGATAATATTCAGCAAATGTTATTATGACATTGTATTGTAATCTATCTACATTATTGTATGTAGTATGTTCAGTATTGACACTTTAATGTAGTGTTAGAGGAAAGTGTATTTTGACGTTTTGTGGAAGTCTTGAGCCTATCTCTCAACACCTCTTTAATGCATAGATCAAAGTACCCGAGGATGTGGAGTGTGAGTGGGAGGAGGAGGTGGTGGATTGGGAGGAGGAGGAGGTGGATTGGGAGGAGGAGGACACTATATACGTGGTGAGTTCCGTCATTGTCATCTTAACACTGAGGGTGAGGAGCCCGTCTCGCACCACTGCTCGACACTATATAGTGATACGCAGCAGCGAGGACTCTGCCGTCACCCCTGGCAGGGCTTGGTGGTGGCGGCCCCACCACATCACGCACCGCCCCGGGCTGCATGCCTCACCCTTCCCTTGCACCACTCATCACTTGTCTGTTGAAGTATTCGTCATGCACCTTAGTCTTGCCACGTCCTGCCTTAGTTTGGTATTCTCTCCGTATCACGACTCTCAGTAATCTATTAACTACAATAGTTCATGGTGCGTGCCTGATGGCAGTGATAACCACACACTGTGATGGACGACTGTGGCAACATGATATTGTTAGTATTGAAGCACTTTATGTTGGTTTACGTTCCCAACACTTCAGCTTTGATCACGTTTTCGCTCCAGTATTATTGCAGTCATCTTCTACCACCGGAAAATTTGATCTTGAACTTCAAACAACACGAAGGAAATATTACGACATAAGATAACATTTTGATAAACCTATCATAGTTTTACCATTGAGAGTTCTATGTTGAGGCGGGTTTCTTTAGTACCACTCACTAATTCGGCACCTGCCAGGCACACTATGCAGCTCACACCTCACGGCACTGTCTGCATGGATTACTTGATCATGTTACCAACACACACACACACACACACACACACACACACACACACACACACACACACACACACACACACACACACACACACACACACACACACCTGTATACTACAACTAGGTAAATACACACACATAGGTCGACAACTGAATTTTTTATTATAGAGAAAATATTATTTCTAAGCTTCATTTTTGCCTATTTTTACCGTTTCTAGTATTAGAGCATTGAACAAAGTTATAAATATGCCTTGGATTATAAATAGTTAAGTGCATGCATTATTTAATCAATGTTACTTTAAACGTTTGTATTTTCCATTAGAGAGCAGCGCCTTTTTATCATATCATGTAACTTTCTTTATGTGTTCAAATGAATTCTCCACTTAATTAAGTCTTCATGGACATGCTCTTATTACAATCTTTTACTATTTCATCTCACAAATAAGTTATAAATTCTTGGTTTATGAATATGCAGTACAAAGACATTCTAGTACAACAAATTGTTCCCAAGTATACAAATGTTCTGCCTCCAGTACTTAATGTTATGTAGTGTAGCTGTAATACACGTGGTTGGTTGGCCGTGTTCCCAGATCGAGGAGAACACCCGTCAGCTGGAACGTCTGAGCCAGCTGATGGAACAAGAGGCGGGCACCAGGAGTGACTCGCCCTTCTCGGTGGCATCGTGGACAGAGGGTTGCACTATTTCCCGCGACCGACCCTCCGTCACACGTCGCTCCGCCGCTGCTGAAAAGTGGAAGATGGGCGCGAAGAAGACCCTACTGGAGTGGGTGCGCCAGAACATTACCAAGTAAGGACTCGTTGTGTAAACATTTGTTAGTCACCACTCACCAGCCAACCAAAACATTACTGATTACTCCCTGGCACCATCTCTGTTGTATAATGTTTGGTTTTGTCTTATCATCTGTACGAGTCTTCACAATGATGAAGGATGGCATTATAAGCTTTTCCGACAAGATATGATTAGACTTATTATTACTATTGTTATTGTTATTATTATTATTGTTGTTATCATCATCATCATCATTGTCATTATCGCCTTTTAGGAAGTTTGGCATAATTGTGAATGACTTCGGATCGAGTTGGCGAGACGGCACTGCATTCCTTGCCCTTATCCAGTGCATCAACCCTCGCCTTGTGAACCTTCAAGTAAGAATCATAACACATATGTACTTGTACCAGATATTAACTATGAGTACAGAATGTTTTAGTTGATTCCAATGTTCTGTGCTTACGTTGCCTGTTGCCAATTTTATGACTATATGTACTTTAGTGTTACATTAACTTCCTGGTATTATTATTTTGGGTCTTGAGGTATTGTTATAGTATGAACACGTAAATATTGTGTGTTGTATAATTGTGTTTTCTGCACCACAGACGATGATCCAGATGACGAATAAGGCGCGACTCGAAGCTGCTTTCCGCATTGCTGAGAAAGGCCTCGGCATCCCTTCCCTCCTGGACGCAGAGGATGTGGATGTTGACAAGCCTGATGAAAAGTCAATTATGACCTACGTGGCATCATTCCTTCATAAATTCCCAGAACCTGGAACCTCTTCAGTTCCAGTTAGTATTTTTCGTCTCGTTTCTTCTTTTTAATGTCTGTATTAAGGATGTGTAGCGGGCGCGGCAGGGGCAGGGGTATTTTGATCTCTATATTAGTTGAAAATAGACAGATTTTTCAGATCATTCCGAGGATAACCAATTTTTATAAACACTGCAAAGCTCACAACAGTATATGCGTGTGTGTGTTTGTGTTTGTGTATGTGTATGTGTGTGTGTGTGTGTGTGTGTGTGTGTGTGTGTGTGTGTGTGTGTGTGTGTGTGTGTGTGTGTGTGTGTGTGTGTGATGTGGGTCCTATCGCCATATAAAGGCGGGGTCTACAGACTCATTAGACCTTGGCCTTTCCACTAATCCCTGACTGGTGACCTGACACATTTTTTCGTTAGTGGTTGGTTTACACTGCTAATTTTTTCTTGAGGAAAATAGACTATAATATCTATAATATTTTTCATGATTATTTCAGTAAATTTAATTATATATGATATAAAATAAATTACTTAAATTATATATATATATATCTTCTTCCTTCATTCTCATTAGCCTTTTCCACACTCTCTCTCTCTCTCTCGCTCTCGCTCTCGCTCTCGCTCTCGCTCTGACTCTCGCTCTCTCTCTCTCTCTCTCTCTCTCTCTCTCTCTCTCTCTCTCTCTCTCTCCCCCCCCCCTTGAGACCAGAGGTCAGGCCTTATAATTCTCCATCCTTTTGGTGACCGGGCGCTGTACCATGGCCTGTTTAGCTACCTCTGTCGCTCAGTTTATTTACAACTTTTTTTTTCCATCACCCATTATTGCCTTCCAGATCGCATTATACTGATATTTTTTGGCACTTATTGTTAGCAAATTTATTCACGATGACATTTTAGTCTCCTTTTTGAAGTATAACACTTCATACAAGGAAATATTAAGGAAACAATGAAGTGATATCAGGTGTCTAATTTTTCAAGACACCCAGTCTGTCACTGTCAACCAATCATCTAGCACGGTGTGGTGATGGCCAGCCTCTTACCCCAGTAGGAGGGGCCCCGCCGCCTTCCGTTTTTGTACAGTATAGTACAGTATAGTGTATAGTAGCGTCAGAGGCAGCAGGCGGCGGGCGGCGGCGCGTCATGCTGGGACGTGAGGCAGCGTGGGCGTGGGCGGCGGATCGTCTGTCATTCCAATGTGTGTCACTCCGGGTGTTACCAATTGTAGCGGAGATTGTCGGCTACGTAAGGATTGGAACAACACCCTGACTTGGTTTTGTTAGTTTATTGCTGCAGCGTTGGTTGCACACACAAGTAGATTGTTGAGTGGACAGAGAGCCTGGAGATGGTGAATGACGTGCGAGGGGAGTCACGAGGCATGACTCCCCGGCGTGAGCTGTGGTGTAGACTGCAGGTAGGCTCGTGGTTGACTGATGGTTGTTTGACTGACTGACTGACTGTGTGGTTGTTTTTTTTGAAGATTGCCATCCTACCTTAGATGGCTAGGGCCTTTGCCTTCCGGCGGCCCTTATACTGTGTGTGTGTGTGTGGGGCAGCTTATATTGGGCTCGCAGACCTTTGTGGACACCTGGGGTCAGATCACAGGTGAGGTGAGGTCAAGTTAATCTCTACCTCAGCCGCGGTCTCGAGGGAAGTAATTATAGGCTCAAGCAGTGTGTGTGTGTGTGCAGGTGGGTATGTAGTATATGTGATTGTTGCTGTTGTTGCTGCTATAGATGTTATTCCATTATAGGATTTAAATTGGAATTTTCTCTTTTTTTTTCTTTAAAGGCTTTCTATATGGATCTCCTTAGTCCTTAGAGTTTATATTTTGAACTCTACAAAGCGTCTTATAACCTTTTGATATATCTGTTTTCATAGATAGGTTTAGTTACATTAATTCATCTGTTATACCCTTAAGCTAAGGGAAAGACATTTCACTGGAAGGGGCGGAATAATTGTTAGGCTGGAAATACTTAAATTTTCAATTTTCCTTCAGACTTGCACCAGCCCAACTTTGGAGGCAGCAGGTGCAGGAGATATGCTTAGTGAGATAGAGATGGAGTACACCGAGCTGACTACGTGGCTCACCCACACCTCCAATTGGCTGGACACCCTACATGACCCAGCCAAGCACGGCAACATCAACTATGAGGTGGGTGTGACCTGGTGTGATCAGTATGCACTGTACCATTGTGTTGGTCTTCACAGTACCACTGTGTTTGTCTTCATGGTAGATTTTTTTGTTGTGAACTTACTATAAAGCAATAGAAATGTACTGAAGTGACCATCACTACATGTATCTTTGAAAGTGTTACTTATTTAATAAGGAAAATATTGGTTTATGGTTAAGAAATTGAAACAAGCCGAGCTTTTTATGATTCATACTTGACTGGATAATCTGCTTCACTGATAATGCTCTATGTACCTTACATTTATATATATTTTCTATTATCAACAGAGATTCAAAGCCTTGAAAACAGAAGCAAATGATAAGAGGTTGATTTATGAGAAGCTCCAGGAGCTGGTAGAATCTCAGTCCTCTGTCATATCAATCACAACTGACTCTTGGACTGGCATTTCAGCATCCTGGAACAAGGTACTGTGGCACATCTCACGAGTTTTTGTCCCATTTACAAAAAAACATTTCACAAGTGCAATCTGTTAAATCATTTGATACAATTTACTTATTCTTCCTTTATCATGGCAGGTTTCACAGCAGCTGTCTCATTGGATGTGGCTCTTGGATGCATCTCTGCCAGGTGTTCTTAGTCCAATAGGAGAGTGGTTGAGTCGTGCTGAAGCCATGCTTGGCACAGAGGTCAAGTTGTATGGCAAGAATGATGAGGTGGGTGCATGCATCTTTGTATTAAAGTATCTATTTTATCTTCATTATGTAGTAGATAATGCATGTTTATGTAGTTGTATTTAAATCTATGCAGCTTATATTAAAGTTAGTAATTTCAACTTTGGTTATTTGTAATGGATAGCACAATCAGTTTACAACTGAGAGTTCCTGAGTTTGAATCCTAGGTCGGGCAGAGACAATTTGGGTTTGTCTCCTTTCACGCTGTAGTCTCTGTTCACCTAACAGAAAATCAATACAGAACATAAATTGAGTTGTGACCTTACAATCGTATAAGGAGTGGAAGGCTAGGAATCCTGCCCTCCTGCATGTGAGAGTGTATTATATATGTGTGTGTCTGCGTATCAGATGCGTCCTCCTAGAGATCAGATATGGTCTACGCCACATCACGAGGGGTAAACATGCTAAGATTTATAAGAAATATAGAAAATTTCAGAAAATAGGAAATTTCTAGGTTCAGATTTGGTAATTAACAAATGTTCTTATTACCTTAATATTTTGTGGTTTACAGATTGCCACTCTTCTAAGTGAAAAGATAGAGGAGCACAAAACATTCTTTTCCAAACTGCCGTCCATTATATCAAGCTTTGAGGCTGTGAAAACTTCCAAGGATGCAGCATCCATCCCCAAGCAGCAGCTGGAGGGCATAGAGCAGCGGCTCAATACCATTGCTCCCCGTGCTGTGCGGAGGAAGATTAAACTCAAGTACCTGGAACATAGAGTAAGTGTTAACTGAGCAAAGTTTATGTTGAAAGTGACATCAAGAAATTTAACAAAATGATTTATTAGTGATGTTTCAGTCAGCCACCATTACAATAATAAACCAAGGTGACTTGTTTATCACACACATATATGTGTGTGTGTGTGTGTGTGTGTGTGTGTATGTATATATATATATATATATATATATATATATATATATATATATATATATATATATATATATATATATATATATATATATATGTATATTCATAAATCTATAATTTTCCACAGTATTGTTTGGTAGCATTCCTAATCCTTGTGGAAGCAAAACTCAAGACTTGGGCTGTGAAATATGGCAAGGAACATGAAGTACAACAAATCCTCACTGAGTACAGGTCCTTTGTCGGGACACGTAACATATTCCAAGAGTTTGACCGAGCCTTCCATGAGATGCAGCAAGTATCAGAAGCATATAAGAAGGACAGTGAACTCAGTAAGTAACATTTACGTACATTTTCTAACTTCTTAGTGAAAATAAATGGTTATGCAGAAAATACAGTGTTTTTTATAATGTATTATCATGCTTACTGTTGTTTTCTGCAAAAACAGGTAAAGCTGAGAGTGATGGAATTGCCAAGTTCTTACTTGAAATAAATGAACGCTGGAAAAATGTGTCAGTGGAACTGCGGTGCATCCAGAGCCTGCTGGAAGAAGTTATTGCTTACTGGAAGAAGTTTTTGGACCTCACAGAGAAGTTTGAAGCATGGCTGGACCGTTCCTTCACCAAGATTAAGTTGCCTGAGAAGGAGAAGATGATTTACTTCCAGGTAAAGATAACAAAGGAGATTCACACTATCTGACATATGCGAGTTTCTCATCAAATTTAGGTTAAAAGTAAAAGTGGCCTTGAGAAAGAATTAAGAAAATGATAATTGAGAATCATCTATTTATATATCTATTCTGATGCATGTTCTTTGCATTAATTTATTCATCTATTCATTTTTCTACTAGATATGCTAAGCCACTCATAAACACTTTAATTGCTTTCACCATCCTTCCTCTTGACTGATAATTGTTGGGTAACTCATTTCCACTGCTGGGATCCAAGACATTTGACTTTCATTCGATACATACATCTAATATCTTACCTTATCATTATCCCTTTCCCTTGCCACACAGGACCTTGGAGAGTGGAAGGAGAAACATGACGATATGGATGAAACTGGGAACTTCTTGGCAGCCACCTGTCGACCTGAAGTGGCACAGGAAATCCGAGAGAAACTCTTCTTTATTAACAAGAAGTGGGAAGACCTTTTCCAGGTACAGCTACAGTCTTGTGTTCTGTATTTCAGTATGAATATTGTTTGTCAGGATGTATTTATTGTAAAGAAGGAGTGAATGACATGATACGGGATTTATGAACAAGAAACTGGTGGGTATCGTGAAAAGTAGGTAAAGACCTTGTGAAAAGCACTGTGATCGCTAAGTGCTTGAGCTGAAATTATCCTTTTTTTCTACAAATAATCATCTTTCTGAATGCTTAATTGTTATTTTTCCTTTCATAAGAGTAGGATATCTCAGCAAGATTGTACTGTAGTATATGGTTTGTGTAAAGTTGATATAAAAATTAACATAAGTATGTACATAATGAAGAATGTAGGCTTTGCTAATTATTTAAAAGATAAAAGGCTTATTGTTCAAAACTAAGCCGCACCTACTGGTAAACTATTAACACACAATGACTTAAGTAACTATCTCTCAAATACTGATACTTTCTATTATGCAAATTATGAATTACTGTATTAAGCTTTGCAGTACTAATGTTTTAAATTGCAATTAAGATTAATACTTACAGAGTACATTCATAGAAATAGCATAAAATGTTTCACAGTTGTTATTTTAAATAGGGAATGTTCCAAGTGGAAGCCCCAGACACCTGGGAGGTAAGTGAGACTCTACACGACTAGGTATCATTCAGCCAATGAAAGATCTTGTTTTGTGATGCCAGTTAACATTGTCATGTTTGAACATTTTATTAAGTTTTATTTATGTATATGAATGCTGCTCTTCAGTTCTAGCATCTGTCATTCCCACTATTATGATGCTTTTATTATTTTCCACATATTCATATTTCTTAAGCATGCATATCAAGTCTACAGCATATTTCATCATATGCTTTTAGAGCACCATTATTGGCTTTAAGCCATAGCTCTACATTTTGATTGAAATATTAATTATCAGTGATGGCAGCTGTTTAAACTGCTTTGTCTTGGCAAAATAGTCGTGTTCATGAGCAGTTGATAAGTGAAGAGAAGGTGTATGTTTACTGTATTTATCCTTGACCTTATTTGCTGATGAGGTATCAGTGCTGGAGGCCTTAAGGGCCCCGGTGGAGCTCTTTATTTTGTTCCCTGAGGCCCAGACAGATGAACAATGCTTCTGCTTTAACACTTAACTTAACAGTACTCACATGCTGCCAAATTTTCGTATAATACCTACTTTTCTTGTGCATCGCAAAAGAGGACTTTATGCTTTCTGCACAGTTTGCAGCTGTTATATGAATTTGTACATCAGCTAATTGAAATATTCAGACAAGCTTTGACTTGCAGTATTTCACTTTGCATATCAGCTCAAATAAACACCATGCTTTAAAGATTGATTTTCTAATCACATGCTGTTTACTCTCACAGCATGTTATTCCATTTACAATAAAGCATTACCAGTGATATAAAGTGATCGTATATATGTACTTAAAAGGAAAGAACTCACAACTTTGTTATGTTTGAGTGATATTAAGTATGCACTAAGATAACTTGAAGTACTAAAGTCTAAAAACTAAAAACTAATTATGAGTACAGTCAAATAACTAAATCAGATTGAATGTTAAAAATCCAATGAATATGTGTGTGTATATATATATATATATATATATATATATATATATATATATATATATATATATATATATATATATATATATATATATATATATGTATGTATATATATATATATATATATATATATATATATATATATATATATATATATATGTATATTCATACATTCCCTAAGCTTAGGTAATCATGTTTCATGAATATGCAATAACAAAAAATAAAAAACATAAATTAATTAATACTGTCCTTTTCTGGGTGTTTGAACAAAAACATTCTCCTTGTACGCATGTGTGTTACATTATCATCGTCCCCGTGAACCCACTTTTTGTTTCCTTTTTGTTTCAGTACGTCCAGCAGTACCTGCATCAAGGTCAGATTATTCGGACCAAGAATGACTACCGATCAGGACAAGACCGTCTGGTGCTGTGGCTTGAGAATGCAGACATTCTTCTTAATTCTACAAATGTGTGCACAGTTGAGGCCATTAGAGAGTATGGAGAAAAACTGAAGGTGAGAGGAAAGTGTGGTTGTCAAAACAGGACTAAAATAAATATTTTTCATATTAGTTAAGGTAGGACTGTGAAATAGAAAGTTTTTTTTGTTCTCAAAACCTAACTTTAAAACTAATTCATTAATGGAAAAACACGAAATCTTGTTGCTTTGTCGTCTTAAGTTAAGTTGAGCAATTGTTTTATAAATGACAGCATAATATTAAACTAAAGAAGAATGTTCTTAACTTTAAGTCATATTGTTTTATTATATGTTTTGAAACTTTCAGAAAATGAATAATGAAATTGAAGACATGGAATTACTGTTCAAGACCATTTCCAAGGCTTTCCAGTCCCTTGTGCAGGACCTCACACCTGATGAAATTGAGAGGATGATGTGGTCTCTGAAACAAGAGAAAGAAGAACTGGTGCGGCACAGAGCTCTCATTCCACAAAAAATGTACCTCACAACTCAGGTAGGTGGAGCTTCAGTCTTGCTTTATAGTCATAAACGAGTAGTTGATATTTCTGCCAAAGCTATAGTTAAGTACAGAAAATTATAGACTTATTCCCTCAGATTTTCATTGCAGGGTTCATCATTTCCCTAACATCTTTTTGAAAACATTGTTGGGTTAGGACAAATTATTTTCTTCCCTTTTTTTTATAATTATGGTGGTGCTAGGGAGCCAAGGGTGTAATAACTCTTTGAAATTATTCACTTTGTTGTAACTAATAATGCATAAAAAATAACAAGTTGTGGATAATGAAAATGTACGGATTGATTTTTTTATAATTTTAATCATGAAGATAAGTATTTTATATGTATTTTTCATATTGCTTCTTTTATTTTAGATTATTACACAGTTAGAAGCTGTAGAGAATGGTATCACAGAGATCAATCAGTGGCTGGATGATGGGGAAGCGATGCTCAACTCCTTCATAGTCCATGGCACAAATGAGAGCATGCAGCAGCAACACACCAAACAAAAAGTAAACACAAACTTTTAATGATGGAGTTTTTGCATGATGAAAGTTTTGTTTTCTCTCCAGTTTGAAGAAGCTTCTATAATCATGTTATGACCTTACTTGACTTACTGTTTTCATTCATCAATATTTCCCATGCCTGTCACTGTTTAGTACGTCTACATATATCTATCTGTATGTTGACTTAAATATCTATTTATCTCTGTCTATCTATTTATCCATCCATTAATTTATCTATCAATCAGTCTATCTATCTATTTATCTATTTATCTATCTATCTATCTATCTATCTATACCTATATATATATATATATATATATATATATATATATATATATATATATATATATATATATATATATATATATATGTATATATATATATATATATATATATATATATATATATATATATATATATATATTATTTTCTTTATTCTGTTAACTTTTACTATAATTTACTAGAGTTTATTATTCAAATAGTCAATGCTAATCTATTAATTAAATTTTACTTTTTTGTGTTTGCATAGATATCATTAACCTCTTAGCCAAGTTATGTACTTTACAACCTTTTTATTGCATGAGGTTTCACATTCTTTATGTTGTTGTTAAGTGTTCTGAAAAAAAATCTGAAGAAGAGAAATGTAGCGTTGCCACCTTTTCATGCCATCAACTTATGTAAATGCATTTTATCTTATTTTTGGATATGTGAAAGTGGTGAACAGTACAACTTGAAATCAAAATATAGAAATTTTCGAATTCTGTTCATTATTTAGTTTTGTTGCTGTAAGACTACACATACATACATAAAGATGTACTAATCAATAAGATGTGTAATCTTTCAGTAGTTTATGATACAAATATGTACATATTGTATGAAAGTTAATTTATATTTTGGAAATGCATATCTTTTGATGGCATTTATACATCTACTGTATATGAATCAGTTTGAAGCATGCTTACCCGAGTTGTGACAATCAAAATAAATCATGAAAATCAAAGATGACAAAATAGATCACAATAGATGGCAACTCTAAAAAGAAATACTCCTAATTTGCATCACATTAATTTTGTCCTGTCTAATGTTATAGTACAATGTATGTCTTTTGTATTGCTGTGTTGCTATCCCCAACCCCCTTCTCTGTTGAGGAGTTGCAGAGGACAGCACATGGAAGGTTTTTGCTTTTGTGTGCTTAAGAAATAATAAGTGTCTCCCGTTGCCTTGTGTAGAGCGAAGACCGTGAGCCTTTACCCTTCAGTGGCATCATTGACACCGCAAGGAGCCACGTTGAGCAACACAGGGTAGGTCTTGTTGTACCAAGCTTAAAAGTGGTTGATCTTTTATGAAATTCCTATGTTACTTCATGGTGAGTGTTTGAGTTTGTAAGGTTGATAACATTAACATCATATTTTTTTACTTTTCTACACGATTGTAATGTTATGAATAGTATGTTTTGTTGTTTCAGGAGTTAACACATTTTTATTTGTAGACACTCATCTGAAATGATATAATGTTGTGGAACCTCTTAAATTTTGTTGTATGCAGTATTTGATTGATTTAGATTTTATGTATGTGCTTATTGCTAATGTATGTTCATGTATTTTACTAAATGGCTGTATGTATAGTTTTAACCATTGCAAAGCTGCAGTATAGCAGTGATTGCATTAGATTTCCATAGCAATGAATTGTTTTAATGTCTTGAGTGTTCCGAGTATAAAGTATTTGATATTCACTTAACAGGCCTTCTTCTCACGACAATTGTACTACAAGTCAATGCTTGACACCAAGAATAGAGTGTATCAGAATCTTCTGAGGACTACAAATGGAGGAGAAAATCTAGATGTTCAAGGACTTCAAGACAAAGTCAATGAACTTAATGCTCGGTAAGTGTTCGTGATAACATAATGAATTGTCATGGCTTTCATCCAGTTTTCTTTCATTTTTCATCAAGCAGTATGTACAAACATTCAGGGTAAATATAGTCTTGACTCATCATAATAAAGCCAACATACCAAAACAGTGGATCCATCCTGACATGTTTGTTGTATTGATTTAGAATATAACAGTAATTTTTCTTCTCTATAGGTTCTCAAGAGTCACTTCATTGTCTGCCAATTGGGAGACTCGCATGAGTGAGAGCATCAGGTGTTGGCAGAGCTACAAGGAATGTGAAGCAGAAGTCACTGAATGGATCACTTGTGCTGAAAAACTCTTCCAAGAGAAAGCCATTACTACTAAAAACTATTTGGAAACTCATAAGGTAAATATCTATTCTATAAAAGTTGTCTTGTATTGAATGGCACATGAAATTGACACCTCCATTGCACCCACTAGGATTCAATACAAGACAAACACATTGCATTTATGAAATGATTGACTTGGGATTTGAAGGGTTCAGTGAATGGACATGTAGACCATTGCAGTAGATGAACTTTCCTTTAATTATCAATCAAATCTACAGTGACCCTTGATCTGCTTGCACTGTGAAGTTAGTTGATAAAACTAAATATAATGATTGTAAGGGATATTGTGGTTACAAAGATATGTCTTAGTACCTGCACTTAAGTGAATATTTGAATTACAGGACTTCTTCATCAATGCTCCTGAACACCTCCTTCTGAAGGTGGTCACCTCGGGTCAGGACTTACAAAAATATGTGGCTGAGTCAGAGAAAGAAGCAATCAACATAGCAATCAGGAGCATACAAGGCCGATGGGATGATGTTATGTGTCATGCTCCTCTCCACCTGCTTAAGGTATTGGCATGCTTTGATATTTATTTATTTATTTATTTATCCAGAACTATTGTAATCGCTGTGAAAGGAAAAGTATAATTGTGACTTAGAATACAGCTTATGTGTTTACTTTGCTGTATTATATTTAGGTACCTGGCTGTAATATAGTACAGGATTAGAGCGAGGATGTGTTGTATTGTCTCCATATCTAATACTTTTCATTCAAACTTGAACTCACGGATATTCTCTCCCAGACCACCTGCAGCTCCGCCACATCTTGAAAATTAGTGCAATGTGGGAAACAAAATTTCTTTGCCTAATCTAAGCATTAATATTGTATTTATTTGTGTTTTATTTATTTATGCATTTCTTTGTATTTATGTCTCACATCATCCAAGTGATGTTCATTATCATTATTGTACCTTGTTTAGTTTGTTGATGTGATATTTCAAATGGATTGACATCACCAACTTTGGATATTTCAGTTTCAGTAATATCATGGACAAATCTAACTCATAGAATATCCTCATTCATGTAGTTGAACAGGCCAGGAAGACACCAAAGTTAATCTGTGTGCATTCTTGTAAATGATATTCAGTGAACTGATCATTAATTTCCTCATTTCCATCCATGCAGCTGGAGTTCCGTCTTGATGAAAATACTTTCCAAATGTATGTTCGAGACATAGACAAGGAATTGAACTGTGAACAGAATGCATACAACAAGAATGAAAATGTGGAAGCCATCAGACGAAGACATGAGGTGAGATGGATGTGATGTGCAGTAATTCTTATGTCATCTTTCTATTTCTCTCGACAACATATTAGCTTTAACTTGATATTGTAATTATTTTTGTAATCATTTCTTCATGTCCATATGACCTGAATCCTTTATTCATCAATTTATGGGATTTTAAGTGCAACAAGAACAGATTTGTATTATACTGTATTATCTAGTGATTGCATAGAATTAATTATCTTAATACTATTTGAAATGACTCGTGTTTTGAGACCCTGAAGAATTGATCTAAAGGAGATAAGGTAGCCATGAGAGGGTTGTGCCTGAGGATTGAACCTTTGAAAGTACACTCAGTGTACCAACACCTTACCAATCAGACCCTAATGATCACCATATATATGCGGGATATGCACCAGAATTGGTGCCTATCACGCATTATTGATTAGAATCAGAAACTAAGATACAAATGGAGTTTAGTCGACGTTAACTGTCCCATCACTACATAATAATGGAATCTCTATAGATCTCTTCAAAATTACACTGATTTTCACTTATATCTTGCATGTCATGGAGGCTCATTTTTTCACATAACTTTCTATTCTGTTTCTTGAGTAATTGATAACCAATTGATTAATATATTCTTTGCAGGAGTTCTTTGCTGAGAACTTAATATCTCGCATTGAGGAACTGTTGGACAATATGGATGTGTCAAGTCAAGAATATCTTAAAAAGGTAAGAAAAGGATTACATACTGTACCATTTCTTGCTTGCATCAGGATTCCACTTTGACCTATATCAGAGGCATCTGTGCACAAGATAATATTAAAAAACAAACTATATTGTGATAGGTAAAACATTTCTTAACTATTCATCATCATTATTATCATTGTTAACGCTTAGCAAGAAATATTTTGACAGAAATGTCACGAAGATATATATATATATATATATATATATATATATATATATATATATATATATATTGTCAGGGCCGAGGTGACTACCAATTAATATTATCTTTTTATAGAGTTGTGGGGAAGAAAAATCATGGAGTATGATACCCCGAATATATTTACACACACACAAATAGCAAACAGTAGGCTAAAAGCCAAAATAAATCACCAACGACGAACTGCTCGTAAACAATTACCAGAGCAGGGGTATGACACCCAAATAACTCCCTGTACAGCTGTCTGGAGGGTGAGATGCGTGACAGCAACACTCGGCAACGTAGATTGCTCCTCAGACAGCAGGAAGGGTCGAATGGTGTAGGTACAGTTGAAGGGCACACTGGAAGGGAGCCCAAGTCTCCAGAAATGCCTTCGGAATGTTGAGAACCAGCAGCAGGTGGTGAGGTGTTGTCAGGTGTGAGAGCTGAGGCGTTCTGTCCTTCTCCAAGCCGGTGGCGTGGAGCTTGGCTCGGTTAGACTACCCCCCTACCCCTGGACAAGGGGGTGGGGTAGTGGCGAGGAAGCCGGTGAACAAGCGCCGGCAGATGAGAGTGGTAGTTCAACCACTAATTAGGGGAAGACGAGGCAGGTGCAGTTCCTCACATATATATATATATATATATATATATATATATATATATATATATATATATATATATATATATATATATATATATATATTGATGGTGTAGGTGTTAGCATGGTTGGCTCACAGCTCAGAAGTCCTGGATAATGCATCTAATGTGTTATTTGTGTGCAGAAGGAGGACAGAAGCTTACTGGAGGACTGCCAGCGGTGTACTGTGCAGTGGTTGGACCTGCAGACCCGCGTTGGTACCATGGCTTCCCAACTGGACCAGATCCCAGAACGTTGGAAGGAGTATGAGAACAAGTAAGTGTTAGTGTTAGTAATACATGTAATGAAACCTGAGCCACTGAAGATAATGATAAGGGACTGGAACATGCCATGGTCTTATAAAGTGAGAATTATGTAATGAGTCTTTTTCTTGTCTAAGCAAACTAAACATTAATCTGGAAATGTTCTCTTATAACAGGGTTGAAGAAACTGTATCTTGGATGGATTGTGTTAATGATTCCTTAAAAGAAGTCAACAGAGAAACATCTTGTGCTGATGAGTATGAAAAGCTGAAGGAAAAGTTTGTGGTAAGAATATTTATTTTATGTTATGATGAACAAACATTTTAAGCATCTTCAGTGTTACTTTGGATTATTTATATCATGGGCTTTACTTTCATATTTAATATTTTTATAATCTCAGTATGTATATGGTTTGTTTCCTTTAGGAGGTGTGTGGAGACTTGGAGGGGCGGCGTGAGTCCATGAAGTGGCTGGTGCAGATGTTGGATTCATTGATCACTCACATCCCAGAGGAGGATGGACAGTATGAACAACAGAAACTTGAATCTCTTGTGGCACGGTACAAGACCCTTATCCCTACCATTGAAACAACCCTGGTACGTGCTGAAACAAATTCCAAGTGCTACCGATACCGAGAGGATATTAACAAAATTATGGCATCGCTAGACAGTATCATGAAAAAGGGTGAGAAAGATACCCAACCAGAGAACCTTGAGTCAATCCTTCAGTACATTAAAGAACAAGGAGCCATTGTACAACAGCTGGAGAGTCAAAGGGATAGCATTTTCTCCACCATCCAACGAGGAAAGGACCTTATGAGGGACCAGAATGCACCACTTTTTGTTAGTGCTATGCTGCAAATGCTCGAAGCAAAGTGGAATACAGCTTATAATGGATCAGTTGATAGATTAAATAAACTAAAAAGCACTCAGAAAGTCTGGTCTGATTATAGTGACCAAAAGGGTGAGATCTTGAAGCTTATAGCACAAGCAGAATCTGAACTCTCTGGTATTATCAATCATAATAATCCTCAACAAGTTGCTAATGAACTCAGTAACAAACAGGAGATGAATGATCACCTGAGTGAGACAACTGATCAGATGTTACGAAAACTACACAGCCACTCTAATAACCTTGCCAAACTTGCTAATCCTGAAAGAAAACCACTGCTAGAAAAAGAAGTCATAGAAATTGAACAGCGAATGCAGACAGTTATTAATACTGTATCACAAAAAATTGAATTCTTGGAACAATTAAATGTAAAATGGGTTAATTTTACAGGTACATTACAAGAATTAAAGTCATGGCTTACTTATGCACAGAACGTCTTAGAACGTTTAGTGACTCTTGAAATGTCACCTGAGAACAGAGATATTCAAACAATTGATCTGCAACATAAGATTAATGAAAAGATGGCTATTATTACAACTTTAGAAGAAGAAGCTCAAGAACTCTTAGAAGGAGAACCATCTAATGATGCACTTCAGTTCAGCGCAGAACTTAGTGAACTGAAGATGAATGTTGGCACTCTAAGCAGGCATACAGAAAAGCATGCAGAGACTGTTCACAGTGACCTAAGGCACTGGAAAGATTATCAGGAAGAACTTAAAGAAATAAAGCCATGGTTGGATGTTGCTGAAACAAAAGTTGCTGTTGGACTCGGCAAAGCAAATTCAATGCAAGATGTGATCCAGTCTTCTGAACAGGCTAAGCAATTTGAGAAAGAATGTGATAACTGCTTGGAAAAGCTGCGCTCTGTTTCTTCAAAGAGTGCTCAGGTGGCTCGCATCTGTCCAGTTGTGGATGAAATTGATGCCCTTCATTCCCGTTGGACTGCAATTCATGATGTTGCTTTGCAGTGGAATGAAAAGTCAGAATCTCTTCTTGCTGAGTGGGAAGATTTCAATCATAAATGTGATGCTGTATCTTCTTGGATCCACCAGGTAGAGGGACGTTTAGAGAAAGTGAGTGAGTTTGCTCCCACAGTACTTCGCCTTGAAGACCGATTAAGTGTCATTAAGGATGTTGTGAAGGAAATTGGTGAGAAACAGACTGATGTTATAAATCTTACTGCTGCTGGAGATCACATTTCTACCAACATGGGAACTGAAGGAAGCGCTTCCATAAAGTCTACAGTAATGGAGCTGAAGAACATGATTACAAAATTAAGTGATGAAATGCGTAAAATGAAAAATGAACTGTCAGATGTGGCAATTGTTCGCCAAGAATTCATCGCTAAAGTGGATAACCTTGAATCATGGTTAAATAACTACAGCAACCAGTTAGATGAACTTGAAGACATAGATGTGGATGAGCTGGATGGCTGTCCTGATACAGTGCATCGCTTACAGCAAGAGCATGATGAGAAACAAGATGAAGTCACCTCTTTGGCCGAGGAGTGTCGTGATGTAGGGGACCGGTGTACTGGCAGGGATCGTGATGAACTCTTCACACAATTTGATGATGCAGAAGCCAGGTTTGAGAGCTTTGGGGAATCAGTCATGTGTAAAAAACCAGTAGTTCTTAAATGGAAAGAGTTTTGGGAATGGCAAAGTAATACTGATGATGCATTGAAAGGTATTAGTCAACAACTTGAGACTAAACCCAACTTAAATGACTTAAATCAGATAAAGAAAGAACTAACCAACCTTCAAGAACAGTGTCAATCCTGGGATGAAGAATCTTCTGATATAGTGGACCTGTGTAGTAAAGCCTCTATCACTGTCAGGGATCCAGACACTGGAACTGCAATAGAAATAGAAAGCAAAGTAACTGACCTCAAAAAGAGAATGGATCACTTGGAGACTCACCTTGATGATAAACAGAATCAGCTGCAGCAAGTGAATAACTTGTGGGAATCATTCCATAGAGTACAAAACACATTAAATGAGTTCTTAGACAATGTAACAAATAAACTCACAGATGAAGAACTTACCCAGAGCACATATGAAGGTGTTGAAAATCTATTAGAAACTGTTGAAGAAGCCCTTGAAGAAATGCAATCACAACTCAAGGCAAAAGAAAAGTTGCATGCTCTTGGACGCAATATTATGTCCGGTGATTCAGCTCAGTTAGTGTCAGCCCAGAACATTCTAACAGCAGTAGATGGCCGTTGGGATAGAACACAAAATATGCTGTATGAAATGCAGACCAAGTTTACTGGTATTACTTCCCTTTGGAGGCAGTGCACAGAGGGACAAGAGTGTTTGGATGATGCAATCACAGAAGCAGAACAGAATATTGAAACACTTGAAAATAAAATTGTGGAAGCCAATAGTGTGCAATCAATGATCAATCTCTGTAAAAAGACAACAGATACATTTCGTAAAACCAGACCTCAACTCGAAAATTTCATCACAAAATCTCAGCATCTCTATCAACAGTTGGAAAGTGAAGAAGGTTTTGAGTCTAGTGATGTGCGTCAACAATCTCAAGAAATTCAAAGTAAATGGCAGAGTACAATGGAACATCTCAACCAGCTTTCACAGAATCTAGAAGGACAACTTGCCCTTTGGAAGCAAATCTTACATGGTCGTGATGAACTTATTACTTGGTTAACAGACACTAGTGAGGCTCTCAGGGAAACTCAGGCACAAGACATGGAGGAAACAACAGAAAAGTTAGAGAAATACAAGAATGAATTGCCCAAATATGAAGGTCTTTTCCGTACCCTTCAGAGCCGTGCAAAACAGCTCGAGTCATTGAATAATGGGACTGCAATTGATAGGATTGAAGAAATAATCAGTTCAATAACAACTGAATTTGAGGAAACTGAATCAGCTGCTTCCAAACTTAGTGTATTCCTTGATGAAATAAATGAACAGGAAGCCAGTATTAATGATGATATTAAAGAAATCAATGAAGGATTAGCTCAAATTCGTGAGCGACTTATGAAATGTGAAGATATTACAGGCGATGATAAAAAGATTCTCTCACGCTTGGAAGTTGCCAGAAAAATAGAGGATGAACTTGAGGAATATGGTGAGAAAATCAAAACTGTTGAGTCTGACATTGATGATCTCAAGGAAAATTTCAAAGGTTTTGAAGCTAGCAAATTAACAAAGGAATTTGGAACCCTTGAAAAGAAATCTGAAGCAATAGAAGCACAAGCAACAAAAGCTTGTAACAACCTTTACTTTGTAATTGAAAAGCATTATAAAGATAGACTTAAAGCACTTCAGAGATTTATTGAAGTCCACAAAGAAAAGATTGCCTGGTGTCAAGGGGAAGCAAGTACTGATAGATATGGTGTTGAGTCAAAAATTTCTGCATTGTCAGATATAAGAGGAAGTCTTAAATTTGGTGCAGGAAAGAAGAAGGAGCTCGTCGCAAGTCAAGAATTGTATGAGCACATAGTGGATGAAGAGGAGGTTGAAGATATACAAAGTGACTGTGAAGCAGCTTTCACTGAATTAGATGAACTATATAACAGTCTTAATGAATGTCAAACTTCCCTGAATGAAGCCTTGACACTGTGGCAGCAGTATGAGTTGATGACAGAGAATCTGAGTTCTTGGTTAAAGGAAGTTGAGTCACGTATGCGCACAGAGACCATGAACCAGATTGATATAAGTATGGTTAAGGAGAAGATTGAAGAAACTGAAGCTCTTTTAGAGGAAGTGAATAGCCATGATGATGAACTATATGAACTCATGGAAAAAACAGAAGAACTTTTAGAGATAAACCCAGACTGTCGGGCAGGAGAATATGCCAATCAGATACAAAGTAGGGTACAAGCACTCATTCAGTTTTGTAATACATTCCTAAATAAACTTAATCACTTAACTAAAGACCAAAAACTGTATGGGGAAACAATTAAGAAAATGGAGGAATGGTTGAAAGATGCTGAAGAGAAACTGAAGGGATTTGAGCAGCTGACTCGTGCAGGAGGAAAACCAACTGTGGCTTACCAATCCAAATTGCACAGTTTGAAATCTTTTGTTGAGGAAAAGAAGAATGGTCAGCAGTTGTTGAATGCTGTGGTGGAGCATGGAGAAGCCCTATTCTCTGCCATCACCCCTGAGGGACGAGAAAAAATACGGGCAGACCTCCGAACACTTAGAGATACTTGGGAGGCTCACTTGGATAAAGTGAATCAGTTGTATAAACGTGTTGAAAGTATAATAATACAATGGTCTTCTTTTGATGACAATTTTAGTCAAGCATCTAAGTGGCTAAAGGAAATTCAGAGTCGAGCTGGAGCAGAATTTGAATTAAAGCCAACTTTATCAGACAAGAAAGCACAACTACAACAGTACAAAGCCATTTATCAAGATATTAACTCACATGAAAGCATGATATATGGACTGAAAGAAAAAATAGAGTTTCTTACTGATGATGAAACCTCACAAACTGTAGATGACATGATTGACCAATATCAAGAAATAGTGTCAGAAACTCAAAGGAGGATTGGCCTCTATGAGGAATACATACAACAGCAAGAATCTTTCCTCCATAACATAGAAAAGTTTAGGGATTGGCTCACATCACAGAAAGCAGAACTCTCTGTGTGTTCTGATGTTTCACCCGAAAACAGTGATGCACAAATGAAAGTTAGTATTCTTGATTCACTTGAAGAACATGAAGAAGAGGGACAGGCCCTTGTAGATACATGTGAAAAAAGCTTAAAGTTAACTCTCAAAAATACTGATCCTTCAGGGCATGCAGCCATTAAAGCAGATCTTGTAGCACAGAAAAAATGCTGGCAAACCCTGCAATCTGATATAGCTGATGGCAAACAGAAGCTGCTTGAAGCCATGTCTCAATATAATGATTGTGAAGACGTGGTTCAGAGTCTGAAGAATTGGATGAAAAGTGTTGAAATTAGAGTTAAAGATCAGTCTCTGAAAAGCAACTTGGAAGGTAAAGAAAACCATCTGGATCACCTTCGAAAACTAGAAAAAGAAATAGTTGGAAAAGCACCAGAAATCAGTGATGCCTTATCTCAGGCTCAGAGTATTGACAGCGAAGGAAAACATGCTGTTCAGATCTCTCAGATGTCCTCCCGCTATCAGGCTCTCAAGAATGCACTAAAGGAAATGATCAGTAGGTATGAACAATTTATTCGTGAGCATAGATCATTTTTGGAGAAATATGAAGAATGTACAGATTGGGTTGATGCTCTAGATCAGGATTTGAGAGAACATGCTGAAGTTGTTGGTGATATGAAGATCCTACAGATGAGACGGAACAAAGTAGAGCAACTTATTGAACTCAAATCAAGCCAAGGTAGTAAGGTTGATGCTGTGCTTGAGTTGGGTGAGCGATTATATTCTCACACAGCTCCTGATGGTCGGGAGAACCTGCGTCAGATCCTAAGGGAATTGAGAGAGAGGTGGGAGGCCTGGTGTGAAGCAGTTACCACTGCCGGCTCAACCCTTGACCAATGCCTGCAACAGTTCTCAGATTTTTCGGGAGCACAGGAGCAGCTCACTCGTTGGCTTCGAGATGTTGAACTAGCCATGCAGCAGCACACTGAATTGAAGAATTCACTTCAGGAGAAGACAGCTCAGCTACAAAACCACCGATTGGTGCATCAGGAGATTCAAGCTCACCAGAGTCTTGTGGAAATGGTGTGTGAGAAGGCCCAGACCCTTGTCAATCAGACACAGGACAAGACTCTTAATGTGTACATACAATCCATCCAAACTCTCTTCCACAACATTGTACTGAAAAGTCGAGACCTGCAGGACAAGTTAGAGTTGTGTGTGAAGGATCATGGCCAGTTCAACTCACTCTGCAAGAGCTTTGGTGATTGGCTAAACCTCCAGCGTGATCAGCTACACTTGTGTGCTGATGTATCCGGTGAAAAGTCTGATCTCATCAAAAAGCTTGACAATTTGAAGGTATGGAATTTATACATGTTACTAATGTAATTCTTCTAATTCTTCTTAAATATCTACATTTTCTCAGCTATGTTGTAGAATTTAATACATCAGGAGATCTTAGTACAGTATTATCATCATGTTCATTAAGTGCATTGCATGAAAATAATTTCTTTTTCATAAAGATTGGTACTCTTATTAAGCTGAATAACAATTTTTTCATTTCGTTAACATACAATTTAATAAAATTAACATTCTCTCTCTTTATAATTGGCAGTTTCTTCGTAATTTTTTCATTCTTTGCATTGTAACTCTTTCTTCCAGAGGGTAGAAACTGAACTAAACACCTGTTCACAACTTGTTCCAGTGACACTTATCGTTGCCAAGGTAACAAGTGTATCAGGTTGGCATGAAAGTTACCCCTCAAACATAATCCTCAGCCTTGTAACAAGTGCTTCTTCTAATGTAAATCTAGATAAGCAGTACATTGATGGGACAACATGTAAATAATAAATGCTGCTTTGTTGCAAGCTCCAATCTTTTCCAACATTACAGCATGATATATACATAAAGAAACATTAAATACAAATGGGAAACAGAAAATTATCACAAAATGCTGCTGCCAAATGACATATTTATAAACAAATAGCAAATGTTCATCTAGTTGGACAAAAAAATAAAAAAGTAATTGATTATATCAATGATTTGCTCAAACTTGGAATATGCAGCAATGGTATGTTTTATTCACAAGAGAAGAATGTAAGGGTAATATCCTGTGCAGTGTTATGAAAGAGTCACAAAGTGTTTGGTTATGCCAAGATATCCCAAAGTATAAACAAAACAGTCTGAACATCACTTAATCGACTACATATTTGACTTACCTGAGTGCATATGCATACAACTCTGTTATAAAAAAATATATCAGTGTTGTTTGTTAGTGTTGATCTCCCCAGCCTTGCATGAACAACCTGTAGATGGTTATAGTGAAACCTGGGAGTGAAAGTGCATTGGAACATCATTACAGTGTTATGTATTTTAGTTTGGAGATATGATCCCTCCCTGAAATGTGTTACATATATACAGTAAAAGGCCGTTAATCCAGTTTGCAGGGGTCCAGCCTCATGTTATATTATCAGAAATGCTGGAAAATTGGATGGTGCTACATACATGGACAATTAAATGGGGCTATAATATATGTACTTTTTGTTCATCTGCTATCTATCTGCCAATGAAGTACTGTAGTGTAGTGTAATGTGTTATGGTGTAAATTGGATTGAAGCTTCAAATGAAGTGATCCATGTTTGACTTAGTGATCAGTAGTGTGAGGCTTGTTGTTTCATGACTCTGCCTCTGGCCTCTCATCAGTACTGGTACTGGTACCTGTGGTCCCACCATCTTCATTTTCCAGTACTCAGTGTACTGAAATTAACGATACTCGCCCAGTAGTAAATGCTTAATGGGTGAGGCAGACATGAATCCCATCTGCCATCTGAAGGAAAAGCTTCAGCATCTGAAGACACCAGATTACATATATGTGGCTGGGTCAAAATCCCAAGAATTGGACTTACCGGGTATTGGTGACTGGATTAATGAATTTTTACTGTATATGCTTTTCAGAAATAGAAGTTCATGAATGTGATTTATATTTCTTTATTTTCTTTATCTATTTATACTGATACATTGTACATAGAACTGAGGTCTTGTCTCAGGCTTTGAAGTCAAGCTTGTAGCTTTCATAAATTTGATGTCAAAGCTGAGACTGAGACTAGACATCTATGGTAGGCCTAAAGGGCTGCACCCAAGGTCTGTCAAGGGAGGTCACTTGAGATTTGAAACAATAAACTCTTATCAGTATGCAACAACACCTACCTTCCTTGTTGTGATTTTATGGTAATGACTTCACTCAGCTTACCATAATTACTTTCACCTCCACATTCCTCACCCTGAACTTATAGTGCTGTAAGGTAAACTTTGAGAGTCAAGTCCAAAGTCAAGGCTGAGGCCATAATATTAATACTCTGCCCTCAAAGTTTGCCTGAAATGCATACATTTTCCTCCAGATAATTTTATGGCTTATTGGATTTGTACATTTTTGCCTGCAGATTATAGTTGAGCACACAAGGTATAAGTGGTTGGTATGGGAAGACTTAAAGGTGTAGAAACTCCTCTAAGATTGATACAAATACTTATTGTTGTGGCATGTTGGGTCGAAAAGTGACATTATTATTAGTAATGATGATACTCATAAAAAGCACTATGTTTTTGTGATCTCTTAAAGTATACCATTCCTTCTCATTAATGATGTAAATTTTGGTATATTCATATGAATCATGATGAGTATTTCCCATTGAAATTTGACATCTGAATTTCTATTGATTCCCTAAGTTTTATATAGAAGATGATTGTGTCTTTATTTTTGAAGTGATCATGATAGAAAAGGTGATTAAGTGATAATATGCTCCACAAGTCCCTTGAATTGTTCCCCTTTTTCAGGACCTTGACACAGTGCATGACACTGGAGATAAAAAATTGTTGGAGCTGCGTAAACTAGGTGAAAAGGTTTCCCTAAGCACTTCTGAGCGAGGTGGGAAGGCCCTCAGAGCTACCATCACATCCATGGAAGATGCCTGGAACCAACACATCAATAATGTTGGTAGGTGGAAATCTATTTTGAGTGTACTCTGAATTTTCTCATTTGTTGAACCAATAAATGGATTTTCATGTGTATGTAAGTCATTTTCACGTAGCAAATGTCTATGATATCATGTCTATATTTTAGTACATAAATGAAAGATATTTACAATGATAAACAGATAACATTTTTGCCTGTCTTTTCTTTCAAAAAGATGATGTTCGATGCAACTTAAAAACAACTCTAGAACATTGGAAACAGTTTGAAGGCATTGAAAAACATTCCTCTTGGTGCAGAGAAATGGAATCTTTCTTTAAAGATCAAACACTCTGTGCTACTCTTGAAGAAAAGAATGCTCGAATTGAAGTTTTGTCTCAGAAGCGTGAGGAAGTTGTGCAATATGAGAGAGACATTGATGTATTTGTTGATCAGAGTCATGCACTTGTGCGTGTCTCCAGTGTTGACCGGCTAAAGCCACTCATCACTCAGCTCAGCAACAGGTACCAAAGCCTTCATGTCCTCACCAAAGAAGCTGTCACAAAGTGGAGAGGCATTGTGTCAGATCATGAGGCGTTTGAGGAGAAATTTGAAGAAAACAGTAGGTGGTTAGACACTGTAGTGGAAGCTTTGGATGAATTTCTTAGTGAAATGGAGCCTGAGAAAAAGAGTAGTCAGCTGCAGCACCTTCTGAGTGAACGTGAACAAGCCACTCACCGTCTGGCCTCCATAACTACTATTGGTGAGAGACTCTATCCTGACACTGCCACGAATGGCCGAGAAAAGCTGCGGCAAGACTTGAGGGCTATGCGTGAACGCTGGGAGAGGCTTGAAGACTCAATAGTTAGTGAACAACGCAAACAAGAAGCTCAGTCCCTGCAGTGGTCTTCCTTCTCAGACAGTATCCAGGCCGCCCGTAACTGGCTAGACAACATGGAAAAGACCATTGTTGTTGATCCTTCCAATTGGTTGTCACTCCAGGAACTTCGATCAAGGCTGCTTAAGTTGAAGGTTTGTTCTGCTGCAGTTTGGCTGAGTTGAATGTTTGTTTGCCACTGATATTCTTGCAAGAAATTAGATTTTTAGGGAATAGATTAATGTAGTCATTTAGAAAACTTTTCTTATTTTTTACACTCACTACATGAAAAATTATTTCAGTAGATTTATTTGTTATGCCAAAGATTAAGTTTCTTTTAGACCACCTCCTTGACAAGTATCTTTTTTCTAAACTAGACAACACTGCAAGATATCACCTCACACAAGCGAGTGTTGGATACTGTGAAAGAACGTGCAAACCACTTGCTTCAAGCATCACCAAGTAATAATGAAGTGATGGAGGCCATGGAGGAAGTAGAGTTGAGGCATGATGCACTTGCTACAAAGACAAAGAAAAATATTGAAGACTTAGAATGGCTAACAGACAGCCTGACTTCTCACCAAGACCTTTCCTCTACTCAGGCTGAGTGGCAAAAGGAAATGTGGGAAAAACTCCATTCCTATTCAGGTTTGTTTCTTTAAAATCACATTCCTTTTAACATACTAGAAGTATTAAATTAAAAAGATTGTGTATATATATATATATATATATATATATATATATATATATATATATATATATATATATTATTTGCCCTGAGGTGAAGGCTGCAAGAATACTACCACAATATTCCGTGCAGATTGTAGAAGGTAACACAAAGTGATGGAGCGAGGAGTCTGGGGAGACTCTCCTCTGTGTTCTTTCCTACAAAAAGTCAGGGTGCATAAGGGGAGAGGAGAGTAAAGTCTTCTGGAATCCTAAATTGTCTTGGGTACCTCTCATTAAGGATGATATAGGCTAGGTATATATATAGATAGATAGGTATTTAGGATTAATTTATTTTCAGATTATTCTGGAAATAAGACTCAGCTGCAGCAGCGCCTGGACCGTGTGACTGAGCTGGAAGGCAGCAAGTGTGATGGCAGGAACATGATTGCTCAGATTGGTTCTCATGCCAATCAGTTGCTGACAAAGCTTCCTGCTAGAGCCAAGGAAACACTGGAACGTGACATCAATGGGATGAAGTAAGAAAGCATTTAGCAATTTCTGTAATTAAGGAATTGTGATTTTTTGGAAGCACTGTTCCTAGTGCCTTTCAGGTTAATTTATAGGTGAAGACAATAATTCTCAATGCATTCTTTTCCAGTGTAAGTAAACAAATAATCTTTCATTGTTAAATAAGAATATTTATTATATCTTATTCCCATTCCCATTCCCATTGTATACACTAAATCCAATATTTTCCTCCACATCATCATGTACAATGACAGATATGAAATGGCCAAGTTTGCCAGCACACTCGCTGATGTGAAACATGGACTAGAAGAGCGACTGCAGCAATGGAATGAGTATGAGGGCACTTTTGACCGCATCATTTCGTGGCTCAATGAGTCTGAGGCATTGCTGAAGAATTATGGCCAAAAGAATACTCTCCAGGAAAAGACTGATCAGCTTGATCGCTTCCAGGTTTGTTCTATGTAGTAATGTTGTTCCCTGCTGCCTGTTGTGTTGAGCATCAGGTGTGAAGCTAAGCTGTCATGTTCATACTTATCCATCCATCTCATTCACTCAAAATTGAAAAGTATGTTGTAGTGTAGTGTAGTGTAGTGTGTTTTTAAAAGAAATTTACTGAATGTTTTGCCAGTATGTAATATGATTTATTTGAAATTTTAGAGTTTCATATTGTATAGATTATTTACATATGTTCCTTTTTAATTAAACATTCACATTACATTGAATGCTAATTATGTATATCCATTATTGATGAGTTACATAATATATTTGCAACATATTTCCAGTTTATATGTTTGAATAGTTAAGTAGCAACAATGCATCCAACTAGTTACATGTAGTGAATGAGTGTGTTAATTTTGTAACCTATGTGGATGTTGCCACCAACATCTTCCAAGTATTTTGATTTTGCAGTCCTTTGATTTTTTATAATTGTATATTTATTTTCCTTAGGAATTCCTGCGAGTAGTAGATAGCCGGCATGCGCTTGTGCAGGAATTCATTACAATTGCTGATAATCTTGAACAAGTAAGACCTCGTCTTGTTTTTGTGAAAGTAAGTCATATTGCCCTGTAGTGACACAGACTGCTGGCCAGGTAGTGCTTCAGGAAACTCTTACATTACACACCTATAGGACTGATGGAGAGTAATTACTTACCAGTATAAGTTTTATTTATTGAAATTCAACACATGTGTTTAGTAAGATACACATAGATATGTTCCACTTTAAAATTTTCTTCTGAATTTCAAAACAGTTAGATAGCCAGATATTAAATTAAAAACAATATTATTCTTTATGATGGTAATCTCTGAAATCTGACATATTGACCTCTTTATACTTCACACAAAAAATATTAAGGCATTATCAATTATTGTCACAAATACATACGGTTTTATTTTGATGTTTTGATCAAAAACTTTTTGATTAATGAACTTGAAAGACTTGCACCACTTCCTACCTCACACTAACCATTCGTTCATTCATTAAACCTGTGATATGGTTGGTGTAGCAGGGGAGGCAGTGGTATGGAGGCTTCACATTCTTAAGTGGTTTCTTGCCATGCACATCATCAAATTATTTAAAAGTTGACCTGATTAAGTTTGCTTCACTATACGTATGGTGAATAAGATGAGCATCCTGAAACAGTGCTGAGTGTCAGTGTTGTGTGGCGGGTGTACATGTCTCTGTCATGTGTCATCGAGTGGTTACTGTTGAGCCTCCGCAGAGCCTTCACTGTAGGGCTTGTTGTCCCTCGTTCAAGTTTTGCATAATCTTAATGTTTCTTTTGACTGATCTTTTCCTTAATGGAATAACAGAAAGCAAAAGTCTAAGCCCTTGATTATAAAAGACAAACTATGGATATTTACATTTGAACTAAAATCACTATGCCTTTCTTAAAGTACTGTGAAACTATATAAATTCATGTTCTTTCAATTCATAACCTAAGTACATGTGACTAACATAGTAACAGTAATTACCTTGGATGAATCAATAATACAATCAATTTCTTAATCATTTCTTCATCCAGATTGGTGAATGCTATTCTTGTATTTCTCAATAATTTGTATGTTTGTTTCTCTGGTGGTTCTATCTATATGTTTTTTTCTAATAAGTTATTCATAATCATTACTTCCAAGTCTGTTTCTTCTTTGATTTGATTAATGAGCTAATTTCACATAAAATTATTTCTTGTTGGCTTTCTATTGCTCTTTCACATTTCCACCACTTAATATTTTTTGTCTTTGAATCCCATCTTTGGCTCCATTGAAATATCTAATCTTGATCCCTTTGTAACAACCCACAGTATTCTTCATTGCCCACCCATCGTGTGTGTTTGTTCATCCCTCTCTCTCTCTCTCTCTCTCTCTCTCTCTCTCTCTCTCTCTCTCTCTCTCTCTCTCTCTCTCTCTCTCTCTCTCTCTCTCTCTCTCTCTCTCTCTCTCTCTCTCTCTCTCTCTCTCTCTTTTCTGCTACCTAGGAGTCAAAGGTTCTTTTGTTTATGCTTTTTCTTGGAATTTGATTTATAATTTTGTTTGCATTTGTTAGTTATTTAATAAGTTTTATTCAGTCATGCACATAAGTTGTAATTGTAATTATTTTTTACATGTAATTTCTTTTTAAGATGTCATGTATAGTTACTGAATTTTAAAAATATTACTTTCTCAAGCGATTATTTGATATATGCATGAAACAAAGAATTTATTCTGGCACTGAAATTCATAGATGCTTACCCTTCCAAACACTGCAGGGCCTTGTCTTCAGCATCACACAAAACCAGGCTGAGATTGACAAGATGAGTGATGACTCCTCTGACCTGGTCGGGGTTTCAGGTGACACTCGAATCTCTGTTAATGTGCAGCAGATCACATCCAGGTTCAAGACTATCCAGGCCACTTCCAAGGTGAGCTTATTCAAATAGATATTATGTACCATTTTGCATCAAGTTTGAAACTATTGTTTTATAATCAAATATTTCGACATTTAGTTGTTTATATGTTGACAGAGATTAAAGATTTAACATGTATCAAATACTTTTTATTCATGTGACAATATTTTTTCAGGATATCTTCAAGAAATGTGAAAGTGCAGTGAGTGATCACAAGGCTTTCATAGACAAGTACAATCAAAGTGTGAGCTGGTTAACGGCAGCACAGGATAAATTAGCCAGATGTGTGGAAATGCAGGGAGACAAAACCACCCTGCGCAAAAGAATGGAAATAGGAAATGAACTGTTAGGGGAAAAGCAGACTGCATTATCTCTATTGAACACAACTGTTGAACTCGGGGAGAAGTTGTACCCATCAACATCTGAGGATGGTAGGGAAGCTATTAGACTTCAGTTGGAGGACCTCCAAGGAACATTTGACACCCTGTTTGACAGTTGTGCCACAATGGAAAGAGATCTTCAGAATAAGGTGAGCCGATGGACTAACTTTGAAGAAGCCAGTGAACAGCTGAAGTTGTGGCTGAAAGAGACTCAAGCTCAAATGCCTGATGATATTGACCTGAAAACAACCCTTGATGAGAAGCGAGCCCAACTGCAAACCTACAGGGTCCTTGTGCATGACATTCTTGCAAAGCAGCAAACCCTCCTGGATGTGCGAAACAAAGCTGAAAACCTTCCAGAAAAATCTGATCGTGTAAACTCATTTTTAGAATCGGCATCAGGCCATCACCAGGAAATGCTTCAACGTATTCAGTCTTATTTAGAACAATATGAAGGCATTGTTAGTGACCATCAGCAGTATAGCAAGGCAGTTTTTGAGACACAGGAGTGGCTAGAGGCTACTCAACACCAAGTAGAAATGTGTGATGAGTCTCACTGTGATCACATAACTCTTCATGCTAATCTGGAGAAACTTAAAAACCTACAGCTCAGTCTTCCTGAGGAAGAACCCCGAATACATCAAATTAGAACGCTTGGAGAGAAAGTAATTCCAGGCACAGTGCAGTCTGGTCAAATTTATGTGCGCAATCAGATTGATTTAACGCGTCAGGAGTGGCAAGGTCTAGTGTCCACTGTCTCTTCTACCATAGAGAAACTTGAAGCCACATTGAGTCAGTGGGGAGATTTTGAATCAATGAAGGATGCCATTCAGAGCTGGCTGCGTGAAACAGATAATAAGCTTCATGCTGTTAACCTGAATGTCACCTTACCACAAAAACAGGAAACACTTGAAATTTTAAAATCACTACAGGGTGAAGTGCGTGCCAAGGAACTGGAGATTGACCAATTAACAGAACGAGCTCAGAATCTTTACCAGGGAAGTAATTCTTCCCGTGGCTCACAAGTCAGTGAACTGTGTGCTCGTTACCAGAGAATATCAAAGAAGGTCAAAGATGTTCATTCTCGGTGGCACCTGTATGTCACTCATCATGCAGACTTTGACAGCAGAGTTACAGAGTGTCATAACTGTCTACAAGACATTAAAAAGAAACTTAGTTATTGTTCAGATCTGTCAGCTACATCCCAGGAAGATCTAGATAAGAAGATGGAAACTATACAAGATCTTTTGATGTATAAGGAAGAGGGTTTCTCAAAAGTTCAAGGCACTGTGGAACTTGCTCAGACTGTGCTGGCTAACACAGCTCCAGCTGGTCATGACAACATTAATCAAGCAGTTGAAAATTTGCAGAAAGACTGGAGTACTCTTGCCTCAAAAATGGTGGAGACAAAAACATACTTAGATGAAACTACTCATCGGTGGGCAGGTTTCCTAGAAAACATTCACCAATTGAACAAAACTATTGAGCATGTTGAGCACACTCTCTCTGATGTTGGCCAATTCCAGTCAACTCTCTCAGAAAAAAGGGCTCAGCTGGAAAGACTGAAAGTAAGTATGAAATTTTTATCATCTTAGGATTCATTTAACTTTCATGTAAAAATATTAGTAATAGGAAACTTTATGATAAACTAACATGATTTACAAAACCAGATTGACAGTTGAAATTTTTCTTTACTAAAGTGACTATAATGTTAAAGAAGTGTTGAGATTTTCAATTAATCATTTGATGATGTCTTTTACAGAGCTTAGAGGAGAAGCTTAGATGTGAAAAGTATGAAGTTGAAAGTTTAAAAGTCAAAGCTTCAGAGATGCTTGCAAGTGGACAACAAGCTCAGGCTGCATCACAAGCCCAACACATTCTAAAGCAGTTTGAGAATTTGTCTGATCGTATCAAATCGCTACGTTCGGAGAGGGAGACACAATACCGTGACCACCGTCATTACAAGGAGGCGTATGATGACCTTCATGCTTTTGTCAACCGTACACGGGACAAGATTCCAGCACTGAAGCAAAAGAATCTAGGAGACAGACTTTCCATAGAAACAGCTGTGCAGGCTCTTGACACCCTGCTAACACGACAGGCCCAGGGACAGATATTGGTGGACCAACTGCTGCATCGAGGGGAGGTCTTTTTCCACTCTACCTCCTCTTCAGGCCAAGAGCACTATAAAAATGAAATGCGGGCTGTGAGAGAGAGCTTTGAAGAGGTTTTCAAAGAAATTTCCAAGCAAAAACAAAACCTTGAAAAGACTGTGGTTCAGTGGCGAGACTATAAAGATGAACATGAGAAACTTTCTGATTGGCTGCAAAAGGCAGATGCTGATATGAAGGCTTACAAGACCATGCTTTATGCCAGTATTGGTGAGAAGACTCAACAAGTCAACAATGTTAAGGTATTTCATTATTATGTACTAAAATATTATGTTTTTAGTCATGTATATAATCTATATCTATACCCCTGTTCTATGCTAGGTAAATATTTATGCTTGATTTGCTGAATATAGCAGCCCTGTAGTGGGGACTGCAAGAATACTACCATTGTATTCCCTGTGGGTTGTAGAAGGTGACAAAAACGGATAGAGCAAGGCCCCTCCTCTGTATGCTATATGCTTGCTTTACTATAAAATGGAATAATGGGAGGACAATGTGTTAGATGTACTTGAGGGAAAGGGAAGCTGAAGTTAAAAAACAAGAAGTAAATATATGTACAGGAACAACTCATCTGTCATGGCCACCCTATTGTTGGAGTTGTCATGAACAAGTGAAAGAAGAAATATATAACAGTTTATCAATTCATTCTATTAATTTTTCTCTACAGGATCTGTTGGAGAATCTTAACAAACATGAAGCTCAACTAAAGAAGCTAAATGAACTGTCCAAAACCCTACAGGAAACTCATCTTGATTCATACGTTCAAAATCAGATGCGTCACTTGAACTCGAGGTATCATGTATTGGTAAACATGGCCAAAGACGTTCTTAGAAAGGTAGAAGCCAGCTTTGACCAACACAAACAATATGAAAATAATCTGAAGAAAGCACGAGAATGGATGGACAATGCCCGGATGGTTGTCAGGGACTGCATTGACATGTCACCTGATTCTGGAAAGGAGAGCATTGAACGACATCTGGATATGATTCAAGGCCTGATGAGGAAGCAAGAAGAAGGTCAATCATTAGTCCACCATGCTGTTAATTGGGGTGAGAAGGTGCTGCGCAACACACGTTCTGATGGTCGAGATGCCATCAATGACTCAATGGAGGATTTGCAGTCTGACTGGGATAAACTTATCAAGAAATTGTCCAATGCAAAGGTATCCCTAGAGACTAATCTTCTTCAGTGGGCTGATATGAGTGCTTCATACAATAATATGCAGCAGTGGATAAGTGAGAGGGAAGCAAAGCTTCAGCAACTCACCTCAGCAGTGACTGCTGCCAATAAAAGGACCTCCGGGCTCTCTCATAGAGTATCCTCCCTAACTATTGGGGAACGTAAGGCTAATCTTCGTCGTACCAATAGTATTGTACAGGACATAGTTTCATTTGAGCCAATGATTGAATCAGTAACATCTAAAGCTACAGAGAGTCAAGCAAGCCAGATGAAGAATAATGCATCAGAAATCTCCAATAAGTACCACAACTTAAGTAAGCAAGCAAAGGAACTGTTAGAAAAACAGAAAGATATGGTTGACCATCATCAAGAATTTGTTGATGCAGGTAATGAATTCATGCACTGGCTCAGAGCTGCCAAAGAGAGAATGGCTAAGTGTGCTGAGCCAACTGGAGACAAAGACACCATCAGTGGCAAGGCAACTGTTCTCAAGCTTTTACAAAATGAACAAGAAGAAGGACAAAAGAAGTTAGATAAGGCTTTCACTCTGGCAGAAAAGGCATGTAATCTAGCTGATGAAGAGGACAAAGAAGTGATAGAAGAAGAGGTTGCATTCCTACAGGATGAGTTTGATAAGTTCTTGTAAGTATTCATTTCTTATTTTTTCATGTATCTTCTATGTCTGTTGATTATGTTTTTCACAAATGAAAACTTTTTGTTGATATTTCTGTAGCTGTATTAAATTTCTGCTCACTATTTCAAATTTGCAGCTCCTGATGATTATACATTATTTTGATATTTCAGGGGACAAGTTGGTAAAACAAAGAACCTTCTTGAGATGGGTATAGTCAAGTGGACAGAATATGAAGACAAATTTAGGGAATGTGAGGAATGGCTTGGTAAAATGGATCAAAAAGTTCAGAGTTATAATAAGCTCCAGAATACAGTTCAAGAAAAGAGAGCAGTATTGGAAGAGTTCCAAAGAACCTTACAGATGATATTTGATTGGCAGAAGACTCTTGATTTGTTGAATATGCGAGCACAGTTGTTGCTTGAAACTTGTGCTGATTCTCGCGTGAGTAATGCAGTGACACAGCTTACCACCAAGTACAATACACTACTGTCCCTGGCCAAGGAGGTGATGAGGCGTCTAGAGATGCACTTCCAGGAGCATCACCAACATAACCAATTATACAGTGAATGTAATGAATGGATTGAGAACACTCGCAGGAAACTTACTGAGTGCTACGGTGAAGCTTCAAGCATGGAAAAACTTGGCAAGCAGGTGACTGCTGTTAAAGCTATAAAGAACACTTTGGAACATGGCCAGCATAAGCTTCGCTATGTTTTGGAACTCAAGGAAAGAGTGATAATGAACACAGAGCAGCAAGGTGCAGCAAGAATACAAGACGATACAGAAAGTGTACGCAAAGAGTTTGAGAAACTAATGTCAGATATATACAGTTTCCACCAAAGTCTTAGTACGAAAATCTCAAGACGGGAAGAGACAGATAAGATGCGTGATACTGTTACTGAATGGTTGGAGGAACTCAACACAAAAGCCTGTGAACAAGGTGTACTCTTCAGTGAACTAAGTGACAAGCGGGCGGCCCTGGAGAAGTATCGTATCCTCCTGCGGGACATTGTTGCCCACTTTGATATGGTGGAACGTCTTGCTGGAAAGAAAAGCGATGAAGGATATTCTCAGGAAGAAGTTGATGAATGTCTAAATAAATATGACAGCATCAAGAAAAAAGTCATGGATGATATTAAAACTCTTGAGGTTTATGTCAAGGAACATGAGTCATACCATTGTGCTGTTGTGGAAGCCAATGACTGGCTCAGGAAGACTCGTATCACAATGCAGCAGTTTGCTGATAGTCATGGGGAAAAGAAGAAAGTGATAGAGAAACAACAGCAACAAGAAGATATTGCTGAAGAGATACCTGAAGGTGAAGAGCTAATTGATAAAGCAATCGAGCTTAACAAATCTATAAGACATTCCACATCAGAGGAAGGACAGGAAACACTCTGTAGTGAGGCTGACAGTCTGCGCATGGAGTGGGAGTCCCTGCAGCAGATGAGCATTGACATCCGCCGCACCATGGACAAGTGTCTGCAGACCTGGAATGAGTTTTCAGAAAGCTATAAGGAGTTTTCTGATTGGCTTGAAGACTTCCAACAACAGTTAGAGGATGAGCCTGAGGAACCCACACCAGAGGACCTGGAAAACTGGAAGGTATGTTTCTCTTTGTGTTATTCATATTCATTATCTTCCTACACTGCTGCTACAGTACTTTAGCTTTCAATGTTCGTTTATGATAGAGGAACTTTCTTAATATTTGTTTAGCTGAGAAAAGTTAATTACATTCATTGTGTTATGTTACTCAATAGTAGTTTCATCACTTAAAGACTCTGCCTTTTAATATTATTTTGTAGATTGATGGTATAACACCAATAATTTTCTTTACTATAGTTTCCTAGAAAATATATAAGAATATCAGTGCCTACAGTTAAGTTGACTCTATGTAAGCAGCTGAGTACTCTTCTCGTCCAACTGTTACTAACATCTCACTGAATGCTCTGAGAACCTTATCACCAGCCTGGGTGTCTGCCTTCCCTTGTGACTATAACTCTATTTCGTGTTGATAATAGGTGTGATGCTTTTTTTCTTTGTATAATACTTGTATACACTTATGTTATATTGAACTTTTTTTTAGATTTCATTGTGATATTAGAGTTTAGTTTAAATCATACTGGCAGCATCTGTTTTTCAGTAATTTTATTGTTTTTCTTAATATAATTATGTTATTTTGTAAGTCAGAAAAGTTTTATAGCTTGTGGATGTTTATTAAGTATTTACATTTCTTAAGCATGATATTTTGTTACCATAACTTTTTTTTATGACTGTGTTTGGATAATTTTGATATTTAAGATCTAAAAGTTTAGATGATAGTGTATATATATATATATATATATATATATATGTTATCCGCATATTAATTAATATTTTAATTAAGAATGATGCTGTCCCCGATTTCCTGTCCAAATAAAACCTTTTCTGTTAATTTCATTCCTACAGGTGTTCAAGCATTGTCTTGTTCACCTTGAGCTCAAACAAATATCTTCTTGTTCCACTGAATTAACTTATTGAAGCTGTACTTATGGTGTATTCTTCTCATTGCCTCTTTTGTGGCCATTTAAATCTTCTCTTTTCCTCAAAATCTTTTACTCAAACATTTGTATATCACATAAGGTCAATAGCTTATTGAAGTCCACACATATTTCTTATGGGAGTTTACTGTGAAGCAATACAACTAGTACTCCCTTTCTGCTTTGTGAACACTATCATAAGGAATACTGTTTTACTCCCCACAACTGTAAACTCTAATTTGACATTTTTTGATGATTTATCTAAGTTTAGAATTGTTTAGTAATTTGCATTATTTGAAATACTGCTTTGTGTGTTTTTTTTAATGAATATTAAGTGATTTTTAAAATACATTGATAACCATCCAGTGATGACTAAGTTGGCCACTGTACAGCTGCCTGCCTCACCCATCCCCACTAACACAGCCACACTTGATACATAACTATATAAAACACTAATTATGTTTCTTCCCTCCAAATTAAGAAATCTTTGCAGGAGCTTCTGGAGGAGGCTAACGGCAAGAAGGTTCTTCTGGAGGTAGTGAATGACCGTTGTGAAGTATTAATGGACTACAGTGCCCACACTCCTGTCAGAGACATGACCATCCAGCTGCAGGCATCTTACACCAATGCTCTCACCAACCTTCAGGTCAGTGTAGCTGTGGTTCATTTCCTGTATTCTAAGTTTTACTCTTCATTATGATAAGTTATGCTATGATTGTTTGAGTCATTAGAGCAATATGTTTGCTGGTAGAGCTCAGACTTTTATAAATAGTTTACATATAGCACACTCCAGAAATAGAATCAACATCAACATCAATATCATCACCATCATTATCTTTTCTTGGACCATGACTTATGATGACAGTCAGACAGGTACTGATTACGCTGTTGTGCTGACAGACATGAGACAGAGTTTTTCAAACTATGAATGCTACATCTAAAATAATATACTGAAGTCTATAGTTTAAACAATGATTTAGGAATATACCGATGTAATTACAGTTTAGTTTGCAATTGAAAATCTGTTTCAAAAATTAAATCCTGTGTTGATGTACATAATATATCAAGAGGCACATCAGTTAGTTTTCACTAGTTGCCTTTCTTCACACACAGAGTTTGGTTGTGGTGGCCCAAAAGACATTAACTGACCACACAGAATTCATCACCTCCAAGGGAGAATTTGAAGAATGGCTTGTGCGTTCTCAAGGTACAGTCAATGACTGCGAGGATGAAGAAGGTTCTGAAGCAGAGGTGAGTAGGTGTGGTTGTTCACATAGGCCATGTATGCATCTTGACAATGTGATTTGATAACATATACGTTTTATTTTGTATGTTATGTAACATGTAATGAAATATTTCTTACTACCATCAGAATATGTGCTGACTTTTTTTTATCAGTAAACTTCTCTGAGGCATTGTGTTTGGTTGGAAACAAAAGATTAAAGTTTCCTCAACACTTGGAGTATGAATTTTAGATTACTTTGGTTAAATAACTAAAAACGGATTAACTTATCTTCTCATTTTTATTCCAATATTAGGATGACAAACAAGAGAGTAGCAAAACAAGTATTAAACCAAATAAACTTAAAAGCAATTCAGGAAAATAATGAGTCAACCAAAGATTAAAAGCTATGCAAGGCGTTCTGTCTATCACCTTTGTTAATTATTTAATTTAATTATTTGTATTCTTCATCACTCACCTGATTTTGTTCTAACACCGTGAGGGTAATGCTCACTTTTGGTGTCAGTCTTGCAAGTGAAAGCCTTGCATCATCCTTATCAGTCACAGTACTGTCACTGTGCAGAACAGTGTATTTAAACATCAATAATATAGGATATGTAGCAGTGGGAGTGTTATATAAACAGGCTGGTAGATAACACTCTTTACTAATATAGTATGACAAGTCAACAGTGGATACAGGGAGTATATGTTGTCGGGTTGACTGTCTGGTGTGTTCTGCTTCCTCTGCTGCTACGCACAACGAGCTCAACTCCTAGTCGTCGTTGATTGGTCGACCCACATCACATCCTGCTCACTCGAATGCTTCGAGCTGGCGAACGATGACTCGAGACCAAGGTAGTGGCTCGAGCTGGTGAATGATGACTCGAGACCAAGGTGGTGGCTCGAGCTGGTAAACGACGATTCGAGACCAAGGTAGTGGCTCAATCCGCCACATAACCCCCCCCCAGAATCGGAGTATTAGAGTCGATCAGGAGGTCGAGATAGGCGGCCGGATCTTGTTGCTTTCGATGTTTCCGCTGGATGAGGTGAAGGTGGTTTGGGCGTTGACGGCGGACGCCCTCTGCGGCGGGGTTGCACCACTCGCACAGGTTGATCAATGTCGAGGTGTGCTGGCTTAAGTCGATCCACAGCAACAGTTTCAGGTCTTCCGCCCTTGTCGATTATGAAAGCCGTGGGATAATTTTGCAGTACTTTGAAGGGTCCCTCGTAAGGCTTTTGTAGTGATGTACGGAGGGAATCTCGACGAAGGAACACGTACTTGCAGTCCTGAAGGTTCGGCGGGACATACGTGGTTTGGAGGCCGTGTCTGGATGCTGGGACAGGAGAGAATCTTCCCACTCTCTCACGTAGGCGCGCTAGCGTGGGCGTAGGCAGTTTTTCATGTCCACATGCCGACGGGATGAAGTCTCCTGGAACTGTAAGCGGAGCGCCGTATACCAGCTCGGCTGAAGAAGTTACCAGATCCTCCTTTGGGGCAGTGCGTATGCCTAACATGACCCAAGGCAATTCGTCCATCCAGTGTGAGCCAGTGAGTCGTGCCCTGAGGGATGCCTTCATCTGCCGGTGAAAACGTTCTACTAGACCGTTTGCTTGTGGATGATAGGCCGTTGTATGGTGTAGTTGAGTGCCGAGTAGCTGAGACATCGCGGCCCAAAGCCTGGATGTGAACTGGGTGCCTCTGTCGGAGGAGATGTCTACTGGCATGCCGAAGCGGGCAATCCAGTGGGCGGTGAAAGCACGTGCACAAGTCGTAGTGGAGGCATCTGCGAGTGGGATGGCTTCCGGCCATCTTGTGAATCTGTCCACGATGGTGAATAGGTATGTGGCACCCATAGAAGGGCGTAGCGGCCCAACAATGTCGACATGTATGTGGTCGAAACGCCGGTCTGGCAGGGCAAAGCTTTGGAGCGGCGCCTTGATGTGCCGCTGAATCTTGGATGTTTGACAAGAGATGCACGTTTTGGCCCAATCGCCGACCTGCTTCCGCAGCCTGTGCCACATGAATTTAGATGCCATCAGTGCCTTTGTTGTTCGGATGGAAGGATGAGCTAGGCCATGAATCATATAAAAAATCTGCCGACGCCAGGTAGCGGGGATGATAGGTCTTGGTTGTCCAGTGGACACGTCACAGAGGAGAGTGGAGTCAGTCGGGCTAAATCGCACATCCTCTAACACCAGACCTGAGATAGCAGTGCGATAGGCGGTCATCTCTTCATCCACTCGCTGAGCGGCCGCCAAGGCTGAGTAGTCGATGTCTGGGGCCAAGGCGTTGATGGTATTGATGGCCGTGCGTGACAGTGCATCTGCAACCTGGTTGTTCTTTCCTGCAATATGCTGGATATTAGTCGTGTATTCAGAGATGTAGGTTAGATGCCGCTGCTGATGGGCTGACCAGGGATCAGACACTTTGGCGAAGGCAAAGGTTAGTGGCTTGTGGTCAGTGAAAACTGTAAAATTCCTGCCTTCAATGAAATAACGAAAGTGTCGGATGGCAAGGTATAGGGCTAGGAGCTCACGGTCAAAAGCACTGTACTTCTGCTCGGGGAGCCTCAGGTGGCGACTGAAGAAAGCGAGGGGCTGCCAACAACCATTAATCAGTTGTTCGAGTACTCCACCAACTGCAGTACCAGATGCATCCACTGTGAGAGCTGTGGGAGCGTTGGGTCGTGGGTGAACGAGCATAGCTGAGTTTGCCAGTGCCTGCTTAGCGTTGTCGAATGCGGTCGTTGCCGTGGTATTCCAAAGGAGCTCTTTTGTTTTGTTGGCTAGTAGCTTAAACAGTGGTTGCATGATCCTGGCGGCGGCTGGCACGAAGCGGTGGTAGAAGTTAACCATGCCGACAAACTCTTGGAGTCCTTTAACCGTAACAGGTTTGGCGAACTTTATAATAGCCTCTACCTTAGTAGGAAGTGGGACTGCCCCATGCTGGTTGATGTGATGTCCAAGAAAGTTGATGGAGGTAAGGCCGAACTGACATTTAGCGAGGTTGATAGCCAGTCCATGCTCGCTCAGCTTCTGACAGACCTGCTTCAAGTGTGTGCGGTGTTCGTGGTGGGAGCGGCTGGCGACGAGGATGTCATCGAGATATACGAAGACAAAGTGTAGTTCTCGTGTCACAGAGTCCATGAGGCGTTGGAAGGTTTGGGCAGCATTTTTAAGACCGAATGGCATACGTAGGTACTCAAACAGGCCGAACGGAGTAATAATTGCAGTCTTGGAGATGTCGTCTGGGAGGACCGGGATCTGATGATAACCACGTACCAGGTCGATCTTTGAGAAAATCTTGGCACCGTCCAGGTTTGCCGTGAAGTCCTGGATGTGAGGGACAGGGTAACGGTCGGGTGTTGTGGCCTCGTTCAGACGGCGGTAATCTCCACAAGGTCTCCAGCCCTCAGACGCCTTAGGGACCATATGAAGCGGCGATGCCCACGGGCTATCTGAGCGGCGCACTATGCCCATTTCTTCCATCTTGTGAAACTCTTCTTTAGCTAGTTGAAGCTCGTCTGGTGGAAGCCTCCGTGCGCGTGCATGCAGTGGTGGACCGCTGGTGGGGATGTGATGCTGAACTCCGTGCTTTGGGCTTGTCGTGAACTGAGGAGTTAAGATATCCGGGAACTGGGCTAGGATCTTGGCGTACTCGTTGTTGGAGGAGATCACCAAGCCAAGACGAGGCGCAGTGAAGTTGGCGTGGTGTAAGGCCATAGACTCAAAAGTCTTCGAGTTGACAAGACATTTGCCTTTTATGTTGACTAGTAGAGAGTGTGCTCGAAGGAAATCGGCGCCAAGCAGCGGCTGTGAGACATCAGCGATGGTAAACTCCCACTTGAATCGATCGAAGTGAAAGTTGAGTGGGATCGTGCGGACCCCATATGTTCTAATGCTGCTTCTGTTGGCGGCGATCAGGGGAGCCCCAACATTTCCGGAACGAGTGTCGGTGCCCAAGGGGGTTATAACACTGATTTCCGCTCCTGTGTCCACGAGAAAACGCCGCCCAGAATAATGATCCCAGATGTGAAGGAGGGGTTTTCGGCCGGCCGCAGTTGCCACTACAGACGGCCGGCTGTGGCGTTTCCCGAATGCGTGCAGGGAGGTCGGCATCGGTGGGCATCAGCACCCCACCGCTGATGGTAGTAGCACCACTTGGTCTTGTTGGCGTTGTTGGTGGCCATTGTAGTTTCTGCGCCTGGGACCACCCGTTTCACTGGATGAGGAATAGTTGTAACCCGGCTGACGATGGCCCCGTCTTGCTGTTTTGCTTGCCACAGAACGTCTGCACGAGCTGCTAATTTTCGAGGGTCGGTGAAATCCTCATCAGCAAGAAGCAAACGGATGTCTTCAGGCATCTGCTCAAGGAAGACTTGCTCGAAGAGGAGGCAAGATTTGTGTCCATCCAACAGGGACAGCATCTCGTTCATTAACATGGATGGTTTACGATCACCAAGGCCATCCATGTGTAGTAGTTTTGCTGCTCTGTTGCGGTGGCTGAGACTGTAGGTTTTATTGAGGAGTGTCTTGATTCCTTCGTACTTGTCCGTGGCTGGAGGATCACGAAGGTAATCGATGATTCGTCCTGCGGTTTCTTGGTCCAGAGCGCTGACGACGTAGTAGTACTTGGTTACGTCGGCAGTTATCTGGCGGATGTGGAACTGGGCTTTGGTTTGTTGAAACCATACTTGAGGCTGAGTGGTCCAGAAGGTGGGCAGTTTCAGCGCGACTGCATTCTGTTCCATTTTTTTTTCAAGTATGACGGAATCTAAAAGAGGCCGTTATAGATTTCCGGGGTCACCAATGTAGCAGTGGGAGTGTTATATAAACAGGCTGGTAGATAACACTCTTTACTACAATAGTATGACAAGTCAACAGTGGATACAGAGAGTATATGTTGTCGGGTCGACTGTCTGGTGTGTTCTGCTTCCTCTGCTGCTACGCACAACGAGCTCAACTCCTAGTCGTCGTTGATTGGTCGACCCACATCACATCCTGCTCACTCGAATGCTTCGAGCTGGCGAACGATGACTCGAGACCAGGGTAGTGGCTCGAGCTGGTGAATGATGACTCGAGACCAAGGTGGTGGCTCGAGCTGGTAAACGACGATTCGAGACCAAGGTAGTGGCTCAATCCGCCACAGATACATATAATGAATATTGTCATGGGTACCCCCTTTTAATGGGGATATAAGACAGATGTATAGATAGATAGATAATAATAGTAATATATCAGGTAGTTTTTGGCTAGAATTATATTAAATTACACTTTGACACAAAGCAAAATACCGTAATCAAAGTTCCCGGATCCTGTTGCACTGTTGCATTAGTCATCAGAGTTCTTCACCAGTCTGCCCTTTCCTTGTCACCAGGTTAGAGACAAACTTCACACTGTCAAGCTGGTGTCAACAAGGTTGTCTGAAGGTCAGCACCTCCTTGGGGTCATGTCTGAGAATTACACTCAGGCCCTCAACCTTACCCAGCTGGACCAGCAGGACACCATTCGACAAGATTTCACAAAATTGAGAAATGAATGGGACCAGTTTAATATATCACTCACCTCCACATTGTCAAAACTCAAGGTAGGCAAGTCATCTGTAGCTTAAGATATGTACAAACATTGATGATATGAATTATAACATAATTCCTAATGTGATCTAGAAACAATATTACATATTATACTGCTTAGCTCTAATAATTTTCTTATGAATATATGTAGATTATATTGAATTTCTCTACAGAGTGCTGTAAATCGATGGGAAGAATTCAATGAGTCCAAGAGCAGGTTAGACACTTGGCTGGTGGAAGTGGAAGAGATGCTTGTGGAGACACCAGACTCTCGTGGTGAGGTGGCTGAGATGAAGACTTTCCTGGAACGTTACAAACATCTTACTCTCCAGATTCGGGAAAAGGAAGAAGAGGTTCAGACTCTTATTGATGATGCAGAAGATTTTTCTGAAAAAGCCTCTGACAATGAGATCTTGACGGGTATGGAAGAGGCAGAGGCCAAATGGGGACGACTCAATAGTCGGTGCAATGAGATCATATCTAAGCTGGAGGAAGAAATATCTGACTTCAATCAGTACCAGCTTGCCTTACAGGACACTGAAAAGTGGCTTCTTCAAATTAGTTTCCAACTTATGGCTGAAAATGCCCTTTATATTTGCAATAGGGAACAAACAGAAGACCAAATTGAGAACCACAATGAACAAGTGGATGAAATAGCTGAGTATCAGCAAATTCTAGAAGAAGTAAAGAATAAGGGCAGGAAACAGATTGATCGCTACATAGGCACAGTGCCAGCCATTCAAGACAAGATTGAACATCAGCTTTACAATATTCAAGAAAGCTATGACTCATTACTAAGCACAGCCACTCACATACAAAAACGCCTCAACGAGTCCTTGGCTAAATTTGAAGAGTATGAAGCCACCCTTGAGTCAATTGAGAACAACTTAGAGGAATGGGAGCCAGTTATTGCTGAGGAAAATGACACTACCATCCAAACCATGGAGGAGGCCAAGTACCACCTCGAATGTACAAGGGTAAGACTTCATTTCACCTTTATTTCAACCTTTGATCAGCCTGTCTCTTGTATGATATGACTGGGATTGGTCTATAGCAACAATCTAAAGTTTTTCACTTGTTTGGTGCAACAAATACAATGAATAGTATTTATTTTACAGAAAGATAATGAAAAACTATAAAATACTCTATTACGAAATGACAAGTTGCAGAAAGGAAGGGGAGAGTAAATCCTCCCCATACTCTAAATGCCTTTTCTTTGCTACCTCCCTTTTGGGGGATATTAGCTGGGTATATAGATAGATAGATAGATTTTAATGATGGCAGTAAATTTTTCTTTTATCAAACCTGATAGGTAAAGAATATAATAAAGATATAGACAAATATTACTCTCTCTCTCTCTCTCTCTCTCTCTCTCTCTCTCTCTCTCTCTCTCTCTCTCTCTCTCTCTCTCTCTCTCTCTCTCTCTCTCTTTTTTGTAGAATCATCCTGTCTTATACAGTGAACTATTTTAACAATTACATCCTCTGTTAGTCCTGGCACAGTAAGCTGTTGGGAGAGAAGTCCCGACTGGCCTTTGCAGTGCAAGCCTGTGAGGCAGCCACTGCCTCCATCTCCCGCCCTGGCTCTCCCCAGGATGTGATCTCTCAGTCCATCCCAGAGAATGAACTTGCTGTGCGAGCTAAGCTGGAAGACCTAATTGAACAGGTTAGTATTCTTTGTTTTGAATTGTTATGGATGTGTGACTAAATCTGTAAAAAGAATATACATTCCATGATGTATTGCAACAACTATGAGGAAATATATGAAGAGATTTGGGAAAGAGAAGATAGTATTATCATAGGCATACTTTTTGATGAATAACATGAATTAAAGATTTTTTTTTTCTTTCAATTTTCAGGTCCAAGCAAGAGTGTCAACAATTAGCAGTTCAGTGAATGAGTTGGAGGAGCTTGGCCGCCAGAATGATGCCATAAAGAAGTGGATTGAGGAATACCACATAATTGTGCAGGACTTCAAGAGCCGCCCAGCCAAGCTACGGTCTGAAGCTTCAGCACATGAGATATCTCAGATGAATGACCTCCGTTCTAAGATTATGGAGAAGCAAACTATTCTGGATGAACTAGAAATCAAGCAAATGAATTTAGCTCCTGACATTGCAGAATCAGACATTCGTGAACAAATGAACCAATTGGAAGAGGAAGTAACCAACCTCATAGATTCTCGGACAGTCGTCATCCAGCATATTGAAGAATACAGAAGTAAACTCCAACAAGTTTACGGTTGGTTTGATACAATTATCAAACAACTAGAAAAATGTGATAAAAGTGAAAACTTTGATTCTGGCAAAAGGTCCGCCGAGGTCCAGAAGTTGTGGAGTCAGTTTGAAGATGCTCATTCTATGTTGGAAGAACTGAAAGTAAAAGCTGGGGAAGTAATGGTTGAACTTTCCAGTTTGGATGTTCAGCAGGTGGAAGAACAACTAAGATCAGTTGAGAAGAAGTATGCTGACTTACAGAAGCGTGTTGGGAAGAAGATGCAAGTTATTGAAATGACAAGGAAAGGTTATGAAGACTCTAAGAATGACATCATCAACCTGCAGACATGGTTGAAGGAGAAGTTAGAATTCACCAGGAATCTTCCTCTTCTGGGTTATACCAGCAAGGCAACGGAGGTCAAGTTACTGGAGATCAATGTAAGTATTATTAACAAAGTGCTTTGTTGGGTTTTTAACACCAAAGGATGACTGTCTATGGCATGTTTGTTTCTTTGCAGTTGCTACTTTCAAAAATTCACATTACAGAACATTTACTATTTTCATACATAATGATTTCTACTATAGATTTTAAATGAAATAATAGATAAGCTAAAATATTTTATTTATACTTATAGTAAACATACATTTGTTCCACAGGATCTTTCCAAAGAGATCTCAGCCAAGAGAATTCTAATTACACAACTGGAAAAGGCAGTTGAAAACTTGAAGGGTGACATTGAAGACTCTGAAATTCAAAAACTTGAGACCATATTGAGTAAGATAACAGAGGAACAAAGAAGTACTTACTCTACTGTGATGGAAATTAAGAATGACATGATTGTGTCATATGAGGAACGACGAAGTTTTGAACAGTCATTGGATCAGGTACGAGCTTGGATCAGTGGCAAATCTGATGAAGTGGTGTGCCCAGACCTCTTACCTCTTAAATCAGAAAATGCTGAACGCATAGTTGAGAAATACAGACGATTAGATGCAGAATTAAAACAATATGCAGAAACAAGTGTTGCTGGTGTTAAAAGACAAGGAAGTGCATTGTTCAAGGATTGCACAGATGAAGAAAAAGAGGATTTGCATGACATCCTGACAGAGATAGACGACAAGATGAACAATGTCCGTCAAACAATGTCTGGAACACTGAATCGCCTTTCTAATCTTTTAGAAGCAAGACGTGACTTTGAAAAAGAAGTTGATATTGCCCAGAAATGGCTTCATCAGGCTGAGGTTGCTTTGCAGACTGATACTAAAAGCCTCAACACTGCTGAGGTTCTGTCAGAGCAGCTGAAAAAGCTGGAGACAATGGAAGATGAACGTGAATCTGCAAACAAAAGAGTGACCAGCATTGCCAACCTATGTGAAGACCTGTTACCGTATATCACAGAGTCTGATAAGTTCAGCTTGGGAGAGATTGTGGCTAATGTTCAAGACAAAACTTTAAGGGTTAACAGTTCCATCAGTGATAAAACAGAACAGGTCCGCAACACCATTACACTTCTCCGCCGCAACAAAGAACGCATTGTTCAAACAACCCAGTATTTCTCCTCCATTCAGAAGGAAATCAAGACTCTCAACAGGCCTGTTGGTCGCACAGTAGAGGATGCTCAGAACCTTCTCACCTCATATCAAGAAGTGCTGAGCAAATTGAATGATTTTAGGAAGAACCTTGATGGAGTTCACTCTGGAACAGATGTTAGTATAGGAGAAATGCGTGATATCATGAAGCAGCAGCAAGATCTGAGTCAGGTTATAGAAAAACACATTGTGAGAGTCCGCCAACTTATCCTGGTGAGGCAGCAGTATGCATCCCTCATCAGTGAGATTATTGGATTCACTAACAGATATAAAACTGTTGGAAAGGATATTGAACAAACTGAAAAAACAGTTAACGATAAGCTTCGCAAGTATGGTATTGTGATAACTAAAATACAGGAATGTGAAGCTCAGTTGACATCTGCACAAGATAAAGGCTCAATAATCAGTGAAGAAGGAACTGTTGAAGACCATAATGCTATCATGGAACAGCTCCAGCTCGTTAAGAATAACCTCGGTGCTCTTCGTCGCGAAGTAGAAAAGCGGCACTCAGAACACGAAGTATCAGCTGAGAGTCACAAACGCATCCACATTGAACTAAACATGACCATGGAATGGCTGTTGGAGCAAGAGTCTGAGCTGAAGACTCGGCCACTTCTTACTCTGGAAGTGGAGAGTGCCAATGAAGAAATTGAGACTCATGAAGAACTAGCCAACGATATAGAAGAACAATTGAAGAAGATTCGCAACATTAAGGAAAGAGCAAAGTCTGAAACTGGTCTGCCATATTTCTTGCAAGAAAGATTATCAGAAGCAAAAATGATTATATCTACTTTCCCATTAGAGTTAGACTCTAGACTGAAGTATCTCCAAGATGAAAAGATGCTCCGACTGGACTATGAAGATTTTGTATCCAAAATCAATGATTGGATTTGTAAGGCTCACAAACGAATTGTAGATATTGACTGTGTTGATTATGATAATGTACAGGCTGATCTTGAAGATCACTTAGTTTTCTTTTCAAGTGAAGGTTTGATTGGGGAGTCTCTTGAACAGCTTGGTAACATTGCCGAGCGTATTGTTCCTTCCCTGACAAATGAAGATCAAGATAAGCTCACTGTAGAACTTTCACAGCTGACTAAAGACCTTGATCACGTTACTAAATCTGCTAGAAATCATAAAACTCAGCTTGAGAAAAATGTTCAACTTGCAATGGATTATAGCAAGATTTTTGAGCAGGCCAGAGGCCTTATAGAAGATGCCAGTGTTAACACTCTTACAAATGATAGTGCCATTAATGTGGCAGCATTAAGAGTGAATTTGCAAAGAATGGACGAAGAGCGAATGCGCCTTTATGATCAGAGTGATGTTATTTCTGATTTCACTGAAAAAGCCAATGAGCTGCTGCAGCATGCTAACAAATCAAGTCAAGTTGCTATAGGCAACCAACTGCTAGAAATAACTAAAGAGTGGAAATATGCAATGAGCAACATGGAGAGTCGCCGTGAAGCCCTGGCATCCCTAATCAGCCAGTGGCAAGACTATGATGTGGCTGTGAGGAGCCTTGAAGTGGGTCTGGACAACCTGGAGCAGCGGCTCAACAAGGACTTGGACGCCACTATAACAGACAACCAGGACATTGAGGCCGTCAAGGACACCATTCAGGTATTTAAATGTGCCATTATTTTCCTCAAAGTGTTAATACATATACTCAAGTTTTAGCAGCATTATTACTGTACTTTTCTTAATAGTCACATGTAAAGCAGCTGTTCATCAGGTACATCTAAATTCTCAATCAGGCATAACATTTGCTATTAAGTTTTTTTAGCAAGAGCAGTCATTCAGTTGTATTTTTTTTTTTTAATCTTAGGAGTGAATTGGGAAACTATGGAATGTTGTTTGTTTCAGTAGTACTATGTGGAACACTACTTTAAAGATTATAAACTATACACCTTTAAGTTTGGTCAAATATTCACAAAAAATCAAGACCAAGAATAGTACTCATAAGTTTATTTATCCTGGCTATGACACAGGAGCCATAAATGTGGTACTTTGGTCATGGTGCACAGCCCCTTGCAGGGTGCAGGGTGCAGTGCCAGACACCGCTGTGGTGCATCCTGTACCCAGCAGGTGTGGTAGACTGGCACTGCGTCTTGGCTGCCCTAATCTCATGATGGGATGAAGCAATATACACAAAGATGATAATATAAATGATAAAGAAAAGAAAGTATAGTCACATTCGGGCTTTTGATATGCGGAAGATATATTTCTTTTACCAGCAAAGTTTGTAGAAATGTTCCAGTCATACTCAATACCAAGGACTTGGGAGGTTAAAGGGCCTTCAAAAATTGTATGGGAAATACACTTTCGACAGAGATAGCTAAATGTATCACTGTTAATGTTTCTAGCAATGTAGATAACAAAAAAATAGCTTCACTTCAATATAAACATGGGCAACTGTACTTACATCTGCAAAAACTGTGTTTCATAGAATGATATTATTGGAATGTGAAGGTGATTCACACAGTTTATGTTGTTTGCAAGGTTTTGTCTTCTTTATGTATTTGTTTTATTCATTTCTTCACAGTCTCCTTTTTTCTTTCATTCCATTAATATGAGTGTTAAATTGTTCCCTCAGTCGCTGGAAGAGGAGGCTGAGGACTTTGAGGAGGAGATTGAGAGCCTGCAGAGCCATGCTGAGGTGGTGCTCCAGTACCTGCGTACCGTCAGTGCCGTTGCATACACTTCTGCCAAAGAGAAGCTCGAGAGACTCCTTCGTCGTCACCCCGAGTGAGTACAGAACTTTTTGTCTTTTATTTGTACTCTTATGAAACTACTTCTGCGAGATTTCATCGATCTTTCTACTGTTGCGAATTTGGTATATTTTCTGTGACTGAATCTGAATATGACTTGCACATGTTTGAACTTAGTTTGTAGGTAGTTCGTTTTCTATGAATTCGACAACAAGTTTCTGGCATTGAAAAGGAAAGGAAGAAGATGCATCGCTTGCAACTGGTTTTCATTATTGTTGTTGCTGCTATTGTTGTTCATGGTAGTAGTGGTGTTGTTGATTGTTAAAGTGGTTGAAGTTGTGGTAAAATTTAATGAAAAGCTCGCCTCTATATAATAGTTTGTATGTAGGTTGTGGAAGGGTGATTGGTGTTGGCGTTGGTTGCAGTGTACGTGGCACTTTCTCGAGTGTCTGAGTCACCCCAAAGAGTAATGATATCCTCGTGTGCCAGGTGTGTTGGGTATCATACACTTTTGAGGGGTGTGAGGCCGTGGGCAAGGTGGTCGTCTGCATCCAGATACCCTTAGGATGGCTTAGTGAATTGCCACCACTTGCAGAACCAATGTATATTGTCATTAACCATATGTAAACTGTATGGGTAATGTCCGTAGAATTAAGTCAATATATAAACAGCCGATATAGACCCGCTAATAATGCGTTCATTCACATTCAGGGAACCAGCTCATTTCTTTCGTTTGGGAAGGGCAACATTCATATGTTATTAGCCATACAAGACATTAGATTTAGGAGAGAGTGAATCACGTCTTAAATTTATGAATCCCATCAGCGTGTTTGTTGACAGCATACCAGGAGCAGGACTGAGCGTGCTTGGGTGTGCTTAGTTGGGCGGCCTGCCATGAGAAGACAGTCGCGTGACTATAGCACCGATTAAGATATTTAGAACCAACCGTGCGTTGCAGCATGTCTTTACTGTGCCTTGGGCGGCGTGCCTGGCTTAAAGGTGTGCATCGCAGTGTTTGCAGCAGCGGCTTGGATTCATTCTAATTGATGATGCTCGGCGAGGTCAATGTTCGCCTAACGTTGTTTTCAATTATCTTTTACTCACGTTTTTGGGAGTAACCCATCACCATGTATGCTGGCAAGGAAGACATACTTTCCTCAAGCTTTTGGGTTAAGCTGTTCTTGGCGTTTTGGTTCAGAGGAAGGGAAGGGCGGGGCAGCAGTGTTGCCGACCCTCGTGTTCGGGTGCACGCGAGAACTGCAGGTATTATTCTTGTAGCTCCCGCGTGTTTCTGGCACATCAGAGAGAGAG
>JAPQNM010000005.1:14616714-14634214 GCA_029783475.1 Metacarcinus magister | reverse complement strand
TCCAGGGGCGCAGAAACCTGTTCCTTGTGACGAAAAAAAACTTTAAAAAAAAATTATCCGTAATCATCCAAGTTATGGCAACCTAAATTGTCTTCTTGTACCTAATTAAAAAGTGTTGATTGTTAAAATTTCTTAAAAATTAACTTAGTGCAATTTTCACGTTACTGGTCAATCATTCATATTTAAGGTTCACAATTTTTTTCCCTATGTCCACAAGATAATATTCCCTTTAAGAGACAATGGCAGGGACAAGTAAAGTAAAGGTCGGCTACTGCGCCCCTCAGACCTAAAGACTTGTGTTCATTGCTACTGATCCCCCGCAGCCCCTACCCACCCCTTGACACACGTATAGTCTGGGTTTTGCCGCCAGCCGCGTGGGTCAGGCGGTCCATGCACAGGGCGCATCTATATTTATAATGAGCATTTCCCTTCCAGCTCTTCCGCTCATCAGTTTTCTTTCTCTTTTATATGCTGAATAGTCGCTCTTTATTGTGTTGGATTTGCTGCCTCTCCTCATTTGTTTCTGCTTATTTGTCCTTGACTAGTTCAGACTCGTGCCTCGATGTGATCCTTTTGCCAACTATGTGTAGAATTGACGCCAAGGTTGTAGTGGTCGAGTGTTTGGCTGCCACACACATGTTGTCTCATTCCACACATGCGGCTGAATGCTGAATACCACACACACACACACACACACAGAGAGAGAGAGAGAGAGAGAGAGAGAGAGAGAGAGAGAGAGAGAGAGAGAGAGAGAGGAGAGAGGAGAGAGAAGAGAGTGGGAGATACACACATACACACACGACCCTTGTAGCACGCGGGCTTAAGCTGCAGAGTTCCGTCCAATAAACACTCACCATTTGACTATTCATGGCCTTGAGGTCCTGCTTTGTGTGCTGACGTTTTCCGTCGTGTTTGTTTTTTGTATTTTTTTTAATCACTGTTTACTTTCTCTCCTCGGCGCTGCTGCTACTCCCTCACTAACAGCCCGTCGAGGCCACGCTAAGCTGCTGCCTCGCGCTGACATAAGGTGGCATCTTGGTGGGTTTATCAAGCGACTGTTTGCCTGCTGTGATAATGCGGCCTCAAGGTGATTGTTGTGATGGTTGTGATGGTGGTGGTTGCGGTGGTTGTCTTCGTGTGTGTGTGTGTGTGTGTGTGTTGAAGGCGTGAGTGACAGGACAGGTCGTGTGTTGGTCTCGTGTTGGTGTTTCTGTGTTGTGAAGTTCAGGCACGAGGTGAGGTGAAGCAAGGCGTGTTACTTGTTTGTTTGCTTAGTTTGTTTCTTTCTTTCTTCTGTGCTATGATGATGTTGCGTTGCTTCCAAGGTGACCCGAGCCTCCCATGCGGCGCGTGTTTTCACGGTGCATTTTATCAACCTAATTACCGCATCTTGGCTTCTTGTGTTCCTCCTTAGGCGACGCAGCAGTTAAATGTGCACCTCACTCTTGTGTTGCGGCGCCCTCTTACCAACACACGTAGGATGTAGTAATATCCGTGATTTCAGTGTAGCTCTTTTAGGTGTGTATGTGTGTGTGTGTGTGTGTGTGTGTGTGTGTGTGTGTATGTGTGGGTGTGTGTGTGCATGCGCTAATCGAAAAGGTGTTCCAGGTGATATTGTGAACCTCACGAAAAGGAAATCTGGAACTATTAATAACTAGTTTCAGGAGCGTGTGGGCGGGAAGAAGTTATCATGCACGCAGAAAAAAACAAACACGTTGAAACACTAAGGAAATATTATTAAGCAAATTATAGTGGAGCGAGTGTGGTGGTGGTGGCGGTGGTGGTGAGGCGTGGGAGAGCCGGTGGGAAGTTATCTCTCCGTGTGTGGAATGGGGTGGAGCAGGACATTGATGGGCAGGGCGGGGCAGGGTGGAGACGAGGCGAGGTGGCGGTTGTCAGTGTGCAGAGGAAGACGTTGGGGCGTGTCATGGCGGGGCGAGCTGGAGGGAAGGAGGGAGGGAGACGTGATGGTAGTTTCAACACTAATACATATATGAGGTTTGGAGTTTTAGTGCCGTAGAGTTGACTGCCATCTTGCGGCTGAAGTAGAATTGTTGATGATGATAATAATAATAATAATAATAATAATAATAATAATAATAATAATAAACACACCTATCGCTTAGCTTTATACTTTTTGACAGCGATAATAATGAAAGCAATAGTAATAATAATGAAAAAATAGCAATGATAATAATGATGATTGAGTAAATAGTTTTCAGTTATATCTTCTTTCTTCTTCTTCTTCTTCGTCTTCTTCATCATCTTCTTCTTGGTTTTATATTGAAGGGAGATGGGTGAGAGTAGTTCCTTTTAAGAGGGTGTGCTGGCGGGGCTCTTGTTGATTGGGTCATGATTGTCTTCTCCTTAAGAGGCTGTGAACGGAGTGGCGAGTGTCTGGAGCAACGTGCGTGGTTCCCTTTAGCTTGGCGAGGGTGGTGCCGTGGGTGGATTGTATGCATTGATGATTGTGCTGATGGTAAAGGTTGTCAAAGTGTGTCTTGCATCATCACACTGTTGTCACTCTCTGTATTGGAAAGTAGGATATAGTCTGTCTCTCTGTTTATTATATCTCTGTTTTCTCTCTCTTTCTCTTTCTTTTTTTCTCTTTTTTTTTCTCTCTAAGTATATAGTATTTGATGCGATTTTTTTTTCACTCTTTAATTGTCTAAGTCAATAAAAGGAAATTAAATCAACAGGGATGAATGTGTTATTTTATAACTGGTTTTGTATCATCATGTTAATTTATTATTTTTTTCTTGGTTTGAGTTTAAGTCCTTCACCTTCCTTCACCTTCTATTTGTTGCGAACAGAAAAAATAAATTATATGAGTCATGTCTATTAATGCGACGCACTAACTTTCTCAAAAGATTTTTATGTGAGATAGTTCAACCAATCATTAGTAAATATTTCAGAACCAGACATTTAGCCTTTTTTTTCTTTGAGTGAACACGGCGAAGCATCAACATGTAAATATTTTTTTTTCCCCGGCTACACATTAACATAAAAAAAACCACTACCCAGCCACACCCTAACGCACAAACAAGCATAGGGTAGCCAAACATGACCTCCTTTCCCAGTATATCGGTCACCGTTAGAGATTCAGAGAAAAGAGGAAAGGGAAAGGATGGTGAACAATGTTGTGTTCTTCAAACCGGCCCAGAGTTAGACATGGACTACATTCATGATCCTCCTCTCATACCCTTGCATGAGCACGTACACACGACGCTATTTGAGTCGACATTAGCAGGAGGAGGAGACAGCTAATGAGTGGTGGTCGGACTGCTTGAGTGTGTGAGGAGGTGAGGGAGTCAGTGCGGCGCCGGCATGGTGGTGGTGGTGGAGATAGAGATGGGACTTAATTAAGGAGTGTAGGTGGTGATGATGGTGGTTGGTACGGATGGATATGGAAGGGAAGGTGAAGGTTAGGTTAGGTTTTGTTGTGTAGGACTGTGGTTAGTTATCTTCTTCCTTCTCTTTATCATCCTCCTCCTCCTCTTTCTCCTCTTCCTCCTCTTCCTCCTGGTAACACTCCCGCGGGAGACCACTAGTGTCTGATTTTTACCGATGGGAGAGGAAAGAGAGACAACAGCGACAAAAATCCTCCTTCGCCCTGATTGTGTCTCGTTGTCATGGCTTCAATGTTTGTGTGAGGTCATTACGTGATTATTTCTAGCCTTACACTACTCTAATTTATCCTCATGGGGATCTTGTACTTACATATACACCTCTAATACTACTTCTATTACTATTATTTATACTATTACAACCACCATCACTACCACCACCACCACTACTATTACTTCAAGGGTGCTCTCTGCCTCCACATTCATTCCGTCGCCCACTCATTCCAAAGGTTAAGCTGGGAGGCGCTCAACGTGATCTAAGCTTGAGCTGCCTTACGCAATCCCCAACCCCCATGCCAGCGGCGCTGCCCAAGGTCACTGTGAAAGAGCAAGGGCGTTAGGAAGACGATCCCACTGACGACTATGACAACGCAGCAACGTACCGCAGACTTAAGAGCGATAAAGACTCATGTGTATGGAAGTGTTTTGATGTTTATGTGTGTGTGTGTGTGTGTGGGTGTGTGTGTGTGTGTGTGGGAGGAAGGTGGTGGTGATGGTGATGATGTTTATGTTTCAGTTGCAGAAAGTTATGGTGTGTTGAATTAGCTGTCAATGATTGTCGGTGGTAGTTGAGAGAGAGAGAGAGAGAGAGAGAGAGAGAGAGAGAGAGAGAGAGAGAGAGAGAGAGAGAGAGAGAGAGAGGGAGGGAGAGAGATGTGTCACTTGTATAGGGAGAGATTAATGGTGCGTTGCTATTTTGGTGGTGATGGTGATGGTGGTGGTGGTGGTGGTGATGTGACTGGATGGCGGCAGCAACTAGAACGGCAACAGCAGGAGGAGGAGGAGGAGGAAGAGGAGGGGGAGGAGGAGGAGGAAGTGTGAGTCACGGGTGTAAGGTGTTGACGTGGGGAAGAGGTGGGTGGGGGTAGAGGATCCTCATGTGGGGCCCTACTAGGAGAAACACATCCTCCTCCTTCTCCTCCTCCTCCTCCTCCTCCCACCTGCTTCCTTACTTGCTTGCTTGCTTTTACGATTTTGTTTGTATGTATGTGTTGATTATGTTTATTTCTTCATTCGAGTAAATAGAATGTTTTTTTTTTTTCTCTCTCTCTCTATCTATAGCTATCTCTGTATCTGTCTGTTTATCAATTTATTTATGTTTATTTTCTTGTTATTTTTCTCCTATTTGCTCTTGTATCTCTTCGTGTTTTTTTATCATTATCAATTATTATTATTATTATTATTATTATTATTATTATTGTTGTTGTTGTTATTATTATTATTATTAGAAGTATTTTATTATAATTATTACCTACATTATTATTACCACCATCATCATCATCATCATCCTTTTCTCCTTCTTCTCCTCCTCCTCCTCCTCCTCCTCCTCCTCCTCCTCTCCTCGTCACCATCCAAAGTATCACCCGCACAGTCACCTTCGCCTCCACACTTTTACCTGCTTCTATCTGTGCCGTACACGTGGTCTAGGTAGGTAGGTAGGTAGGTTTAGGTAGGTGCAGCCGCTCCTCTCCTCGCCTCGCCTCGCCTCGCCGGGCTAACCAACGTGGTGTAAAAATAGGAGTTACGTCAACCCCATCCTGCTGCATCATCCCCGGGGCCCCTGACGTCATTGTTAGTGGTGCCGTCATTGTTAGGAAGTGACGTAATGGCTGCTGACTTCCTGCTGAGAAGGTTCGGTTGTGGAGTTGCTGAGTGGAGGGGTTTGATGGTGGGTTCTGGTAGGGTTTGGTTAGGTGCGGTAAAGATTGGGGTGGTGTTCTTTCTCTTTTTTTCCTCTCTCTCTCTCTCTCTCTCTCTCTCTCTCTCTCTCTCTCTCTCTCTCTCTCTCTCTCTCTCTCTCTCTCTCTCTCTCTCTCTCTCTCTCTCTCTCTCTCTTAACTGCGCATTTTCTTTATAACGAAAAGATTTATGTACAGTAAGCGGGTACTATTTCGTCTCCTAACCTCGCTTCGGGTATGAGGAACACAACAGAGGAGAACAGAACAAGAGAACAGAACAAGAGGTGAAAGAACGTATCATTCATCCAAGGGAGAGACGCCTGACTGCCACCAGGTTCTCCAATTTCAGGGAACTTTACGAGGCCCCTCCAGAGACACGAGCTGCCAACGAGGGTCTTGTTTCAACTCCTTAAGCACATCACGAGGTATTGAGCAAGTGTTGGGGGGTTCTTGCGGTTACAGCGTCAGGTTGGGGGTTAATGATGAAGTGTTGGGGGTAGGGAAGGGGGAGGAGTGAAGTGTAAGACTGTGAAAATATGCTGTGGTGAAGAGAGAGCAAGGGGTGTGTGTAGGTTGTATTCTTGTATCATATTGAGCAGGACATGGTATCAGTGGTGTTCACGGGGCAGAGAGGGGCGGGGCGACGGGGTGTGTGTGTGGTTATTGGTCACGAGGGTTCAACGGAGACGCGTGTAGGCGACAGTGGTATAAAATAGTGATGGTGGTGGTGATGGAGGGAGGAGAGGCGAGGGACAGGGTGGAGTGAAGGGGAGGAGGAGGAGGACAGGAAGGGGGTTTCAAGGTCATGAGATTGCGGGCAGAGGTGGTGGTGTAGGGCAGGGAGGAGCGGCGTGGTGGAAATAATAAAAAGAGGTTCTCATGATGATGTAGGAAGACCAGGAGGAGGATTAGGAGGTGAAGGTGGAGGAAGAAGTGGAGAGGAGGTGGAGGTGGAGGGAGAAGTGGAGGAGGAACTGTGATATATTGACTTGAGGCGAGACTGCAAGGATTGGAAGTGGTGGTGGTGGTGGTGGTGGTTAAAGCTGCAGTGAGGGAATGTTGTTAAGGGACCCATGAGAGAGAGAGAGAGAGAGAGAGAGAGAGAGAGAGAGAGAGAGAGAGAGAGAGAGAGAAGAGAGAGAAGAGAGAAGAGAGAGTAAGCCAGTTTCCCTCCCCTTATCCTGAACATGAACTCTGGGCTCCACTTCCGCCATCCCTTATTCCACCCACCCACCTCCCTTCCCTCCCTTCCCTCCCTTGCCCTCAGCTCCACCACTCAACCACCCCTTCCCTCCATTCTTCATTCCCTGGCCTCCCTAAATCTTTCCACCCATCCTCCCCTTTAGCGATGGCTCGTAAAGGTTCCTCTGTACCCCCTTCGTGAACCCCTCAGGCCGCTTCTGGGTCTTGCTAAATCTTCTCCTCTACCGTCTCTGCTTCAATCTGATTTTTTTTTTCTTCCCCAATTTAAGTAACAATTTAAGTAACATTTTTATTCACTGTTGCTTATGTGATATTAATGTCGGTTTGTCTTTCATGTTTTCCTTCGCATGTCAGGATTTCGTTTTTGCGTCGTAGTTTATCTTATGATTTGTTGTAATTTTTTTTAGTCGTGTGTCAGTTGATTGATGTGTTGTGATTAATATTCATCAGCGTTGCAACATCTGCGTTTCATATGGCGCCTTAGCTAATAGCATGTAAAAACAGTATGATAAGAAAAGACAAAAGACAAAAAAAATAATGGAAATATCTTGTAGCACGTCAAGACTTGCTGTTTGGTGAGGATTAGAATGTTGTGGATTAAGTTAGTGTCACTTCACGTCACTCCTTTTATTCAAGTCAAGCAGAGTGTGTCAGTGAGTCTGTGTAACGAGGGATTATTATTATGTTGGTAAAGTGATGTCGCAACCAAACAGTAGAACATAACGTGCTTGTGTTCCTCTTAAATCTTTTGCGTCGATCTGGTGTTTTGTTAATAGTTTTTGTGTGATTAATTCAAGCTAATTACGTGACCTTGGTGTGCATATGTGTGTGTGTGTGTGTGTGTGTGTGTCAAGACGAGGCACCACCGTGAATTTGGGGTAAGGGAAAGTGTTGCCTTCCACCGCTTTCACTGCTTCGTCCGTGACCCAGTGAGGCAAGGCGAGAGTAATGGAGGGATATGGGGGGGAGGGAGGGAGGGGGGAGGGGAGGGGGTCGTTACAGTGGGTGACCCTAACCTGTGACGCCATGCAAAAGGGTCAGAATAAGTTAGAGGAAAAGATATACTATGTGCTATTTTCGGGTGTTAATTTAGTGATTGTTTTTACTTGAATGTTTTTTTGTTTTTTTTTTCTTGAGTGTGCTCCTGTGTGTGTGTGTGTGTGTGTGTGTGTGTGTGTGTGTGTGTGTGTGTGTGTGGGTGGGTTGTGCATATGTAACTAAGAGGGAGTGTGTGTGAACAATCATTAATGTTGTTCACTCAACCCTCATGTCTAATGCACACACACACACACACACACACACACACACCACACACACACACACACACACACACAGGAGGTATTTTCGGAAGGGGGAATGCCAAGGTGATGTAAGAAGAGATGGATAGATGCAAGGAGAAAGGAAGGGAAGACCAGGGATGGGCTGGAAGGGAGGGAGGGAGGGAGGTGTACACAAGGGTGACTGACTGTAGGAATGTGTACAGTACAACATAATAGTAGAGAAAGGAGATGAGCGCAGGTGAGGTGGAGGGAAGCGGATGAGGTGTGGTAGAGAGCAGGGAGAGACGGAGGGAGGGATGTATGGTGGAGGAAGGGAGGGAGAGAGAGAGGGAGGAAGGTGTGGTGTGTCTGATACAGAGAAAGAAAACAAGAAGCACACACTAGCAAGCAAGCAAACACAGGAAATGCCTCGTCCACCGGCATTCGAGAGAGAGAGAGAGAGAGAGAGAGAGAGGAGAGAGAGAGAGAGAGAGAGAGCCATTCTAAGCTTAATGCATACGAGGCGCTTGGGTCAAAGTTATATTTAGCTACGATGTCACTTCTTTTCCTCCCTCTCCCCCTCCCTCCCTCCGTCCCTCCCTCCCTCCCTCCCTCCCTCCCTCCCTCCCTCCCTCCCTCCCTCCCTCTCTCCCTCCCTCCCTCTCCCCTCTCCCTCTCTCCTTCACATCAGCAGCACGTAACTAGCTGAGATAGAGGGCTGGTGAGAGTGAGTGTGGGAGGGAGGGAGGGAGGGAGGGAGGCCAGGAGGAGAGGGAGGGAGGGAGGCCGGGAGAGAGGAGGGAGACAGGTGTGCTAAGTCATGACAGATGTAAACAGTATGTCGCTAGTGTAGGTCGTGTGTGTGTGTGTGTGTGGTGTGTGTGTGTGTGTGTGTGTGTGTATTCATAAGCAGAGTTCTTGAGTCTACCATAAGTAAAATCCGGGTTGAGAGAGAGAGAGAGAGAGAGAGAGAGAGAGAGAGAGAGAGAGAGAGAGAGAGAGAGAGAGAGAGATGAGAGGGGGGGGAGTTGGGATAGGACCGAGGGGGAGGGTCATGGGAACAGGTGTGGTTATGTTAATGGCGGAAGAAAGAAGGGAAGGAAAATGTTGCATCAAAGAAAGAGAGAGAGAGAGAGAGAGAGAGAGAGAGAGAGAGAGAGAGAGAGAGAGAGAGAGAGAGAGAGAGAGAGAGAGAGAAAGAGAGAGAGAGAGAGAGAAAAAAAAATAGGCCACAGACAGCCAACAGACAGACGTGTTCTTCGTCACCGCCCACCATCTTGCAAAAAACACCAGCGCGTCAGACTGCGATGAAGTCATTTTCATAGACGGAGTGTTGTCTGGCAATGGCACTGAGGACACGAGGCTACAGTGGACCTCAACTAGCCCCCACCTCTCCCCAACCTGTCTCTTCCCCTTCACCGCTCATCTGTCCTCACCTGATCTCCTTATAGACCCCCAATCTGGTTCCCGTCCGGCTGCATCCCTCCCCTAATCCGTACCTCACCTCTTCTAATGCACTCACGGTCCTTCTGCAATCCAATCTATCCCTCTTCTAACCCTTACTTTCCTCCTTTTTATCTTATCACACTTCTCCTCTTCAGCCAGCCACTTATTCCTCTTTTATGCTCGTCTTTCCCTCTTTCTCTCTTGCTATTCCTGGTCTAGACGTTCCTTCTCCCTAGCGTCCAGTGTGGTTGTGATGCGAGGTGTATGATTACCTTGATTGACGATGCTGTGTGGTAGTGTAACTCAAGCCAGACCGACCCCCAGCGGCGCCTCATTACATACGTGGCAGGAAACGGGGAAAAGGTCACTGCTTCCATTAATTACTGAGAATAGATGAGAGAGAGAGAGAGAGAGAGAGAGAGAGAGAGAGAGAGAGAGAGAGAGAGAGAGAGAGAGAGAGAGAGAGAGAGAGAGACGTGGCAGAGGTGAAGGTTGTACGGTCTCGTTGCTAACTCTCTGGTCCCACTTTCTTTTACTGCCTTCATCTTCTTCGTGTTCTCATCCCGTGTTCCAGTCAGCTGTTTCCATTCTATGCCAAGGTTTTGTCAGTTCTTATTCTATTGTCTCTTCTCTTTTTTTTATCTCTTTTTATCTATGTTCCTGTTCGTACTTCCTCCTGAGTGTGTGTTTCATTGATAAATTGTCTGCTTTCCCTTTTTCCGTGACGCAACCCTTTAGCTTTTCACCTTTTTTGTGTCTTATTCCATCACACCCTACACTCTTTTAGTTTTTTTTTTCTCCTCTCTCCCTCTCTCTCTCTCTCTCTTTCTCTCTTTTTCTTTCTCTTTCTCTTTCTCTTTCTTACATACCTCAAGGCACCTCCGTCTACCCTTCACACATGCTGCCACTCTTCTCCCCTCACCTTTGCTCCTCGCCCTCCCTGCTCCCCTCACGTACCCACTTGGAGTTACATGTTGCACTGCATTGCTTTCCCCTCTTAGCCACCTCGTCACCTCTTGCATATGGCTGTCAATACATCTACTTTGACAGGACATTCATTTACAGCGGACCAGATACTGACGTGCTCCACGCCCTTCCTCTCTTCCTCCTCTTCTTCCTGTAACTAAGGGAGTCATTAATGTCTTTGGGGCGAGTGGCTGCTGTCTAACTTTCATATGTTCAAAGGTGGCGCTCACAACAGTGGAACTCATGCTCTCAACACACCTCGCTCCCCTGCCATCCCCGCCCCCCGCCCACTCCTCCACCCGGCGTCCAGGAATTACGACCTTACGTGCTTCCTTACGAGGGTCTATTTTACCCCGCCGCCTGCCATCCCTCCTCAGACTCCCATCATGCTCCTCGCCCCTCGTTATAGTGAACTTGTGGAGGTTGTGGCACGTGGGGAGGGTGTCGCTGTGTGCTGGCAGGGGAAGGAGTGTTGTGACAGGGTGTGTTGTTGTGTCATGAGTCATGGCGTCATCCTGTTACTGACAGGTGTGAATGGTGGTGATCCAGGGGAGGTGAGGGGACGAGTGTACCATTTATTTGTTTATCTGTGTGCATGTGTGGCTGTACGTATGTGTGTGTGTATGTGTGTATGTGTGTGTGGTGTGAATGTGTGTATGTGTGTGTGTGTGTGTGTGTGTGGTGTGGGTGGTGGTGGTGCTTGGGTGGCTGGTGTAGCCACTGTCCCCTCCCTCCCTCCTCCACCAGCCGGTCACCCCCCACTAGCAGCGGCCGCGCCTCCTGTACAGCCACCGCCAGTGTAGCTTGAGCCAGTGTGGTGTTACGTCCTTCCTCTGTCTGTTCTCCCTTGATCATGCCTCCCTACGCCCCCACGCGGCGCTGCGTGGGTCACTGGGCTGTGTGAGCGCCGCCGGTGACCGCGCCCTAAGCCACCATTGTCAGCCTCGACCATGGAAAACTCGAGGCAAGTGATGTTTGTGTTCACTACAGCCCACCCGCTCCAATGTGTGTGTGTGTGTGTGTGTGTGTGTGTGTGTGTGTGTGTGTGTGTGTGTGTGTGTGTGCATGCTTGGATAGGTGTACATAAGGAGCGTTTCCGGCACATCTCCCGTCTGACACCTGTAGCCGCAGAGGATCAGCTGATCGTGTTGATCGTGTCTCGCTCAGCGTCGCGCCACGAGACCCTCAAGCGTGTCTCCCGCCTCATTCCTATCACCTCTACTTGGCGGGGGGTCAGGGTTGGCTGTGGCTTGCTGTGTGTCTGAAGGAGGAGGAGGAGAGGAGGAGGGGGAGGGAGAGGGAGAGGAAGAGGGGTGACCTGGATCCCGGCATGGTGGGAGAAAACAGATGATTATGTTCACCTAATTTGTGTGTGTGTGTGTGTGTGAGAGTGTATGAGTGTGCACGCTTGAAAACAAAACTTTAACATTATCCTCATGACATCGTAACCGGCTTGAATTCCTGGCAGGTCACACAGTATGAGATCCAGCAAGGCAGGAAAACATACCTCTCAGTGCTGACCTCGACGGCAGCCTGCGGGCATCTTACACAAGAAGAACAAGGAGATATTTTACACTTTTATATTATGGTCACAGCCGAGGTATTAATCACACACTGTATAAAGGGGAGGAGGGTTGAGGAGGGGGAAGGGGTAGGGGGGGGCAAGCACGGTGTATTGAGTGACGGGGGAAGGGGGGGTGAAGCTTACTAACTTGGAGGTTGCATGGCGGGTGAGGGACGGTGGAAGGGAAGGGAAAAGGGGGCGTGGTTGTGTTTGCAAGCCTATCCTTTGCCACATCATCTATATATCCTCCTTCCTATACTGTATACCTTTCCTTCACTACTCCTTATACATCTCTCTCTCTCTCTCTCTCTCTCTCTCTCTCTCTCTCTCTCTCTCTCTCTCTCTCTCTCTCTTTCTCTTTCTGTGGATAGGATATTGAGGAAAAGAGAAAACGAAAACAAGGAAGGAAAGGAAAGAGGATAAAAGGGGAGGGAGAGGAGAAAGAGGAGGAGGAGGGTCTCGTGTCAAAGAAAGCTTAGCGTGCTGCAAGGGATGGGGGTAAGGTGAGACAGGCACGGGTCTTCCTCACTTGTATTCATAAATCTGTATTAAAGCCAGCCTACACTACTCTCTCTCTCTCTCTCTCTCTCTCTCTCTCTCTCTCTCTCTCTCTCTCTCTCTCTCTCTCTCTCTCTCTCTCTCTCTTTGATCAACCCAATGACATCCCTAAATTAGCCCAGTAAACAGTTTCATTTAAATAATTTAGGTTATATTTAGCCCAAAACAAAGCAGAGATGAGGACGATAGGGTTAATGAGGGGAATGGAAAATGGACCTAACAACACCTGATTCTCTTCCCCTCTTTTTTTTTCCCCTCGTTCTCTACCCCTCTTTTTTTTCCTCTCGTTTTCTCCCCCTCTTTTTGACCTCTTTATCTTTCCCTCTTTTCCCCTCGCGTTCACTTCCCCTTTTTAACCCCTCGTTCTCTTCCTCTATGTTTCCCTTCATTCTCTTACCTTCTGTTTCCCCCTCGTTCTCTTTCACTCTTTTTTCCTCGTTGTCCTCTTCCTTTATTTTCCTCCTTCTCCTCCCTATTTTCTCCCCTTGTTTTCTTCCCTTATTTTTCTCCCCTCGTTTTCTTCCCAGCACACTTTAGGAATAGGCAACATACAGGTGGTGGATGAGACACCTGGGATGATACATTACTCCTGTTAGTGGTGCCAGGATGCCCGTCCGCCAGGCACTTAACTCCTTTTAATCCTCCTACCTCTCTTGTTTTCTCTCTCAGCCTCCCCTTCCCGCCCTCGATCTCCCCCTCCTCCTCCTCCTCCGTCCTCCTCCTCCTCGTCCTCGTCCTCCTCCTCCTTGTCCTCCTCCTCCTCCTCCTCCTAGTGCCCCCATCCCGCCGCCCTTCTCTCGTCCCACGGTTATGTCGATGTCCCTTCGTCACTAGAGGTCAAAGAGAAGGTTGTGGTGGTGTTGTTTACTTTATTATTATTATCATTACTATTATTATTATTATTATTATTATTATTATTATTATTATTATTATTATTATTATCACTATTATTATCTGGCATCCATCACCAAAATTCCCACCACCGTCACAATGTCAGATGTGGTGATTCCAATCTGTACTGACAATCCGATCTCTGTTGACTGTACATTTCCTTATCTCGTGACGACCTGCACGTATACATGACTGAAGGGAACTTGTCGCTATCATAAAGCTGCAGTGGCCAGCGGTGGTGGTGGTGGTGGGCGTTCTGTCGCTATCCCTGCCTCCTCCTCCTGCTTCTTCTGCTCCTCCTTCTGCTGGGGAGTGTTTGGATATTCTCTCTCTGGTCGCCTGCAGGAGGAATAAGGAGAGGAGGAAAGTGGGGGGATGAAGAGAGGGGAAAATGTATTGGTCATTTATTGTTGGGATTGTGAGAAGACGATGGTGTGTGTGTGTGTGTGTGTGTGTGTGTGTGTGTGTGGTGAGGTTTCGTGGTGGTGGTGATGGTAATACTCCTTGAAGTGGGAGAGATTATTGACCTGGTGATGGTGGTGGTGATGGTGATGATGGTGGTTATTGTGGTGATGGTGGTGCTGGTCTGTGTAGACTTCAGGTTTTCTCTTTTTTTCTGATTCTTCTCTTCTCTTTTTCTTCCTCTGCTTCCATCTCCTCTTTCTCCTCCTCCTCCTCCTCCTCCTCCTCCTCCTCCGCCTCCTCACGTCCTCCAATACCGCCAAGGACACTGGTGCACTTGTTTTCCTCCTTCTCAACGTCCTTCCGCTCAGTAAGGAGATGAAGGACACTTTCCTCACCTGTTTATCCTTGTCTCAGTCACCCCTTCATCACAAACCCTCCCGGCACGACGTATATAGTAATCAGTGCAGGTGTGACTGTGAAAAGCTTGCTATAGGCTTGTATCTCTCGTTGTGTTTTGATTCACAACATTAATTCGTACTTCAGGAAATGTTAAATGGGAAGCACTTTTTTTTATTTTCTATATATTGGGTTGTGATTATTATTATTATTTATTTTTTTAGTGTGTGTGGGTGTGTGTGTGTTAGTGATAGTGAAGTGGCGTCATTGTTGTGTCTGTTATAGTGGTGCTGATGTTGTGTGATGCAAGCAAACACTTCATCATCCTGACATGTGCTGACTGTGTGGGTAGAGAGAGGGTGTGTGTGCAGGGTCGAGGTGAGATGCAATGATTCAAGAAGTATTGTTTCCTTCCCTGCGATGTCCCGTGTGTGTGTTTGGCAGGCGGTGTGGTGGTGGTGTTGTTGGTTGGCTGTTTGATAAGTTCCTTCACTCAATCATGTTATCTTGCTGTGCTATTTATTTATTTATTTATTCATTTATTTATCGATTCTCAACTATTTATATTACTCTTCTTCTTCTTCTTCTTTCTCTCTCACTCCCATGCATTATTCAAGCTAAGGAAAACTCGTACTGCGCCTGTAGGGGAAGGGGAAGGAGGCGCCAGTTAGACATGAAGCAAGGGCAGGCAGGTATCTTGAGGTGTGTGAAGAATTGTTAGATAGATGAGCTCACCAATGTTCATACTTGTTGTCTTCATTCGTTCATACCTTGTTATAACGTGTGCAGCCAGATGAATAATAGTGAAGTAGTGGAAGAAGGCGAACAGCAGTAGCTTAGGGGAAGGGAAGAGGAACCCAATGTCTTCCAGTCTGGTGTGGAAAAGTGCAGCGTTTTGTTATAATGAGAGAGAGAGAGAGAGAGAGAGAGAGAGAGAGAGAGAGAGAGAGAGAGAGAGAGAGAGAGAGAGAGAGAGAGAGAGAGAGAGAGGGGGGGGGAATGAATTGTCCATACTGATAAGCACAACATTAATTTTCTGGAAGCTACAACAATAAACTTAGGAGGGTTGTGGTAGTGTGTGTGTGTGTGTGTGTGTGTGTGTGTGTGTGTGTGTGTGTGTGTGTGTGTGTGTGTGTGTGTGTGTGTGTGTGTACTCCCCTTGTGAACAACCTTGACTCTGTAATGGATTGTACACGAGATTATTGTGTGCTGACGTGAGCTGCTTTCAAACTTTCATAATAATAAAGATACTCACCACTCTCTCTCTCTCTCTCTCTCTCTCTCTCTCTCTCTCTCTCTCTCTCTCTCTCTCTCTCTCTCTCTCTCTCTCTCTCTCAAGTAAATAATCCCATTCCTTCGCTAGTTTCTTTCATGATTCAAGCAACATTTTCAGTAAACTTTCACGGAGGTGCAGGAAAATATAACTTTGCACCACATTGAATAAAGTTATGGATGGCAGTCGCTTTTGTATTTCAGGCTTCCAGTGGCGTGCAATGATAATGATAATAATTCTCTTGCCTTTATGTATTTTCTTGTCTGCTCAGGCGACCATCATGCCCCCCAGCCCCCCGCTCCCCCCCGCCAAAAAAAAAAAACACGGTCTTTCACAATCAGCAGGTTCAAGGGTATTATATTTTTCTTCCCTGCCTGCACTTGTCTGCCTTAAGTACATACAAGGTTATATTGTTATTAATTGTTAGTGTTGCTGTTGTTGTGTTCCCTCGTGGACTAGTAAATGTCTTTGTTTATGTGTTGGTAGCTTTCTGTTTGCCAGTATTATTTTGTTTTTATTTACTTTGGTCATATTTATTTGCTCTTCACTGTATATTTTTATTCCAAAGTTTCCTCTCCTGCTATCTTTTCACGCGCGTGCTTGTGTGTGTGTGTGTGTGTGTGTGTGTATGTGTGTGGGCGTGGGTGTGTTATAGTTTTATCTGGCATCACGTGACCTTGGCTTTGTTGACTTGTGATGTGTTGTATCCACAGTCACGCAGTCAGTCAGGCGTCACCCACGTGCCTCCATTTACTGACTACTTTGCCTGGGAGGTGGGGGCAGGGAGGGGTGAGGGTGAGGGTAGCACATTTACGCTCACCTTCCACATACTTTATCTACTTCAGTTTAGTTTAGTTTAGTTAAGTTAAGTAATCTCGAAACTATTAACTCTTATATAAGTTCCCCCTCACACATTTTTTTCAGCAATATCACCAATACAAATTAACGTAACAACTCCCACTAATAAACTATTCTTTATATTCTGTCTTACCATAGTTAACTTCCCCTTAATTAAACAGACCACCCTCTAAAGATAGATACATGTGTCTATCTATCGCTGTTGGTACCGTCCTTATCCAAGCCACCCTGACTGTCAACATTTCGGGATAAATCGGAAAAGTCCAGTGTGTTCAGGGCTTGAGTATCGCTGCGTCGCCTTCCATGGTGGTGTGAGTGTGTGTCATGAGTCTGGTGCCTGCCGCTGGTGATCCCTTGGGGGCACTACTGCAGGCGTGTCCGGCAGGGAAGGCGGGCGGGCGGGCGGGCAAGAACAGTGGCGCAGCTCACACTGTTGCCACACCGGGAGGAAAAGTCTATTTGCAGCATTAATATGATAGCTTTACTCCAGTTTACTTTGTGGTGCTCGAGTTGCTTGATGTGCTTTCTTTCCTTAATTTGTTGATCGTTGCTGTGTGGTTTCCTTATCGCTCGTTTGGTGTTAGTTAATGTGTTCTTGCTTGATGTCTGAGCGCGCGTGTCATGTTATCTTTAGTGAAGGGTGTGAGGCTCTATGCAGATATCGGCTGCCTACTTTTGGTCCAGCTTGCATCAGGTTCCCTCTAAAATCATCGTTTTCTATCAACAGCAGGAAGTTTCCATTCTCTCAGGAAGGGTGGCAGGGAGGGCGTGCCTGATGGGGGGAGGGATGAGAGGGAGGGTGTGATTATTTGCTTTCTTACCTTTAGGCTGAGCTGCATCCACGACGTTAGGAACAATGGAGTGTGCTTAGGGAGGGAGTGCTTCAACAGTAACGTGAAGCTTGAAGCCATTCTTGTTGTATTTATAGGTTTACGTGAATCAAAATCAGATGTGTATGTGTGTGTGTGTGTGTCTGTGTGTGTGTGTGTGTGTGTGTGTGTGTGTGTTGATTAAAGGTGCAGGGGTGACAAAGGTAGGTACACAATTATCGGTTAGGCCTCATGAGTGTCGTTCCTGCCGCCGTGCCTTCATGACCTTTAGGGGGTGGGGCGTGAGGGGGGGGTACGTCTCCTCAGCCCTGATGCAAGGCGCTTCTTGCTATTTTGTGGTGGAAGCATGAATGAACACCTTTTGAAGAACAGGATTAGGAGGTCAGGGTAGTATGTGTGTGTGTGTGGGTGGGTGGGTGTGTGTGTGTGTGTGTGTTGTAACGAGAGAGAGAGAGAGAGAGAGAGAGAGAGAGAGAGAGAGAGAGAGAGAGAGAGAGAGAGAGAGAGAGAGAGAGAGAGAGAGAGAGAGAATGTATATCAGTTATC
>JAPQNM010000005.1:14611714-14614214 GCA_029783475.1 Metacarcinus magister | reverse complement strand
GACATTGTGAAATTGACATTTGTTATTTAATATCGTAATCTTAGTATTTACACGTTATATTTCATTGTCAGGCGGCCTTTTTATTGTGATGCAAAAATAATGATAAAAATGATAATTAATGACGATAACAAATAGTAATGATAATAACAACACCAACAATAACAACCAGTAGTAGGAGCTGTGTTTGTTTTTGTGCTTGCAAGAGTTCATACAGTTTGAAAAGCTTGGCTTATCTCTGTTATCTAACATCAGAGGCTTCAGTTACCAGTTAGTGTAGAAACTGTATGATTAAATTATCAGTTTCATTGTGTCACTTTCGAGAAAATATTCAGGATTTGTAGTGATAAGGCGATAGATATGTCATCGGTGGTCTCTGCCGCTATACGTGCACGTACAGTGCATCTGTTCCTGCCTCAGCAAGGCAACAACACCCCGCGCCCACGCCTCGGGACAGCCTGCGGCAGGTTTGGGAAGCAGGAACAGCAGGCGGAGGAAGAGGAGGAGTGGAAGATATTTGTTAACCCGACTTTCACACATAAGGAGGAGAAGGAGGAGGAGAAGGAGAAGTGGATGAGAAGCCCTCACTCATAAGGAATCAGCGGTTTGTTTACCTCTGAGTGCAGAGACTTTTTTCAGTGATCTGTGACTATTTCGTTTGCTTTAGTTCACTGGGCGGCTTGTGTGTTAGGTGCGTGCGTGCGTCGTGCGTGTGTGCGTCATGCCTTGTGCTTCTCCGCATCACTACACAGAACACCACGGCGTCACTGATATCTTTGCTTACATAGTTATTTATGTGCGTCGCGGGGGATCGATGGATGCTTTGACTTGAATCCCATTAACACCTGAGCCACTCCCTGTGAGGCTCTTGTGAGGGTTACGTACTTACGTATGCTTGGTGGGCTTCGGCATCGTGGCAGCAGTGAATGTGGGCGTTTCTCACTCCCAACACCCGCATCGTTTATTTTTATTTTTTTTTGTTGAGTGTCTGCATTATCCATGGTGGGCGTGACTCACTACACTGTAACGCCAGAGTGCAGTGTGCTGTTATCCATCTACATCCCTTCCCCGTATCGTTAGGTGGGGAAGAAGATGGGAAACAGTGATAGAATGTGATGAAGAGTTGAATGAGAGAGAGAGAGAGAGAGAGAGAGAGAGAGAGAGAGAGAGAGAGAGAGAGAGAGAGAGAGAGAGAGAGAGAGGTCGTGGCGGGTAAGACCAGGTCACGAGGGATGTTAGGAAATAAGGGCGAATGTTACCAAACCTTTGAAGAATGGCAGGGACACAGAGAGAGAGAGAGAGAGAGAGAGAGAGAGAGAGAGAGAGAGAGAGAGAGAGAGAGAGAGAGAGAGAGAGAGAGAGAGATTGTGTGTGTAAAGTGAGAATGAAGCAGGAAGAGCGAGCAAGCAAACATGTTTATATCTTTCTTTTTCTTTCCTCCTTATTTAATGAGCATCACAAGAAGGGAGATGGAGGTCTTGTGTCACTTTTGTTGTCGCGAGAATATTCGGAGACGTGGAATTATACGACTGTTTTTTAATATGCTAGGAAAGATACTAATGATAGGATGTCACCACCGATAAAGAGAGAGAGAGAGAGAGAGAGAGAGAGAGAGAGAGAGAGAGAGAGAGAGAGAGAGAGAGAGAGAGAAGAAAAAAAAGAAAAATATTGGTTCCCTTATATCATCAGTCTCCCTAATTTTTCTAAGGGAGACAGAGGCACCACCTAACATTTATTTTTCCTCCGTCACGCTACACCCCAAGGCAGCTCTCCCTACCCTGCTATTTTAGAGAAGAACTTTTAACTAACATTATACCTCAGAGTAACCTATTGTACACATACCCTGCCTACCTACCTACCTAACCCCCTATCCACCCACCTCACACCCTTGCACTCTACGCTTCACCCTTCCCCTCCCCAACGTACATTATTAGCTCAGCCAATGGGGAACAATATTAACGAGAAGTGTGGCGTGTGTGTGGGGAAAACTGCTATTTTTTCTTTGTAGGGGGGAACGGAATGTGAGTAGTGCAAGACCTAGTTGTGTTCAAAGAGGCGACCTTAAATTAGATAAAATAGTCTATAATTTATATGTTTTTGCCGCTAATGCCGTTCCCGTTTTTCCGCTGTAAATCACGTCGAGGTGTAAAAATAGGGGTTAAGTAAAGAGGAGGAGGAAGAGAAGAAGGAGGAGGAGAAGGAGGAGGAGGAGAAGGAGGAGGAGGAGAAGGAGAAGGAGGAGAAAAAGGAGGAGGAAGAGAGAGATGTTGTTGTGATACTTGTTGAAATTAATGTTTGGCGTTGTGAGGCTTGGAGCGTGGGGAGGCTTCTTAGGTATGTGAGGAGCGAGGAAAGAATGGGAGAGAACGAAAGAGAGAGAGAGAGAGAGAGAGAGAGAGAGAGAGAGAGAGAGAGAGAGAGAGAGAGAGAGAGAGAGAGAGAGAGAGAGAGAATGTACAAACAAACTTGCAGTGGAGGTATTTGTTAGAGTGGAGCATGAGGT
>JAPQNM010000005.1:14569214-14606714 GCA_029783475.1 Metacarcinus magister | reverse complement strand
TGTGTGTGCGTCATTCGCTTATTGGTCCTTGGTCGTTTATTTAAAGTGTAATAAATTTCTAGCAGTTATAGAAGTAGTAGTGGTGGTGGTGGTTGGGCGATAGGTTGGTGGGGGTGGGGGGGGGGCTGTGACGGGTATTGGCCCTGATGACGGTGGTAGTGATGCAGTGAAGGTCGTCCGTTGAGTGGTATAAATATAAGTGGTCGTATGAGCCTGGCCGGAGATGCGGAGAGGGGTGAGGAGGGGAGGGCGGGGGTCGTTAGTTGGAGGGTGGAGGTAAGGTTGAGTTATGTGGTGCGGGTGGGGGGGCGGGTGAAGAGGAGGCCTATAGTTAACTTCACAGAAAACGAATGCAAAAGGGAGGAACGGAAACACACACACACACACACACACACACACACACACACACACACACACACACACACACACACACACACACACTAGAAGAAGCAGGGAGTGCAGACAGGAGGGAAGGCAGCGGAAGAAGAAGGCTTAGCTAGAAGGGCGTGAGTTTGCTGAGGCACATTCTTGGTGGAGTGCCAGGGTAGTGGTACCGCGTGGCCCTCATGCCTACCTCCTCCTTCTCTTCCTCCTTCTTCACCTCCTCTTCTTCCTCCTTCACCTCCTCCTTTTCCTCCTTCTTCACCTCCTCCTTTTTCCTCCTTCTTCCCCTCTTCCTCTTCTTCATCCTCCTGCTACTCTAAATCATTTCCCATATGTTCAGCACCGCCCACACCCCACGCGGAATGCAGATAGGAAATAGCATAACCATAGGGCGGAAACATGGGCAGAGAGGAAATAATATGTGTGGTGATGGGCGGAGCACGGAAGAGGCGTGGGTCAGAGTGTGATGGCGGCGGCGGCGGCGGTGGCGGTGGCGGTGGTGGTGGTGGTGGTGGTGCTGGTGGAGACAAGCTGGTCTGCGGAAGAGAGAGACCTGTGGGCATGTAGCGTGACACGTGGTGGCTCCCTTAACCCTCTCCCTGCCCTCCCTTCCCCTTCCTCTCCCTCACCCCAGTTCGTCAAGCCAAGATGGAGGTAAGGCATGGGTAGATGAGGCCAGTCTTATTGTAGGAAGCCTCGAGAGCACACGCCACCGCCATCACCACCACCACCACCACCATCCCGCTCAACACCCTCACCACCGCCGCCCATCAGGTATACGCCCACATCCACGCCCGCCCAGGACTTATGGAATATTAATGGGTGTAGCGTTCACCTCCGCCTACAATCACGTCCATTAAATTACTTCCATTACCCATTCATATGACTCCTCTTCTTATGCCTCCTCCTTCTCTTCCTCCTCCTCCTCCCGCCACTCCTACGTGTGAAGTCTCATGTCTCTTGTTTGAAAGCTGCGTCATTTCTTTCCTTTCCTTCACATATTATCATTATCGTCATCATCTTTCCTCCGTTCGTGGCACGCTATCTTCCTCCATTCCTCCTCCTCCTCCTCCTCTCCTTCCTCCTGCTGCTGCTCGTGCGCCACCACCACCAGCAACAACAACGAAAAGCAACAACAATCCTCTGTTGCACCACACTCACACAAAACACACACACACACACACACACACACACACACACACACACACACACACACACACACACACACACACACAAGGGAGGAGAGAAACCTTCCATATATGGTTTCATGACCCCTGTATGACTCTAGCGACCACCCCCCATTGCCTCACTTTCCTCTCCTAACCTCCTCCTCCTCCTCCTCCTCCTCCTCCTCTCCTCCTCTTCTTCTCTTCCTTCTCTAATTTCTCTTCACTATGCTGCAATCTCTTTTTGTTTCCCTATTCCCTCTTTTTCTTCCTTTATTTTCCCTTCTTTTTCTTATCTAGTTTCTTCCACCTCCTCCATCTTCTCCTTGGTTTCCCTCGTGGAGAAAGTTCCACCAGGGCAGGCAAGTAACAGTCTGTTCGTTTTGCTTGTAAATGAAAGGCCAACAAGAGTGTTTACTTGGTATGCCTGAGGGCTGCTGTGACCTTGAAGCCGCCTCCCCTACCTGACCTTAATGGACTTTACATGTGTGGTGCAGAGAGAGAGAGAGAGAGAGAGAGAGAGAGAGAGAGAGAGAGAGAGAGAGAGAGAGAGAGAGAGAGAGAGAGGAGAGAGAGAGAGAGAGAGAGAGAGAGAGAGAGAGAGAGAATAAAAATCATGTGTGTGTCAAGAGAAAGTGGAAGACAATATGTGATGAGAGGAGGGAATGAGGAGGAAAGGATGTAAGGAAGGAGAGAATACCAGAGTAAGTGAATCCTTTGGAATGAAAGAAAGAAAGGTGGTGTGGAGGAAGAGGGTAAAGATAGAAACGAACACCAAGAAGTGGGCGTCACTGTCAGTGTTTAATCCTCCTTCCTTCCTCCCTTCTTTCCTTCCTTCCTTCCTTCCTTTCTTCCTTCCTTTCTTTATTTATTTCTTCCTTCCTTCATATTATTGTTTTTCTTTGCTTTCTTCCTTTTTTTCCTCAATCTTTACCTCCTTTCTTCCATCTGTCTATCCTTCCTAACTAACTTACTTACTTCCTTCCTTCCTTTCTTCTTTCCTTCTTTCTCTCCCTCTCTTTCTTCCATCCTTCCTTTATATTCACTTACATGCGTTCTTGCTGTATCTTAAACTGTTTCACATACATACATACACATTTTGCCTGTCAGTCCATCTTAGCCTCCTGTCCATCTTGTCTCCCACATTTTTGCAGTGTTACTGTCTGAATAACAACGTTGATCTCCTGTCGTCACCTCGTCAGTGTCATTCTTAACCCGTCTTGCCTCACCCTTCCTCGCTAACTGTTTGATTTTTTGTGTCCTTCATCTCCTCCTTTCTTTAGCTTCATAATTATGTTTTCATTTTCCATTATGTCTGTTTCGTTATTTTTTTTTTTTTTTACCGTAAGTCTTTGTTGTTATTGTTTTGTGATCCCGTTAAAGAGTTTTGCTTTGTTGTTTTCATGTCTGTTTTCATGTCTGTTGTTTGTTTTTTCTCTATCTTATGTTTTGTTTACGTCTTCCGTTTTCTACACACACACACACACACACAGATGTTGCACCTCTCGCTTGGTATACAATAGAGAACAATGTAGGTGTGGAAGCCTGTGCCAGACCCGTTTTCTTGCTGTTGTTGTTGGCGTCGTGTGATGAGCTTGTTTTCCACCTTGTGTTTTCTTGTTTCTTTGCTCTTCTTACCGCCCCTCCCTCCCATCTGCCTGCACTCACCCTCCGTCGCTGCTTCACTCACTCACTCAATTACTCTGTCACTTACTCCTGTCCATTGTATTAATTCTGCCTTGTTTATTTTTACTTCTCCTCTCCTTCTTCTTAACCTCCTCCTCCTCCTCCTCTTCTTCCTCCTTCTCCTTCTCTTTCTCCTCTTTGTTGCATGTCATTCTTCCTCTGTATTGTTTATTTCTTTATTTATATGTGTCACCCTTCCGTTATCACATTCTCTGTCTCTATTCTCTCTCTCTCTCTCTCTCTCTCTCTCTCTCTCTCTCTCTCTCTCTCTCTCTCTCTCTCTCTCTCTCTCTCTCTCTCTCTGTTGGTAACACTGTGTACTCTGCCTTCACTCGCTCTGTAACTTAGTCACGGCAGGTTTCGCTTCAAAGCACCACACACCACACACACACACACACATACACACACACACACACACACACACACACACTGCGTCGCATTACTACCTCTACAATTCCATGCACCTTAGGAAAATCTTACATCCAGGTCCTTGACAACCACCCAGACACACCCATTTACTACATACACACGCCCCTCACCGTCATCCATACCCGCCCACACTCCACACATTCCTCCTACATCCCCACATGTGCTGAGTGACACCTGTTGTTGCTCTGGGCACCGCGGCGTGATCCACAGCGCCCTGGATACTCCTGTGAAGACCCGTCGTGGTGTTGTCTTACTTGGCAAGGGTTTTTTTTCATTCCATGGAGAGGTGTGGAGCCCCAGACGCCACCACGGGGCTGACAGGCGACGCGTAGGTGGCTATGGCGCCGCTGGTGGTGAGGGAGCGTGGCGATGTCGCAGGGGGTAGAGGGAGGCTGGCGGCAGGGAGTCCAGACAGGTCATTGCTTGTTGTTTCCACCCACCACCACCATCACCACCACCACCACCACCACCACTACCACCACCATTACCACCACCGCCACCCGCTCCTTGCATCTCTCTTGTCTGCATCCCTCCCTCCACCTTCACATCTGGTTTCCTCTCCCTCCTTGACCTTTACCGTCAGTGGTGAGGTGGTTTTCAGCAGTAACATTCATTCTGTGCCCTTCCCAGGATACATTCCCCTTCCCCGATACCACCTGGCCTCTCCACCACCAGTAACAGTGGGCGTCAGGCAGACACAGAACCATTGTGCTGCTTCACGCCGCCACCGCCCTGGACTGTAATGGAGGCTGACATGCATTAAACTCTCACTCATAACTGCAGTCGCTTCTTGCAGCGGGTGTCACTGCCTTAAGTACAGTCCTGCACTGAAGCGGTAACAGGCTGAGTGGGCGGCCACGTGATGACGGTGCAGGATGCGGGTGTGGGCTGCTTGCACCACGTGGTGGAAAGAGGCAAGCAGCGCATGCCTGGCAGTGCAGGCAGGAGACTCACATCTCCCTCCTTTCTCCCCTCACCCCCTCCCTTTGCCCCACACTCCCACCCTGCCGCCCTTGTGTCTCGTTCTACACTTTGCCAACATATACTGCGAATGTACGTTAAGTGGCAGAGACTTGGCGCTGGGTATTACCTTCCCCCTTCTTCCCCCTTCACTACCATCACCATCACCTTCACCACCACCACCACCACCACCGTCACCTCCACCACCACCACCACCACCACTAGCTGAGCCAAGTCCTCGAGATCCTCCCGGCCGTGTGCTGCGCCGGAAACATACTCACTGCGAAGCAACTGCCGATGGATAAGATGCAGCGAGGCGGCTCCTGAGGGTGTATTGATCGAAGGTGTTTTGTGGTGGTGCAGAGGCCGCCGCCCCGCCGCCTATTGTACCCTCATCCACCTGCCCGACACGACCCCACTCACCCGGAACAACTCACGCCCGCACGCCCAACGTGAAATCAGCTGGCATTCTCATATAGCTGTTTGACGTTCGCTCGTGTGTGTGTGTGGTGTGTGTGTGTGTGTGTGTGTGTGTGCCCCTACGCCAGTTTTTTTTACTGTTCACATTTTTACTACATTAATGCACTTCTTCATTCACAAAATCGTCAGCCAAAAAAAGGGGAAAATAAAACACCCTAAGATAAAAACCACGAGTCAGCGGACCTCTAACAAGACGGAAAGTAAATTAGGGTACAAACCTCTCCCTGAGAACCACTTCATCAAACGGGACAAAGTTTCCTGATCTCTTAATATGTTAGACGGTGGAAATGATTCTAAAATCTTCTGGTTTGAAGGTCGTTTGGACGTGGTGTAGCTGTCACCTTGCCCGTGTGTTTGTGTGTGTGTGTGTGTGTGTGTCCAGGAGAGACCACACATCAGCTCCGGCCATGCTGTGTGTAGTCACGAGTGAAAGCCAAATGCAGCTTCAGTAGATGAGCGAGATAGGAGAGAGAGAGAGAGAGAGAGAGAGAGAGAGAGAGAGAGAGAGAGAGAGAGAGAGAGAGAGAGAGAGAGAGAGAGAGAGAGAGAGAGAGAATAGGGGCTTTAACCTTCGAGTAGAGCCGTTTTTCTATTATTGTACTCTAGATACATACCAGTAGTATTTATAGCAGCAGAAGCATGATAAGTAGGATAAGTAAGAAGAGGTGAGTAGTAGTAGTAGTAGTAGTAGTAGTAGTAGTAGTAGTAGTAGTAGTAGAAGCAGCAGCAAGTGTAGTAGATTTTTTTTAATAGTAATTTTCCTTGTTAAGCCAGGCTGGTGGGCGTGTATTTCCTTCTCGTAAAAGCTGCGATTTGAGTTCAGTTTAATGCAGTGCTGTGAGTCAGCGAGCAGCAGTGACGTGTAAGACGCTTGCGCCGCTTTCCTCTCCCTCTAAGGTGCTATGTAAGGGTACAGACAGGTGGTGGAGGGAAGCCTAGCGTGGGAGGGTTAGTCTCCCTTCCTGCCTGTCTGCCTGCCTGTCTGTCTGTCTGTCTCCCTGCATGCCTGCCCTTCCGCCCGTCTCTCTCTCTCTCTCTCTCTCTCTCTCTCTCTCTCTCTCTCTCTCTCTCTCTCTCTCTCTCTCTCTCTCTCTCTCTCTGAGCTCGATTTTATATGGTAAATTATTCACGGGGCAAAATATATGTAAAGTGAATTGAAATATGCTCGCAAGACAGACGTTTAGGAAAATCAAACACTGATATGATAGAAAACCGCCAGACTTGTCCTGTTACTCCCCTTTAATGGCGCGTCTGAAGCTATAGATTTCCTGGTAGGGTTGAATCACTTTAGGTCTACCAGCTCGTACCCTATTTATTCTCATGGGGTTTTTTTTTATTAGGTTACAAGCGTTTACTCATGTTTAGGCCTATGTATGCATCCCATCTCATCGGCACTCAGGATTTTGTTACGGTTAAGAACAGTCTGGGTTTTAGAATTGTAGGCGGTCCAATGATTCCAGCTTTTTCGTGGATTCTTTCTCGGTCTGGAATTTTAGGATGTTCCGGGGAATAGAGCGAGGAGGAGGAGGAGAAGACACAAGAGGAAGAGGAGGAGGAGGAGGAGGAGGAGGAGGAGGAGGAGATAGTGAAAGGGTTATGTACTCCGCCACCACGACACACCCAAATATACAACTAGAATTTCCAGTGTAGCCTGTAATTCCGCTCTGCTGCCGCCTGGATAGCGCCGTGTGGGTCTCTTCGAGGGTGGCGGGGCTGGGCGAGGCGAGGCACTACTACAGGTTCCTAACACACAGATTGGAGTCTTGGCACATTATGTTGTCTGCACCTCCTCCTCCTCCTCCTCCTCCTCACGTTGCATAATTCATCCTCCTCATGACCTCGTGTTATTTGTTTTGCTTTTCCCTGAAGTGTCTTGCAGGTATGTAAAGAGGGGAGTCGTTACCCTGTGGCATTATGGAAGGGAGTCTCGTGCCAGGGGAGGAAATCAACCTGGTAGTCTCAGGTGTTAGTTAAGGTATAGAGAGTAACTCCATTGTCTAGAGAATGGTGGAAGTGGCGGTGGACAGGTGTGCTTCTCAATATTTGTAAGGATACGTTAATTGGCTCATTAGATAAACCAGGTAGTGTGCAGGTGAATGATTAACAACGATCGATTCCAGAACTTACTCATCCATTCATTCAGCAGGTAAAAAAAAATAGTAGGTGTTTTGGGCGGTGGCTGGAGTAGGGTTGGGGGTTGGTGGGGGCGGTGACAGACAGGATTTTTGGCGTTGACTCGTAGCTCCACTCCCAGTAACCTCATGACTGACTGACTCCATTTTTCACACCTTCATGTTGACTTTTGTTCTATTTATCTTATTTTTCTCTCAAGGGTTGTGTCAGTGTGTTCTCTTTACTCAAGATCATAATAATAGGAACGGTTTTCTTTTCTTTCCGTGTAATGTTTTTTTTCCAGCCTTTATCTTGCATGTTTCTGTACAGGTTTGGCTGGTGCTGTGGCTGTTAGTATTTTAATTAGTTAACCTGCCTGTTAATTACTCACTCATGCAGATAGGTAATTACTCACTCAGCTAGTTAGTCAGTCAGTCAAACCGTCTGTCATTTGCTCGCGTCAGTCAGTCAGGAAGTCATTTAGAAGATTACGGGATCATCCAGTCTGTTTGTTAGTGAGTCAGTTAGTTAGTGTCATTGCATCAGTCACCTCTTTACATCTGTGGGGGGAGGAGGGGGCAGCAGGGCGTTGATGGTGGGGGGAAGAGGGATGGGCGGGGATGGGGGCATGCGTGTGTGCATCCCGTCACATGGGGCGTCACGGGTGTCGAGGCGTAATTGTGATGGAAACTACATTGAAGAAAAAAAAGGTAATCAAGTTATTGAACTCAAACGAGGAAGCAAACCATTCCGGGCATCATTTACTTGGACGTTTTCATTCACTTACATTCACGTTGTTTTATTATATTGAAATGGTCTTGTTACATCAATATTGAAATACTACAGAAAGAAACCCTTGGTAATAATAACGATGATGATGATGATGATGATACTCTGAAAACTATGATAATGATAATAATAGTAATAATAATAATAATGTTGGTCAAATAGACATGTATCAGCAGTTTTTTTTTAGTTTTTTATTATAAAGTGTAACAATGGGGTGACACTAACGCTTCCTGGTGGGGTGTAGGTGTGGGTGTGGGTGTGGGTGTAGGATGTCAGTAGCCCACACCAGGAGGACCGGTTTTACGCCCTAGGAACTAACACAATCACAAGGACGCGCTACTTACACCATTTTACCTCTTCCTATCTTTCCCTTCCCTTCCCTCTTCCCTTCCCTACCTTTCCCTTCCCTTCCATACCTTTCCCTTCCCTTCCATACCTTTCCCTTCCCTTACATACCTTTTCCTTCCCTTCCCTTCCCTTCCATTGCCTTGTTTTGCTTTTTCCTCCTATTGTCCCTTCCCTTCTCTCTTCCTTTTCTTCCATTTCTCCTTTCCTTTCCCTTCTCTCCTCTTTCTTCCCTTCCCTTCTCTTTTCTTCCGTTTCTTTTTTCTCTTCCTTTCTCTTGCCTTCCCTTCCCTTTCCTATCCCTTCCTCCTCTTCACTGGTATTCCGTTTCCTTTCCCTTTCCTTCCATTTCATCATGTTCCATTATTTTCTCTCCCTTTAATTTCCTTTCCTTCTCCTCACTTGATTTACACTTCCTTCCCCCCCTTTCTATATACTTCCCTTCCTTTCACTTTCTCTCTTTGTTTTCCTTTCTCTCTCTCTCTCTCTCTCTCTCTCTCTCTCTCTCTCTCTCTCTCTCTCTCTCTCTCTCTCTCTCTCTCTCTCTCTCTCTCTCTCTCTCTCTCTCCAATACACTGTCTTGCTGCGTCATGTCTGATATCAGATTTTCGTTTATCCGTCTTGATTTTCCGCTAATTACGACCACGTGTGTGTGTGTGTGTGTGTGTGTGTGTGTGTGTGTGTGTGTGTGTGTGTGTGTGTGTAGACATGACAACAAAACAAAACAAAAACCATTGCAAAACGTACATACATACATTCATACATACATATATACATACATACATACCTGGTAACACGAACAGGTTTCAGGAAGGAGGAAGAAGAGTGGAAGAAGCCCTTGTGTGGTGATGGGGTGTGGAGTGGAGTGGAGGAATGGCGACGAAAGGGTGAGGGAGGAGGAGGAGGAGGTGGTGGTGGTGGTGGTGGTGGTGGTGGTGGTGGTGTAACATGGAGGAGGAGGAGTGAAGGGAGACTATACTAGTAGATGTGATGTCCCGGTGATAGGACACGGTGACCTTGCACAAAAATAAGGATGCAGGTCAGGCTGTGAATGTGGATGCGGATAAGGTAGTGGTGGAGGTGGTGGTGGTGGTGGTGGTTGTGAGTGCCACTGTGGTATAGATGCCAACCAAGCTTAATATATTGATCGCCACCACCACCACTACCACCACTGCCGCCTCACCACCACTCTCTCTGTCTCTCTCCTCCCTCTTGTTCCTCCACCCCTCCACATCTCCACCCCTCCACATCTCCACCCCTCCACCCGTCCCATCCAGACCTGCTCTTTAACCTGTATTGCCAGCCAGCCTGTCTTTACATTACCTTCCTTCTCTCCCTTCTTTCCTTCCTTTCCCTTTTCTTGTATTATCTCCCCATTCCTCTCTTCTTCCGTCTTGCATTCGCTGTCCTTATGACGTATCAGTAGTAGATAGAAAAATAGAAGGAGGAATCATGCTTCTGAGTCGATTCTTAATTTACCTCATGCTACAGTCTTACGTCCTCCCTCTCTTCGTCCCCTTTGGTGTCCCTGCCTCCCCTCCACCGCCATTCTTTCTTCCAAACTTGGCATCCCATCCTCCCTCACTCTGGCACAACAGTTCACTTAGTACACTAGTTTACACCACATGCAGCTGTACAGTATATGTCTCCTTTTTCTTTCCTCTCTCTCTCTCTCTCTCTCTCTCTCTCTCTCTCTCTCTCTCTCTCTCTCTCTCTCTCTCTCTCTCTCTCTCTCGTCCTGGCTTACTTTCTCCTCTTCTTTCTCTCTCCTTCTTTCCCTCTTGTAATGCCACAACGTAAATACTTAGCTCCTTCCACTTAATCCCAAGTATTTTCCCTCCAATTCCAGTCACTCTTCTAAGAACATGGGGGAAGGAAGGAAGGGTCTCCCTTCCTTCCTTCCCCGATGTTCTTACCTTACCTTTTTATCGTTCCCTCCTGTACTTTCTTCATCCTGTCTATCCTGTGTTTCACCCTCGTCAGTTTCATTTACAAGGTCCTCATGTTTTTGCTATAAAAAAAAACCACATCAGATAAAACTACCATCGGTATCTTGTATTCCCAGAGAGAGAGAGAGAGAGAGAGAGAGAGAGAGAGAGAGAGAGAGAGAGAGAGAGAGAGAGAGAGAGAGGGACTGGCCAGTGTTGTCGTCTAGCCGCAAGTGAGGGATAGGGAGGGAGGGATAAGGGGAGGGGAACCACATAGACAGTTCCAGAAAGCGCCCCCTCATCCCCCTCCCCTTTGCCACGCCACGCATGCCGCTGCCTCATCCCGTCACTCTCGTCCCCATATGGAAGCCTCGGGTGTACCCACAATACACACATGAACAAATGTAAACAAACAGCACATGTAGTGTTATGACAAGCTAGACGTGTATGTGTGTGTGTGTGTGTGTGTGTGTGTGTGTGTGTGTGTGTGTGTGTGTGTGTGTGTGTGTGTGTGTCGTGGGAGGGGCAGGTGACGTGAATAGACTGGATGGGAAATTGAAAGCGTCTTTAATATAATTATTGGAATGGGATTGAGCAATGTAATTGGACTTCGTTTGTAGTATTCATGTTTTTAGATAGACCTCAAATTTTTAAAATGAGTCAATATATATATATATATATATATATATATATATATATATATATATATATATATATATATATCTTATACATTGTTGCAAAGTGCCTAGGAAATGAATTCCTTTGTAAAAGAGATTCCGAAAAAATTAATCAATTTAGTCCGATTAAAATGAACTTATTGTCTTTGCCAATTCTCTTTTCCTTTCCATTCATCTTCGTCTGGTAAAGGTCATGACCTACGATCGCGGCGGGTGGTCTAAGGTCCAGGCTCTAGCATTTTTCGTTAAAGTGGCTTGACCTTGTTTCACGGCATTCTGGTACCCAAGATTCACGATGACGTCACTTTCGGCAGAAGACCCTGGAAGGTGTGTTTGTCGCCGTTCTGGGCACTCCACTAAGTGTCATGCCCTGCCGCCTTCACCGCCAGCCCGTGCACACCCTGGCCTGGATGTGGTAGAAAATTCCAGTCGTATAGCTTCTGGATAACAGTAGGAAAAAAGCTGCGATGTGAAAAGCGTGTTGGCAGCCCTGGAAGGCGGGTGTGTGGCGGGCGAGTCTGGCGGACGAGCCCTCACTTTATTGGAAGGCCGCGCAGGGGGAAGCAGGAGGCCCCAGCGCGCTTCCTCCTCCAGCCAGCCATCATCGCCACCTCTCTCGCACATCTTCCAGTGCCGCCCTCGCACACGCAATCCTGTCACACCCAGCCACCAAACATAAATCCAGGCCACAGTGTCATGGGTGGACAGCTTCTGGAGCACTGATAACTCTGCGGTCGCCTCTCTGCGCCGAACATTGTTGGAGCCGTGTGCACTCATGATAATTTTCCATACACGTATTGATGTTTAGCCTGTGACTGGGTGGGCGCCGCTGAGTCAGACTCTACATATACCGGAACTCTCCTCCCCAAGCACACTCACTCGGCTGTGATCTTGTGTCTCGGTCCCGCTGGCTCACTGTGCGTTGCAAAACAGATGTCACTTTGCAGGTCACGGCATACATGTGAAAGAGAACCTACTGCCTGTCTTGCCACACAGCCAAGTCACGGGCGTGAGTGGGCGCATGGTAGTAAGGAGAACGGCCTCGACCTTGGCCAAAGTGAACAGAATCAATAGGAGAGCGAGCTGGCGTGGTCTGCCTGCTTGGATAGTGTGTGTTTTGACCAACAACTTATTACTCATACCTCAGTCACCCTCACACCCTTGCAGCTGGGACCACCACACTCCTGCTGGTCCCTTGCTCTGTCCCGCCCCGTAGATGTCACATGTTCCGTCAGACTTAGATGGCACTGACTACACTCTGCTGTGATACCTTTGTGAATTAGTTTTTAGTTTAATTACTACGGACATCAGCCCGTCACCTAGTAATGTACTACATAGTGGTGCCGCTCTGCTCCTCCCCTTGACATAGTGGTCAACGTGGTGCAGACTCTGCCTCGCGCTGCCTGACACACTCCTATGGAAGGCTCAGGGTCAGGCAGTACTTAGAGGGCGAGGCATTGAAGCGCCCCGACACCCAGCCACCCTCCCCGCCGCCGTCCCTGACCCCCGCGCTACAGAACATGGTTGCCCAGACGTGCACTGCCGCCCTTGAAAACACTGCTGCACCGCTTGGTAACACTGCGGCGCCACAGAAACCACTTGGTAACACTGGTCCCCGCGTGAGGAAGGAAGGTGATTACCGTCACCCAAAAGATAGCGTTCTGATAAATCATCCTTTTTGTTTATTATGCATAATTGTTCTGAAATACATGACTGAATATTTTATATACACAGTGTTCTTGGAAACTTGAGTCACCCCTTTCTTCACACCCTTCGCTACTATTGACTTTTATCTTTAAAGATGATGGTGAGCGTTGCTTTAAGGAAAATTTTGCAGACAGACGGTCCTTTCTTCACACACACACACACACACCCACACACCCACACACCCACACACACACACACACACACACACACAGAGGGGGTTGGGAACGCTGGTAGTAAACAGAGAACAAGGTCAAGGTTAAGGTGACTCCCTCCCCCCCCTACCCCACCTTACGTCAATAATAGGCGATCCGCCATGTGGTGTAACCTGCCTCCCCTCCCCTCATCTCACCTCACCTTCCCCTGCCTTGCTTCATACACTCTCACCATCACTTTCACTTATTTTTTGTGCTTCTACCTTCATTCTTTCTCACTTGTTTTCTCTCTTAATTACTTCCATATTCACTTTTGATGCTATCATTTTCCACACACACACACACACACACACACACACACGTACCATACATGTAGAACAGGAACTCCGCAACTTGTTCTGGCTCGTCTGTCTCGCCTTCCTGGAAATGACGTGACTTCTCACTCGTTTCTTGCTATTTTTACCTCCCGTTGTGTCGCTGTTGGGGTTGGAATGTGTTGTAGCTGCTTCCTTAGCTGGTGTTTGTTGCTGCCTTGAACCAGCGGTGAGCTTTGAGAATTTGAGGAGTGTCTATGGATATTTTGCTCTCTCTCTCTCTCTCTCTCTCTCTCTCTCTCTCTCTCTCTCTCTCTCTCTCTCTCTCTCTCTCTCTCTCTCTCTCTCTCATTTTTTAAGCTACGGGATTTGTGAAGTCAGTTTTTTTCTACGTTTGAAATAATCTATCTCCTTGTAGCTCTGATTCAATTTTTTTTCTTTATTTTGTTTTTATTTCCTTGTTCCGCGTCCTAATTCCTTCATTGTGTTTTATTTTGTCTTTTTCCTTTCTACTTGTTCATGCCTCATGGATCTACTCCGCTAATGACATTCATTGGTATGTCTGTTACAGGTTGGTCGAGAGCCTCCGAGGTAAGCTGACGTGGCTGAGCGGCGAGGCGGCCTTTGTGGAGCACCTTCAGGCCCAGTTGGACGACGCCACACGGGTCTTGCACGACGCCGCCACTGACATCGCTGCGCTGGACCTTTACCACCACGACCACGCCGCCGTCCAGGACAAACTACTGGTAGGTTCCGGCCCACCTGTTGCTGGCACTCGCCCAGACGAATATTACCTTGGAGGAACTTGTTTCATGTAGGGTGTGTGGCATGAGGTGTGCGGTGACGGTGTTCACATAGCTGTCAGAGGTGTGTGGCGCCGCCTCCGTCTGACAGATGCTGGCCGGCGCCGGTTGTCCTGCCGTTTTGAAAACCGTAACTGTTGGCAGCCAGGTTATATCTGGACCTCAACCTGAGAGATTTGGCATCCTCCTTGGCAATCGTCCTGTCCTTGCCCTCCCGTGGTGGTGACGCCGCTAGTCCTTCTCGCAGGTGTTACATCATTGTCTTACTAGTCCCTAATTTTCATAAGGTAGCTCCTTGCCCACGTCGTTCAGTGTGCCTCTTCGGCAGGATGCCCAAGCGGCGTGGGGCATCACGGGCCACTAAATATACCCTAAGCTGGTGCCACGTGCACCCGCCAACACCTCCCTCCCTGCGCCACTTCCCTTTTTTCCTGCGTGGTGGCGCGCGTCCAGGGGCCCGCCTCCTGGCCAGTAACTGTTGCGAGGTCTTGTGGGGAGGACAGGTGGATTGAGTCTGCGATATGTACTATTCAACCTGTCACTGTAACAATAGAACTTTTAGAACCTTTGAGTGGACAGTTACTGCGTTCCCCCACAACGTTAAAGCAGCCTCGCCTCAGTCCCGCGCTGCCCTTTGACTGAAGGCAGCGCCTCGCAAAAGTTTTTGCAACATACTTGTGTGAATGCTTAGAACATTAGTACTCATAGGGATATAAGTCAAGCCGTGCTACAGCAGAGTTTTTGTCTCTTCGAGCAGAGTGTTGGATTACGTGTGAACCAGACAGCCAGCGAGGCCAAGCACCTCATCAGCAAAACCAAGAGCCACTACATTACTGAAGGCCGATCACTCCCGCAAGACGTCGCTAGTCAGGTACGAGAATTAATCTCATTTATTTTGCAATATGGTTTTGATAACATTGAATACATAATATTTGATACACTTGGTAATATTTGATTATTGTACTTTTTTTTCAACAGTTATCTAGTCTTGAACTAGAGGCTGAAAGTCTTGTAGCAAAGATGGAGGACGAGCACCAGGAGGCGAAGCGGGCGCGCACCATCCGTTTCGAGTACAATCGAGACGTTGAGTCGGTACAAGCCTGGATTCAGGCAGCGGAAGCCAAGGTGCAGGATAAGAGCGTCGAGCCACACAAACTAAAAGAGTTCTTGCAGGAAATCCATTGCGAAATCGGAAGTGTGACGGACCAGTTGGAGCGATTGACTCGCCATGGACACATGATCTGTCAACGAACCAGCAATCAGGGCGAGCGGGAACTGGTGGCCACCACCATTACCTCTCTCACTGAACAGCTCCAGCAAGTCAAGAATTGGCTGGAAGACAAGAAAGCGCAGGTGGGAGACTCCCTGGAATCATGGCAGCTCTTCATCCAGCTGTACAACTCACTGCGCAGCTGGGTGGAGAGGCAACGTAACTTCCTTTCAGAACCTCTCAAATTCGCCACCTTACCTGAGGCTCGCGGAAAGCTCCAGGAATACGCCGTGAGTATACTTACCGAGCCGCATATATTTTCTTTTATGATATTGATGTCTGTATGTCTGTATTTGTCTTGTCATATAGCAGAAGCTGACCTGGCGGGGATGTGTCCTTCTATCTTTTAGGTCGCCGTGAAGGACTGCAAGTGGGCCAACAAGCAGGCTATGGAGATGACCGCTGAATTAGCGAAAATTGGCCAATGTTCAGATGTGGGCCCACTTACGGATAAGCAGGCAGAGATGGAACAAGAGAAGGTTGAGATGGAAAGCAACCTGAAGGAAGTTATGGCGCTGCTACAGGAAATGGCAGAAGAGTGGGAGCAATGTGAGCGTAAGTCTAAAGATGTGGCGGGATGGATTGAAAAGACGCGACAGTCGCTAGATAACCCACAAAACAAGAAACGCTCACTACGCGACCAGCTGGCCTCCAGGGAGAAGGTATTGGCTGATGTCTCTATACAGAAGACAAAGTTGGTGATGGCGATGGAGAAACTACAGGTCCACTTCCGTGACCGTATGTGTGCCGAGGCCCAGGTGTCCCACGAGAACGAGCAGCTGCAAAGGCGCCTAGAGGAGCTGCAGGTGACGGTGAAGGAGGACTGTCGGACCCTGGAGGCGTGCGTGCATCAGATGGACGCTTACCAACAGGTGAGTCTTGCTTCATACTGTATCATGGGCTACGATTTGCTTTAGCGACATTCAGTCACCCAAGCAATACTTCATGAGTTATATACCGTAGCCCATGATGTTTAGTGACGCTAGCTAACTGCTTCCCTTCCTCTGCTCTGCCACAGGAAATCCAGCGCCTCCGTCAGCAAATGGTTGGGGTGGAGCAGCAGCTGCGCATCGTGTCCAGCCCCACCTACAGCCCACGCGACCGGGACAAGGCAGTAGCCGAGCAGAACGTAAGTGTGGCCTCGCTCACCCCTGACCCTTGGTGGCTAACTAACAGAACAGTGTGACCGTAACCCACTCACTCACCAATCTAAAGCGTTCAGTGTATTACGCTGTCTCAGATTTGTGGTGTGCGAGGCGCCGTCCTGATAGTTCCACCAAGTGATTGTACGTGCATATTAATAGTAACTTGTCACTCGCACTGTCTTGCACTCTGTCAGTCAGCAATATAGTCATTGTGAAGCAGCTGACTTCAGTTTTCATAAAATGATAATACAAAAAATTACCTAACAGTACAGTAGTAGATAGAGAGTAGTTTTAAAGTTCTTAGTTGTGAAATAATGAACTTAGTTGCTGTTCATAATTATAAAATTTATCTTGGTCTTGTAGAAAATGAGGGTAAAAATGTAATTTGTAGTTCCAAGGTGGCTGCTTTCCATTTCTTGTTTCCTGGGTTTAGAAGGAATCCCTAATTCAGCAAATATGGAGTCGGACGTAATGAGCTACGCTACTCACCTTGTCTTGTTCGCTGCTCTCCTGTGTCCCACTCACGTGCGCGCCTGTATGTGTTTGTGTGTGCGTTACGTATACGTGTCCTAACGTGTTTGTGTTTGTACGTTTACCTGTGTGTGTGTGTGTGTGTGTGTGTGTGTGTGTGTTTGTATGTGTTTCTGTCTGTGTGTGTCTGTGACGTCATCCTTGTCCCCTGCTGCCTCCCTCACACCTGTTCCTCGCCACACCCGCTGGGACGCGGCACTCACTCCTCGCCTCGGGCTGTCCCTTCCCTTCTCACTCATACACACACACACACACACACACACACACACACACACACACACACACACACACACACACACACACACACACACACACACACACACATACACACACACACACACACACACACACACACACACACACATACATACACACACATCCACACCCTTCACCACCACAGTGCACCACACCGCGCTACGTCAAACTACATTGTGTCACACCACATATTCACGCACACACACACACACACACACACACACACACACACACACACACACACACACACACACACACACACACACACACACAGACACACACACACACACACACACACACACACACACACACACACACACACACACACACACACCCACAAACACACACACACACACACACACACACACACACACACACACTCACACACACTCACACACACACACTGCTCGCTATCTCAGTGCTGACGTCCTTGGCAGGCTGAGGTTTGCGCCCCGCTCAAGTTGCTAAAAGTTGTCACTATTGAGCGAGCAGTTACTGTCCTCCTTGAGCAAGAGGATGGAGTGTGTGAAAATCACAGCCTTACCTATAGATCGGGTCATATGAGCTCTAAGCTCTCTATGGGATGGTAATGGCTAACAATCACGAGTTCAGCACGTGATCTCAGGACGAATTACACACACACGTTGGTTCTTGCGCCCGAGAACCGATTACATATGCCTCATGATTGAGGTCGGTACAGAATCATGCACAAATTTGTCACTTCCCCGACCTCTGTCCGGGGGTGCGTCTGTGGCTACCCGTGCGAGGCGCCTCAGGAGAGCTTGAATCACCACATCCCCGGTGTCCCAGGCTCTCGTGTGGCGGCTCCCTTAAGGTGCCGCGGTGACAAGTGCTTCCATTCACTGATTTCCAATTACCGTCACATCAATGAGTTTGGGAGCACTTTTCACCTGGTACTTCGACGCTCCTGATGGAGGACAGGTGTGAGAAGAGTGCCTGATGGTGTTGCCCTCTCACCTCTATTAATACTTTTAAAGCTCTACTAAATCTTGAATAACATTAGTGTAGTGTTGAATTTTTAACACCCTCTTTACATGACTAAATTTATTCTACACTTTTGATATATACCATGTTGAAATATTGATGACTTCTTTTATGACACATGAATTCAATATATGACTGCCAGCTTATATAGACTAATGAGGTAAAGGGTTAGCTAACCCAGCACATATGAGTCGCCCCTCGCGCAACAGGTAATGTAAAAAAAAATAAATAAATTAATTAATTAATTAAAACTGCTTTAATTGAGTTTAGGTTTCTGAAGCATTGGCACTCAATACCACTCACAGGCCTGCCGAGAGAGGATCAAAGCCATTCAGTGCAAGATCAGTGCGCGGAATGAGCGTATTAAACTCCTTAACCAGCGGGGCACTCCTGACACTGCAGCACTTGACACTTCGTAGGATGCCTTCTTCCTTTTTCCCGCCACCCACCATCCTAACTGTTGTCCTTCACTGTGGTGCTTCCCTCCTCCGAGTAGGGAACAGGGAAATGAAACGCAGCCTTAATATACATTCCATAGGCCACCTCAGCACTGTCATAGCTATCATACAATTTGCTTCCTTGTCATCCAATCCTTTTAACACATGATAAACATTGTTGTATGCAATGCTTGTGTGTCTGCAATCCACTCACAGTGCCACTCTTCTTTGCCGGGACTGCATACCACAGGTGCACCAGGGCCAGTGTGAGTCTCATGAACGACTCATTGCTCAGCTCACCGAACGAATCTACCAGATTGACCCCTGTGCGGTGATTCCGACCGAGATAACTCTAGAAACGACCGAAACGAGCACTCTGGCTTCAACGCTTGATACAGGCAGCAGGGAGGAGGTGCAGGATCTCCCCCCTGAGCCTAGCACTGACTCTGATGTCCAGGTCATGATCACCCGTGAGCTGCCCACCAGTGACGCTGATGGTCTGGACTCGGAGGTGAACACCTTGATGGACCCCAACATGAAGAACATGCAGCAACACCGTAGCACCATGCTTGCCACACCTGATGCAGGGATTCAACTCACCTGGGCAGATGTTGCTGCTGGTCGAAGAAGTCCTGGACTATTTGGTCAAGTGTGTTATGAAGACGTAAACATGCCCCAAGTTTTGTCTACGCAACAGGAAGTCATAGAAACTGAAACAAAGTCAGAACCAGTTTTAGTACCTACAACACCAGCCCTCAGTGGAGAACCAGCAAGAGAGGAGAGCATCATCATGGAAACAGGTGCTGACGCTACCACCATTGAGGACCCCGTCACCAGCACAGTCCAAACTGCTGGATCCTCTCACAAAGATGAAAAACAAATTCGTGATAATAAAAATCGCCAGCAACAGTTTTCCAAGACTCCAAGATCACCCAGCTTTGAACAAGATGGCAAGACTCAAAAACGAAGCCAACCACGTGACCGCAGGTACCGTAAAAAGCAACAGGAACAGCAGCCTGAGGCATCGAGCTCTACAGATGCTCAGGAGGAGGTTTATTACGATGCCCCAAGTCGAAGAAACAGCCAAAAGATGAGCCCCAAGAGAGCCACTTACACCAAGCCCAGACCAAGTCCCCGCGAGAGTCCTAAAGACACACCAATGGTAACTCCAAAAACAAGCCCAACTGAGAGTCCTAAATCAAGCCCCCAAGTTGAGCGTCGGGATAGCCCGAGGGCCATTAAGCCGGAGTTTGAAGAGCAGCCTCAGCCTACAAGCGAGGAAGTTAGACATCAAAGGGGACCTGATCCTTTGACCTGGGACGGCAAGAAGACTTATGCGGAGATTCTGAAGGGCAGCCAAGAAAGAAGAGCACGTAGGGAGAAACAGCCTGGCACGGAAGCCCTGCCGCCGCCACCACCACAATACATATCAGGCGAGGTGGGCCTGCAGTCTACATATGTGGAAATGTCCACCCAAGCCTCTGAGCTGCTCGAGGAAACTTCTGTCACCACAGTGACTGACTCTGTGCCTCCCCTCGTTGAGAGTTCAGAGTGTTTCGAGACTCATCAACAGGAGTACAAGACGTCTGAAATATCACCTGTAGTCGAAGAGGCTCCACTGCCACCACCACCACCACCACCACAACCCGTCACTCAGCAAATACAGGAGGAAGCACCGGAAGCACCGGTTGTCATGCCACCATTTACAGCTTATTTGGAGCACAGCAACTTCATGCCTGAGAATGTGGATATTACCCAGAGTCATGAGCAAGGGTACCAACAAAGTGTGAACATGTCTATGTTCCACCCTGGCTACCCTGTGGAGGCACAGGGAATGCAGGGCCCTGTGCACACTCTTGAGAGCCCTATGCAAAGCCTCGTTATGAGCGGCAGCATTGACACCATGAGCTACTACCCCGGGATGAGCCAGTATTCTGGCGCTACTTCCTACATTCCGGAGGGCTTTGCTGCCTACAGCCAGGGTGGCGAGTTCCCACAGCCAAGCGAGAACAACACTGAGTTTACAATGATTAGTAGCGAGCAGCAACAACAACACATGGCAGAAGAGACATCCATCATTAGTATGGTGCCCGCACAGTCTCAGGTGACTCCCCCAATGATGACGCCGCCAGAAACTCCAGACCAGTATCAGGAAGAGGAAGAAGAGGAGGAGGAAGAAAATCTAGTTTGTGACGAGCCGATGGAAGTCTCCTCCGTCGTTTTTGAACAATCCCACCAACCATCAAGTGAAGTTCCTACCGAAATGTCTCCTGAACTGAGAACACACACCGACGAAGGGCTTCATGCACCCCCCAGCATGGAGATCATCGATAAACCTAAACTGTCATATGCACAAATTCTAGCAATGGGCTTGAAGGCTGCTCCCTCAGCCGTTGTCACCCATACCTATGGAGCACTCAGGTCGGTGATGTCCTATGTTAAGGGCCCTGTGGCTCGAAACGAAGGGCCAAAGCCTGAACTCGGAGAAAAGCCCGTTGAGCCGCTACCAAGACCACCCGTCAGGCAGGAGAAGTCCGCAAGGCAGGAGAAGCCCGCCAAACAGGAGAAGCCCACCAAGCAGGAGAAGCCCGCCAGACAGGAGAAGGCCGCGAAGCAGGAGAAGCCCGCTACATATGTACTCACGGACCAAGACAGATCGAGAGGAAAGAAGAGATCACTTGAGCCTAAAATAGAAGTCACATTGCCGAAAGAGCCTGAAGAGCCGCGGAAGGAAAAAGACCCATTGCAGGCAGAGACCTATATTCCTGGACTGGTATTCAAGGCGGCCTCGTCAGATCGTCGATCTCGCTCCAAGAGTGCACGAAGAAAGAAGCGAGAAGGTTCTCAGCACGCTGAAGAACTACCCAGGGACACAGAGACATCTCAGCTTGAAGCCGGAAAGAAGGAATCGACTAAGAAAACAGACAAGAACCCGAAAGTGAAGATTCCTAAACTAGACCATAGCGTGATTCCCGCCTTGAAGGAAGGCAAGGTTCAACCCAAAGTATATGAGGCACAATTACCATCATCTCCTCAGGAGGCACAGGTGCAGAAAGCCGCTTCTCCTCTTCCCGTTGAAGACAAAGCATCTGGCACACCAAAGCGGAGTCACCTTCCAAAGACACCACAAACTGACCCTAAAGATAAAAAGGAGGAGAAAATTGAAATTGAAAAAGTTTTTGTAGCCATGGTACCTGAAGGATCTAAAGCAGAAACATCTAAAGCTCCTGAAACAGAAGAAAAACGCAAGAAGAAGAAGAAACGTGCCGTAACCAATCCAGAAGAGCATGAAGATGAACTAGAAAAGGCACTTAGGGAAATTGAAGAAATGGAAAGAAGCGGGAAGCTGCAGCCTCCAGCTGCGGCTAAGCCAGTGACAGGAGAAGAAGATAAAACAAAAAGACGAGGTTTCAAAAGGGCCAAGAAAGCAGAGCGTCCTCCTACCCCTAAGCCTATGACGCAACCTTCCCAAGGTAGTGATACAAGCCCAGAAAATGTAGAAGCAGTTACGAAATCTCACAAGACAGAAAAGAAAAAGACTCCAAAGAACAAATCCATGGAAACAGATAAGAGTTCTGCAGAAGTCAAGGGAACCAAAAGGTCTACTGTTCAGAAAGGAGACATGCGTGAACCCCTAGCTGGTCCCATCAGCCAAACTGTGCACACTCTGGCAGACGAGCACAAAGAAACCACTGTTGAAGTGAGATCAGAGACTCCCGCGAAACCTGTTGTTGTATCAGTACCTGAGCAAGTGGCTGCGCCCTCTAACCAGTCCCCTGATGTCTCTTCTGCTCCTCTTGCTAACCCCACAGTCCCCTTGTGCCTTGTAACACCAATAACACCAGAAACTGCTTGTGTCCCCGCTCTAGACTTGGCTAAGTCACGCCCCGAAAATCTCTCCGATAGTTATTGTAGCCTGGAAGATGTTGCCACAGATGAAGTTGTTATCCATAAAGTGTCTGATAAGATCCCTGCTGTGGATTCCGGGCCCTTGATGGAGACAGAGGAGACTATAGTTTCCATATGTGGGCAAAAAAATCAACCTTTCCTCGGGAGTAACCTCGATGTTGGTCAGGATGCGCCTTCCAATCTACAAGATATGACGCCAGCCTTAGAGCCCCTCGCTGATACCGGAAAGAAAGCGTCCCTTGAAGAGGACTTGGTTGGGAAGATAATAAAACCTTCTGAACTTGAACCCATTAAACCAAAGGAAGGAGAGGAAGTATCGAATAAGAAGGATGTTAAAGAAAAAAATCGGGAAACACATGAAGTGAATAGCTCCACAACAAAGGTTTACAAGATCATTAGACGAAGAGTGATCAAGAAAATCATTATGGTTGATGGCAAGCCAGTGGAGACAGAGGAAGTAATCGAAGAACCAGAAGAGGTGACTGAAGAAATGTTGCAGAACCTTCCAGCTGATTCTTTCATTACTGAGACAGTCACAGAGCCTGAGGTGACAACAGTCCACAAAATTATTAGACGAAAAGTGATCAAGAAGATCATTATGGTTGATGGCAAGCCAGTGGAGACAGAGGAAGTAATAGAAGAACCAGAAGAGGTGACTGAAGAAATGTTGCAGAACCTTCCAGCTGATTCTGTTATTACTGAGACAGTTACAAAGCCTGAGGTGACAACAGTCCACAAGATTATTAGACGAAGAGTGATCAAGAAGATTGTAATCATTGATGGCAAGCCAGTGGAGACAGAGGAAGTAATAGAAGAACCAGAAGAGGTGACTGAAGAAATGTTGCAGAACCTTCCAGCTGATTCTGTTATTACTGAGACAGTAACAGAGCCTGATGTGACAGTACATAAAGTCATTAAAAGAAGAGTGATCAAGAAGATCATTATGGTTGATGGCAAGCCAGTGGAGACAGAGGAAGTTATAGACGAACCAGTAGAGGTGACTGAAGAAATGTTGCAGAACCTTCCAGCTGATTCTGTTACCACTGAGACTGTCACAGACCTTGTGACGACAACAGTTCACAAGATTATTAGACGAAGAGTAATCAAGAAGATCATTATGGTTGATGGCAAGCCAGTGGAGACAGAGGAGGTAATAGAAGAGCCAGAAGAGGTGACTGAAGAAATGTTGCAGAACCTTCCAGCTGATTCTGTTATTACTGAGACAGTCACAAAGCCAATTACATCAATACATGTGGTTGGTAGTGAGCCAGTGAACACCAAAGAAGTAAGGGAGAATTGGGATGTAATGAGAGAAGTTCTGGAGCCGAAGGTGGTGAGTGAGAAGGAACTGAAAGGCCTAGACATTAGTCTCGACGCTGGTGAAGCTCACATACAGCCGAAAGACACTGTTGGGCACAAAGACATTCAAAACCAAGAAGCTAAAATGGTAACGATCGAACCTAAAATTATTAACGAAATTGAAGAGCCTACTTTTGAGAGAAACAGAGTCTCCAACAAAGTGACTGAGAAGGACATCAATTCATCAGAAGCTGCCACCTACCATCTCCCAGAACAAAGTATAGTAAAGCTGTCAACACCTGAATCTTCACCTACTCTACCTCCCGCTGAGTTGATAGCTGAGAGACCACCTAGAAAAAGTGGAAATTATTCACTCAGTTTATATTCAGAAAAATGCACCATTATTCGGAAAAAAATTATAAAGATTATTATTGTGATTGACGGAAAATCAGTGGAGACGGAGAAAGTCCTAGAGGAGCCAGAAGAAGTCACTGATGAAGTTTTGCAAAATCTCCCATGTGGCTCTATTATCACGAAATCAGTTACAGAGCCTAAGGTGATCACAGTTTACAGGATAATTAAAAGAAAAGTAATCAAGAAAATTATAATTATTAACAGCATCCCAGTGGAGACAGAGGAGGTGATAGAAGAGCCAGAACAGGTGACTGAAGAATTGTTGAAGAACCTCCCAGCTGATTCTATTGTCATTGAAACTATAACAAAACCTGAAAGGTCCATTTATAATGTGATCAATGACAGATCACTTCAAAAAGGAGTGATAGAAGAGTCAAAAGTAACTGAAGAGGTTTTGCAAACTCTTCCATCTAGTTCTACTAATACAGAGACAATCACAGAGCCTGAGGTGACAGCTACCCAAAAGATCATTAGAAATCGAGTGATCAAGAAGACAATGATGGTTGATGGCAAGCCAGTGGAGACGGAGGAAGTGATTGAGGAGCCAGAGGATGAGGTGGATTCAGCTTTGAGAATAATTGCTTCTGAGGTTGCTAGGGAGGCCATAGCAGCGGAACACGACACTTTTCCAGTGGAGGAAATTGTTCATACTGCTGGTGAGGAAAGGTTGCATGTTGGTGGAGATGAAGGTCACAGCACTGAGGTGAGGGCAGGACACACTGGGACAGACGAGATGCTTAAAGAGCCACTCCACCGAGAAGTAGTGCCCTTGGCCCCTGCCTTTGCTCTGCCTCTGCCAGATCACGCGAATGACTGGATGGAATTGATTGAGGGAGGAGGATTTACACTTGACGACGAAGACGAGGAGCTGCCAGTGAGTCATGAATCACTGGTTCCGTCTGAGCCATCTGCAGCCTTCCAGACTCCAGTAATGGAAGCCTTACCTATTCAAGACAACGTCATGCCACTACAGAAGGGAGGTGGAGAAAGTGAAGGCGTGATGTTGGCAGTACGTGATGGTAATATTCAGGAACCTCCCAATATTCCCGAGTCCCGCTCTGGATCTCTCAGCCAACCAGCCTTCGGTCTCGTTCTACCTGATCACGCCAATGATTGGCTGGAAATCCTCGAGAGTGGCGGGTTCACGCTTGATAGTGAAGATGAGGTTGAAACGGAGGCTTCTACATCTGTTGAAAATACCATTTTACTTGCTGAGCAGGGTCTAACATCTTCATTAAGTCAGACAATTACTAGGGATATTCCTACACCTGAAGAAACTCTTGTTGTTGAAGAGGTTAGCACAGTTAACGAAGAGCTTATCACACCTGTAGATGGTCACATAGCTGCTGAAGGAGTACCTGCACCTGTAATTAGTGAAACACCTGTAGAAGAAACCCCAAATGTTGCATCCAAACCTGAAGAAGCACCAGTCCAGCAAGATTCAGCAGCACCTCAGGAGAGGCCTGCCTTCAACCTGCCCGTTCCAGACCATGCCAACGACTGGATGGAAATGGTGTTGGAAGGAGGCTTCTCTCTGGACGATGAGGATGACGAGCCTACAGCTGTCCCTCAAATCCCAGCAGAAGATGGCTGCAGCTTAGCTGCATTACCGGTGGGAAATGCTGAAAAAGTTCAGCCTGAACTGCAAGATATCACTCAATCTTTGACTAAAAAAGAAAATGAAGGAAGAAGCGAATTCACAGCAGTAGAATCACTTCAAGAAAACATCTCACTTTCAGTTAGCATTAAAAACCTGCAGGAGAAGCCTGTTGTGGAAACAGATGACACAGTGCTCACAACCGCAACAACGGAAGAGATTGTCACTGCTGCAGAGACACCAGCTGTGCCGCCTGTGTTCGCCCTCCCAATCCCTGACCACGCCAACGACTTTCTGGAAATAATCGAAAGCGGGGGCTTCACTTTAGACTCTGAGTCTGAGGAAGAGATTGTCACTGCCGCAGAGACACCAGCTGTGCCGCCTGTGTTCGCCCTCCCAATCCCTGACCACGCCAACGACTTTCTGGAAATAATCGAAGGCGGGGGCTTTACTTTAGACTCCGAGTCTGAGGAAGAGATTGTCACTGCCGCAGAGACACCAGCTGTGCCGCCTGTGTTCGCCCTTCCAATCCCTGACCACGCCAATGACTTTCTGGAAATAATCGAAGGCGGGGGCTTCACTTTAGACTCGGAGTCTGAGGAGGAGGAGAGCAGTAAAATCCTCACAGAGCCCGTCCAAGTAATGGTAAGTGAGGACAAAATACTTCAAGAAGATTCAGCGGAAGTACAAATAACACAGCCAGAGGAACAAAGCGAAAAAGGAATTAAGCCATTTTCATATGCCTCTGTCCTCGTGGCCACCAATGTATCCACCTCAGAGGAGCCTACAGCTGATCCTAAAAAGCCATGCCAGTACCGGGAGGCCACAGCAACAGTCACTGCCAGTCCCCCACCCTCTATGTCTTCTACCCAAGAAACGAAGAAGGACGCAGATGGCTTTGAGGAGTTCCAGTCAAAGAACAAGAGACATCGCAAGAAAGGAGGAAATGAAGTTGAACACGAAATTCCAGCTAATAGCTCCTCTACCCCAGTCGCTCCTGAAGGAAAGGTGCCTCTGGACCAGTCAGCGAAAATCCCAGACACAGCCATCAACTCATCTCCATTCAAAGCTGAACAGAAAGGAACCGTTAAATCCGATGGCGATGCTTCACATGAGAAACGGTTGGAAGAGGAGAAAGTTACCAAAGCTCCCAAGGGTGTGAGTCAACCACGCCCTGAGGTTCAATCTCATCATTCTAAGAAGGCTGAGAAGAAGAGGAAAAAGAAACCTGCAGTGAAAGAGGAAATAGAGCACTCAAAGAAAATAGTACAAGCAACATCGAAACAGAAAAAGGAAAATGTCGACGAGGCAAAAAAGACCAAAATGTTTGAGTTTACCAGTATAGAGACTGAGTTCGCTAATGTAACCATGGAAACATCAGTTGAAAAACCAAGTGAAAAATCACCTTTAAAGGACAAGAAGCTTAATGTAGAAGGTCAGACTCAGATCACTGACTCAAACGTTGCCACAGTGCAACTCCAAGTCGATGTTCCCAATGAGAGAGAAAAAAGCCCACCAACTGAAAGCGTAGACACAGGAGCCAGTGTAGCTCAAGGCAGCTCTGAGGGCTTCATGACCAGTCTACTGTCAGTCACTCCAATCTCCCAGCGTCCTACGAGCCCCATGTATGACCCCAATGAAATAGTTTTAATTCCACAATGGATGCGGCGGCAGAGACCAATAACACGCACTTCCAGCACCGACAACACGATCACCACACCCCTTGAGGAACGGAAGAGACTATTCAAGACGAAGAGCGCCCCACTGGAGAGGACGAGTGCAGCCACAACCATGGATATAAACACTACCATGGAGGATGACGATGGTTCATGTCCATTGGTTTCTGGCGAAGAATACTACAAAAATAAAAAGAAGAGGCCAAAGAGAGCCAAAGGCAGAAAGGGAGAAGACAGGGATCAGGATAGAGGAAGTAAATGCTATGAAGACGCAGGTATGGAAAATGAGGCTGAAGAGAAAGATGAATATATGTACCAAGGATCTGAAGATAAGGGTAGTGTGCACTCTGAGACGGATGATGCCTGTCCCACTCTCAGTGAACGGGAACAAGTGACTGCTTATGATTCTGTAAAAGAGCAAGAACTGGTGTCAAAAGAAGAGAAAGATGCAGAGGAAAGATCTGGTGATAGCCTTCCATCTGATAATGAATCTGAAGGAGTAAATGAAGATACTACAGTAAAATCTGAAATTATGGAGGCTGAATTACAAAAACTATCGGAGAATGTGCTTCCAGAACTACCTCAGGAAATTGCTGTAGCTGCATCTGACCATAGCAATCCTTCAGCGAGTCCTAAGGAGTTTGAGATCATTCCTTTACCAAGAATAAAAACAACGGTGGAAGGAGAAGATATTTACGATGGATTAATTGTAACAGAAACTGATTTGCTACAAGAACAAGCAAAAGAAATTCCAGTGAAAGATTTTGACTTAGATCCAGGATGTGTTGTTCTTGAAAAGAAAGTTCCCAGCAAGGAGAAAGCTGTTGGATTGGAAAAAATTGCTCCGAATTTCGAAGAAGCTCTGCAGGAAGCCATGAAACCGATGGTAAACGAAACTAGTAAAGTAGCAGTAGCTCAGTCTTCCGGTGGGTCTGTGTCTGACAACACTGATGACTGGCTTCATGTTACTAAGGAGACAGAACTTCCCTCTGCTGCCGTTGCTGGGGTAGATGATGGCAGCCTCACTAAGGAGGTAGTGCACTTCGAAGACCAGGAGGGCTTGACCATCGAGGAAATCAGTTCCATCATAACAGAGGATAAATCAATGGAATCCCTTGAAATAACACCCAACGAGGGCGAGCCACCTCTGCTGCCCAGTGACGGGCCAGGGGACGGTGGCACCCTGCCTCAGTACGGATCTCAGTCAGAAGAAGATTCCGGAGTGAGTATCACAGGGGGATCCGAGCCGTCATCTTACGCCAGTATCCTCGTTCACGCGCCAGCCATCATTGTGGAAGAGCCGCCAGAGGAGACCAAAAAGCCATATGTATACCGCAATCCAACTCTGGTGGAGGTGGAAGAGCCGTCAATGGAAGTCATACAATTTACCAAGGTGGATGAAGAGGGATTCACTGAGTTCGTCTCCAAGAAGGAAAAGTTCAGGAGAAAGACTCATAGCACATCAGCTGTGACGGAAGAAATAGAGGAAGCTGTGCAATCCGTTGTAGAGGAGATTAAAAAGAAGGATCCCGCCAAGCTGACTAGGGAGGAGGTCCTTGAAGCACTGTGTGCCGATACTGATAGAGCTGAAAATGATGATGAAATCAGCCTTGTTGAGGTGCTGCGGCCCAAGAGAAATAAGTCCAGGCAAAGGTCCAGATCCAAGAGGTCATCTAAACTATCAGAATCAGAAAAAGAAATAGACGAAATTGCGGCAGCCATTGAGAGAGGAGAGACTCCGCCCAGGCCCAAAGATGTTGTAGAATACGAGCACAAACTCTTTGCTGCATTTTACTTGGGCTCTGAGCTGTGGTACGATGTGTTCGGCATTAAAGATGCTGAGTTATACTACCAGAAATACATCCTAGAGATGCAGCGAGAGGAGAATGAAATTGCAGATGAACAGGAGCCAGAAGTGATAGACATGCCAGAGCAGGTGAAGATGCAATCTGTACCTCTGGATTCATATTCTGAACCTCTCATTTCTCCTGACAATGATAAGTTAGCTCCAAGCACATCTGCCTCATCGTTAGCAGAGAAGGATGCAAAACCACCAACGAGAGAAAATGTTGAACTGGTAGAAATCAGCACTTCGTTAACAATATTACCTGACACCGTGTTGAAAGAAAGTCCATCTACCGTGGAATTGGTATCTCCAACGCCTGTGCCTCTTCCAGTACCAGTTGATGGTGATTCTTCCAATTATGACATGAACATGATAATAGAAGCAGAAACTCGCTACTATGAGTATATTGCGCAACTACAATTGGCAGCTTCTGATACAGAAGAAATGAAGACCTCTGATGACCAGAAGTCCCTCACGCAAGTGCCTGTTACTGCCGCAGTGGTGGTCACAGATGACCAGACTTCAAGTCCTTACAAAACTGTGATATGTGATGATAGTAAAGTACTTAAAAAAGAAACTGTGATAAACGCAAGTCACATACTTACAAAAACTGTGATAGATACTCATAAGGTTGTCGAAGACAGCATTGTGATAGGAAAATCAGGGATGGAAGAAGCTGTGTCACAACCTGCCTCGCCAGCTACTGATGAAACACTACGTGAAATATCAGACAATGTGCCAGTCACACAGAAGCCTGAGGATCTGCGCCAAGAATGTATGGGTGAAGTAGCTAAGTATACATGCTTCTCTGTAGACGAGGTGCCCAAACCTGAAGCTCAGGTAACAGTGGAAGTTGATAATGAAGTAACACTTTCTGATGAAAACAAAAGTTTACAAGTTGTCTTGACAAGTGAGAAATACGAAGATGAAGCCTTAATTTGTGGCAAAAATGAGCATTTACATACATGTGAAACTTCATTGGCGTCCATTCCATGCATTCAAGGCCTTGATTATATGTCAGGCCCGACCTATGACATGTCCACCATACAAACGGCCGAGGCAGAGTACCAGAAATACCTCGCTTGTGAGTCCCAAACAGCATCATGGGCAGATGTCGTGGCCCACGGCAAGCCCACAACCATCACAGAAGCCAATGAAGAGTTTTCCAAGGACCCTGACGATGATAAATCTTTCATTTTGTATCAGACTAAGACGATCAAGGTTTTACTTCCCGAGGACGAGCCGACCAAGCCCCAGGTGCCTTGCTTCGTTGACGAAGAAGGTTTCACTGAGTTCGTCTCTAAACATGAGCTCCGCCGCCGCCTCCGATCGTCATGCTCGGAACAATCAGAAGATGTGAAAGACGTTGTGCCTTATGTTCCAAGAATAGAGTTGCCTGAAGTTGAAATTGTAGAAGAAAACCAGCACGTAGAAACTGAAAAAGAGCCTGCTTCACAATATGAGCCGGAAGCACTTGAGGAGAGCATGGTGGAGACCGTAGAAATTAAAGTAAGACACCGAAGACGGACTGACAGCCACCGAAGGAGTCAACGTGGTCGTGTCTCTGCAGCCGAGAAAGAGGTAGACGAAATTCTTCGTCAGATGAGCCGTGAAGATGTATTGCAAAAGTATGCAAATTCCGATTCAATTCGGTATGATAAATGGCAGATAGAGGATAGTGAACGGATATATAATGAAATGCTGGCAGGAGAAGCCTCACCTCGGACTGTTGCTCTTGTTCTCGAGTCTGTGCCACCCAAAGGAGATGCAGTACCAATCCGGACACAAGAAGAGTGCATTGCTTACCCCCCCGCATCCAGTGACACCCTGCCTTCGGCTTCCCTCACACCTTCTCTTCTTACAACTAACAATGCCTTTGAACTAACTTACTCCCCTTCATATGACATGGCTGCAATTAATGAAGCAGAATGTATATACTACCAACACCAAACACACAGTAGTCTTGTTCAGAATGACGTGTCAGTGGTGGAGGAAGTGTTAGGTCCAAGAGCAGAAACTGAGATACCTGATATATTAACAATTGGAGGTAAAACTCTTGAACACGTAGACGCTATGCTAGATAAATCCAGCCCACCAGAGCCAGTGGCCTCAATGAAGGCAGAGACTCCTGCTACTTTATCTAAGCAAAGCCATACCAGCAAACAGCTGTATGATACCAAAGCTAACACCAAGACGAAAACTGAGACTATCTCACATTCTGAAATTCTTGATACTATGCCTGAGACACAGGTTATCATGAAAGAAACTGCTGCTACTATGCAAGACAAAGAGGTCCTCAGCCTGACTAAGGATCCTGTTACTGTCGGTGAATCAGACGCACTTGATGAAACTTACCCTACCATGCCTGAAATGCATGTTGTTAGCACAATGGAGACTATGGTTACTGTGGATAGACAAGAGACTGTTAACCTGACAGAGGCTCCTGATACTGCCAAATCAGATGTTTCCAGCCCAGTAAAGGCCCCTGTTGCTGTGGTTGAACCACAGGCTTCCAGCCCAGTAAAGACCCCTGTTGCTGTGGTTGAACCACAGGCTTCCAGCCCAGTAAAGGCTGCTGTTGCTGTGGTTGAACCACAGGCTTCCAGTCCAGTAAAGGCTCCTGTTGCTGTGGTTGAACCACTGGCTTCCAGTTTAGTAAAAGCTCCTGTTGCTGTGGTTGAACCACAGGCTTCCAGCCCAGTAAAGGCTGCTGTTGCTGTGGTTGAACCACAGGCTTCCAGCCCAGTAAAGGCTCCTGATGCTGTGGTTGAACCACAGGCTTCCAGTCCAGTAAAGGCTCCTGATGCTGTGGTTGAACCACAGGCTTCCAGCCCAGTAAAGGCTCCTGATGCTGTGGTTGAACCACAGGCTTCCAGCCCAGTAAAGGGTCCTGATGCTGTGGTTGAACCACAGGCTTCTAGCCCAGTAAAGGCCCCTGATGCTGTGGTTGAACCACAGGCTTCCAGCCCAGTAAAGGCTCCTGATGCTGTGGTTGAACCACAGGCTTCTAGCCCAGTAAAGGCTCCTGATGCTGTGGTTGAACCACAGGCTTCTAGCCCAGTAAAGGCCCCTGATGCTGTGGTTGAACCACAGGCTTCCAGTCCAGTAAAGGCTCCTGATGCTGTGGTTGAACCACAGGCTTCCAGTCCAGTAAAGGCTCCTGATGTTGTGGTTGAACCACAGGCTTCCAGTCCAGTAAAGGCTCCTGATGCTGTGGTTGAACCACAGGCTTCCAGCCCAGTAAAGGCCCCTGATGCTGTGGTTAAACCACAGGCTTCCAGCCCAGTAAAGGCCCCTGATGCTGTGGTTGAACTTAACAAGAAGCAACACAATGAATCCAAGGAAATACCTGTTGATCCTCCTCAAGAATTACCAACACCAGGTCATCCTTCACATGATGAAGACCTGTTGACCGTAGAAGTAGCAGGTTCACCTTTGATATATGACATGCCTGCCCTTGCTGAAGCAGAGTCTAGGTATTATGCATCCCTTGCATGTAATCAGCTGAGAGACAGAGAAAATGTGGAAGTTCTCGATAACAGTCTAGAGTCATCTGCAATTATTGATGTAGATGTTCATCTTGTTAGTGAACACACTGTTATATCAACACCCAAAGAATCTTCTGCTGACATGGAACCAATAGTGTCAGAAATTAATAAGAAGTCACCAATAGTGACAAAGGAGATTGTTCCAACAGAAATTCAGTTGTATGATTACAACAGTATGCAAAGGGCTGAAGCTGAACATCAGGAATATTTGGCTCAATGCCCCCCTACTGATGCATCAAGAGAGGGGGTGATAATAGCTGAAAAACAAGAAGTAAAGGATGTGAATGAGAAAGAAACGTATGATCCAGATTCTGTAATACAAGAAGAGCCATTGTTTGGGAAATATGACATGAACGCAATGGAGTTAGCCGAGACAAAATATCAAGAGTATCTGGCTCAACAGAGAAGAACTGCTTCCTGGGCACATGTTGTATCTCATGCAATGCCAGTAGAAATTGAAGAGGAAAAAGAAGAGCCAATTGATGAGAAATCTTTCATTCTGTATCACACGAAGAAAGTCCAGGTTGTAGTAAGTGGTGAGGAACCACATAAACCTTCAACTCCTCCTGTGGTGGATGATGAAGGTTTTACTGAATTTGTCTCTAAACAGGAGCGTCGTAGAAGGCTACGGTCATCCTGTTCTGAGGAACCCGAGGACCATGTGACAGATGTTGTGCCTTATGTACCTAGAATAGAATTATCAGAGGTGAACATTTCAGAAGAGCTTGAATTAACAGGATCTGAACCAAAAACTGTTGATGAAGATTCCTTAAAAGAAATAAAAGATGATGTGGAGAAGCAGTTTACTCCAAAGGAAAAAGACATTAAGAATAAAGAAGTAGCTAGAGAAGCTTCAGATGAGTCAAGGGAAGTCATTACCCCAGTGAAGCATGAGAAAACCCTCAAGTTTACCCGAGAAAAGCACCACAAGCGTCACCGATCTCGTGTGTCAGAAGCTGAGCAAGAAGTGGATGACATCCTGCGCCAGATGGACCGAGAGGAAGTTCTTCAGAAAAACGCCAGCAGTGACTTCTTCCTGTGTAACCAATGGATATTCAACGATGCTGAGAAGAGTTACTTTGAAATGATCGAGCAGCTGAAGAAAGACGATACAAATCTGGTGAGTGAAATTCTGGAGAAAGGAAAGGATGATGATGATGACGATTCTAATGACGGTGGTTACGATTCCCCTCCTGGGCTTCCACCAACTGATAACAATGATGGTCGCTATGCAAGAACGCTTCAGACAGAAATTATACAAGCTAATCCTCCTCATGGTTTAGCCAATTGGACAGATGAAAGCACATACCTCTCTCTAACTTTCCCACCTCTTGACCCTGTAACTGTTGGTAGCACCCCAGGCTCCTCCATGACTCAGACACCAACACACATCCATGACATGACTCAGACACAGACTCCCACTCCCTCCATGAGCAAGATGACCTTGACTGAGATCAGCAAGAAGGCAGCTCCCCCGCAGGCCCCTTATCAAGCCAGTTCAACACTCGCCCACCACATAGAGCACCAGGTGTGATGCCTTTGGCACTGCACGAGAGTGTGTGAAGTATTGTGTCCCTCTCCTTGTATAGATTTTGGTCTTGACTTCCTTCTTGATTGTATTATGGGAATGCTAGATGAATTATTTTAGTATTCCCATAATATTGTGGGCTCCTTCCCACCAATTATCATTTGAATCGTGTGTTTTTCTTTGGTTTTGGCGTCCTAGTTCTTGCTTTGTTTGTTTTCTTCCATGGTAATCTTACATCATTATTTGTGTGCAGTTCTTTTTTCCATTGTGTGAATAGTACAGAGTAGCATGCTCATCCCCTTACTATTAAGTCATAGAAATATCCAAAATTAAGAATGATAGGTGTTATCATATTTAATACAAGTGCAGCAATATATTCTCATGCATAGTACTGTAGATTATGTATTGGTATATAAGAATAGGTTATATTATGTCCACTCTACTAAGAAGAATTGAATTAAGAGATTTTTCAGTTTTATGCACAGCAGCAAAGCAAAGTACAGTAGTAATATTGTAGTTTGTAAAGTGTAGGTGCTAGTTTTGGGGAGAGATAGTAGATGTGTGTGCATGTCATGCTTGTATAAAATAGTAGTATTTTTATTGGAAGGCATTTGTGTTGTGTTAAGTTGTCTTTTTTGCAAATCTGTAGTAATAAGCAATGACATTTTACATTGTGTATATCTAGCTTTTATATTTATTTCTATGATAGTTTAATTAATTGTCTTAGGGATGAGTTATTGCTTCACTCTGTTCTGCTACACACTCACTCATCTGATTAAAGATTCTTGTTTCAAGGGAAGTGGAAGCATATTTCAATTTCTTTACAGGAAAGATTCCATCAAACTTTTTTTCCTTTTTTGTCTTAAAGCAATTTTTTGGAGGCTACACTGAAGGGGAAATGTTGAAGTCAGTAAAGTTTCCATCTGGAGTATACTCACAAAAACACTGTTGCATATGTTTACATATTTTTGTTATTTTAGTGAGTGATGCCATGCATGCACCAAGTAAACATACCTTTTTGGTGTCTCATTCTCTTGATAAAATATTGTGACCAATGTTTCTTGTTTAATCATTGATGTTATTACAAAGAGACACTTAAATAATCAGCTATGTTTACTTAAATTCCGTCCTCATTTTGTGTTTTGATTTTCAGCTTTAAATTGGTTATTATTTTATTTTGTTATTTTGCATTGTGATTATCATGATTTCTGTTATTTGTGTGTAAGACTTTTCTTTTGCTTGTTATCAAGAACTAACATTTTGATTTTATATATCAATATCTGAAACTTAACTAATTCATCCTTCCTGTTTTTTGTGAAGCAGATTGAGATCAAGGAGAAGGTCTCTTCAGTTCAAGAAAAACTTCAGAGCTTCCAGGAGCGTCTCCAGAGCCTGGTGGACCATACAGTCCTCCAGCAGCTAACCATCATCCAGGTGAGATAATCAATAAAGGTATCTCAACAGAAGATTTCTCCATCATCAGCAGCAGCAGCAGCCTCTGAGTCCATTGCAGGACAAAGTCCTCTCCCAACTTTCTCCATTCTATTGCCTGTCCATCTATTTCGGGTCGCATATTCACGAATTGCATGCGGGATCCCGTACCAGGCGCGAGGACGGCTGGCTCGCGTCAATTTAAGGAGTAGCTAACCAAATTTTATTTACTAGGCTAAACATATATCATCTCTTCTTCTCTCTCTCTCTCTCTCTCTCTCTCTCTCTCTCTCTCTCTCTCTCTCTCTCTCTCTCTCTCTCTCTCTCTCTCTCTCTCTCTCTCTCTCTCTCACTATTTTTTTTATAACTGTTGTGATGTCTTTTTTTTTCTCTTGTTTTTAACCTAACCTAACCAAACCTGTGTGTGTGTAGGTTTAGGTTAGGTTAGGTTAAAAACACAAAAGAAAAAAACATTAAAAATAATGAGAGAGAGAGAGAGAGAGAGAGATGATATATGTTTAACCTGGTAAATAAAGTTTGGTTAGTTGCTCCTCAAATTGCCGCGCGCCAGCCGTTCTCGCACCTGGTACGGGATCCCACATGCAGTTCGTGAATATGCAACCCGGGTCACCAGAACAAAACTTCCTATATCATCTCTATCTAGTTCTGTGTCTGTCCTGCCTCCTTTTACCATCCCTGGGTTGTCATTCTGTTACTCTAGTTGTCTATCTGTTCAGGGCATGACGTGTCCTGCCCATGTTCACATTTTTCTTTTAATTGTTGTGAATGTGTCTTCGACTTTGGTCTGCTCCCTAATCCACAATGCTCTCATTCTATTTCTCCATTTTATGCCAAACATTATTCTCTCCATTCCTCTTTAGGCACAAGTTTTGGTACCAGGACTTTCTTAAGTTCTAGGTTTTAGATCCGTATGTTAGATATAGTAGAATGCACTTTTGTAATAGTGGAAGATTACTTCTCATACTGTTTTTTTTTTTTTTGCTAAAAGTTTCTCCATCCCATCCTTATTCTTTATTTAATATTTTTTCATGTCCTAGAATTGCAAAAATTTCATTCATGGCCGAGTATATAATTGTTGAACCTCATTTTTGTCTTCTTCATATTCATTTTCAAATCCACTTTCTGGCTTTCCCTGTGTAATTGCAAGACCATCTGCTGTAGTTCGTTTGCAGATTTACTCATCAGAACAATGTCATTGGCAAATCAGAGATTATTTAGGTATTCTACATTAATCATAATTCCTGCGTTTTCCCCATTCTAAATTCTTACAAACTTCCTCTAATGCCGCACTTTCATTTTACCTTTCACCGTTCAATTTTTTTCATGTCCACTTCTTACTTGCCAGTAGTTCAAATTATTCCACTCTGCAAATCCTATGAGCATCACTTCTGTCATTTTATGTATCTATGTATTCCAAAGTTTCTTAATGTTGTCATTTCTACACTCCCTTTCCTGACCTTTGCATTAAAGTCACCTTAGAAAGAGTAGTAGGCTTTTTTCTTTTTCAAACCACTACTCTTTCATTGTAGAACAACACGATACAATATTAAAAAATTACGACCCGGAGGAATCTGGTAGCTCTACCCATCTGTGGGATTCCCTGTCCAGTTTTATGATGCATTACTGACTTTGATGTTTCAATACAGATCATTATTT
>JAPQNM010000005.1:14514214-14564214 GCA_029783475.1 Metacarcinus magister | reverse complement strand
CGTTCAAGCTCCTTAGAAACCAGTGATGTAGAAAACAAACTAGAAACTGTAAATATAAGATCAGCAGAAAAGAACAAATTAAGAACCAGCTTAAGTCAAACAGATCAGGAGAATGATTTTAGTTTGTCTGAAAATATAGTTAACACGTCCACACAGGTTGCAGAGCATGAAAACATCACTACTGTTCGAAAAATTATGAGAAAAAGAATAATAAAGAAAATCATAATAGTAGATGGAAAGCCAGTAGAAACAGAAGAAATAATTGAAGAACCAGAAGATATCACACATAATGTTCTGCAAGGTGAAGCCAAAGGTACACTGGGAGGTGTCATAATGACAATGCAAGAAGGAACAAAAGTTCATAAGATTATCAGACAAAGACTAATAAAAAAGACAAGAATAGTTGATGGCAAGCCAGTGGAGACAGAAGAAGTAATAGAAGAACCAGAAGAGGTGACTGAAGAAATGTTGCAGAACCTTCCAGCTCATTCTTTCATTACTGAGACAGTCACAGAGCCTGAGGTGACAACAATCCACAAGATTATTAGACGAAGAGTGATCAAAAAGATCATTATGGTTGATGGCAAGCCAGTGGAGACAGAGGAAGTAATAGAAGAACCTGAAGAGGTGACTGAAGAAATGTTGCAGAACCTTCCAGCTGATTCTGTAATTACTGAGACAGTCACAGAGCCTGAGGTGACAACAATCCACAAGATTATTAGACGAAGAGTGATCAAGAAGATTGTAATCATTGATGGCAAACCAGTGGAGACAGAGGAAGTAATAGAAGAACCAGAAGAGGTGACTGAAGAAATGTTGCAGAACCTTCCAGCTGATTCTGTTATTACTGAGACAGTCATAGAGCCTGAGGTGACAACAATCAGGAAGATTATTAGACGAAGAGTGATCAAGAAGATTGTAATCATTGATGGCAAGCCAGTGGAGACAGAGGAAGTAATAGAAGAACCAGAAGAGGTGACTGAAGAAATGTTGCAGAACCTTCCAGCTGATTCTGTTATTACTGAGACAGTCACAGAGCCTGAGGTGACAACAATCAGGAAGATTATTAGACGAAGAGTGATCAAGAAGATCATTATGGTTGATGGCAAGCCAGTGGAGACAGAGGAAGTAATAGAAGAACCTGAAGAGGTGACTGAAGAAATGTTGCAGAACCTTCCAGCTGATTCTGTTATTACTGAGACAGTCACAGAGCCTGAGGTGACAACAATCAGGAAGATTATTAGACGAAGAGTGATCAAGAAGATTGTAATCATTGATGGCAAGCCAGTGGAGACAGAGGAAGTAATAGAAGAACCTGAAGAGGTGACTGAAGAAATGTTGCAGAACCTTCCAGCTGATTCTGTTATTACTGAGACAGTCACAGAGCCTAAGGTGACAACAATCAGGAAGATTATTAGACGAAGAGTGATCAAGAAGATTGTAATCATTGATGGCAAGCCAGTGGAGACAGAGGAAGTAATAGAAGAACCAGAAGAGGTGACTGAAGAAATGTTGCAGAACCTTCCAGCTGATTCTGTTATTACTGAGACAGTCACAGAGCCTGAGGTGACAACAGTCCACAAGATTATTAGACGAAGAGTGATCAAGAAGATCATTATGGTTGATGGCAAGCCAGTGGAGACAGAGGAAGTAATAGAAGAACCTGAAGAGGTGACTGAAGAAATGTTGCAGAACCTTCCAGCTGATTCTGTTATTACTGAGACAGTCACAGAGCCTGAGGTGACAACAATCAGGAAGATTATTAGACGAAGAGTGATCAAGAAGATTGTAATCATTGATGGCAAGCCAGTGGAGACAGAGGAAGTAATAGAAGAACCAGAAGAGGTGACTGAAGAAATGTTGCAGAACCTTCCAGCTGATTCTGTTATTACTGAGACATTCACAGAGCCTGAGGTGACAACAGTCCACAAGATTATTAGACGAAGAGTGATCAAGAAGATCATTATGGTTGATGGCAAGCCAGTGGAGACAGAGGAAGTAATAGAAGAACCTGAAGAGGTGACTGAAGAAATGTTGCAGAACCTTCCAGCTGATTCTGTTATTACTGAGACAGTCACAGAGCCTGAAGTGACAACAATCAGGAAGATTATTAGACGAAGAGTGATCAAGAAGATCATTATGGTTGATGGCAAGCCAGTGGAGACAGAAGAAGTAATGGAAGAACCTGAAGAGGTGACTGAAGAAATGTTGCAGAACCTTCCAGCTGATTCTGTTATTACTGAGACAGTCACAGAGCCTGAGGTGACAACAATCCACAAGATTATTAGACGAAGAGTGATCAAGAAGATTGTAATCATTGATGGCAAGCCAGTGGAGACAGAGGAAGTAATAGAAGAACCAGAAGAGGTGACTGAAGAAATGTTGCAGAACCTTCCAGCTGATTCTGTTATTACTGAGACAGTCACAGAGCCTGAGTTGACAACAATCAGGAAGATTATTAGACGAAGAGTGATCAAGAAGATCATTATGGTTGATGGCAAGCCAGTGGAGACAGAGGAAGTAATAGAAGAACCTGAAGAGGTGACTGAAGAAATGTTGCAGAACCTTCCAGCTGATTCTGTTATTACTGAGACATTCACAGAGCCTGAGGTGACAACAGTCCACAAGATTATTAGACGAAGAGTGATCAAGAAGATCATTATGGTTGATGGCAAGCCAGTGGAGACAGAGGAAGTAATAGAAGAACCTGAAGAGGTGACTGAAGAAATGTTGCAGAACCTTCCAGCTGATTCTGTTATTACTGAGACAGTCACAGAGCCTGAGGTGACAACAATCAGGAAGATTATTAGACGAAGAGTGATCAAGAAGATCATTATGGTTGATGGCAAGCCAGTGGAGACAGAAGAAGTAATAGAAGAACCTGAAGAGGTGACTGAAGAAATGTTGCAGAACCTTCCAGCTGATTCTGTTATTACTGAGACAGTCACAGAGCCTGAGGTGACAACAATCAGGAAGATTATTAGACGAAGAGTGATCAAAAAGATTGTAATCATTGATGGCAAGCCAGTGGAGACAGAGGAAGTAATAGAAGAACCAGAAGAGGTGACTGAAGAAATGTTGCAGAACCTTCCAGCTGATTCTTTCATTACTGAGACAGTCACAGAGCCTGAGGTGACAACAGTCCACAAGATTATTAGACGAAGAGTGATCAAGAAGATCATTATGGTTGATGGCAAGCCAGTGGAGACAGAGGAAGTAATAGAAGAACCTGAAGAGATGACTGAAGAAATGTTGCAGAACCTTCCAGCTGATTCTGTTATTACTGAGACAGTCACAGAGCCTGAGGTGACAACAATCCACAAGATTATTAGACGAAGAGTGATCAAGAAGATTGTAATCATTGATGGCAAGCCAGTGGAGACAGAGGAAGTAATAGAAGAACCTGAAGAGGTGACTGAAGAAATGTTGCAGAACCTTCCAGCTGATTCTGTTATTACTGAGACAGTCACAGAGCCTGAGGTGACAACAATCAGGAAGATTATTAGACGAAGAGTGATCAAGAAGATTGTAATCATTGATGGCAAGCCAGTGGAGACAGAGGAAGTAATAGAAGAACCTGAAGAGGTGACTGAAGAAATGTTGCAGAACCTTCCATCTGATTCTGTTATTACTGAGACAGTCACAGAGCCTGAGGTGACAACAATCAGGAAGATTATTAGACGAAGAGTGATCAAGAAGATCATTATGGTTGATGGCAAGCCAGTGGAGACAGAGGAAGTAATAGAAGAACCAGAAGAAGTGACTGAAGAAATGTTGCAGAACCTTCCATCTGATTCTGTTATTACTGAGACAGTCACAGAGCCTGAGGTGACAACAATCAGGAAGATTATTAGACGAAGAGTGATCAAGAAGATCATTATGGTTGATGGCAAGCCAGTGGAGACAGAAGAAGTAATAGAAGAACCTGAAGAGGTGACTGAAGATATGTTGCAGAACCTTCCAGCTGATTCTGTTATTACTGAGACAGTCACAGAGCCTGAGGTGACAACAATCAGGAAGATTATTAGACGAAGAGTGATCAAAAAGATTGTAATCATTGATGGCAAGCCAGTGGAGACAGAGGAAGTAATAGAAGAACCAGAAGAGGTGACTGAAGAAATGTTGCAGAACCTTCCAGCTGATTCTGTTATTACTGAGACATTCACAGAGCCTGAGGTGACAACAGTCCACAAGATTATTAGACGAAGAGTTATCAAGAAGATCATTATGGTTGATGGCAAGCCAGTGGAGACAGAGGAAGTAATAGAAGAACCTGAAGAGATGACTGAAGAAATGTTGCAGAACCTTCCAGCTGATTCTGTTATTACTGAGACAGTCACAGAGCCTGAGGTGACAACAATCCACAAGATTATTAGACGAAGAGTGATCAAGAAGATTGTAATCATTGATGGCAAGCCAGTGGAGACAGAGGAAGTAATAGAAGAACCTGAAGAGGTGACTGAAGAAATGTTGCAGAACCTTCCATCTGATTCTGTTATTACTGAGACAGTCACAGAGCCTGAGGTGACAACAATCAGGAAGATTATTAGACGAAGAGTGATCAAGAAGATTGTAATCATTGATGGCAAGCCAGTGGAGACAGAGGAAGTAATAGAAGAACCTGAAGAGGTGACTGAAGAAATGTTGCAGAACCTTCCAGCTGATTCTTTCATTACTGAGACAGTCACAGAGCCTGAGGTGACAACAATCCACAAGATTATTAGACGAAGAGTGATCAAGAAGATTGTAATCATTGATGGCAAGCCAGTGGAGACAGAGGAAGTAATAGAAGAACCTGAAGAGGTGACTGAAGAAATGTTGCAGAACCTTCCAGCTGATTCTGTTATTACTGAGACAGTCACAGAGCCTGAGGTGACAACAATCAGGAAGATTATTAGACGAAGAGTGATCAAGAAGATTGTAATCATTGATGGCAAGCCAGTGGAGACAGAGGAAGTAATAGAAGAACCTGAAGAGGTGACTGAAGAAATGTTGCAGAACCTTCCAGCTGATTCTGTTATTACTGAGACAGTCACAGAGCCTGAGGTGACAACAATCAGGAAGATTATTAGACGAAGAGTGATCAAGAAGATCATTATGGTTGATGGCAAGCCAGTGGAGACAGAGGAAGTAATAGAAGAACCTGAAGAGGTGACTGAAGAAATGTTGCAGAACCTTCCAGCTGATTCTGTTATTACTGAGACAGTCACAGAGCCTGAGGTGACAACAATCAGGAAGATTATTAGACGAAGAGTGATCAAGAAGATTGTAATCATTGATGGCAAGCCAGTGGAGACAGAGGAAGTAATAGAAGAACCAGAAGAGGTGACTGAAGAAATGTTGCAGAACCTTCCAGCTGATTCTGTTATTACTGAGACAGTCACAGAGCCTGAGGTGACAACAATCAGGAAGATTATTAGACGAAGAGTGATCAAGAAGATCATTATGGTTGATGGCAAGCCAGTGGAAACAGAGGAAGTAATAGAAGAACCTGAAGAGATGACTGAAGAAATGTTGCAGAACCTTCCAGCTGATTCTCTCATTACTGAGTGTGACACTGAACGAGATAGTATCAGAAGGAAGGTAATTAAAAAGACGATGATAATCGATGGTAAGCCTGTGGAGTCTGAGGAAGTGACGGAGGAACCCAGTTTTCTGATGGATAATTCAAGTGCCTTAGGTAGGGGAGCTTGTTCTGGTGTACGTATAGTAAAGAAAAATGTCAAAATAAGGCGATCCTTGCAGATTGTTGATGGAAAGGAAGTCATCACTGAGGACAGAGAGGAAACTCCAGAAGAAGTTCATGAATATGGTGGCTTAATGTCAAACAAACATGTGATTACTGTTCCTATAAGTGAAGGGGTTGAGCCTTTACCTCTTGCCTGCTCTACACTTGCTGATAGTGTCCCAGTGGAGAAAGTAAGAATTTTGAGAAAGTTGAAAATCGTTGATGGGCATCCAATACTTTCTGAAGAAATCCTTGATGATAATCAGTCCTTACCAGATACTGAAGTGACTCAAAGTAAGAACATTAAATGTGTTGTCATTAGAAAGAGAAGGAAAATCATCAAGCGAGTTCAGATAATAAATGGGGAGAGAGTTGAAACTGAGGAAATTGTAGAGGAACCGGAGACAGAATTTGGGGTTCCAGATGATGGGTCTGGAGTAACTTTTACTGAAATAATGAATGAAAAATATTCCCCATCTCATGGTGACATCAGTGAACTGCAAGACACCACATCATTCCCTCAACCTTTAACAGATAGTTTAGATGCCCCAGAGCCGGTAGAAAGGCCCGCTGACAGTTGGAACAAGAATCTTTATCCCATGAAAAATTTGGAGGAAGGTAAACCAGACTGTATTCCAGAAACAGAATGTGAGATACCTGATACAGCAGTGCCAGATACAGGTCCAGAAATTAATGTTACCATTAAGCCTTTCCCTTCCTTAGTCGAGGACATTCCTCTTCCTTCAGGAATAGATGATAAACCAAGAGATGCTGAGACAGATAACAGTAGCTTGTTTCCAACTGATGTGTACCAAGAAACTTTACAATCTAAAGTCAGTGAGCCCATACTTCAAGCATCTGAGAAAGCCCCACCCTTGCCAGATCTGCAAGAAAAATATGACACTAAGAACACAAAATTAGATTCCTTCCCAGAAGTGGGGAGCACTCCCTCTACACAGCTTCCTGATGTAGATGTGAAGGTGATTGAGTCTGACTCCTCCCCACCACCATCTGATGAATTCCCGACCATGGAGGAAGAAGGTACTTTGCCAGAAGATGTGTCTGAAGACCAATTTAAAAATGACTGGGTTTACCCTGATAATCATGAATTTGGAGAGGTTGAATTGTCGCATCACACCACAGAGATGGCAAGTGCTCCAACACAAAAAGTTGATGATAAATGTAATCTTTCTTGGGAAGAGGTTACTGATGACCTCAAGGATATTATGGATGAAATTTCATTTACTCAGAATCATCAAATTCAAGATATGGCCACAAGTCAAAACACTGAATTGCCTAGCAAACAAGAAAATTCCTCTGATAAGGCTTCAGGTGTGTGTGACAATGATAGTATTTCATCAGAAATGTTTGCCATGCCCATTGAGTTTGAAGATCACACAGAAAAAGATTCTGCAGTCCCAAAACCAAAATACAAGGAAACAAAAGTTGACCCATTCCCTGAACCAGTAAGGAGAGACAATAGTACTGAAGAACTACAAAGTATCTCAAAATTTGTTGAAATTTATCAAACTTCATTGTATGACAAACCCAGCCTCTCAGAATCTGATGAAACCATAGAGTCCTCCGATGAAGGATTTAAAACCCCAGAATTAGAGCTTCCCATGTTTCCAGTTGATTTCCAGGAGGTTGTCAAACCCTTCCCAGTCCCACATGATGAACTTCCTAATATTTCCTCATCAGCTCCTGCTGAAGTACCACAGAAGCATGAAGATAAGGTGAAATTATTTGCTACTGATAACTATCCAGAAACTCCAAAAGAACATAATGTAGAAACTATTCCTGCCAACCTTCCACGTGCACCCACCCCACCTGGTCCTTCCCCTGATTTTGGTGACAACAGAATTCTTTCATTTGCAAGTCCACTTGAATTTGAAGAATATGAATCCTCATTCCCAGATTTACAGAATGTAAGTTATGTCACACCTAAGACTGAGTCATTGCAGTCTGGTGCAGTCATCTGGGAGGAACATCATTACCAGCAAGGAAAAGTAGAAAAAGAAATAACAGTTATTTCACCTAGTAATACAGAAGCACCATCTATTCCTGAGTTTGGCATGCAACCTCCCTCTGAGAATATTGCATTTGATTTTCCTTCACCCACTGGTGAGTATCCACAACCTCAATTACATGACGAATTGTTCCTTTGTACTGAAATGCAGCCACCGAAGTCATGGGCATCTGATGTATATCCAGAAACATCAGTTATAGGAGCAACAGACCCCATCCCTTGTGAAGAAGGGCCACCCATGAGCCCACCTCCTCAAACAAAACCTTCAGAAGAAGAAAAGCAAGTGCCATTCCCAAAGCCAGGCACCCCTTCAGTAGAAGGTGATGAACAACCATTTGAGGTTATTGAACCTGTCATGGAAGATGTCGTAGATACTTTCCCTGTACCCATTTCATTTGAAGCTGATGTTCCCCTACAAGGAAAAACAGCCACCCCACAATGGATAGATAATGTTTATGAGAAGAGTCAAGTCTTGGAAGTAAAAGAACAGATAAATGAAGAAAATGTAGGAGTAGATTTGCCACCTCTGCCAGTAATGAAACCTGAATTTTCTTGTAAAGAGCCATCATTCCCTGATCCTGAAAGTGATGTCGTTCAGCCATTAGGAAAACTCGAAAACCCTCAACATGTTGAAAAAGTTAGAGCTTTCCAGGAAGAAGTTTATACTCAATCATTCAAAACAGATGACTACGACATTATTGAAGACCATGAATTACTTGAAAGTTTACCTGGCTTGCCAGTTTATGAAAAGCAGGAAACTTCGCCAGTCACAGCTCCATTCCCAGTACCTGCAGACACAAGAGAGCAGGAACTTCAGGGAACGGTCACTTATGATGAAAAATTGCAAGCACAGAAAATAAATGATGCAGAACAACAAATACAAACTTGCTCAGTTTTAAAAGATAAAGAAGAAAAACCTACGGAGAAAATGGTACCTACATCTGAGGCTGTTGAAAGTGCATTGTGTATTGAAGAGGATTACCATATATCGGACACAGAATCTGCTACGTTACCAATTGCTGTGGAAAGCCATGGTATCTCACACAATGTTTCATTGGAAGAACATTCTCTTCATACTGAAGAAATGTTGCAGAACCTTCCAGCTGATTCTGTTATTACTGAGACAGTCACAGAGCCTGAGGTTACAACAGTCCACAAGATTATTAGACGAAGAGTGATCAAGAAGATCATTATGGTTGATGGCAAGCCAGTGGAGACAGAGGAAGTAATAGAAGAACCTGAAGAGGTGACTGAAGAAATGTTGCAGAACCTTCCAGCTGATTCTGTTATTACTGAGACAGTCACAGAGCCTGAGGTGACAACAATCAGGAAGATTATTAGACGAAGAGTGATCAAGAAGATTGTAATCATTGATGGCAAGCCAGTGGAGACAGAGGAAGTAATAGAAGAACCAGAAGAGGTGACTGAAGAAATGTTGCAGAACCTTCCAGCTGATTCTGTTATTACTGAGACAGTCACAGAGCCTGAGGTGACAACAATCAGGAAGATTATTAGACGAAGAGTGATCAAGAAGATCATTATGGTTGATGGCAAGCCAGTGGAGACAGAGGAAGTAATAGAAGAACCTGAAGAGGTGACTGAAGAAATGTTGCAGAACCTTCCAGCTGATTCTGTTATTACTGAGACAGTCACAGAGCCTGAGGTGACAACAATCCACAAGATTATTAGACGAAGAGTGATCAAGAAGATTGTAATCATTGATGGCAAGCCAGTGGAGACAGAAGAAGTAATAGAAGAACCAGAAGAGGTGACTGAAGAAATGTTGCAGAACCTTCCAGCTGATTCTGTTATTACTGAGACAGTCACAGAGCCTGAGGTGACAACAATCAGGAAGATTATTAGACGAAGAGTGATCAAGAAGATTGTAATCATTGATGGCAAGCCAGTGGAGACAGAGGAAGTAATAGAAGAACCTGAAGAGGTGACTGAAGAAATGTTGCAGAACCTTCCAGCTGATTCTGTTATTACTGAGACAGTCACAGAGCCTGAGGTGACAACAGTCCACAAGATTATTAGACGAAGAGTTATCAAGAAGATCATTATGGTTGATGGCAAGCCAGTGGAGACAGAGGAAGTAATAGAAGAACCTGAAGAAGTGACTGAAGAAATGTTGCAGAACCTTCCAGCTGATTCTGTTATTACTGAGACAGTCACAGAGCCTGAGGTGACAACAGTCCACAAGATTATTAGACGAAGAGTTATCAAGAAGATCATTATGGTTGATGGCAAGCCAGTGGAGACAGAGGAAGTAATAGAAGAACCAGAAGAGGTGACTGAAGAAATGTTGCAGAACCTTCCAGCTTCAAACAAAGCCGATACGGAGATAGAAGATGAAGTAACCAAAATATTTCCAGAGCCCACCTCTCCTGATGAAGGACCTTCAAGACCTGACGTTTCTACAGTTTCACAATGGACAGAAGAATATTATCCTCAGGATAGATTTGAAATTAAAGAAGATAGTAAAGAAATACCAGATGAAATTTCAGCTGACTTTTCTTCTATTCAAGAAAAAGACTTAGATGATATCAATGAAGTCATTTCATTTCCAACCCCAATTGGAGAGTTTCCTGAGCCATTTGAGAGTCCTCAAAAACACACAGAGGAACAGCTGCCAAGTGTATTCTCTGAGGCCCATTACGTGCAGGACGACAAGAGGGATGAACCAAAAGTGGATGATAAACTAGAAAGTTCAGCTTTGCCTACAATTAGTGTTCCTCAGTATGATGTAGAAGATAAAGTTCATCCTATACCTTTCCCTGAGCCTGATTTTGAGACAGAGCAGCCATTTTCCAATAAGGAAACTTCACTGCAGCCTCAAACAGATACAAAAGAGATCCCTCAAGACCAAAGTTTCCCAGAGCCTGAGGGACAAGGAGAAATTCCAATACTCGATGCTCCAACACTATCTCCCTGGACAGAGGAACTATATGTAAAAGATGATATTTGCAGTAAACCCTCAGAAGCTATCAAAGATCAGATTGATGCTCCTCTACTTCCTCTATCTGCAGAGGAATCATTTGACTCTGACATTCCAGTGGAGCAGCCAGTTCCTGCCGTCGGATTCCCAGATTTATCTGATGACTACAATGACATGATACCACGGGAAAAACCAGTTCAGATATTCACCAGTGACACATATGAAAATATTGATAAAAAGCAAATTGAAAAAATTGAAGACCCTAATTTGGAGACAATTGTGCCACCTGCTTATGAAGATATTATAGTTACTGTTCCTGAGCCATTCCCTGAACCTGAGGAAGAAAAACTGGAAAATCAAGTACTTCCTATAGATTCTAAAAACGTCGTAGAACATGAGACAACAAAGAAAAATGGTGTAACAGGTAAGCCAGAAGAGGTGACTAAAGAAATGTTGCAGAACCTTCCATCTGAGTCTGTTATTACTGAGACAGTCACAGAGCCTGAGGTGACAACAGTCCACAAGATTATTAGACGAAGAGTGATTAAGAAGATTGTAATCATTGATGGCAAGCCAGTGGAGACAGAGGAAGTAATAGAAGAACCAGAAGAGGTGACTGAAGAAATGTTGCAGAACCTTCCAGCTGATTCTGTTATTACTGAGACAGTCACAGAGCCTGAGGTGACAACAGTCCACAAGATTATTAGACGAAGAGTGATCAAGAAGATCATTATGGTTGATGGCAAGCCAGTGGAGACAGAGGAAGTAATAGAAGAACCAGAAGAGGTAACTGAAGAAATGTTGCAGAACCTTCCAGCTGATTCTGTTATTACTGAGACAGTCACAGAGCCTGAGGTGACAACAATCAGGAAGATTATTAGACGAAGAGTGATCAAGAAGATTGTAATCATTGATGGCAAGCCAGTGGAGACAGAGGAAGTAATAGAAGAACCAGAAGAGGTGACTGAAGAAATGTTGCAGAACCTTCCAGCTGATTCTGTTATTACTGAGACAGTCACAGAGCCTGAGGTGACAACAGTCCACAAGATTATTAGACGAAGAGTTATCAAGAAGATCATTATGGTTGATGGCAAGCCAGTGGAGACAGAGGAAGTAATAGAAGAACCTGAAGAAGTGACTGAAGAAATGTTGCAGAACCTTCCAGCTGATTCTGTTATTACTGAGACAGTCACAGAGCCTGAGGTGACAACAGTCCACAAGATTATTAGACGAAGAGTGATCAAGAAGATCATTATGGTTGATGGCAAGCCAGTGGAGACAGAGGAAGTAATAGAAGAACCAGAAGAGGTGACTGAAGAAATGTTGCAGAACCTTCCAGCTTCAAACAAAGCCGATACGGAGATAGAAGATGAAGTAACCAAAATATTTCCAGAGCCCACCTCTCCTGATGAAGGACCTTCAAGACCTGACGCTTCTACAGTTTCACAATGGACAGAAGAATATTATCCTCAGGATAGATTTGAAATTAAAGAAGATAGTAAAAAAATACCAGATGAAATTTCAGCTGACTTTTCTTCTATTCAAGAAAAAGACTTAGATGATATCAATGAAGTCATTTCATTTCCAACCCCAATTGGAGAGTTTCCTGAGCCATTTGAGAGTCCTCAAAAACACACAGAGGAACAGCTGCCAAGTGTATTCTCTGAGGCCCATTACGTGCAGGACGACAAGAGGGATGAACCAAAAGTGGATGATAAACTAGAAAGTTCAGCTTTGCCTACAATTAGTGTTCCTCAGTATGATGTAGAAGATAAAGTTCATCCTATACCTTTCCCTGAGCCTGATTTTGAGACAGAGCAGCCATTTTCCAATAAGGAAACTTCACTGCAGCCTCAAACAGATACAAAAGAGATCCCTCAAGACCAAAGTTTCCCAGAGCCTGAGGGACAAGGAGAAATTCCAATACTCGATGCTCCAACACTATCTCCCTGGACAGAGGAACTATATGTAAAAGATGATATTTGCAGTAAACCCTCAGAAGCTATCAAAGATCAGATTGATGCTCCTCTACTTCCTCTATCTGCAGAGGAATCATTTGACTCTGACATTCCAGTGGAGCAGCCAGTTCCTGCCGTCGGATTCCCAGATTTATCTGATGACTACGATGACATGATACCACGGGAAAAACCAGTTCAGATATTCACCAGTGACACATATGAAAATATTGATAAAAAGCAAATTGAAAAAATTGAAGACCCTAATTTGGAGACAATTGTGCCACCTGCTTATGAGGATATTATAGTTACTGTTCCTGAGCCATTCCCTGAACCTGAGGAAGAAAAACTGGAAAATCAAGTACTTCCTAAAGATTCTAAAAACGTCGTAGAACATGAGACAACAAAGAAAAATGGTGTAACAGGTAAGCCAGAAGAGGTGACTAAAGAAATGTTGCAGAACCTTCCATCTGAGTCTGTTATTACTGAGACAGTCACAGAGCCTGAGGTGACAACAGTCCACAAGATTATTAGACGAAGAGTGATCAAGAAGATTGTAATCATTGATGGCAAGCCAGTGGAGACAGAGGAAGTAATAGAAGAACCAGAAGAGGTGACTGAAGAAATGTTGCAGAACCTTCCAGCTGATTCTGTTATTACTGAGACAGTCACAGAGCCTGAGGTGACAACAGTCCACAAGATTATTAGACGAAGAGTGATCAAGAAGATCATTATGGTTGATGGCAAGCCAGTGGAGACAGAGGAAGTAATAGAAGAACCAGAAGAGGTAACTGAAGAAATGTTGCAGAACCTTCCAGCTGATTCTGTTATTACTGAGACAGTCACAGAGCCTGAGGTGACAACAATCAGGAAGATTATTAGACGAAGAGTGATCAAGAAGATTGTAATCATTGATGGCAAGCCAGTGGAGACAGAGGAAGTAATAGAAGAACCAGAAGAGGTGACTGAAGAAATGTTGCAGAACCTTCCAGCTGATTCTGTTATTACTGAGACAGTCACAGAGCCTGAGGTGACAACAGTCCACAAGATTATTAGACGAAGAGTTATCAAGAAGATCATTATGGTTGATGGCAAGCCAGTGGAGACAGAGGAAGTAATAGAAGAACCTGAAGAAGTGACTGAAGAAATGTTGCAGAACCTTCCAGCTGATTCTGTTATTACTGAGACAGTCACAGAGCCTGAGGTGACAACAGTCCACAAGATTATTAGACGAAGAGTGATCAAGAAGATCATTATGGTTGATGGCAAGCCAGTGGAGACAGAGGAAGTAATAGAAGAACCAGAAGAGGTGACTGAAGAAATGTTGCAGAACCTTCCAGCTGATTCTGTTATTACTGAGACAGTCACAGAGCCTGAGGTGACAACAGTCCACAAGATTATTAGACGAAGAGTGATCAAGAAGATCATTATGGTTGATGGCAAGCCAGTGGAGACAGAGGAAGTAATAGAAGAACCAGAAGAGGTGACTGAAGAAATGTTGCAGAACCTTCCAGCTGATTCTGTTATTACTGAGACAGTCACAGAGCCTGAGGTGACAACAGTCCACAAGATTATTAGACGAAGAGTTATCAAGAAGATCATTATGGTTGATGGCAAGCCAGTGGAGACAGAGGAAGTAATAGAAGAACCTGAAGAGGTGACTGAAGAAATGTTGCAGAACCTTCCAGCTGATTCTGTTATTACTGAGACAGTCACAGAGCCTGAGGTGACAACAGTCCACAAGATTATTAGACGAAGAGTGATCAAGAAGATCATTATGGTTGATGGCAAGCCAGTGGAGACAGAGGAAGTAATAGAAGAACCAGAAGAGGTGACTGAAGAAATGTTGCAGAACCTTCCAGCTGATTCTGTTATTACTGAGACAGTCACAGAGCCTGAGGTGACAACAGTCCACAAGATTATTAGACGAAGAGTGATCAAGAAGATCATTATGGTTGATGGCAAGCCAGTGGAGACAGAGGAAGTAATAGAAGAACCTGAAGAGGTGACTGAAGAAATGTTGCAGAACCTTCCAGCTGATTCTGTTATTACTGAGACAGTCACAGAGCCTGAGGTGACAACAATCCACAAGATTATTAGACGAAGAGTTATCAAGAAGATCATTATGGTTGATGGCAAGCCAGTGGAGACAGAGGAAGTAATAGAAGAACCTGAAGAGGTGACTGAAGAAATGTTGCAGAACCTTCCAGCTGATTCTGTTATTACTGAGACAGTCACAGAGCCTGAGGTGACAACAATCAGGAAGATTATTAGACGAAGAGTGATCAAGAAGATTGTAATCATTGATGGCAAGCCAGTGGAGACAGAGGAAGTAATAGAAGAACCAGAAGAGGTGACTGAAGAAATGTTGCAGAACCTTCCAGCTGATTCTGTTATTACTGAGACAGTCACAGAGCCTGAGGTGACAACAATCCACAAGATTATTAGACGAAGAGTAATCAAGAAGATCATTATGGTTGATGGCAAGCCAGTGGAGACAGAGGAAGTAATAGAAGAACCAGAAGAGGTGACTGAAGAAATGTTGCAGAACCTTCCAACTGATTCTGTTATTACTGAGACAGTCACAGAGCCTGAGGTGACAACAATCAGGAAGATTATTAGACGAAGAGTGATCAAGAAGATTGTAATCATTGATGGCAAGCCGGTGGAGACAGAGGAAGTAATAGAAGAACCTGAAGAGGTGACTGAAGAAATGTTGCAGAACCTTCCAGCTGATTCTGTTATTACTGAGACAGTCACAGAGCCTGAGGTGACAACAATCAGGAAGATTATTAGACGAAGAGTGATCAAGAAGATCATTATGGTTGATGGCAAGCCAGTGGAGACAGAGGAAGTAATAGAAGAACCTGAAGAGGTGACTGAAGAAATGTTGCAGAACCTTCCAGCTGATTCTGTTATTACTGAGACAGTCACAGAGCCTGAGGTGACAACAATCAGGAAGATTATTAGACGAAGAGTGATCAAGAAGATTGTAATCATTGATGGCAAGCCAGTGGAGACAGAGGAAGTAATAGAAGAACCAGAAGAGGTGACTGAAGAAATGTTGCAGAACCTTCCAGCTGATTCTGTTATTACTGAGACAGTCACAGAGCCTGAGGTGACAACAATCAGGAAGATTATTAGACGAAGAGTGATCAAGAAGATTGTAATCATTGATGGCAAGCCAGTGGAGACAGAGGAAGTAATAGAAGAACCAGAAGAGGTGACTGAAGAAATGTTGCAGAACCTTCCAGCTGATTCTGTTATTACTGAGACAGTCACAGAGCCTGATGACTTGAGAAAAGTAATCAAGAAGAGAATTGTGGTTGATGAGAAGCCATTTGAGACAGAAGACTTATCAGAGAAGCCAGAAAATGTGATTGAAGAAATGTTACTTAAATCTCCAGAAACTTGTAGAAATACTGTATTTGCTAAAACAAATAAGATTGAGACAGTTGATATTAAGAGGGACAGTCAGGTCATCATTGATGGTAAGCCTGCTGAGACTGAGGAAGTTAAGATTCCTGTCCATGAGAACTTCCAAAGTAATCTCCTACTTGAAACTAGTATGGGTGATTTTCCTTCTTCCTCTGAGACTACTGATGCTAAAGAATTAATCATTGATCATTTCCCACAGCCAGCAAAGGATTCTTTAACAGGACTGAAAGATGCAGATAAAATAGGAATCTGGCAAGAAGATTTATATCCACAAGAGGTTTGTGTGGAAGAACAATCATCACAACACCATGAAGACCACACCCCTGCTCCGTATGTACCCGAGGAAGTTATGGAGCCTCATATTCCTGAAGAACTGGTGCCTTTCCCCAATCCTAAAGAGCAGTTCCCTCTCCCAGTTTCAGCTGCAGATCTGCCTGAGGAAGTATCTCCTGTGCATGTAACTTCTGAAGAAAGTGTGTACCAACCCCCAGCTAAACCCAGTCCTCTTGATAAATCAGTAATTGAATCTCTTCCTTCACCACCATTACCTGAATACAAAGAACTTAGTAAACCCTCTGTACATATTCCTGAACTAAAACTAGAGGAGGAGGACAGGGATAAGGAAGTTATGCAGACTCAACCCTCTAATTCACAGGATGAAATTGCAAAGCCTTTACTTCCTTCTGATGAGGTGAGACATGCACACCCACTTGATCCCCAACCTCTTGATTCTATCTCTGAGAAGGAAGCAGATATCGGCCAGAAGCTTCCCAGTGAAGTATCTAAAAATAATGAAGAAGATAGTGAACCTCATCCTACCACTACAGTAACTGAATTTAAGGGAGACCATGCAGAACTTATTGTTGATACCACAACAGAGGAGGATAATGAACCTCATCAAGCCATTACATCACCTGAGAATGAGAAAGATGTTGCAATATCAGAATATAAAGAAGATGATAATGTATCTACTACAACCACCACAACACCTGTTACAACACCAGAGTATAGAGACCCTGCCTACCTACTGCCCACTGCTACATCACCCAAGTATGTAGAGGAAGGGGATGAATCTGTGCCTACTGTTGTAGATCATGATGTAAAGGAGAAACACGGAGTGGAACTTGTGTCTGATGAACCTGAACATGAAATCAGTGAAGATATTGTAGTGAGTAAGTATGAGAAAGTAGAAGATAGGCTGGTGACACAGGCAGATGAAACAGACATAATAGTGCCAGATGAAGACAGTGTTAGGAAGCATGCTCAAAAGGACGAAAAAGAAATACAAACACCTAAAAAGGAAGATCTTATTCATGAACCAAGTATACCTGTGGTGTTAAGAGACCCTTATGATGAAAAACTTGCTGAATCAGAAGGTACAATTAAAGTTAGTCATGAAGGCGAAGGATATACATTACCTGAGACAACTCAACTTGGTGACAAGGATAGTGAGCTTGATGTAGAATCTATAGAAAAGGAAACCCCAAAACCTGCAGAATTAATGGAAGAACTGCAGCAAAAGGTAGAAGTTCCAGCAAGCCCTAAAGTAGCTGAAGAAGTGGATCAAGAGCTTGACAGCACTGAAGTAGGTATGCAGTCCACTATAGAGTCAACCGATGGAGAGGAGGAACCAGGTAATTTGGGCACTGATCAAAGAGATGGGCCATTCGTCACTCTCAGTGAAAGTAATAGACTTCCTGTTGAACAGCTAACACAACCCAGTGATGATCTACAAATCACTACTGACAAATTGATTGATGAACATACTGCTGGTCCACCTGAAATAGAACCTCAGAGTTCCCTGCCTCCCTTAAGTTCGGTAGAGAAGCCTGAGGAAGATCAGCTGCCTGGAAAGGAGCTACAGCATCCAATACCAGGGAAAGAAGAGACTTCTGGAGAGCAGTTATTGATTGAAGAACTAATAATTAGCCAAGAGTGGCAGACTATTTGCACCTTACTCAAGCGTCGTCAAAATCTTAGAGAAGTTCCTCATGCAACACCTCCTGTCACCACTCTAGTGCTGGCTCCATCATCACTACCATCAGGAAACCAACAGGAGCAACAAATTGATGAGAATCTCAAAAAATTAAAGTCTGCTCTTGATAAAAAGGAAGCTGTTGTTGTTCAAAAAGTTATAATTTCTATTGTTGAAACTGTAAGCACTTGGTTAGAAACCATTGAGTACAGAATTTACACGATCAAAAACACAGAAGACAGCAGTGAGAGAAACCGGCAGTATAAGTACTTGCAAAGTGAATTACACATTATAGAAGAAAAACTTGTTATCCTAGAAAAAGTAACACAGTCTGCTGTAGAAATTCTTAGTGAGGAAACCATCATAACTATCATAGAAACTGTAAAATGTCTTAGACATCAGGTGAAGCAGGTAGAGAAAGTGAGGAAGGGACAGGAGGAGAGCCTAGAGGAAGGAGAAAAACGTTATACACAATATATTGATGCAGTAACTAATGCTGGAGAAGAAGTGTCTAAACACAAGGCTCAGTTATGTCAATTGCAAGACAGTAACATGTCACCAGAAGAAAAGCTCAATAAACTAGAATTGCTCCTCATCAATAATGAAGACACCCGAGACTGCATCACACAGTTACTCTTGAGTTCTCATGATCTGAAAACCACACCTGGTCGACTTATAGGAGATGAACTTGCTTCAATTCAGGCAGAGCTTTGTGATGTTCATGATTCTATTGAAAAGGAACTGGACCAAGTACTGCGACTGACAACTACCACCACTGAATATGAAGAAACGCTAATGGAGCTCACACACCTTATAGAAATGGCAGAAACCATATTGGAAGCAAGAGTAGTGGCCCGAGATCATTCCAGTTTAATTGATACTATTACAAAACACAAGAAGCTTTTCCTGTCTCTCCGACAATGTCAAAAAGTGCTAGAATCCCTGGATACCGCATTGGAACCCAACTCTCGAGTTCACTACCAGCAGTTGTACTCTCGCTCATACCTGAAGGCATCCAAGTTGCTGGACAAGGCAACACAGCGCAACCATCTCCTTTCCCTACTGGAGGCTGAGTGGCTGCGACTCCTAAACCAGCTGAAAGAAGAGGAGACGTGGATGATGTCAGCATCTGAACAAGTCACTCAGCTGCACACATTGGCCTCTGATACCTACCAAGAGAACACCAACACTTGCAAGGTCAGTAACACTCTTTTCGTGTCCTAAAATTTATCAATCAGTTTTCTTGTTTTTTGCACTCAGTCACTTTAAATGAATATTTTCTTAATTTTTATTTAACCAACATAATAATTTCCTGTAATGGTTAAAATTATTGGTTCATGCACTAAAGATCTAACTTTATGATGTAACCAACTAAAAATGCTTACAGTTTGTTGAGTACCCATACCAATGAAATTCAGTCAGACTCATGATTTTCTTTTTCAATGCACTTAATCTATAAATATTTAGAGCACCTCTGAACACAATCATCATTAGGTAATGTATGAAATTATGTTATGGCTATGCAGTTCAAACTCCCAAACTCACAGAATGTCTTCAATTGTTAAATATATATAAAATCTTATTTGTGTACATTTTCTATGTAATCTGAGTTGTAAATTTGCCTGTTTCAGGATTGCCAGGTTTGTAATAATTTAGTAATTAACTTTATAACACAGCAAACCTCTGTAGTACTGAGGGGCTTATTGTTGTGTGTAACATGACAGACCTTATAGAGGACTTGAGAGGCTGCCTAGTGTGAGTGGTGAGCAGTGTTCATTTCATACATCTTTGTAGTGATGTATCTGGTAATGAGTAGCAATGGAGAAACTCATCACTCATTGTCTTTGATAATACTTGTGTATTTTTCTGTTTTGTTCATTTGAGTTTCTGAATTTATTATAAAGCAATAAAAACAAGATTTGATTCAATCGACAACTAAATTATATTTCCATTTATTATAGATATGGATTCATATTTGGGAATAAACTAATTTCCATTCATGTATCGTTTTATATAGTTTGAATTATTTTGGTCTTACTCAACAAAAAAAATTAATGAGATTACTACAGAATAATTCCTTAGTTTACCTAATTCTCCCCTAAATATCCTTTGGAAGATTATCATTGATTCCTATGGTAATAATGTATATTGCTTAAAATTTTACAAATCTAACTCAGAACAAAACCATGAACAAAAATGTACAGTCAGTGGATCACACAGAGCCTTTCAGGTGCTTCTCTGTGTCTTGAGTTCCTTACTCTTTGTGGTATTTTAATATTATTCTCCCCCACCTTGAGGACGTAGGTTGTTTAGTCTTTGGCATGAGAGTGAAATATAGATTATAATATTACTCATTCTGTTTTACAGTGCTTTAGAAAAATTATCAAAAAAAAGTTGCCAGTCTAATAACAAAGTTGATTTAACTGCAATATGTACTTCATTAATTTATTCATCCTTTTTACTGATCGATGATTGTCATTAGTGGCTATTTGTAAACGATTGCAAAAATAATAACTCACTCAATGTGTTTTCTATAATATGCATTTGTATACATGCATACATTCTACAAATATAGATATATGTATTAGTATTCATTAGCCACGAGATAATCAAACTTACTGTCCTGATTTAACTGTGTTTAGAAGCTTGTCTTTCTAAAAAGAAGTTGAAATAACTAATACTGTACTTCACTGCAATTATTACTCTGCTTACATGCACACAAGCGTTATTAGTCAGATTATTAAAGGAAATATATATGTGTGTATGTACTATAGTACTGTCATCAGTATCTTGAAAAAATCATTTCAATTTTTCTCCTTTCAATTGAATTTCATGGTGTTATCAATGGCTATTTTTACAAAATAATATATTATTCTAGTTTACTTCTACCAAAAATTTAAAAATTTTAAAAATTTCCAGGTGTGCTTCACAGATAACTTATTTTCACATTGCTATGAATTTGTGCAGCATTCTACAGTACATATTTGCATTGTCTTTACAAAGTAGCAAAGTTTATTGATATAAGTATTTCATAGTATCAGAGCTCTAGAACAACTTTAGTGTGGCCTTTGTTTCTGTTTTAAATTAATCTGTCACCTTCAAATGCAGTTTTCCTCAAGGTAGCTGTAAGGAATTTTTCAGCCTTTATTGATAAGATGAATAAGAAAATACAGAGTATGTAGATTTTTTCACTTGGACTATGATACATAACAATTCTTCCATTGAGTAAATACGTAGATTGTCATGTAGTGGAGTTTGAAGCCTTTTCAGATTCACAAGGGCATGAGGGATGCTTTCCCATATGGATTAAGGTGGAAAATCTCAGAATCAGGCTTAATTTCCAGCCTCTTAGACTTGGGAGGGGCTACTCTAACCCAGCATGACTAACGTGTGCGTGTGTGGCAACAATGCAGGACCTGCTGGTGGAGAGCGTGACACACGAAGCTCACATGGGCCACCTGGTTGAGATGGTTCGCAAGGTAGGAGACTCCATCACCTGTACCCACCTTGAGACCAGAGTCAGCTCACATCATCAGCGGAACACGAGCTTGAGGCAAGAAGTTAGTCGCCTGCTGGAGCGCCTGGAAGAAATGCATGTTCATTGGGCTGCCTATCAGACTCAGATGGACAAGCTACAAGAGTGGTGCTCACAGACAAAAGCTTCTCTTCAAAATATTGATCTAACACCACAAGACCAACAAAAGTTAAAAGAACAATTCAACCAGATATGGGTATGTTAAATTGATTTTATAATTATTTTGTGGTATAAGAATAAATAGGCATTGCTCATTATTCTAACCCGTTTCCATATCTACTGTTATCCAGCATAACTTTAATTTTTTTAATCTTCCTAGCATGAACCACTTTTGTATCTAGATTGTTCCAGGTATCTATGCTTCTGTATGGGAAGCAAGTCTTTTGTATACTTCATTTCAACTTTTTTTTCATGACCTCTTGTATCTCTTGATTCCCATACAGACAGATTTTCTTATATCCTGTTTTTCCATTTCTTTTAAATTTTTTTACACTACAATTAGATCTCTCTTTTCTTTTTACTCCAAAGTTAGAAGATGCAATCTTGATAGTTTCTCCTTATATGGTAGATTTCTTAGGCTTGTAGCCATCTTGGTTGCTGCTCTTTGTATTCTTTCAATCTTCCTTATATCATCTTTTTTGTTGGATTACCATACCTTTACTGTATATTCCAACCTTTAATGAATCATGGATACTATGTGATGGAAGTAATACAAGCAACATTCTGGATTGTTTTTAATAACATTTTTCTTTGCTACAGAACCTGAAGGCCCAGTTTGACAGCCAGAGTGTTCTACTGAATGAGTGTATGGACCACTTTGACAAGTCAGTGGGATTGGTGAACATGACGGATGAAACCAACCAGAGACATTTCCTCTCCCAGTTTAGGGCAGAATGGAGTGAGCTTGAAGAACTTCTCCATCAGAAAGAGAAAGAACTCCATAAAATTCAAATCCAAGTGGTTCCTGTGCCCCAATTGTTGGCTGAAACTCAAGATACTCTTGCATTTGTTGAGGATGCTCTGCAGAACATTGATACTAACATTACATCAGTGCAGCAACTCAGAGACATACAAGAAAACTACAAGGTGTTGAGGATAAAAATTATGAACAGCAAGGGTAACATAGATCATTTAACCCAAGTTTCTTCTGAAGATGAAGAGCATGACCAAGACTTAATGGACACTGTTGGGAAGTTATCCCTCACTTGTCAGGAATTGATTTGTACCATCCAGCAAAGAATTGCTTCCTTGGAATACACTCTGGATAATGTACAAAAGACTGTCAGCCGCGTAGAACGCATTTCTCTCACAACGAGACATCTGAAGAGTACATTGGAAAGATGTAAAGCCATTGATAAGGAAGGTGAACAGATCCTGAAGGCTGCCCTTCACTCTTGCCAAACAATACATGGTAGTATGTCACGAACTGAAGGAGACATCACTAAAGTGAAGCAGAGCATGGAGAGCTTGGGTCAAGACCCTCATCACCCTTGCCACCTCACAGAACTCTTAGCACAAATAGATAACCTTGAAGGAGAACTCAAATCTATTTCAGAGAGTATCAGAGAAACTCGTGAAAACCTGAAGAGCCGCCTTGAAATATGGCAAAAATTCATGTCCAGTTCTGATGCAGTAGATGGCTTCCTTCAGGAGGTGGAATACCTTCTGGAGAGTGCAGTTGACCTGCCATCTTCTGTTAACATGGATGCCTTAAGGAAGCACGTGGAAGAGCTACAGGGCCTGCAGGAATCCATGACCACCAATGAATCTCTCCTGGAGATGCTCAAGTCCAGAGCGGTGCAGGTGGAAAAAAATCAGAGCGTGGAGACTCAGCTCCTTCGATGGAACAGTGTCTCCCAAAAGCTGGAATCGGTAGGTGTACATGGTTTATTGGATGAAAATATTATTCACTCATGAAACATTTCATAGAAGTTATCAATAGTTGAATTTATAGTTGTATCAGTGTTGAGAATTTCCACAAACTAATCTAAGCATATTGCACGTTGTTGCAGGTAATCTTGCGCTATGAAACTGCCCTGGAGCTTTGGAACCATTTCGTCACGGTGCAGGAAGAGGTGCGAGTGTGGGTGGAGTCAAAGATCACCATGGTGGTCTCTCTCCAGTCCCATGGCATCACGCATGAGCATCGTGCCCAGATCCAGGTAGGTGCTGACACTTGTTTTCTACCAAGGTAATCTGGTTTCATATTTACATACCTTGGTAGACACACTCTCCAATCTCTCCTCCCACATCATTCATCTTCCATTTGTCATGCTGCTGGTTACCTCTTCTTATTACCTACCATACATTTATGTGGAAGTAAATAATCCATATATGCCATAGTGTTTGTGTATTTACCTAGTTGTAGTATACAGGGCCTGAGCTACACTCGTGTGGTCCTGTCTCCGTATCTATATTTGTCCAGATTTTCTTTTAGTTGATGTACATTCTTTGCCATTATCACCTTTTCCTTCAGTCCATTCCAAGTATCTATACATCTCTGGGGTGTGTGTGTGTGTGTGTGTGTGTGTGTGTGTGTGTGTGTGTGTGTGTGTGTGTGTGTGTGTGTGTATGTGTGTGTTTCAGTTTCATGGAAAATCACAACAAGCAGCACAAATTAATTACAAATCTTCAAGATTAGCCAACAGTAGTGTAGGGATTATAATCAATAGTGTGTGACACAGCACCATTCATTTTAAGGGACACTAGGCTTGATTATATTCAGGGGCCCGGCATTTTATAGTAGCAGTCAAACCTATCATCGTAAGTATAACCACTCAGTTTAAATAACTTAATAAGTACATTTTTGTCTATTTTATGCTCTCTAATTTCAATATTTTTTTGCGCCATAGTGATTTTTAATTTATTTCCTAATATTTTTCATTCATCATATAATACTGCTGCAGAATACCATAGTTTATTACCTCTTCCGCCACGTAATTCTACTCATCTTCATGTGGTACTGGAAGTGAGTCACAAACGATGGTGTGACAGAAGGCTGATCCCTCGTAGGGCTGCACTGCTATTTTGCTGTTAATGTATGAGATGTTTTCATCAAAAATATTGAATTCATGTTAGAGTAGGTAAAGATCATGTTGATAGACTGCATAATATTATTATATGAAACAAAGCATAAACAAAAAACAAGACTAAATCAATATGCTACTTTTACAACCATTGAATATTTCTCGAAATGTGAAGCGCCTAGAAAAAGAAAAACATGACACAAACGGTCGTTGCATCGCTTATAGTAGTGTAGTACATGAATGTGAAATTGTGAAGGTTATAAAACTGAACCTCCCGCCACCATCCACCATGCCTGAGGGAATGACTGAATGAGTTCACTGTTGCCATTGGCTGTCTCAAGTGAGGGGAGATGAGTTTTCAAGTAGCGAATTTCTTTAGCAATATTTCAGCAAGTTATCTTATTAGATTTATACAAAACTTTATGCAGAACAGCATCCATGTAGTGTGACAATCATTAAATGTGCCTTGTCCCACATAGTAAACAGTATTTCTTCAGTTTAAACGTAGGGAGCATAGGAATGTTGTCACCGGCTAGACTTTCAATATCTTTATCAGTAATAACATAATGATACTTGTTTAAACTTAATCATTAATAATATATGGTTATATACTGATAGCAATGTAGTATATGGAAAGATAATGTGTTATACGTGCAGTAGACGGTAGAGAAAAAAAACTAGTAATGGTGTGTAGGAGTGGCATGAGGTGCAGCTCGCCGTGCCATGACTGCCATACCCAGTTAGGACAGTGACGGTCCCTATTAAAGTAGTGTTCTTGCCGCACCCTTACGTTGGGCCTCTACTCCGCCACGCCCTCGGCAACTAACTGAACTGTAAATATCAAAGTAGAATATTGCTGTCTTTTAAGATTTTGTGTGCAGTTTGAGTGATGACAGTTTTGCATGGTGTTGAGTGTGGTGAGGAAGGATAACCCGCCAGCCATTCCCTGGCGGTGGTGGTGGCCTGCTGGGTGGTGGTGACGTCACAGGGGAGGAGGGACTATGAAACATCAATTTACTTCCGTGGTTTAGATTTTATTCACACGCATGACCTGATTTGCTATCTGAATTAATCGGCGTTCAACTCGTGATGACTGAAAATTACTGTTTTCGGATTCCTGAAAATTGTGTGGGAGCAAAGTGCAAAATTTGTAGGATTCTTATAAATTACTCTAAGCCAATGGTGTTGCAACTGTTACTTGCCCATTACTCCACTTTACTACCTACCTTTAGCTATCTAGAGGCCAGTTGGCTCCGTGAATCTGTGGCAGCTGTGTGATTTCTGTGGCTACCCGTTACGTATGATAGTACGTAAGGTCTCACTTCACCCCAACTCGATGTTTGTTACTTCGCTATTAGGATTCTTTTTAATCCTATTATTTATCATCCCTTTTTATTTACTTGTGTAATCTGGACGTATAATTCAATACCTAGATTTATGGATGAAAATTTGATTTGGTTAATTGCATTCATGGCTTAGGTTAAAAGAGTATTTTTTTAATAGGTATGCATTCACAGTTCAGAATTAGTTGACTCAGTGTTTGATTGAATCGAATGTTGTTATTTTAGTCGATTAGGCTTTCATAATTTTGGTTAACTGATAGGCAATTATTTCAGAAAAGGATGCTATGGATGATATCTGCCGGAGGCGCTATCGTTATGTATTCAAGGATATGATTGCTACTTGTGTTTGTTGGTATTGATATATTTCTTTTATTTCTATTATTATTATATTAAAAAAAACCCACCAGATTACCGCACTGGTGATATATCCCAGGTCGTGAAACATTGTTCCTCTACTCAGGCACTAGATGTTTCTTACCCCTGGCCAAAACTAACGTTAGGTGAGGCCAGGCCAGCGTACGTATGATACTTTGCGTGTGGGCGGCAGCTTAATAGATGGGTCGGTTGGTAGTGTGTGGAGGGGGAGAGGGTCCGTTCAGCTGTGGCTTGGGAGAAGGAGAGTAGAGCCACGCCCTTGTAAGGTGAGGTAGGGGTCAATGGCCTGTCTGACGAAGCAGCACGTCAGGTTCAAGTGTGCTGTGCTGTTAAGTCAAGGCTGCAAACCACCATAACGCGCAAGGTTAATTATAATTAGTTCATCCCACGTGTAAAGCCCACAACAGGGTTTATATATATATATATATATATATATATATATATATATATATATATATATATATATATATATATATGTGGTTATTTATTTATTCATATAGTTTTCTTCTTTCAAACTAGCTTTGTAGTGTCAGTTAGCTTAGGTATCACCAACAGGTATGTAGTACTTCAATATCGGGTTATTTGAATTGCAAATTAATTGCTACAAAGAAGCAACTGATGTAAACCTCCACAAGCCTGTTGAGAAACGCGAGTTCCTTGTCAGCGTGTGTGAGCATGAGGAAGGGGCCAGCAGGGCGCGGAGAGCACCCATGCATTATAGTAGTGGATACGCCCCCGCTACGTCCGGAAAGCCAGTGATCTAACAGTACTAAGTTTTATTTTACTACTTTTCATTGAATCCTTTTTCCACGTTAACTGGTATAGTAGCAATGTGAAGGGTTTCCACTTGATATGTATTTGATAATGAGATGAGGGAACATTATATTACATGCCTGTTTCTGTTGTTCTCATGGTAGGTACGTTCTCTCTCTCTCTCTCTCTCTCTCTCTCTCTCTCTCTCTCTCTCTCTCTCTCTCTCTCTCTCTCTCTCTCTCTCTCTCGTCTGTCTGTCTTTGTAAAGGAGCGTCACCAGTTTTTGTTGTAAAGACGAGGCCTGTGTCTTCACAACTGGCTCACTGTGAAATAGACGTGACGAATACTCGAAGAATGTTGAATATAAGTATACATGTGTGTGTTGTTGTTGTTCTTGTATTTTGTGATGCTCGACGCGGCCCAGCAACTTTATGGCTCGTGTGGTGTTCTGTGAGGGTCACGCTCACCTCACTCGATGCTGCGAGACACTGTTGATGTGCTCCACTTGCTATAAAGGCCGAGGCACCGCCATTGTCATCGCGGACTAATAATCGGAGAAATTTCCGAGTTTCTACGTTGAAAAATAGCACTGCAGTTTTTTAATTGCTGGAAATCACATTATAGTCTATTAGTACGTATATCACACTGGAAACACTTACGATACTCTACTCATTGAACGAATACGATACAAGGTAATACTAAGAGGAACTTGATACTGAATCCATGGTAATGTGTATGGAGCATCATTATTTGTATGTGTTAACGGTAGCTTCCCTTACATTATGGTGTTGAACCGCTTTGAAAACCTGCTCCTCGTGCGTCACACCCTTTTAACAGTAATGTCCTCATCCTACATGTAAGGCAAGGTGTATGTGGGGGGGAGGGGGGGGTGCAGCTCCAAGTGTGAGTATGATTAATCCAATAAAGTTGTCCCATAAATGTATATCTACAGTGTCAGTCACATGTGTTATCCTGCCAGCAATGTGTCAAGATTACTACAGCATCCCTGTCCCCTCTCCCTCCTGCCCTTCCTCAATCCTTTCTTACCTCTCTAATCTCGGGTCCGTAGCAGAGTTGAGCCGTCCGTACTTTACCTCAGTATCAGTGGATGTGTAGTTACGGGTTATGTTATCAGATAATGTGGGACGACTAAAGCTTTTTGGTATGTTAATCCTGCACGAGAGAGAGAGAGAGAGAGAGAGAATGGGAGAGAGAATGGTGTTCACAGGCCGTCTCTTCGTTCTCTTCGTCTTCAGCTTTCTCCTACTCCTACTCCTACTCCTACTCCTCCTCCTCCTCCTCCTCCTCCTCCTCCTCCTCCTCCTCCTCCTCCTCCTCCTCCTCCTCCTCCTCCTCCTCCTCCTCCTCCTCCTCCTCCTCCCCACCCCCCAAACCCCCAGCGCTGCACCTGCTTGGGCTTTACCATAAACCCTTCCTGATTCCAATAAGGTTGCATGATTTACATCTCGTAAGAATCAGGCAACATTCTCTTCAACCTACTCGTTTGCTTGTACCTCTCTCGTCACCCGTCCTTCTGAGAGCGAGTGAACATACTCATTAACTCTCTCTCTCTCTCTCTCTCTCTCTCTCTCTCTCTCTCTCTCTCTCTCTCTCTCTCTCTCTCTCTCTCTCTCTCTCTCTCTCTCTCTCTCTCACACACACACACACACACACACACACACACACACACACATCCAGGCGAGGGGAGGCGGGAGCAAAGTAAATAAACAAACCTGGGCCCGTGGAGTGTTTTGGGGTACCTCACCGTCTCCGTGTGTGTGTGTGTGTGTGTGTGTGTGTTTAGAGGTGTTGTGTCATGGTGTGAGTTGGCTATGTTTATACACGCCACCTGTATCTGACTGGATCTTGCACCGTGTTTATTTATTTATTTTTATTTATTTATTTATTTATTTATTTTTTTTTGTAACTGCTTTGAGCTTTGTTACATCAGTGTCTGTCTATCTGTTGATGCTTGTAGTAAAAGAAAAAAAGGTTAGCTACTGCTACTTTTGTTGTTGTTGTTGTTGTTGTTAGTGGTGGTGGTGGTGGTGATATTTTTCAGTCTTTCAGTCGGTGATGTAAATTATCATATGTTAAAGTTAAAACAATAATGAACTTTCCTATTCTCTCTCTCTCTCTCTCTCTCTCTCTCTCTCTCTCTCTCTCTCTCTCTCTCTCTCTCTCTCTCTCTCTCTCTCTCTCTCTCTCTCTCTCATCACCCGGCGGAAAAAGACGATTACGTATGTTCTTGTGGAGATGACGTTACCAAGCCTCCATCAGGCCATCCTCCCCTCCCACTCTGACCCCCACCTTCACTTTTGCCCCCTCCAACCCGCTCCAAGCCTCCTCCACGCACCCCGCCCCCACCCCCATCTAACCCCAGCCCTCCTACCATCATGTTCTTGTGGTTTGTTCACCGGAAGTCGTGTATTGGTGGTCGTGGTGGTGGTTCCGTCTTTGTCTTGCTTGTTATTATTCTTTATCGCGGGTGTGACGCTGCATTACCCTCAACGGTTGACAGCTGACTTACCGCTGACGTCACCCCCTGTTGGCTCACTCAAGGGGCTGTCAGTGGGCTGGTGAGGAGGAGGAGGAGGAGGAGGTGGTGGTGGTTGTTGTTGTTGTGGTGATGGTAGTGGTGGTTGTCATCTCTCTCTCTCTCTCTCTCTCTCTCTCTCTCTCTCTCTCTCTCTCTCTCTCTCTCTCTCTCTCTCTCTCTCTCTCAAACTGGGTACCAAAAATCAAGGTTGTCACATGTCACACCGTTAATGGTGCCCGAGGGTGTGTCTCTGTTGAATATATGAGTGTGTGCGATTGTGTAACTTGACATAACACGCGTGAGGCTAGCAACTACGGGTCTTTTTTTTATTTTTTTTTTATTGTATGTGTTGTATCTGACTGCTTTGTTTTGTAGATTAGTTTGTTTCTTTAGGGGGGAGATATTTGGAGTCTGACTGGAATGAAAATAAGGAAAGAGAAAATAGACCCCGAACATGTAATTTTAAACGGCAGATGTAATGATAGTTGCAGCCACACACACACACACACACACACACACACACACACACTGCGCTATTACTCCCATGTTTTCTAATTACAAGACGCATAGCTTAATGGGTCAGATATACAGGTAAAAACATGATAGAAGGCGCCCATTAGCTCAACTGTTGTGAGCTGTAATGTTGGCCGCTCATTTTTCCAGTGTCCTGAAATAGTAGTGTATACATGCATACAGGCTCAACACAATGCCGAACGATATGAACTGGTGTGGGTTAGAGTTGTGGAAAATTGCGATTCACTGTGAAAAACGATCTCTTAATGTGGGATGGATTGAATGAAACTACTTGTAATAGTATCGCCAGATCTAGTGATTTTCGTCCTTGGTGTTCAAAATATCTTCTAACTTTCGAATTGTCTCTTTATCTTTATATCTATCTGTATCTATCTCTCACGGGATGGTTAGCAAGTGAGAGGCAGCGGTGGGCGAGGCGTTGGGTCCAGCTTAGTGGAGTGCAGGATGGAGTGGAGCTGGCTAGGCAGGGGTGAGCAGGTGGTGGCAATATCTTTGAGTTAAGAAACCCGATACCTCGCGGAAGTAAGTGTGCATAAGTGTGCTGAGTCGTTGGTGGGCGGGATATGTGCAGTCTCCTCCCCTCCACTCACTTCACATCCCTTCTCTTCCCTTCTCATCCCTTCCCCCAGCCATGCTCTCTTCCTCTTCTCATCCTACCCTCTACCCATGCAGTTCTCCCACTCCTCAGTCACGCCCCCTCCAATGCACTCGCCTAGTCTCCTCAGTAAACAAACGATGAAGTTAACGCGTGATATAGCCGCGTGAAGATGTCTTTTGCGTCGCCTCTTTGACCTTCATTGCCACGCCCCCTCCCCCTCCCTTCCCTCCCTTCACTTCATCTTTTCCTTTCCCAGAAGGTGTCGTCGTACCATCCCAAATACGGCACACTCCCACCCACCCCGAACCCGTGAAAATTACTCTCGAAACAAAAATTGATGCAGTGTTGGAAGCTTCATTAATATGAGTAAATGATATGGCGACAGGGAGTTTGAACTTCTGAAAATATTTTGATACGCAGTGAATTTTATTACACTAATAATCAGTGTTAAACGATGACATAATATCACTCTTGCAGAGTAATGTCCAGATGCTGACAAAATTATCTCGTTAGTAAAACACTCTTACATCCAATGACGAAGGTTATCGTGGTCAGTAGCTTTCCCGGAGCCCCAAGTGTGCTAGCAAGGCGCCGCTCGTCCTTGGACCCAAGGCAAGGAGATTGCTGATGATCAGGGTGAGGAACCTCCCAGGCTCCGACGCGGCGTTCGTTGTGAAGCGCTGCGGTGCACTCCCCAGGGATGAACCTTCAGGGCAGGCCAGATGTATATGTTTATGTTGGTATGTCCATATATAACCGTGGGCCAGCCAACTCGGGACAAGCCTCAACTCCCCACCGGACTTGTGTATGCTTAGCGGGTGGTGAGGCGACGCTCCCAACTTCTGAAGAGCCTCCACCATGCCGCTTCCCACGGAACGGCGGCTTCACCTACCGGGGCACAGCTGTCCTTCCACCAGTGGCTCGTGGGTCCCGCCGGCCACCACGGCGGTGCACCATGACGTCACCTCGCAAAACCGCCGCGAAGCACTAAATGACCCGTTTCACCCGACCGGATGGGTCCCACTCTGCCCCACAGCGCCGCCGCTGGGTCGTTACGGTGACGTCAGGGTGGGTAGTGTGGGTACGCGGCAGAGGCCCTTCCTGCCTCCCTGAGTCGTTGCCGCCCTAACCGAGACGTTTAAACACCTTGAAAGGCCCTGTGGCTGACCATTATGTCGGGGAGAGAGAGAGAGAGAGAGAGAGAGAGAGAGAGAGAGAGAGAGAGAGAGAGAGAGAAGCTGCAATAAAGGAGTTGTAAATTGTAAATAGCATCATGCAGGCCGACTAGCCGCATGAATGGCATCAACCCAATAAGTGCCTCGATGCTTTGTTGGGTAACTGACTGGAATATTCATTAATTGTATGAATGGTTGATCAGCCGGTGAACTGACTTACCAGCCAGATGCACAAACTAGTCAACCACTGGACTGACTATCAATAGGCCTCATGTTTCCATAATGCCCGAGGCGAGTCAGCAGCCTTTAAAGGAACACTTGTATGCTGCGTCCCTCTGACTCAGCATCGTCCTCTTGCCTTAACGAGTACACACCCAACCTGTTTAACTTAGTATTCTTTTTTTTTTTTTTCCTCATCCCAATTAAGGGGAAGATAAAGGGTTACGTATTTAAAGGTACTAGTTAATACTCACAGTGGCCATTCACATAGAGTCTCTGAGAAGTTCTTTGTTTTATTATCATCTTCATTCCTTTTTCTCGTGTTTGTAATTTAGGGAAGTTTAGTGCCTTGCTCTGTTATTTTTTTTTATTATTATTTTCTTATCTTCGTCTGATCACCGTTTATGTTACACGAATAACGATTTTTAGAACCATATCTATTTCTTTTCTTTTTTTTATACATATTGGATGTATGATCATTCTGTTTTGAGACACAGGGGAAATAATGTTCTTGACTAGGTTGCTGGGGGAAAAAAAAAAAAGGCAGGTTGGGGGTTGTTGGGGAACTTTTAATTATTGAACGAGTCACGCCATGCCCGGAGAGACTCGGTTGGAAGAAAATGCAATGAGGAACAACAGCAAGGGACACCACTATAATTAACCAGCCAAGAGGGAATAACACTGTGCGCCAACAAAGACCAGACACACACACACACACACACAGAGACGAGTCGGTTAAGCCAGCATGACGTCAGCGGCGAAAGTGTGTGTGTGTGTGTGTGTGTGTGTGTGTGTGTGTGTGTGTGTGTGTTTGTGTGTGTATGTGTGTGTGTGTGTGTGTGCTGAGATGTTCGTTAATTGGCGTGTGTTTTTTCTGCTGACGAGCTTTCGTCACTCCAATAATGAGAGAGAGAGAGAGAGAGAGAGAGAGAGAGAGAGAGAGAGAGAGAGAGAGAGAGAGAGTGATGTGTGTGTGTATGTAAGGTGGGGCGTGGCTGTATTAAGTAACACAACACAAGACCACACACACACACACACACACACACACACACACACACATACACACACCACTCAACTAGTATTTCCTTTCCTTCGTTGTTCTCACGTAACTTATAATGCTCCCGGTCTTGTTTATATACCCTGCACGGTGCAATAAACTTTTTTTGATGCGACCCAAGCTGATCCATCCACTTTTTGCACAGTTTATAGAGACGTCCCAGCAAGGTGTTGAGTGTAAAATGGATAAATGAGTTGTTGTGTATGGACTCTGCTTTATTTATTTATTTATTTATTTTTTTTTTTTTCATCAGGAACAAGTTTTTATTTTTCTCTTCTCCTACTACTCCTCTTTCATTGTTTATTTTCTCTGTGAAGTTATCATGTGCTTGTGTGTTTGCTTGTGTGTGTGTGTGTGTGTGTGTATCATGTAAGTACGTACAAGCATACCACAATAAAACTTCATATTATTTACCTTCCCCGTCCTTTCACCATGTGTGTGTGTGTGTGTGTGTGTGTGTGTGTGTGTGTGTGTGTGTGTGTGTGTAATAAGCACATACTCAAACCTCAGCACGAACCACCCGACGCGTCACTTATTTAATATGTCTCCTTCCCACTACGTTTCTGCCGAGTCACGCGAGAATGCAAGGTGTATACGATATTATTATTATTATTATTATTATCATTATTATTATTATTATTATCATTGTTATTATTAAGTGATTCAAAAAGGACGAGGAGTAGTAGTAGTATTTAGAATCAAAGTTCTTATCATACCTTTGTCCCTGTGTGATAAGGGCGATTGTAGTATTGCTAGGGAAGGGAAAGGGAGGGGGAGGGGAGGGGTAATGTTAGGGAAGGGGAAGGGAAGGGAAGGGGAGTTACATGTATTCTACCACTGGAATGTTTGATTTGCGATAAGGGAATGGTATGGAAGAGATAATACTGTGATAAGTTAGGTCATATGAATGAATAACTTTGGTGTGTGATACTGTGTGTGTGTGTGTGTGTGGGGTGTGTTTGTTTGCTTGTGTTCCAACTATTTTTTTTTTACGCTTGAGTTATTGGTAAATCTCTCTCTCTCTCTCTCTCTCTCTCTCTCTCTCTCTCTCTCTCTCTCTCTCTCTCTCTCTCTCTCTCTCTCTCTCTCTCTCATGTTTATTTACCTTTCCTTTAGTCGTGGCAAGTTATATAAATACACCTCACAGCTCTCTCTTCTTCCCCTCTCAGCACCTCAGCACTTCCTTCCTTCCTTCCTTCTCAACACCTCCTTCCCTTTCTCCATCCTTTCCTCCTCATTGCCTTCCTGTCCCTCCTTTCCCTCGCTGGCACCACCCTCGTTTCTCATTCCATCTTTTTGGCACATCCTCGCCCCACTTCCTCTCCACCTTGGCACTTTGCTCACCATACTTATGTCTTAATAACTCTTCCCCTCGTTCATTCTTGGCACTATCCTCGCCCCTCCCTCTTTCCCTCACTCACTTACTCACTCACTCCCTCTGCACACCCCAGACATCTCCCGCCTGTGTTGTGATTCTCTCTCTCTCTCTCTCTCTCTCTCTCTCTCTCTCTCTCTCTCTCTCTCTCTCTCTCTCTCTCTCTCTCTCTCTCTCTCTTCTTGGCACCTTCCCGTCATCCCTCCTCGTGGCACTGTCCTAGAACGTGAAATTTGCAGGTTGTGTTCCGTTTGGCACTCTTCCCACACTGCTTGTTCTCCCATGTTGATTCTTTATTTTCTGACGATCTTGTGCGATAATTTGGTAGTTATGTGATAAATAGTAACTCAATATTAAGGTCTGAGTTTAAACATATATTTATTTATTTATTATTATTTTTTTTTATCTTTCTTTCTTTCTTTATTTATTTATTTGTTTTTCTTTCTCTTTCTTTCTTTCTTTGCTTTCGTCTCCTCTTAAGCTTGTCTTTTTCTGCGACCTTGCGTGTCTGCCTTCACCACAAGATGCACGTGTCGTCTCTCCATGCTGCACAGAGAGAGAGAGAGAGAGAGAGAGAGAGAGAGAGAGAGAGAGAGAGAGAGAGAGAGACGTGTGCAGGCCAGCCAACTACTATCTTGGTATCGTTACACACTGGCTCACATATAGACAATTGGGATGTAGACAACAACACGCATTGGGATGGGAAATACCAAACAGTTTATATACATTTTCAGCTACAGCAACACACACACACACACACACACACACACACACACACACACACACACACACACACACACATACACACACATACACAAACTTTCCCTTCCATAGACCTCTAACTAAACCCGTCACTCCACCCTTTGCTAAATTAGATTCAACCATAATATATGCAGTGAGGAAAGGGGTGGAGGGAGGGAATAGGGATACAGCTTGACCCACGCTACGTAAGGGAAGGCTGAAGGAATGGAGGGAAGAGAGAGAGAGAGAGAGAGAGAGAGAGAGAGAGAGAGAGAGAGAGAGAGAGAAAGCTTCATTTTAGCCGTGGCAGAGGAGAAAAGGAACACAACCTTATAACCATTAAACATGATATGATACACTGAGGGAGAGATGTAGAGAAGACTTGCCATTAACCTTATTACTTCGCGAGACTAAAATTAGCTATAAAACAGGACTGGAGGCATGGATGGACGTGATATATTTCATAAGAGAAGACTGAATAAAGGGAGGGAGGGGGGGGACCTGACTCTGCCTATTCACTGTAACGTACAAGGAAGGGAAGGGAAGGGAAGAGAAGGGGAGGGGAGGGAGATGGCATGACATAACTCTGCCTCGTCTCTACCTGACATCCAATCAGAGAGAGAATAGCTTGGTGGGGGTCGTGGGGTTGACAACTATCATTGCCTCGAGATTGTGTGGCATCATCGTTAAGGTTCATCAGAGAGAGAGAGAGAGAGAGAGAGAGAGAGGAGAGAGAGAGAGAGAGAGAGAGAGAGAGAGGGGAGGGGGTAATGACCACGAGGTATTCATCACTGGAAATAGAGACCAAGCCGTGACGCCCCGCAGTCCTCACGCACACACAGGCAACAGCACGCTTCTGGCACCACCCTTGGGTTTAGCTGAGTCTCCCCTCACCCTCTACTTACTACTATCTACCCTCACCTCACCTCCCTTCCCCTCACTGTCTCTGTTTCACATGTTTCATTGCATATTACTTCTTTTAATTTCCCTCGTACTTTTGCCTCATCTCATTACTATTTTTCCCTTATCATGTTTCCTTCTCATACTCCTAATTTCCTCTCATTGTTTCCTTTTATTCCTCCACCTCATTATACCCTTTTTATTTTCCCTCCCTTACCTATCGTCTCCCACATCTTTTCTGATCTCTCCATGTACATACTTTCCTTCCATCTCTCATTTCTTCTCATTCTTTCCTTCCCTCCTCCTCCTCCTCCTCCTCCTCCTCCTCCTCCTCCTCCTCCTCCTCCTATCACAGCTCCCCTTTTCATCCCTCGTTCTGCACACTTGCATTCCCTGTTCCTTATCTTTCTCTTAATTAATTCCTTTTTATTCCCCTCGCTCTCCTTCCTTCTCCCCACCAAACAGCTTCCCTCTTCGTTCCCACCCCACCCCACACTCCACTCCAAGCCTCATGAAGGATACTTACTCATCTGTATGCTGACCCCTCACTCCCTACCTCTTCGTCCCCTCACCCTTGAAAAGTGACTTGAATTACTGATAAAGCGGTGTGTTGGTGGGTTTGAATCTATTTGTTAGTTAGAATGTTTGGGGTTTTGTTTCTAAAGGATGTGAAGTCGTGTTTGGAACTGTCGTACGCATCCATTGAGATAAAAAAAAAGAAAAAAAGAGTCGTTATTGATGGGATGGTTATCGCTTGTCCACCTGGAATGGCTACTCACTGTTAATGACCGTCAGACCACAATGCTATCACCACACACCATACATAGTAATCGACCTGATAGTGTTGTGGTTCTAGTTTTGACACATCCGTAATCAGTCAACGAATTTGGACTTACAATTCCAGTCCTTGTGAGCGAAACGAACAGACAAAACGAGACAGACACTTCAACAGACAAACACTCGTCTTGTACACAATAGATACATATAAATAAATCAATACATTAATAGATAAATAACAGAATAGTAAAACAGTAAACACATAGATACACACCTATACTACAGGAGGCATTACAAGGCTAAACCATGACCTGTGTTCAAGGTTGGGTGTAGCCTTAGGTCACGCGGGATTTAAGCTGCAACAGAGTGGGATGAAAACCTTGGTTGTATAACGCCTAAGGGGGAAGGGGTGTTGAGAAAAGCTATACACCCTTTATGTGGTTTATTTCAAAGGTGTATTCTCCGTAAAGATTGGGGTGTTGTGGTGGGGTCCAGCGTGTTGGTGTTGGGGGTGGTGGTTGGGGAAGCGAGTTTGCAAGGTCACCTATCTTCTCTTATCCACGTGGCAAGGGGAAATGGTTGCTGCCCGCCTCCCCTCGTCTCTTCACGCCCCTCCCTCCCTCCCTCCCTCCCTCCATGCCTGCCTGCCTGCCTCCCCTCACCACGCCCAGTATTTGTATTCACCCTCCCCTCGTTTTTCATTCTTCCTTCCTTTCCTTTTTCCTTCATTACCTTCCCACCTCCCACGCAGTCGTTTAGTAACCTCTCACACACACTCTCTCTCTCTCTCTCTCTCTCTCTCTCTCTCTCTCTCTCTCTCTCTCTCTCTCTCTCTCTCTCTCTCTCTCTCTCTCTCTCTCTCTCTCTGAGGGTGATAACCTTTTCCTCTTTTTCCAATAAGTTTTTTGTCCTTTCTCAATTAGTCCACGATTTTCTATTAACGTTTTTGTCGTGTCAATGTATTTTCGCTCTGTTTTGTATTGAGCATGTGTATAAATTATAGATTAGAGGTCCTTAGAGAAAGAAAAAAAATAGTAGTAGTAGTAGTAGTAGTAATATTTATAATAATATCCTCCTAACCTTTTCTCCAGCTGTTTCCCTTTCCCCTTGTAATCAGCGCTACCTAGTTTTGGTATCTTATCCGACAGTCAGTTACGCCAGAGACCCTTTCTTATCGGCCACTACAAAGTAAAGTGCACTCAACGCCACCACCTCCTCCACGCGCTGCACTTGTTTCTACTCTTTAATTGTGTCTTCCTGATAGTTGCCACGACACGAGAGAGAGAGAGAGAGAGAGAGAGAGAGAGAGAGAGAGAGAGAGAGAGAGAGAAAGAGAGAGAGAGCCATCTTCATCTCGCTTCTTTTCCGGGTTTCATTATACTCTTACACACACACACGCCCTTCTTTCACTCCTCCCTTCCTCTCCCTTTTTCTATGGCACTGTGACTCCTCTCCCCTCTTCCCTTCTTCCGTGTCTCCTCTTCTTCTTCTTCCTCTTCCTCCTCTGTCCCCATTCTTGTTACGCATCCTTATGGCTTTTCCTATTTCACTCTTAAAGGACACGGTCGGAAGGAAGATTAACCAAAATACAAATATAATGGAAAAGGAAGGAAGACATTGATAAGAGGGTAGAGTCATTTTTGTCTGTCTTTCCTTATATATACTTTTTATTTTAACCTTTCCTTTTCCTCTTTAAGGCTTTTTGTTCCTTTCTTCCCTCATACCCTATCGTTACCTCCTTCCTTCCATTCCCTTCCTTTACCCCATTGTTTTGCCTCTTTTTCCTTTCCTCCATCATTCCGTATCATTACCTCTTTCTTTTCACTCCTTTACCCCCTGTCTTTCCTATCCTTCCCTCTTCTTTACTGCCCCTTCTTTTCCTTCCTTCCGTCCTTCTCCTCCACTGGCCCATCAGGATCGCCTTTTGACCTACATAATACACACTCTCGTTCGTGTTGTGTGCTCGAGGCCGGGGTAAGAGTGCGTGCTCGGGTGTGGAAATATGTGGACTTGTAGGATAAAAAGAAGCAACCTTGATTGAGTGGGATGTGTGTGTGTGTGTGTGTGTGTGTGTGTAGACTGGTGTTCTATGTGCTGCCATTCTCACCTCTGCCTTTCCTCGTGTTCAGTCATCCGATAAGTGACTGAAATGTCGTTATATATTATATTTTGACATACCTACAGTATATACGTAGATCCAGCTTAGATACAACATACACTTTATCCGACTAACAGGCAAGTTTTGAATCCCAGCTACATAAAAGTTAGATCCTACTTCGATAACACTTAAGATCCGACTCAGATAGTGGGATCTAGGGTGCGTTCACTCCTCGGTAGCGTGGAGTGAGTTGCCATGATAAAACGGTAACTACGCCAACAGACATCATCTGAGAGACAAGTGTTCTGTGTGGCCACCTCTCGCATCCTCTGCCATAAGCGCCTTGTCTGTGCCTCGGCCTCGGGGGAGCTGCTTTCTCCCGCCCACCCGGGTCATGGGGGAGGAGTGAGGGTCGGGTAGGGGGCGGTGGCGGCTTTGGAAAACTGTCGGTGATGTAACAGGAGGCAAGGACGTGTAGCATGGCGAGAGGGGAAGTCTCCCAGAGTTCCGGGAGAATTAGTAAGTCTGGCAGCAGTGATGGCGATGACTAGAAGGACAGGAAATTCTTGAAGGGCTGCGGGCTGCGAGGCAATCGTCGTGCTAGGGAAGGTCTTAGGAGGAAGATAATTCCGGTGGGATCGGCGAGATGGTTGGCTGTTAACAAAGACTAGAGAGAAATCTTGAAGGTCATGAAAAGAGTCCCTAGGGGTGCAGTGAGGCTGCGCGGCCCTCTGAGAAAGTTAAAGAAGGCCTGTGAGATGACAGTGTGTGTGTGTGTGTGTGTGTGTGTGTGTGTGTGTGAGTGTGATTGTGTGAGGTTGAAGTGTTTGCTAGAGCTAAATAGTTAGTGGGGTTTAGGGGGCGGTGAGGCGTGCAGAGGTCAAGGGGTGCTTGGTGGCGTGTGTGAGAGGGACGACTGCTGCTGCTGCTGCTGCTGCTGCTGGTGCTAGGTTGGGTATACCAGGGCTTGGTCTGATGGGGGTGGGGAAGGAGGTAGCCGGCGAGCTGCACCCAAATATACCTCTGACACCAGCAGCATGACGTCACCTCCTCACCTGGCCAGCCGACGGACGACTGACTCGAGGTGCGACGGCGCTTCTTGCTGCCTCCTCCTCCTCCTCCTCCTCCTCCTCACATTGCACAGCATGATGATACTTTGTATTACTCAACTCATTTTCCTCACCATTCTTGGAACCCAATGTGGCCTAATAGTGCTGTAAAGCTGAGTGCCGCGGAGACCTAGGATGGTGATGAGTGTATGTGTGCATGTGTGTGTATGTATGTGTGTGTGTATGTATGTGTGTGTGTGTGTGTGTGTGTGTGTGTGTGTGTGTGTGTGTGTATGTGTATGTGTGTGTGTATGTGAGTGTATGTGAGTGTTTAATGTGGGTGTGGGTGTGGTAACACGGGGCAACACATGTGCACGTCGACTGGGTGCTTCATTCAGGGTGTTTAGGTGTTCACCATCGCCTGACTGAGGGTGGAGTGACTCGCTTCACTGACCTGCGGGAAGTGACCTCCTTGCCATTGTCTTGACTCATGCTGATTATACTTATTCATATCATATATATATATATATATATATATATATATATATATATATATATATATATATATATATATATATATATATACACACACACACACACACACACACACACACACACACACACACACACACACACACACACATGCAGAGGTGAATCAGACAGCCTGGTGTTAAAATGAATATGGAAAGAAAAAATATGTATATGCTGCTCCATAATAATAATAATATAAATAGTAATAATAGTAATAACTATTATTGTCATTATCATTATTATCATGATCATCACTGCCATCTTTCTCAGCCAGTGCCTGATAAATGCCTCGTTCCCGTGACCCCATTATACATAGGTCAGCGAATGTTGCAACAGTGTAAAGAGTAAATGTTCTTTGGAAACTGGAACGTGATGCTAGTTAGGATACGCCGTGTGACCCCATCCTCCCTCCCCGTCCGCGGGCATGGCATGGCACGGCGTTGTGCCTGGTGCTGCCTCGCCTCGCTGGCCAAGACCACTGCCCCGGAGACTAAACTACAGTAGTGCCCCCTAGGCTCAGTGTAAAACGAATGAAGGTGATACTCTACAGATTCTGAGACGCATGAACAAACAAGACACACTTGGCAACTGTTGCGCGCGAGGAGGGAGAGAGAGCGAGTGAGCGAGAGCGAGAGAGAGCCGCTCTCTAGCCAAACCCATATTTCCCGCCGAACAGTTGAGCGTCGCCATGCGCTGTGGTGGGAGTGTGGAGGCGGTAGACGGCCAAACATGTGCGCCAGCGGTTAAAGGGAGGGGAGTTCGTAGAGTGTTGCGCGCTTAACGGAACGACTTTTGACGGTGGAATGTGAATTGTGCTGAATACTATTGCCTTGTCTGTTCTCAGTTTATTTATACAAGCTTTATACAAGTGTTGTGGTGAATCATGGGTGAAATACCTATCAGTCCCAAGAAAAACATGAAGGTAAGATGGTAACACTGTCTCGTTTTTTACATTGCTGTTTGGTGCGGTTGTTTTGGGTGTTTTTTCTTCTTTGTTTTGACCATGTTAGGAATGGATAAACTGTAGATGGATTGAAAGTTGCTGGTCATGTTAGGTGTGTGTTTGTGTGTGTCCATCTGTTTGTCTAGTAGATGCTTAACACCTTGATGTTGTATGTGTTTAGAGTGTTAGGGGTGTATGTACGTACGTTATCAGCAGGGAGGTGACAGCTACACCAACTTAGGTGTAAATCAACATGTAGGAATGCCATCGATCCTTGGCTTCACCCGGGTCACCACCACAACCTATCGCTTACACCAACACCACCACCAACAACAACACCATTACCCATAGTGCCACATGACATCACCACCATCTCAGTCTGAGCTTCTCTTCTTCTTCCTCTTGCCACAGCACTCCCTTGACACACTTACACATCCTTTGAAAGTGCAGGTATATGTGTATGTGTGTGTGTGTGTGTGTGTGTGTGTGTGTGTGTGTGTGTGTGTGTGACGCGGCATTGCAAAGGAATGGTTTCGGTGGGTGGGACAGGTGTTGAGAGCACCTGTCATACTTTCGCAGGTGTATATACAGACAGCATTCCACGTTTCACCTGAAGTAATAACATTCGGGTCATGAAACTAGGGGTGGAGGTCTTCTCTTCATGGCCTACTATCTGTATATTTACCTTTGACAGCTCATCATATAGATATATACGTGATGGGTTATACTATATACATCAGGTAGCCTTTCATGGCGGCTGTTATGAGGGTGATGATGGTGGTGGTGGTGGTGATGATGATGATGCGGGGTGTGGCAAGGCAGAGGAGGATGCTGGCTCCGAGATGCTTCCTCCTCCTCTTGATCAATACCATGTCCGGGGCAGCCATGACGCGCCAGCCTCCACGCCTCACCATCGCGTGTCTGCTGCTGCTGCTACTGTAGGAGCTTCACGGAGGCGATGGGGCGTGGCTCAGACTAGCATCAATAAGAAACTGCTTTTTATTACCAGCTTCAGTTATGACTTAATAATAGCTAGTAGTAGTAGTAGTAGTAGTATGCAGTTTAATAATAAAAAAGGAAAACTTTCGTGTTTTTCATGGCCACAAGGTCGTCTCGGAATTATTCGTACCTACGTGTTCCTAATGCACTTTATAGGTCAATCTACTCAAAGCGTGAAATATTGATCACCATAGGAATGTCAGAAGCGAAAAGTAGAACAGTAGGACATGAGAGAACCTTTAGTGAGTCGCTATGGGAAAAAAAGAACGTTTAATACGTGTGTGTGTGTGTGTGTGTGTGTATATATATATATATATATATATATATATATATATATATATATATATATATATTTATATATATATATATATATATTTATATATATATATTTATATATATATATATATATATATATATATATATTTATATATATATATATATATATATATATATATATATGTATGTATATGAGTGTGTATATGTATAAATACGATAAATTAGTAATATATGCAACGCGGCCTTGTTATCAGAATAGCTGAAAAGACGACGCTTGATACGGCAGGAGAGAGAGAGAGAGAGAGAGAGAGAGAGAGAGAGAGAGAGAGAGAGAGAGAGAGAGAGAGAGAGAGCGCATATATTTTTTATCCAACCTTTGCTTTGGTCTTTGTAATAACAACGTTGTTCAAACTCATGGCAGCATTGCATTGCATTTTCTTTACGAAATACACCACACTTTGAGTTTCCTTTAACACAGTAATGTATGTTAGTGAATCTCCCTTTGAACTTTCCTTCCTGAAATTACAATGTCCATCTAATCCCAGCTTGGGGAATAGACAAACTTTTTTTTCCCATTCACATTAATCTCTGATCACCACAAATAATGGGTAAAGGATGCATTGTATTTGACAATTAACAGTAAAACAACAGCACAACCACACGGTATGACGGTGAAAAAACCACCTCTGTTACACAATTAGTCTTTTCACCCATTAGTTTACAAGGTCTTTTTGTTATGCTGTCAGACGCGTGTGTGTTGCGGGGGGAGGGAGGGTGTTCATTCTACCTCAGCAGCAGATTGTACTATCAGACGGAATGATATGTTATCATCAATTTTTCTCCCTCTCACAGATATACCACTCAAGCGTGCTCAATATCAAACACGAGAGAGAGAGAGAGAGAGCGAGAGAGAGAGAGAGAGAGGAGAGAGAGAGAGAGAGAGAGAGAGAGAGAGAGAGAGACTCCCGTGTAAAATGTCACGTTGACCTTCTAATAACCACATAATTCAAGTTACTTAGTCCTAGCTTCGTGCAATGACCTGTAAGAATATGAGAGAACAGCAGCAGATGTGTATGATGTTATCGTCGGTCTTCTCCTCCTCCTCCTCCTCCTCCTCCTCCTCCTCCTCCTCCTCCTCCTCCTCCTCCTCCTCCTCCTCCTCTCACGTCGAACTCTGATTGTGATTGTCGGTGGATGAGTCACAAAGCGGAAGCGTCTGTCGAATACGTTCACAAAGCCAGAAAAGCTGCAACACTATTACTTTCCCGTACAGCATCGCGTTGTGTACAGCAGCGTAGCTCCGGGTACAAGCTAGATAAATAGCAGAATTTGTTGAGGGGAAGGAAAACTCGTAAATGCTGTTAATAGAGTGTAGAATGTCTTGGAAACGGATGATATTTATATTATAGTATCAGCTTTTTTTCTGCAGATAATTACCGCCTACGTAGTGTACAGGATGTTTGGTCTTCAGTTAAAAAAAAAAAAATCTGAATAAATAAATAAAAATAGCTATTGTGCAATCTTGAACCGCGCAGAGTTGAAGGTAGACGTGAACCCCACTGGTAATTACCGGGAAATACTCGGGAGAGAAAGTATGTGTAGAGCAGGAAGCAGGAAGTGGTTTTACCTATGGCCCAATGCTGGAAGAACAACAGTGATGGAAACGTCGATTTCTTGATATGTTGGCTTCCTGTCTATCTATCTGATACCTGCTTCTACATAGTAACTTCCTCCAGGGGGTGGCCACGGTAGAAGAGTTTCCATTTATTCCTGTCCTTTCATTCCTTTCTTGTATGCTCTAATCATCTCAATCTCCTCTCTCTTCTTTCTTTGTTGGCGTCCGTGTCCAGAAAACATCCAATGAAGAAACTGTAATTGATGAAATGTAGAGCAAGCAATCGGTGGTTCACTGGTGGCAAACTAGTGAAAAGGCAACACATTTAATTGAAAGCGAACATTAACTCACTCATTGCTTGGGTTATCGTGAGTAATGAAAGCCTCATCATGGTCACTGGCGCCGCTTTATGTAGGGAAGCAAGCAAGAATATACTTTTTTTCCCGTTAGCTTGGCGCTCAGAATCACCAGCATGTGTCTCGGTGTGTGCCACATACCACTAATGTGTTGGGAACGCCCGCCCTCACGTTCCTTTGCTGCGCCGACTCATCTACCACACGCAGGCACGCACATGCTTTCTCGGATTATTATTTTTTTGTTTGTTTGGGAGAGAGAGAGAGAGAGAGAGAGGTAAATAAATAAAAAAAAGTCATCAGTTTTAACAATAAGACATGTGGTCAGTGAACTCCTTAATCATATGCTAAGTACTTCGGTAGTGGTCGAGGAGGAGGACCGCTGAGGCTTTGGTGGACAGCCAGGGGAACGGGTGTTTTACGGGTTTACGGTGGGTTGCGGGGTTGTTGCTCCATAAAACTTCAGCAACGTCTCACAGTCCTTAGGCACTGTGGTAAGGTAAAAGGGATTGTGTATCGGAGGGTTGTTAGCCTATGTAGGTAAGTGATCCCGGAGTTAGCTGTAAAGAAACAATTGCAACGAACGGAAAACTCCTCTGCATGACGTCTCGAACTTTGAGAAAATTATCATTATAATGTAATAGATTATTTTACTGGTTAGTTATCGTAACTGAAGAGGCCCAGGGCGTTTACGCGAGTAGGACAGGAATGGTTACTCGTCATAATTAGGTGGTGTGGCGCGTGTCGTGGCGTGTGGTAGGCATGGCGCGGCAGTGAGTTAGACATTCCCATGATCCTTAGAGCTGTATTGAGGGGCGGGTGGTCGTCTTTAGGAGAGAGTTCATAGTTAACCTAAACAATTGGTGATGGTGATGAGCATTCAGTTGTGCCAGCCACCCTCTATATTAGCGGTGCAGTGCAGAGGTCACAATCGTGGGAGTCGGTCTTGTTCCACACTTTGATGTAAATTAAGCGCGTTCTTTTTTGTTCAGCTTCTCCTTTAAAGTTTCTTGTTAATATTTAAGACGGACTCTGATCATTGTTGTCATATAAAGGCACTAAATATGTAATTACCATTATGGCCATAGCTAGTTTTTCTATTTATAATCGAGCAGGAAAGTGTGGTGGTATGGTTAGGAAGGATGTAATGTACTTATGTAGTGTTGTCTGCTACATGAATGTTCGAGAAATAATTATCACTAAGACCGACTATGATGGTGACGAGGGAGTATGTTAGCTATTTTTCTAGTCTGTCTGAATGGTGGGCGTGGTCTGCTGGCGTGGATGGTTCAAGCAGCTGTCAGCCTCCCACTCGCCACCACCACCACCACCACTTTGTACTGTACATTAGTTCATCTACCACCCCACCAATGGAAATTCATCATAGATTTAGTCGTCATATTGCTTGGATGTAGGCGATACCAAATCTAACTGAGAGATAAGAATGTTCATGGATTAAACATCAATTCGGGGAACGGTTGTTCACTTGCCCGTAGCCAAGACTAAATGAATAACGTTAATTTGTAGTGGAAACCGTTCACTATTGCCAGCCACGAAGTTAAAGTTCAATTTTACAAGGGTGCGTATAGTATGAGAACGAAACCGGCGAGATCACTAACAAGTAAAGTTACGCTTGCAATCGGGAGATGGGAGGGTGAGGGTTGTATTTGCGGCGGTGACGACAACCCGCTCCCTCCCGCCTTCCCTCATCCCTCCTCGGTGGGGTAAACAACCCACCATTTCTCTTCCACAGGTAAACTTTAGTGCCCACCCCGCCACTTGCTGCTGGGAAGTTATTAATTACGAACGTACACCATGTGGCCTCGTGCCGAGTATATTCTGTATCACAGTAATATATATTGTACGTAATTGAAAACGCTGATTGATCATTATTCTTGGAAAAAAAAGATGCAAGGTCATGCTATGGTCATTAAAATGACATTATCATGTTGTAGTTTTGCATTGTCAAACTCCTAATGACTATGTTACGTAACGGCCAGCTGTAACATTTTTTTTTAATGTAAACTAAATTGACGTCAGTATTCTAAACTGCACTTCACTACAAAGTCCCTGTGTGTGTGTGTGTGTGTGTGTGTGTGTGTGTGTGTGTGTGTGTGTGTGTGTACCTAGTTTACCTAGCTGTATTGTACAGGAAAAGAGCTATGCTGGTACTGTCCAAGTACCATATCTACGTTTATCCAGACTGGATCCCCTTGTAACAACTCAACAACTCACAGTCTTCTTCATTTTCCACTTTTGTTAGTAATTTAGCGTCATCTATATATTCATGTATATATATATGTATATATATATATATATATATATATATATATATATATATATATATATATCATGTATATATATATATATATATATATATATATATATATATATATACATATTTATATATACTATATATATATATATATATATATATATATATACTATATATATATATATATATATATATATATATATATATATATATATATAATGTATACATATAATTATGCCAAGCATTATATGATAATACTGGTTCCCAACAAATTTCTTTGCTTGTCACACCTGCCATAGGCAGATGAGATTTCAGTTATAGTTGGATTGCCATATCACAATATTTTTTCATTTATTTCAATTTTTTATTTTTTTCAGGTGTTGGTGGGTGAGGCAGCATGGTCTGGGGAGCGGGTGTCAGAGTTGAGGCAGCTGGCACATCAGATCCGGCTGCACCTGGCAGAGGACAATGCTCAAGATACACCTTTAGTTGCTGAGGTTGAGCGACTTGGGTTCCGAATAACCAATTTGACTGAGGCAATCACTCAGCTCAGTAGTAACTTGACACAACAAGTGAATGTTGAACAGCATGAGAAGCAAGAGAATGCCCTTCATGAGTTAGAAGCTGGTATAAATGGGGCCCATACACTGCTAGCATTACCAGAGCCTAAAGCAAGTGAAGCAGCAGAGCGAGCCACTCAACTAAAGGACCAGCTAGTGGCACTCGGAGGCACTGGGGGTCCTGTCATTGAGAGTGGACCATCACAAGTAGTGGAGGCCTGGCAAGTAGCTGTTCGTGATACACACTCTAGGTACCAGCAGGTAGTAGCAGGGCTTGGAGGTGATGAAGAACAGCTTGCAGCAGCATTAACTACTTGGAAACAATACGTGGAAAGTGTGGAAGCAAGCATGAGTGCCCCAGCTCCAGCTTCACGTGAAGGGCTACACGAAGCCTCCCGGTTGTGTCAGGTGCACCGTTCTATTCTAACCACACAAACAAATGTTCTGTTAACACTTCAAGAACAAGCCCAGCAGGAGAGTGCTTCCCCACGCATCAGAGACCTGCAGGGTCGCCTCCGGGAACTGATCCTACGTCACAAAACTGTTTTGACCACGGTTAGTGAACGTGAACAACTTCTTCTCCAAACCATCACTACATGGGAGACATATAGAGTTAAAATTGCTCAACTACAAACATGGATATTGGCCTTAGAACAAGAGAAGCAAGGACTTCAGCTCAGGCAAGTTGCAAGAAGGCGACTAGACAAGGTTATCAGTAGATTACAATCCTTGCAAGAACAATTAGGGAGAGGAGAGGAGCAAGTAGAGGAAATAGAGAAACTCTGCCAGATACTGGTAACATCATGTGACTCAAGCATACACCCTATTTTGAAAGCTGAGCTAGCATCTTTACAACAGCGTGTAACTAATATGCGTGCAGGTGTAGAAACATGGCTTGGTTATCTCAATAAGAGTTCTTCTCTGTGGCAACGCTATGAGGATGTGTACACCAAGCTTCACACCATTTTGTCTGAGATTCAGTCTGGTCTGTCTGCTGATCTGCCCTCTGATTTCTGCAGTGTTCAGGAGACCATCAAAAAGTATAGTGAAACTACTGCTGCCTTAGAAGCCTTGAGTGGGGATCTTTCCTTGCTGAGAACAACCCGTGAGGAAATGGTTGACTCTCTTACACCTGCTGACCTGCGTCTCGTGACGCAGAGAATGTGGAGAGTCACACAACTACAGGCTGAACTACTTCATCAGTACAGACTGAAAATCAGCACTTTAGAGGATAGATTAGAGTTATGGGAGTTGTATGATACTAGATACCAACAGTTCCTTACTTGGGCCAAAGACATGGAAACTAAAATCGATGGTGGCTCAGAACAGTACATTGATTCACTTATTAGAAAGCTGGAACATGATTACCAAGAAGACATTAATGCTAAGAGTGTAGAAATGCATTGGCTTTTATCTGAGGGTGAAGAACTCATATCATGTAGCAAAGAGGATCAGGCTGCTGAATTGAAGGAAAAGGTAAAAGTCATTGAGACGACTTGGAAACATATTCATGATAAATGTAACAGTAGAAAACAGAAATTACAAGACATTGTTACAACCATAAATAAAGCAGAAGTCACTCTGGCTGAACTAAAGGAATGGCTCTTCTTGATTGAAAAGAAACTATCCAATCCTGTCATTTTCCAGAACAGCTCTAAGAAGGAAATAGATCGCCTCTTAGAAGTAGAAGAAGAGATTCGTAAGGAGATAGAGAAGCAGAGTGGAACTATTTCTTCTGTTTTGAATCTTTGTGACATGGTTATTCATGACTGCAATGAGTTTGATGCTAATGGAGATACAGACTCATTGCAAGAGGCTCACCACAATCTCGACAGACGTTGGGGAGAAATCTGTACTCGATCAGCAGAAAGGAAGGTATTTATCAAGAAAACTTGGAAGATGTGGCAGGACCTGGTGTCAGTTGATAGCTCGTTTTCATCATGGTTAACAGATATGGAGTCAAGACTAAGTAACCTTAATGTTGCCTCTACTGAAGTACCATACAGCAGTCTTGAGGAAATGGTTGCAACTGTTCACCAGCTTCAGCCATTGATTCATAACCAAACACCTCAGTATGAAAATCTTAACCAGCATTACCGGGTACTTGCCCGACCATATGGGAGGGAAAATAGATTAGACCAAGAAAATGAGATTCGATCAATGGTTAAGACTTCTAATGCCAGATTCCACACCCTAAGTTATCAAATTACTGTAATACTTCGTCGTATTAGTTTTAGTAGAAGGTTGTATGAAAGGTATGAAGCTACAAGAGAAAAGCTAATGATCTGGCT
>JAPQNM010000005.1:14479214-14509214 GCA_029783475.1 Metacarcinus magister | reverse complement strand
TCTGTACTTAGCACTTGGTTTATATTCTGACATGGCTTAACCCTGTTGTATATAAACTTTATATATATATTCTTGTTTATACAATTCTTTGTGATTAACTGATTTCATCTTTTCTCTGATCATATCATTAACTTAAGTACTGATATGACAGGATAAAAACAGCCAGTTAGTGTGGAACCTGACTGGCTGTTCTTAAAGAAAAGGAGAACAATATGAACATAGCTCTAGCATAATCACAACTTTGGGATCAGCTAGCTGTGGTATGAGCTTGTCGCGGGGCAAATGCCACACTGCTGTGTTGATCTAGATCCCAGCTTAACACCATTTTTGTGCATCTGCTACTTGAGGAAGATGCACATAATTTTTGATGAAATGCCTTTCATATCTTTCATAGTCATTGTCAATTTTTTTTCTAGTAATAAGCTTGTTTGCTTGAATGCTTCATTCTATAAGTTATTATTGTGGCTGGCCAGAGGGTTTTTTTTATGACTGTTTTAAGAAGAAATGGTAAGGTATTATGGTGGATTTTAGTGCCTGAACTAGATAACCATGTTTGTGCCGGCTGTGACATTGTGCCATAGAATCATGACCAGCCAATAGGGAGTAAGCGTGCAAATGCCTAGCCAATCAAAAGTTGCTTTGTCCAGTCAGTGAGGAATGGAAGTATTATTTCCCAGCCAATCAAAAACTGCTTAGAAACAACCATTAGCAGCCTTGGACTTCCATCCATAAGCATTGCTTTTGCCATTATAGAAGAACAAGCGCTAAGGGCAGTCCTTTATACTGTGGTGTGAGTTAAATTCATACAAATATATGTGTTCTTATATATGGTGTTGTTTTATATACATGATCATAAGCTAACCACATGAGTGACTCATGGTGCAAATCTTCGAACATGATTCATCCACATCCATCACACGCTATTTTATCAGCCTCAATCATCCGTACACTCGTCTCTCCATACAGCCTCAACAACACCATCCATTCCCTTCTAGTGTTTTCAACCACTTTATTCATGTCACATCCTGTTTCAGTCAGAATCACATCCACCATATTCATTATATCAGTCATACTTCTTGCATTCCAGTATAACATGCTCAACTGTTTCATCCTCTTCCATGTTACACCTCTAACCAAGGATCTTATAAGATCCTTGCCTCTAACACTGCGGGACTCAAACCATCCCTGCCTTCACATTCCTAGCTCGGAAGATATCACCACCCAGGCTTCCATCATACATTGGGGCCTCGCTCTCTGAACCATTTCAGTCTTCTTTCGTTCTATCTCAGTCCTACATTTACTCAATCACCGGATGGGAGAAAAATGGCTGAGCATACAACCTCGCCCCTGCCACCCAACAGTGAATAATGAGCGATCTCCTAACATCCATCAGTGAATAATTTTGAATCACCTTCCTTCCTGCTCAAAATTTTCGGTGAAATTAATTTATTATTAGAAGAAGTCGTGTGTACCAAAACACATGCACAATTTTATTTAAAGAAAATATGCTTTAATTTAATAAGAATCAACTGAGCGATTAATGAGATGCCAACAATCTACAATGGATGGCTCCTATTCTCCTAACCCAAGTTCAAGTCCAATTTATTGTTGATGGCGCAATTTAACCATCCGGCTTCAGGTGGAGAAGGTAGTTTATACACTCCTGTGCTTACATTGTCTCTGTCTGACCTTCCACACTGCTGCTGCGTCAAGATGAAGGCCATTCTTAAATATATAGAGGTGGAAAACTTGAAATATCATCATGTAATGCCGTTCAAAACCTTAATTACTGTCATCGGTACTAATGACTGAGGTAAGTTAATTATTTTCGGTATAGCATCTAACGCAATACTTATAATGCAGTGATCAGCTCCAGAAGTACTAAATTATGAGGGTAAGGTAGCTATTACTAATCCACGTACAGTCGTGATTCCTACCCCGTAACATTATTCGGTAAATCTGCATAATTACTGCTCGTCCCCTATCTTCTTTTTCTTCCTATATCCAACAAGCTTGGGGACACCTTGGAAAAGCGGGGATTTAGGGTGGGGAAAGCAAATATTGGCCATATGCGGCAATCTGAAAAAAAATTAAGGTGAAAAACTTTTTTTGGTATAAAAAAGGCACAGCTTACAGGTACGGCAGCCGTACCTGTAAGTGCTCGCTTATAAATAGGGCACGTGCCTAAAGGGTCAAGCCCCCCCAAATCTAACCTAAACTGAACTCATGTAATAACCTTTTAACTGGGGTAGGGTAAGCCCCACAGACGCCCCAAACCTACCTTAACCTAACTTAAACAGAACTCACGGAGTAACCTCCTAGCAGATCCCTAACCTATCACGTAATAACCTCATATTTATATCGATATCGTCTGAGCATCAGTTATGCAGATTTACCTTTCTATAGCTAAATTAAATTAATTTGTTAAAAATACCAAAATCATTGCTGTGGAGTTACTTTTCCACAAATTTTGATAAAAAAAAATTTCAGATGCTCTTTATGTAATTACCAATTGAATGATCAAACATGATTTTGAATTAGCTATTGTTTTAGTTTTAGTGAGAAAATTTTTTTATTGTGTCTTTAGTAGTAAATATGTTTTTTATATGAGATAGATAGTCATCAAATACAAGATTTAGCTTTTTTTCTTTTTCAATGTACATTCCATTCCAATTTTCTATAGTTTTTAGTGATTTTTTTTATTGTTTTTCTTCTGTGAATAAATTTAACATGTGAAATAGATAGGTGAGAAAGAGCATCCGTCTCTTCTTCCATAACCACAATTTCTGTGTTTGTAATATCTGATCTAGGCTTGTGCAGGTGAGCTGCTAAAGTCCATGCAACTTGGTCAGCTGCCTTTAAGTAAATAAGACTGATGCACACAAACATGTATGGAGCCTTCCATATTATGATTTTTCTCTCCCAACTTTGTTTAGTGAGCTCCCAACCTCCATTCAATTGCCGGAGCTTTTATCTTACAATACCTACTCATTAGTCAGCTGTAAGGCAGAATGCTATTTCCAGGCTGCTTTGTGTTAGCCTCCATCATACATGTTTTCATTCTTTTCTTTGTAGCTTGGTACAGTTGCAAAAGAATGTAAGAAAATAAGGAGGCTGCAAAAGGCCAATTGACCTACACAAGGCAGCTTCTGTGCACCTAACACTTACCATCTGTTTTTTCATCCATCGACATGTTCAACATTTTCTTTATTTTCCCCCATTAAAAGGGTATAGCTAAGGGAAAATATAAATACGTAAAAAAAAAAAAAATCCCGCTTGTCGCCAGACCCTGTAAACATTAGAGGTGTCTTGACACTCCTCTTTTGAAAGAGTTTAAATCATAGGTAGGTGGAAAAACAGACAAAGGAAGAGAGTTCCAGAGTTTACCAGTGTAAGTGATGAAAGAGTGAAGATACTGGTTAACTCTTGCATTAGAAAGATGGACAGAATAAGGATAAGAAGTAGAAAGTCTTGTGCAGCAAGGCCGTGGGAGGGGTGGAGGCATGCAGTTAGCAAGTTCAGAAGAGCAGTCAGCATGAAAATAGCGGTAGAAAATAGATAAAGATGCAACATCTACTGCCCCGGCACTTGCCACATGCTTGCTGAGTTTGTTCCACTCCTTTACTACACTATTAAAGAACCAATTTTTACTTATATTCTTTCCTGAATCTGAACTTGTCTAGCTTGAAACCATTTGTTCGTGTTCTTACTTTCTCCTTGACTATGAGAACCTTATTTATGTCCCCTTTGTTGAAACCCTTGACCCATTCAAACACATCACTTCAGATCTCCTGTTACCCTACGTCTTACTAAAAAATGTAAATTGAGGTGTTTTAAGCTATCCTTGTAAGTTAAGTTCCTTATCCCCTGAATCGTTTTAGTCATTCTTCTCTGTACTGCTTCTAGCTTATCTATATTCATTCTATAGTACGGGGACCAGAACTGCACACCATAATATAAATAAGGCTTAACTAACGCTACATGCCTCAGTGTTAAGTGTATTTTTGATTGATTCTTCACACACACACACACACACACACACACACACACATATATATATTTGATGATACATTCAGGATGCTAAGAAATATATGGATGGCTTTTCACTTCCTAGATAGCAAGTTTGGAACCAGGTGATTTTCCCAGTGCTAGAGATTTTTTTATTTATTAGTTATTTATTTATCATTATTATTATTACTATTATTATTATTATTTCCTAAATCGATGGGAATAGACTGTTTCTAAGGTGGCAGTAATTAACCTAGCTATCCTCTTCCCCAGCCCACAGTCCTCCATCACGTCCGGCATCAGTGTTGGCAGCCCATGTGAGTACCTCTGTTCCTGCACAAGCCACACACAACTACCACTCCTCACCACATAAACGCTGCCCCACCTGCACCTCACACCTCTAAACTATCTTCCTTTGCCTCCTCCTTGGAAAGCTCAGCTATGAGAATGTAACCTTTGTATGAACAGAATGTTGACAGCAGGAATAACTCAACAATTCAATAATATATTAATTCAGTACAGTGATGACTGCCCTTTGCTATTTGCTTCGTCCACCTCACAAGCCCCTACATCCTTCTCCTTGCAATAATAATCAATAATCTCCTCCACTGTCATTCAGGATTCCTCCACCCATATAGTTCAGTCGTACAGCCCTTTTTCCGAGCTGACTGGAGGCTCGGAGGGTAGTGGCAGTAGTAGCTCATGTGTTTTGCTACCTCTGAACACACACACAACACAGGGACCTTCACCTCTCACTTGAAACTTATTTCTAAAATCAAATTTTTTTTTTTTTTTTTTTTTTTTTTTTTTTTTAAACATTATGGTTTATTTAATACTCCACCAATGTTGCTGAAAATATTATCAAACATTCCTTTTAAACTTACCAATGAAAAAACATATGGTTTTGAATTACTTTTTTTAGTTTTTATGACAATTGTCTTTTTCTGCTGTTGCGCGCATCTACGTTAACCAATTAGGCGTGATAGCAGAGGGATGGATGTAGTTGTAGTGAACAGGGCCTGAATGAGTCTATGTGGGCAAGAGGTGATGGTTTGGAAGTCTTATGTGTAAGAGCCTATTTTAGTCCCTAGCCTTTACTGGTGCCAGAAACTTGGCATAGGAAAATCATTCTCTCTCTCGTTTTCCACTTTATTAAAAACCTTATAACACCTTGATCTTATTGTCAGAATTCATCATCAATTTTACAGATTTAATTATTTCATAGAAATTCAATTTACTTTCTATTAATTTGAACACAAATCAAGTACAATGGTGACTCACTCTAATGAATCTGATTGGCTCTAGGACCTTATCCTTTATAACATTTCTTTGTCAGAGCAGCTATTAAAATATTATATATTTTTAGGGGTAATTCGTCCTAGATCCACATTGGCCCACACTGAATTTTCCATGCAATTAACCTATCAACCCATACACTGTATGGATCTTGATTTGTGCACATCAGCTGACACATATATGGACAAAAAATGTAGTACTTAGGTAGGTATCCATTTGTTGCCTATTCAAGTATCGTATCATTGTTGCATATTAGTGTGGATGGGTAAGTGTAGGACTGTTGTCAAAATGTCACAAAGATACACAATAGACCCGATCAGCCATTTGTCGGTCTTTCGTCATCACATCAAAAAGATGATACGGCACTTACTTAGTAAGATGCGGACGGAAAGTGTCATTGTCTAGTTTTACGTCCATTTCTGCCGGGCGAGTTAACTCTGTTGCACCGTATTGTTATCAGTGGGTAGTAAGCAACAATGATACGACACGCAGGTAAGCAACATGTAACGTACTTGTTGTTGCAGTACAGTTGTTGAATATAATAGTATTATGCTTTTTTTTTTTCTCAGCACAGATGACTGCTCCTGTAGCCAAGCAGGAGGGAACAAGGGAGAGGGAGACAAGTGATGAGTTCACTTAGCTGCCTCTTTGCCACGGAAATGGGTATGTGGCAGTGTTGTCACCATTGTAGGTAGATTTACCATCAAGTGATTTCTTTCTTAAATTTATTTATTTAAAGTAAAAATTTAGAACTCAATAGGTTTTTATTCTTGGGATAGATCAAATGCTGTTACTAAAAAGTACACCAAAACATCTATTTGTACAATACTTGATACATTAGTAAATTTTCCCATACATATAGCAGGTTACTATCATAAAACACATCTGGAGCAGCCACACATCTAGTAAGGAAATAAAACATTCTCATACTGGGTGTTCTACCAGGTTCTTGGTAACTAGTTACATTTCATACGAAAGTCCATCCTTGTAAAGTACCTTAAAAGAAAATTTGATTGAAAAAAATAATACTAATGTATCAATGCTCTCAGTGTATGGCTGAACTGAATTCACAGTATGTACATATTATTCATTTAAACATACACCCTTACCATAAGATACAATGGGGAGTTAGAAATAGAGGAGACTAAAACTTTCAGCCATTTTGAAGTGTAGGAAAGAGTAATTAACAATTTGTATGACATTTAAGCTAAGTCAAGTACCGTAAGTTGTCAACCTTAATAATAAAAAAGAAGAGAAATTCACAACTATATAATATGAATAAGAATATTTGGTCAACTGTAAAAATGTATTACAATCAGAATGGAGAGAGACCAGACTTGAGGTGTTTGGAGGAACATAAAGAGGATCAAAAGCACAAGTTCTATACTGATGTGCAAGGCTGAGCTAACATTTATCCATCATGTATAGAACCTGTAGTTACACGAGTTGGAGGTTTGTGTTAAACACTCTTTCTACTTCAACTGACATTCTTACATACAAAATACAAACCTGTGAGTTCAGATACAAATTTATATAAATGGATAAATTGTAACATTTCAAAAATATTTTGAAAGTAAATAAACTTATTGAGGTCTATTTAAACACAAGATTCTTCAGAGAAATATGAAAGTAAAAGTAAACAGCTAATACTTTGTCATATTGACTCAAAATATACACCTTATGTTCCTTTCCTCCATTTTTCAGCATGAGTGTACTCCGTCATTGGCTTCCCTCCAATACCGCATGTACCAATGCCTACTCTTCCATTGGCGGCATCAGGTGTGGCAAATATAGACTTCTTTGTGACCCCTTTCAGCTTCTTTGTCTGAAAGAAAGAAAATATGAAAAACCAAATGTAAATGCTAAACTAATAGCTTGCTGTAAACTGATAATTCTTGTGTTGGAATATCCTTATGAATTTATCCTAGTAATATAATCTTCAAAATTCTAATCAAATGTACCGACTTAATAAAAATAATTCCTAATTTGCTTTTACTTGTCCTCTAATATAGAACTCTTCAATGCAATGAATAAAAAGTACTTATTTCCACAGATCCATAAAGAAATTACTTTCAACCAATTAAAAGGGGGCCGCCAGGTGGCTCTTTGGTACAGTGAGTTTGAACCTGGCTCACGGCAATTTAACTTGGTGAGAGAGCGGCTCTGTCGTTAATCCAACCAGAACTATATGGGGATTATTTAATCTCCTTTTTAATCAAACTATTATATCTGTCTTCCTGAACCCTCCTTGTAATGGCTACCCCCTTTTAATGTGGATACAAGTCAGGTATATATAAACATCTGACACCTGATCCTAAGAACTCCCCTACAACAGAAGAGTCCACTTATTCCTGTCCTTATATTTCCTCCTTGCATACTCTAATCCTCTCAATCTCCTCTCTCCCCCACGTACTGTATCACGATCATCCCATTGCACTGCATGCCATCTTTACACAACTAGCCCTTTCATGCAAAGTAAAAGGAGAAAGTGTCCCCTCATCTTTCACCTGCACTTATAGCATGGATATAATACAGAGGCATGCATTATTAATCCTATCTAAGAGTGCATAACAATGACAGTCATAATTTAGTTACAAACAGTTACGACAATGGGAATTAACTTACAAATCTAACTTTGGTTGAGAAGGCCAACCACTTGGCCTTATCTGCTTCATGAGCTTCTTCTATTTGCTTTTGTCGATCATGTTTACGTTGTTTCCTTTTCTTAGCTTGTTGACGCTGGGCTTCTACCACTTTCTTCCTGAAATACAGTATGCTTTTCAGGGACAATATACACTACACTTTTTTTTTATTGATATTAAACATCAGTACTACCTAAACAAAGAGAGGCTGAGGACACATCCACCAATGTAAACTCCTGTGCATCTGAATTTGTCCCACACTCATACCTCTGATGCCTCGTTTCCCTCCACTGACTTCTTTCAAGGAGGTAGACACAGCAAATAAACCCCATTATATGTGCAATCCCCTCTGCAGGCTGCTGCAGAATGACACAGCTAGTAAGCATCAAAGTGCAAAAATGGCCCAGTACAGCCGTAAAACTGAGGGCATCAAGGACATACATCATATGCATATGCCACTCCCCGAAGACCAACCATAAGAATGAGCAGCATGATTTCACAGTACCCAAGCAAGAGGGCCACATGTACAACTATTGCCTTTTCTTATAGTTAGTGTACATTTAATTGTTCCAAGGCATTTGGTTCTGCCCTAACCATGGCTCAAAGGTTTGTGACTGTGATGTCATGTACATTTTTTGGTTTGGTCCAACCACAGAGTGTCATGGGGCAAAAAGATTTTTTAGCAAACAAAATGATGCATCAAGTAGAAGCATAGGATATAAAATGATGCCAAACTTATGCACATATGTTCTGGTTCAGCTGTGCATCGTTATCATCCCACCTGTGGCTGTGCTAAGTATACAGAATCAGTTTGCATTAAGAAATTGATGAGCATGTGGAATGGATGAAGAACTCAAATATTTGAAACTAGTTCTTTCTAAAAGTGTAATAAGAGCACACAAGAAAACTGTCAAGTATATGAATTGGAGAATTAATTGAAATGTGGGGAAATACCTATGAAAACCAACCAATTGTGCACTTACTTAGTTTTATCAGTTTCCCCAAATCCTGGGCGGTGCAACCCTTTCTTCTCACCAGGGATACGTTCCTTCAGTGCAGACAAGTTGGTTACATCTGAGTTTCCAAAACCATCAAAAGTTATTGCCACCAAGCCATCATCTGTTATGGCATCAATTACTGCATCATACCTACAAACAAAATTGAAGAATTACTTATAAAAATCAAAAACCATCAAAACATGAAAGATATTGCTAAATATATAATTGAGGAAGCAACGAGCAATAAAATTATCTTAAATTATAAACTATTTCCTGTGCTGCTCCGAAGAGAATCTACATTACCTGCAACAAGCAGATTGAATTACACCAATCTTTAATTCCTAAATCAAGGAACATATCTGTACATATTTAATAATACACATATAAAGGATGATCATACTGTGAAGCCACTTCATAGATGTACACCTAACATCTCTACACATCACCATAACACACCACCTCTGCCAGCACCCTCAACATTAAAGGGAGTGGTCAGCTCCCACCTCCTTAATTCTTCCCTTTCAGTGACAATTGAAACAATAACAACTGGACAGGTATAAACTCTTGGAGAATTTTCACCAAGCTTCAGATACAAATAATGTATGTCTTTTCAACTCTTACCGTTACTTTAAAGTGATGTCACCTTCCAGGCTTGATCAGTTAGCTAGTGTGGGGCCTTGACAAGACAGTGACTGACTTGTCAACTCACCACAGTAAATAACACACCTGCCAGGCTGCGAGATAAAAGCTGCTTATTATGGACCGTAATGCAATAGCAGTATTTCGAAATAAAGAACCTCCCATCCCCTGGATTCCCGTTAAACTTTGATAATTACTAATTGGATTTATATGACAAAGTCAGTGGCAGTGAAACGCCAACAATGTTCATTGCTCAAAAATATGCTAATTGTATTTTTCACCTGATATCATCTTTACCTACACAGTATGCTTTGCAATGTGTTGGCTACATAACTAGAGAAATATTCAGGTTTTTGCAAGACTTACCACTGCGAGTCTTCAGACCAAACAGCCAAGCACTTGTCCCCAACCTTCCATGCTCTGATGGCTCCAGACTCTTTGCTGCTGCCTTCACTGGTCAACCCTGCTCCTGTTGTTGAGGAACTCCCTGAAAAAAAATATCAAATTGAATAACTCAAAATATTTCATACATGAAAACCTTTCTTCAATACCTGCAGATAACAATAACAAGTACAACATACTAACAATTATGTGCTTTTGCATTATGAAGAATGAATGGCTTTAGCAAGAACCCATCACTGAAATTTTAAGGCAGAACAAACCTCAAATATGTATTTTCTAATTTTTTATAAGATCTGTAGATAACAATATTCATCACAACTGTGAAGTTTGAGCCAGAGTCAAGGAGTTGGAATCAGAACAAATTCATGGGTAACGAGTTGGAATCTATCTATCTTTATATATATATATATATATATATATATATATATATATATATATATATATATATATATATATATCTGAACCCTGACGTGCCTTGTCTCGGCTACCCCTTTTAATGGGGATATAATCCAGGTATATAGATATTGCCATCAATGAAAGCAACACAGTATGAAAAAAAATGGATGTTGATAGAGAAATAGAAAAGTCTGACCAGGCAGGATGCCAGTACAGAAGCAGTTTCTGAGGACAATAGGAAGAACTACATTAGCACCGTAAGCCTTCTGAGGATCAAGACTAGAGGACATAGAAAACACAAAATCTTGAAGAATCTTGATATCAGGCATAATATGGTAAGTGTGGGAGGGAAAAGTCCAGACTCATCCAGCGTTGGCATACCTGAAAATGTACCCACAGTTGATGATATACAGACCTTGTGTATCAATCAAGTTGTCTGTGAGAGTGATGACCTCTAACAGATCTCCTTTCAGTTTCACCAACTCGGCATTTGTTGGGTCTGAGGTCAAGGCCGCCTCAACCTGCAAGGAAAATAAATCATGTATATACAATCATAAAAGCTCACTCATAATATCAAACTAACAAATTTCTTTTGAAGTTATCAATTTTTACAAAAGATGTGACGTCAGTTTCTTAATTCTCAATTGATAGTGCATCTTACTCTTAACCAATGTTGTCAGCCAGGGTTGTTTGGCAAAATATAATGTTTGATAAGAAACATAATGCTTAATAACAAATTCTTGTGCTCAAACGGATAGAATATGTCTCTGTGATTGGTTGTATATGGATGCCATCATGAAGGGAATACTAGGTAGAGTAATGGATAGTAGAATACCACTGATGAGAAGGGAGGGTTTGAAGTGCCTGTGTAGATGATACAGTCATACTCAGCAAAGATGAGTTGGAGTTGCAGAGGTTAGTGAATAAACTTGGAAATGTAAAGCATGTAACTTGAAGGTGACTGGAACGGTACTCTGAGCAGCCCCATTGTCACTGCTAGTAATAAATTATTCCTCATCACTGCTGTTATTATATTCAGAATAATCCTCACTTTTATAGCCAGACTGACAAAAAATTGAGAAAGTTCCAGTGTCCTTTCCTTTCAACTTGTCAACGTGTTTTCCATTATTTTCTCAAGAAGTGTTTGGCGTGGGCTCCATGGTGGCTCAGTGACGACTAATGGTCTTATCTCAAATCTGCGAGGGTCATAGAGACTGCCATACAGCACGACATGTGACGGAACCTGCAAAATTTGCGCCGAACATTCAAAATTAGTGACGCGCAAAAGCCAAATTTTAGAAACATTGCCTGTCCGAGCAGACCACAGAAGGTTGGATTACGGGAATGATGGCCATCGCTTAGTAGTTAAAGTACATATTTTTAGTTTAAGTTTTAGTTTAAGACATTTTCACTTCATTCTATTTCTGTATTCATTAGAAATTTGTAGTTTTTATGGCACTTACCAAATTTGGGATTGATCAAGTTTATTGCCAGTAGTTATTACATCAATTTTAATCCTTGTTTCGGATTCCTGACATAATACCATTCATTGTTATATATATATATATATATATATATATATATATATATATATATATATATATATATATATATTATATATATATATATATATATATATATATATATATATATATATATATATATATATATTATATATATATATATATATATATATATATATATATATATTATATATATATATATATATATATATATATATATATATATATTATATATATATATATATATATATATATATATATATATATATATATATATATATATATATATATATATATCATTCCCATCACATTACATTTTTAACCAAACAAATCTTGAACATGGCAGTTAGGTAAGATAAGGTAAGGTCAAAAAAAAAAAAAGCCAGAAATTACATATATAGGTAACAATAAAGTATATGAAGTTAGGGACCCAAAGCACCTATAAGAATTGATGTAATAAATATCAGCAATAAACTCACCTTTAACCAAATTTGGAAGAACAGACAGCAACAATCCTACTGGACCTAACGAGGCTGTCCGTGTAGCTACACTACTACTAAATATCTACTTGATAGAGACAAAAGGACAACAAAGTGGAAGGCTCCTCCCCACCCACCCCTCCCTCCAGCCAAAGCTGGCCGGAAGAGGAAGTGATACCATGTAGCATAGACAAACTATCATGGAATTTCTATAAGAAAGTGAGAATACCGGAGTAATCTATGCTATTACTACCACTGAACAAAAAAAATAACAATAAATTACGCAGGAATGAAATACTCAATTTGGTGAGTAGGTGCTAAATTTTTATCAAGCTTTCACTTAAATGATTGTATTGTGTTACTGTTAACTATTTGTGCTGGTAGAGAATTCCAAATATTCACGATTCTATTAAAGAAAAAGTGCTTCGCTTCATTCGATCTAAAACGCTTACCAATGATCTTGAAGCCATTGTTATGAGTGGTGCTTGTGAGATCAGTAGCTACATAGTCATTTAGGTTAATATCATCAAAAGCCATGGAAAATTTTAAATACTTCAATTAGGTCCCCTCGTAGCCTAGAGAGATTACTCCATTTTGATCCGTTTAAATCACCATCACATTTAGTTTTCCTTTAAAATTTCACATATTAGTCGAGACAAGTATTATGCCTTTTGATTGTAATATATAGATGTCATCGATATTTTTGAAGGTAAATATCATTTCTCCCCATTTCCATTCACCCCAGTTTTGGGAGCACAGATTAATGGTAGCTAATATAAGTAAAGATACACCATCAATTTTCAAAAAGCACTTGATTCTATAAAGACTAATTAATCAAAGCTCCGTTTTATCATACGGTTCACCAATTAATAAATTACTTAGAGCAAAAACATATATATACACAAGACAACATACATATACAGCTTGATGAAGAGGTGAGAAGTGAAATGGTGATAATATTTATACTAAAATGCTCATAGAACAACTTAAAAACACAGGATTAGGCTATAAAGATGAAGCAATCTCCATAAATATTCTATTCTACACAAACAACGCATTCAGTCCGTGAAAAATCAGTAGAAGACCCACAAAGATTTAAAAGGTGATTAAATAATTCCCCCTAACTAGGTAACTATCAACCATATAGTTCAAGAGAGCATAACCCTCTCACCACGAAGCTGCTGTGAGCCAAATCAAATTCGCAACCTTAAGGTCATGAGCCGAGCACTGAACGAAGAACCACCCGAGCCCCGAGATGCACAAGAAAGTAGAGATTATAACCACATTAATGGGAGAAAGTGGCTTATAAATGAACCTAAATAAAAGTAATAGAACTATTTAAAATGATACAAAAACTAAAAAGTAATACTGTTATCAAGTATGAGTTGTAAATAAAATAAAATAACTAGATATAATAGATAAAACTAATAAGACTTTTAAGAAACAAGGAAGAATTATTGATGGAGGCAATAATTTAGCAACGAAAATCTCTTCAATTCTAGCAAACAACTGCAATAAAAAAATAACAATAAAAAAATAATACTGGAAAAAAAGCAAGTAAAACTGAATAATAAATTGAAAAAAAAGAGATGTATGGAAGATATAAAGACAAAAAGAAGGAAAAAATTATTCTTCAAAACCTTATCAATAACGAAGTGCTTAGAGATACGGCAGTCGTACCGCGTTGTCATCCGCTATTCCTACGGCCTGTGCCTTATCATTTACCTGGTAAAGCCTCTTTCAAGTTATGTTAGGATTGGTTTGGTACGGTTTGGTTCAGTTATATAAGCTTTTTACCCAAAAGTTAGGCACGTGCCGTATCTATAAGCGAGCACTATGAGGATACGGCATTCATTATGTTATGTTAGGTTTGGTTAGGTACAGTTTGGTTCTATAAGTTTTTCATATTTCATTACCCAAAAGTTAGGCACATGCCGTATATATAAGCGAGCACTTGCAGGTACAGCTGCCGTACCTGTAAGCTGTGCCTATCAATAAAACTGTATAAAGATGAATTACAACCAAACAGGAACAAACACCAATAAATAAAAAACGAGGTGACACGATTATCATTATGTGATTTTAAGAAAGTAGCTAAATCGAAGAGAAAGAACTGAACAGAAAATCATAGCAAAAAATTAAATATAAGAACAAAGAAGATACCAAAAAAGGGAAGACTGTTATAAATGCAATAAATGTGAACTGAACTGAACTGAACTGAACTAAAATTGAACTGAAATGAAACCGAACCAAACTTAAACTAAATTAAACTGAAACCGAACTAATAATCTAACCTAAACTAAACTGAAAAAAAAACCTGAACTGAGCTTAACTGAAAATTAACTAAACCGAGCTGAACTGAATTAAACTAAGCTAAAAACAAACTAAAACTAAATTAAAACTAAACTGAACAGCATTAAACTATGACCTGCCAAGACTGACCCACATTATCCCGTATGTTCTTTCATCCCAAAAGCCACCACCAACGCCCCCCTCATTGGTCAAATTATGTACATATACCTAACGAAGTGTTGAAGTTCGCACACCAGCCCGCCTTCCTCTCTCACCTGTTCCAGTTGTACTTTATAGGTGTTGAGGCTCTGTCCTAAGTCCTCCGCCATTGTGTTTGTTTACAGTGGTGGTGCTCTTCTTCCTCTTCTTGTGAGCTCACCTCTGACCATTTTGTATTTATCTATCTATCTACTCCTGCTTTTTTTTTCTTTTTCTTCTTTTTTGCAGTTTAATATGCATGGGTTTTTTTTTCATTTTGATAATACACTCTGTGTGTGGTTGTAATACTTGTACTTCTAAGGAACTTTCAACGTTGTGAGGCTTATTAGAAGTAACACTGTTTCTGGTTTTAAGAACTACTACTTCTCCTAAAGGCTTTGTTTTATCTTATCAAATGATTGAGAGGATTGTTTATACTGTTCAATACGGACTATTTTTATTTTCATTTTATCAGATAATAGTCACAATTATTAGGAGCCTATTTTTTTTATAATGCATAAACTTTTTTTCTGTTTTAAGTAAATTGCTCCTTCGAAGTTGAGTGGTCAGCTACTAATTGATCTTTATTGTTACAAACGAACATTTCTCGCAGTACTATTATTGATTTTGTCAAGTAGGTAAAGATTTACAGACCACATATTACAGAAAGCTTGAGTAGATAGAAAAATAAATATAAAGTTATAAGAGTAATGACACAATTAATAATATTTACAGATGATTTCCGGGACGGAGGCTTTTAATTAGCCTGAGGCCCGGCTCATAATAGTCTCACAAACTTGGCTCATAGTATGAGTGGACGTGTTTAGTTAAAGTTTTGCTACTGATCCCTCCATACTTTATTGAAAGATTTTTTTTCAAAATGTAAAACATTATCACAGCTAATTACTTCCTCAGATGAATAATTCCAGTTGTCAACCACTTTATTGTAGAAAAAGTTCTTCCTGATAATAATGACACTTGTGGAATACTCGTGTGGTTGGGGTTTATTGATATATATATATATATATATATATATATATATATATATATATATATATATATATATATATTGTGAGGAACTGCACCTGCCTCGTCTTCCCCTAATTAGTGGTTGAACTACCACTCTCGTCTGCCGGTGTCATAGGAAATTCAGACTCCCAGAAAGAAATGTATCCCCTTCAGCTGCCAGACGTAGCGTAGCTCATCCCGCGCTGCTCACTGGACTCGCTACTCAGTAGTGCTCTAAACTTGTAATAGTGAGCGTCGCGCATTATTGCTCTTGAAAGGCACTTTTATAAAGATTGAAATGGAGAGAGAGAGAGAGAACCATCCTTATATATATATATATATATATATATATATATATATATATATATATATATATGTATATATATATATATATATATATATATATATATATATATATATATATATATATATGCACAGAGAGAGAGAGAGAGAGAGAGAGAGAGAGAGAGAGAGAGAGAGAGAGAGAGAGAGAGAGAGAGAGAGAGAGAACCATCCTTATGCGCTATATATATATATATATATATATATATATATATATATATATATATATATATATATATATATACGCTCTCACAGCAGAACGAGAGAGAGAGAGAGAGAGAGAGAGAGAGAGAGAGAGAGAGAGAGAGAGAGAGAGAGAGAGAGAGAGAGAGAGAGAGAGAGAGAGAGAGAGAGAGGGGCGGGCACACCCACCCCCCTCAATCAGTTGGTGCATACTGAGCCTCAGCTGCGGAGACTGAGAGACGAGTGAGTGAGATGCGGTATGAGAGTTTTGACGCTGCCGGTGTCGTAGAAAATACGGCCCCCAGAAAAAACGCACTCCGGCAGCGTCAAAACTCTCATACCGCATCTCACTCACTCGTCTCTCAGTCTCCGCGGCTGAGGCTCAGTATGCACCAACTGATTGAGGGGGGTGAGTGTGCCCGCCCCCCCCCCTCTCTCTCTCTCTCTCTCTCTCTCTCTCTCTCTCTCTCTCTCTCTCTCTCTCTCTCCTCTCTCTCTCTCTCTCTCTCTCGTTCTGCTGTGAGAGCGTGTATATATATATATATATATATATATATATATATATATATATATATATATATATATATATAGCGCATAAGGATGGTTCTCTCTCTCTCTCTTTGTGCATATATATATATATATATATATATATATATATATATATATATATATATATATATAAGGATGGTTCTCTCTCTCTCTCTCTCCATTTCAATCTTTAAAAAAGTGCCTTTCAAGAGCAATAGTGCGCGACACTCACTACTACAAGTTTAGAGCACTACTGAGTAGCGAGTCCAGTGAGCAGCGCGGGATGAGCTACGCTACGTCTGGCAGCTGAAGGGGATACATTTCTTTCTGGGAGTCTGAATTTCCTATGACACCGGAGTGCGTTTTTTCTGGGGGCCGTATTTTCTACGACACCGGCGCTAGTTCACCGGCTTCCCCGCCACTACCCCACCCCCTTGTCCAGGGGTAGGGCGGTAGTCTAACCGAGCCAAGCTCCACGCCACCGGCTTGGAGAAGGACAGAACGCCTCAGCTCTCATACCTGATAACACCTCACCACCTGCTGCTGGTTTCTCAACATTCCGAAGGCATTTCTGGAGACTTGGGCTCCCTTCCAGTGTGCCCTTCAACTGTACCTACACCATTCGACCCTTCCTGCTGTCTGAGGAGCAATCTACGTTGCCGAGTGTTGCTGTCACGCATCTCACCCTCAAAGCAGCTGTACAGGGAGTTATTTGGGTGTCATACCCCTGCTCTGGTAATTGTTTACGAGTAGTTCGTCGTTGGTGATTTATTTTGGCTTCTAGCCTATTGTTTGCTATTTGTGTGTGTGTGTGTGTGTGTAAATATATTCGGGGTATCATACTCCATGATTTTTCTTCCCCACAACTCTATAAAAAGATAATATTAATTGGTAGTCACCTCGGCCCTGACCTATTGGCGAACTCGCCAGGATAAGAACTACCAATTATTTATTATCATTTTACAGATTGTGGGTTGTTATCTAAGTCGCTGCTGCGCACCGTTGCTGCCTGAGGCCCGGGAGTAATGTTATGAGTGTTTTGATTGCCGTCAAACTCTTGCTTTTGCCAGATTTTTGCACGTGAGGTGTTGTCCAATTTTTTGTTTTTGTATTGTGTTCTCTGTGTGGTCTTCTCCATGTCTTCCTTTCAAGAACTGAAGGAGCAGGGTGAAACCCTCGGTCTGCAGGGCAAGGAAATTGGCCAGTGGATCCTTGAACAACAGAAAAACGAAAGGGAAGAAAGACAAGCTGAGAGAGAAGAAAGACAAAGACAAGCTACGAAGGAACGAGAAGAAAAAGAAGCTGAAAGAGAAGAAAAACAAGCGGAAAGAGAAAGAGAAGAAAGACAAGCTGAGAGAGAAAGAGAAAGAGAAGAAAGACAAGCTGAGAGAGAAAGAGAAGAAAGACCAGTTGAGAGGGAGAAAGAGATCAAGCTGGCAGAAATTGCAGCTAAAGGTAAGCCCTCAGTCCTACCATCACATGATCCTGTTTCCAGACCTAGTCTACCACCATACAAGGATGAAGAGGACATTGCCACCTATTTAACTAGGTTTGAGCGTGTGGCCGAGATGCTGGTTTTACCCAGAGATACCTTTGCCGTTCGTCTGGGTTGCCTCCTTACTGGTAAAGCTGCCGAACTCTACACGTCCCTTCCGTCATCCACCACTGAGGATTACGAGTTGCTGAAGCAAGCCTTGTTAACGGGCTTCAGTAAAACTCCAGATGGCTACCGGGTGGATTTCAGGTCAAACAAGATTAGAGTAGGACAGAACTACCATCAGTTTGTTACCCAGTTATCGAGGATGTTTGATTCTTGGGTTGAGTCTTCCTCTGTGGCCAATGTTTATGCTGATTTAAGGGAGTTTATTATCTTTGACCAATTTCTGTCCTCCTTATCAGCAGAAATTCGCCTATTTATCAAGGAAAGAAGGCCTACCAAGCTGAAGGAAGCAATACAACTAGCGGATGACTGGGCATCAGCCCACAACGCCTATCCTAAGGTCTCTTCCAACAACAACGCTAAGAAAATCTCCCCTCTACTTGCTACTCCACTCCAGCCTCTACCTTCTCCTGGGAGTCCGACTCTCTCAACCGTGACTTGTCACAATTGTGGGGAAGCAGGACATATACGACCACGCTGTCCCAGGAATCCTCGAGCATTCAAGGATGGAACTACTACCACGCCCCCCTATAAGGTTGGATTTTGTTTAGAGGACCATAAAGTGCCTAACTTCTCAGTTACGGGGACTATTAATGGGTCATGGTCTTCCTCTATAATTAGGGATACTTGATGCTCTGGAGTTGTAATTTCTGAGGAAGCCTTGCCAGACATTGACCCATCACTCTGCCCCAAAGTACAAGTTGCTGACTATTTGGGACGCATCGACGAATTTCCTGTCGTTAAGTGTTACTTACGGTGTCCATTTTACACTGGTTGGACAGATGCTGTAAGGGCCCCAATTAAATTTGCTAGTGCTCTAGTTGGGAATATTCCCGGAGTACAAGATCCTGATAGTCCTGATTCTCAACTCAGTAATGACAACCATCTTCTCCATAGTGACCATGACCAAGCCACCACTGACGTTTCTTCCCTACAAGATCCTCTGTTGCCTCCTGATGACTCGCCTTCGCCCGGAACTTCCCTCTCCTCTCAAGAAAAGGACAACCGCCCTTCGGGATGTCAGCATCTACCACCAGTTGAGTCCTCAACTACTCAAGTGTGTGCTGTGGAGACCAGAGCCGGTCGATCTAAACGGGTCCACCCTCTAGTTCTGCCTAAGCTCCATCCTTTGACTGTAACCCCTGATGAGTTTCGTCAACTTCAGGAATCCTGTCCTTCCTTGACGGGTTTACAATCAAAGGCTACCACTCAAGAAGTTGAGAAAGCACGGGATGGTGCCACTTACCAGTTCATACATGAGGACGGCCTCCTGTACCGAAAATGTCTCTCATCGGATCACCCTCAAAAGGTAAATGGTTTATCCTTGGTTGTTCCCAGCGATTGCCGTCCCGTCATCCTACGTGTTGCTCACGAAGGTCCTTTGGCTGGACATTTCTCCCACCGGAAGACCCAGATGAAGGTCTTGCAAGACTTTTATTGGCCAGGGATGTGTGCAGACATCCGGGATTACTGCCGTTCCTGCGACAAGTGTCAACGTATGTCGGCTAAGGGTAGGGTACGTCCAGTACCTCTTCAACCGTTACCTGTCGTAACTGAACCCTTCTCCAGAGTTGCCATTGACTTGGTAGGTCCTTTGTCTCCACCATCTTCTGAAGGACACCGTTACATTGTCACTCTAATTGATTTCTCCACTGGGTTTCCAGAAGCCATGCCTCTTAAAGATATTGACACCATATCTGTATCTGAAGCTCTGCTAACCATCTTCGCCAGAGTGGGAATCCCCAGGGAAATACTTTCCGACCGTGGGACTCAATTTACTTCCCAGCTTATGGCAGAGCTACACAAACTACTGGGAGTAAAACCCATCTTCACCACGCCTTTCCACCCCAGCGGAAACGGGCGAATTGAGGGGCTGCACGGTACCCTGAAGTCTGCCCTTCGGAAGCTGTGCTCTGATAAGCCCAAGGAGTGGCATCGATATTTAATCCCTACTTTGTTTGCCCTCAGAGAGATCCCTAACGACCGGACTGGATTCTCTCCATTTGAACTCCTCTATGGCAGGTCAGTGCGGGGTCCCCTCTCGGTGCTCCGTGACCTTTGGGAAAACCGTAGGATCCCAGAAGATGAGAGATCAACCTTCCGTTACGTCATCGAGCTACGGGAGAAACTGACCGAATGCGCCCAGCTTGCTGCCAAACACGCGGATGTGAGTATCACCCGGTATAAGTCTTACTTTGACGTAAGATCTCAAGACCGTCAATTCCAGCCAGGCGATGAGGTATTATTACTACTGCCTAGTGACTCCAGCAAGTTGTTGGTTGCTTGGAGTGGCCCTCACAAAGTTTTGGAAAAACGGGGTAAGGTGGACTACTTGATCGAGATGCCAAGAGGACCTAAACTTTACCACGCCAATATCCTCAAGAAGTACCACCGGCGGGCCCAAGTTAACCAGCTACAAGTCCTCGACGAGATTTCACCTTTAAGCGAGCCCGAGGAAAAGGGTAAGTCATCCTATTTTAGTGAGGGTATTGATGATTTACCTGAGCTTGCTTTAACACCTGATGGTCCAACTAATGCTGAAGAACCTGTCATTAGTCCTGCTCTCACTTGGAACCAGTCTGCTCAGGTTGAAGACCTGTTTCTCACATACCAGTCTACTTTTTCGGATCAACCTGGCTGCACCAAGACTGTCGAGCACGACATCACCCTCACTACAACGGAGAGAATACAAGCGAAGATCTACCCGGTGCCAATCCATCTCCAGCACTACTACCAGGAAGAGGTTGAGCAACTATTGAGTCAAGGAATCATCCAACCTTCAACCTCTCCACACTGCTCTCCGGTTATCATGGTCAGGAAGTCCGACGGTACGTATCGGATGGCCATTGATTACAGGTTACTCAACTCAGTTACTATTTTCCATGCTGAACCATCCTGCAGTATTGAGACAGAGCTGCATAAGTTCGTTGGGGCTGAGTTCTTCTCAGAGCTAGATTTGAGTAAGGCATATTACCAGGTTCCGCTTTCTGCCAAAGCTCGACGCTTCACTGCGTTTCCCACTCACAAGGGCCTGATGGAATTTACTCGGATGCCTTTTGGTCTTGTTACGGCCTGTGCCACTTATATTCGCTTAATGAGGATTGTGCTTGCTGGCTTGGCCAATGTTTCATTTTATTTTGATAATATTTTTGTGTATTCATCTGATTGGCCCACTCACATCTCTGCCCTCAAGTCTGTTTTAGATAGACTACATCAAAACGGTCTGACTGTCAAACTTAAAAAGTGCCGGTTTGGAGCAGAGTCCATCAACCATCTGGGATTTGTTTTGTCCCGCGACCATCTTCAACCACAAGTTGGCAAGTTGACTACCATCACCTCCATGACTCCTCCTACCACCAAGAAGTTACTCCGGAGTTTCCTAGGTTTGATATCATTTTATAAAGCTTTCATTCCTCAGGCCTCTGAGCTTACCGGCCCCCTCTCTGACTTGTTGAAGAAGCCGGTACGGGATCCCCTCCAGTGGACTGAAGATCTGCTTGAACGGTTCAAGCTGCTGAAGCAAGCCTTGACTTCGGGACCTATTCTGCGTCTTCCGGACCCCAGCCAGACCTTCGATCTACGTACCGATGCTTCAAACTATGGATTAGGTGCTGTACTCCTACAGTACCATGATGATCGTCCACATCCCATCTCTTACGCCAGCCGGAAACTACTTGATCGGGAACGACGATACTCTACCATCGAGAGGGAATGCCTGGCCATCGTATTCGGCATTCATAGGTTTGACTTCTATCTTCGAGGTAAGGAATTTATCCTTGAAGTAGACCACAAGCCTCTAATATACCTTCAGAAATTCAAAGGTAAAAATGATAGAGTACTACGATGGGCTTTAGGTCTTCAACCCTATAAATTTAAGGTTGTTCATGTTGCCGGGACAGACAACATTGGAGCCGACCTTCTCAGCCGGAAATAGCTTTTCTTTATTTTTGTTTTCCTGCACTCCAGCCTTTTACAAGTTTTGTTTCCTGCACTCAAGTATATTATAAGTTTGTTTATGTCTCCTGGTCAGCTGCAGTTCTTCGACATCAGCTGTGCAGCAGATGTTTTAGTGGGGGCATGTGTGAGGAATTGCACCTGCCTCGTCTTCCCCTAATTAGTGGTTGAACTACCACTCTCGTCTGCCGGCGCTAGTTCACCGGCTTCCCCGCCACTACCCCACCCCCTTGTCCAGGGGTAGGGGGGTAGTCTAACCGAGCCAAGCTCCACGCCACCGGCTTGGAGAAGGACAGAACGCCTCAGCTCTCACACCTGATAACACCTCACCATCTGCTGCTGGTTTCTCAACATTCCGAAGGCATTTCTGGAGACTTGGGCTCCCTTCCAGTGTGCCCTTCAACTGTACCTACACCATTCGACATATTCTGTTTATAGCATTTATAATTTAGAAGGAATTACTTGGGATAACAATTTTTCGTTCACGTTCACACACACACACACACACACACACACACACACACACACACAGACACACACACACACACACACATATATTGATAGTGGTTAGAGAGGATGGGCATGTAGAGGATGTGCAATATGGTGTTGGCATGGCTGAGGTCATAAGTATTACAATCAGGACCAGTGAAAGGGAAAGGAGGAAGATCATAGTAGCGTATGCACCACCAAACACTAATGCATGGGGACAAGAACACAAGGAAAGGCGGAAGGAGGTGATATAGTACCTTGAAAATATGATTAGTAAATGCAGCAAAGTATTACTACTGGGAGATTTTAATTGTAAAGGTGTCAATTGGGAAGAAATGGAAGTTTATGGTAATGCTGAGTCATGGAGCGAGGAACTGATGCAATTGGTAATGGAGAACACAATGGACCAGTGGGTGGATGAATTCACCAGGTACAGAGGGACAGAGGAACCATCTGTGTTAGACCTGGTGTTCACCAAGAAACCTGAACTACGTCCACCAATTAAATACTTGAGCCCAATGGGAAAGAGTGATCATATAGTGATAGAGGTGGGAATCCAAGATGAGAAAGCGGAAAAGAGGAGGGAGGATCACAAAAAATGGAGATTGAATTACGCCAAGGCAAATTTTGCTGAATTAAGGAAGTTTTTCGGGAGCATAGAGTGGAAAAGAATTATGAAAGTAATGACAGTGCAGGACAAATATGAAAAGTTTTTGGAAAAATACAAATATCAAGTTGGGGTGAAGTATTAAGTGGCGTGCCCCAAGGATCAGTATTGGCACCCATCATGTTTCAAATATATATAAATATGCCGGAGGGATTGAGCAGTTACATTATCTATTTGCTGATGATGTAAAATCTTAAGAGTGATAAGGAGCCATGATGAATGCATGGAGATAGATCAGATTTATGAATGGAGTCAGAAGTGGAAACTGGATTTTAATGCCAAGAAATGCCATGTGTTAGAGATGGGAAAGAGCTTAAGAAGACCTGTATGGGAGTATAAGATGGGGGAGGAAATGATTACGAAGAGAAGGGAGGAGAAGGACCTAGGGGTGATTATTCAGGATCCAGCTTATCAGGAGGAGGCGAGTAGGGAAGCGATTGTCAAGACACAGCCATGGAAGAGCCACTCACTTCACTGCATCAGCTCTCTCTCTCTCTCTCTCTCTCTCTCTCTCTCTCTCTCTCTCTCTCTCTCTCTCTCTCTCTCTCTCTCTCTCTCTCTCTCTCTCTCTCTCTCTCCCCCGTACCCTCACCCACATTACCCGAACTGGCATAACACTTTATTCAGATACTGCCACAAACACTGAGTGAACACCCGAAATTCTGTGCCATTAAGTGAAGATAAACAAGAAAATCATGAACAATTAAATCATAAACTCATAGGTAATGTTATCTATTTTTTGTATTTCCAAATATTGTTAATATTATACTGATAAGACTGCCCTGTTGGGACAAACAGTCTTTTTCACAACTTTATTTTGGGAATAAAAGCAATCAATCAGGGGGAGGCGGTGGTATAGTGGCTAGCGGTCGGGCATACCAGCCCAGGGTCCCACGTTCCAGCCTCGGCACGGGCTGGCCACTTTTCTTTGTTACTACCGCCGAGTGGCCTAAGATCACCCACATGCTGCCATAACACCATCCTCGCCGGGACTGCAACGTTATATGCGCGAGGAGCTTCCGTGCTCCACAAAATCAAGAATGACATCGTTTTCTTTTCAAACTTTGCCATATAGTATTTGCATTGTATACTAATATTAATGAACATTAACTTTTCTTCTTTAAGTTATCTGGTTGGAAATTTGTACGTACGCTTCAAGGTTTTATCTAAATCACACATACAATACCTGAAGTGGACTCCGTAAGCATTTAAACTAAAGATAAATATATATAGATAATTATAAAAAGAAAACACTGTTATTTACACACACCTGAGCAACAAGGTGTAAAGGGGGAGACACTCATTAAGGAGGTATAAATATTTTTCTCGACAGTCTGACGGACGCCACCGCTGCCATGCACATCGACCTGTACTACTACCCTGCGTCTCCGCCCTGCCGATCCGTGGCGCTGACTGCTAAGGCGGTGGGAGTCGACCTCAACCTAAAGATGGTGGATATATTGGCCAAGGAACAAAATAAACCAGGGTTCTTGGCCATCAATTTCCAGCACTCCATCCCTACGCTTGTTGACGGAAAGGTTAAGCTGTGGGAGAGGTATGTAACGTGACGTGGTGAGGGGATCGTAGGGGAGGAGAGGAAGGTCTTGATGGAAGTGTGGGAGATATTACGTAGGTCAGGGAAAGGATATACAGGGATAACTATAGAGATTGAATGAGGCTTTTAGCGATGCTGTGCTCCATTCATGACATGTGTGACTCATCTCTGTACAGTCGTGCCATCTGCTCCTACTTGGCCACACAGTACGGGAAGGACGACACTCTTTACCCCAACAACCCCGTAGCTCGCTGTGTGGTGGACGCGCGTCTCTACTTCGACATGGGCACCCTCTACCATCGCTGGAGTGAGTACGGGGTGAGTGGTGCAGCTGGCGTTACCATTAGTATTTAGTCATATTAGTATTACCATTGGTATTTAGTCATATTGTTTGAGCCTAATGGAAATGCTGGTAAAGGTTCTATTGATTTCTGCAACATTCGTGGCCTTAGATCTAATTTCCAATCTGTGGAAGACCATCTTTCCTCCACTAAATTTCATCTTCTCTTTCTAACTAAAACACAGTTGTCTATAGCTACTGACAGCAGCCCCATTGTCTGTTCCCTCTTTAATTTTCTATCCTCATTTCCAATCCAAAGCTGTTGTTTATATATGCGTAACGACATTACTTGCTCTCGTACCCACAATCTTGAATCTTCAGAATTTTCTACCATCTGGCTAAGATTTCAATGTCACTCTAACTAAATTAATTTGTGCTGTATATCTCTCATCTAATTTCTCTAACTATGTTACATTCTTTAACTATTTGACTTTTAAAGTGGAATAGGTACATCCTATCTGACCTTCCTTATGCCGAAATGTCCATTCTTGGGGATTTTAATGTTCACCACCAGTTTTGGTTTTCATCCTTTTTCACTGACCAACCTGGTGATCTTAGAAGCCTTCGACTTTTCTATCCTCCACGACCTAGAACAGCTGGTACTGTTCTCTACCCGTATCCTTGACCGCCTTTGAGACACGTCCAACATTCTTGATCTTTTCCTAACTTCCAATCCTTTAGCCTACTCTGTCAAACTTTCTTCTCCATTGGGCTCCACCGATCACAATTTTATTTCCGTTACCTATTCTATCACTCCAGTGCGGCCTCAGGACCCGCATAAGCGGAGGTGCTTCTCCATTTCAACTCTGCTAAATGGGAGGACCTAAGGCAGTACTATTCTGATTATCCTTGGGATGATTATTGCTTCCGTGTCAGAAATCCTTCTCTTTGTGCCGAGCACATAACAGAGGTGAATGTCTCTAGCATGGAGTCATATATTCAACGTCGTACAACAGGCGGAGGCGGTGGTCTAGTGGCTAGCGGTCGGGCATACCAGCTCAGGGTCCCGCGTTCGAGCCTCGGCACGGGCTGGCCACTTTTCTACGTTACTACCGCCGAGTGGCCTAAGATCACCCACATGCTGCCATAACACCATCCTCGCCGGGACTGCAACGTTATATGCGCGAGGAGCTTCCGCTGGCAGCATGAGCCTATCAATAAGAAGAAACAAACAAGGCGTCACTTAAAAAAAAATCTAACCCGCGCTACTAACGGGCGGAGGCCAACCATCTAAGGTCTCCCTGAAGCCTACCGGCGCCATGGGTAAAAGAAAAAGAAAAGACGCCAGCCCAACAAGAATTAAATTAGTCAGGGCGAGATTCCTTCTGATCTTTCACTTGTTTCTGATTGAGGCAAAGCAAATCTGGTTCCATTCAATGCTTCAAAAATTCTATTTCTACATCTATCTACTCGATATAACCTTCCAGATAACTATCCCCTCTTCTTCAATGACACTCAACTATCCCTCTCCTCCACATTAAACACACTCAGTCTATCCTTTACTAAAAATCTAAACTGGCAATTTCATATCTCTACTCTTGCTAAATCAGCTTCCGAGAAGTTAGGTGTCCTATGGTGTCTGCGTCCTTTTTTCTCTCCCTCCCAGATGTTTACTCTGTACAGGGACCTTATCCGTCAATGCATGAAATATGGTTCTCATATCTGAGGGGCTCAACACAAACAGCTTTACTAAACAGGGTGGAGTCTAAAGCTTTTCCACCTGCCTATGACTTGAACTCTTTCAAAAGAGGAGTGTCAAGACACCTCTCACGCTAAACTGGACCTCCGCCCCATGCTTCTATTTCTCCTACTGTCCTCTTTACAGGGTCAGGTGACAAGTGGGATTTTTCAAAAACTATTTTTGTTTGCCTTTGGACAGCACCCTTTTAATGTATAACATAAAAGAAGAAAAAAACATTGACAGTCTCTCTTGTACCACGTAGTCAAAGTCGTGTAAACTGATGAACTTTTTTCCTTCCACACCTGCCCATACAGTATGCACCTTTAAGGGGACAGAAACCCGATCCCGCCAAGCTGGAGCCATTGCATGAAGCTTTGGGGTGGCTCAACACCTTCCTCATGGAGTACAACTTCGCGGCAGGCAACAAGGTGACGGTGGCTGACCACTGCCTGGTGAGTACTGTCTCCACCATAGAGGCGGCTGGCATTGAGCTGGATCAGTACACTAGAATCACTCGCTGGCTGAAGCGGTGCAAGACTACCATGCCGGGTTACCAGCAAGTCAACGGGGATGGAGCTGAATTTTGTGGTAAGTTCTTGAAGCAAAAGATTGAAGAAATTGAGAAGGCCGAGAAGGCATAATAAATCTAAGGGCAGCCTTCAGCTAACAAGTGACGTCATAATGGCAATGACAATCTTCCAAAGTGTGTGTGAAGAGTGCAGGTCAGATGTCAAAGCCTTTTCGAATACAAAGTGCGACCCTTTTGATGATGTTATGACAGCGCGTTGAGCATTGTGAACAGAACCAATGAATCTGTTAATGGTTATTGTTTTCACTTCACTTGATGTAGATTATGATATGATACATTAACTGGATATCATAATGATTGTTCTTGCATAGATATTCGTGTAATCACTGTAATATCTTTAGGTTAAGTGGGCGAGCCGTAGGCTGATATGTTAATTGTTTCTCACCGATAAAGGTTCGTTAGGAGTTAATGAACAGCGATTGAAGGTGTCGTAATGAAATGTACAGGATGACTAACTAATGATAAGGATTGGTTATGAATATACTGTTCTTATGTAGCTTGATTCATCATCATGAATACAAATGAAATAGAAAATGAAAATGACATCCATCTTGTCATTCACACATTGACCAAAAATTTTAAAACATTGTATATAAAAAGAAACATGTGCATATATATCCTATAATAAATAAAAAAGAATACATCGTCACTACCTCCATTGCCTGTCAGCCAGTTTTTCCCGCTCGTCCCACCCCTTAGTCTCGGCCATCACAAACTTTTTTTTTTTTTTTTTTTCCCCTATATCATTAACCGTTGACACCAGTAGGCATATGGAGGCACAGATGGACTTGCCTCGCCTGTTATTTGGTGTAGGTTTTAGAGTTTTTATAGTGACGCCTCGAATGTTTACGTTCTCTCTTGAATATGTTGAGAACGTGAGGCTTATTACTGCTACAGCCTCAGATGCATATTAACGTTGTAAGTCCCGTCATGGCAGCAATTTGGGTAGTCTTTGGCCACTCGGCGGTGATATCAAATATTGAAAAGTGATCAGCGGATATCGGGGATTCGAACCCGAGACCCTAGGCTCCCATGCCCGAACGCTAACCACTGCACCACCGCCTCCCCTGGTCCAGGTATGCCTCAAAGGTCACCTTACCGTCAAACTCAGGTTTCTTTCTCCTCTCGTTCCGGCTGCTGGAAGCTACAGGGTGAGGGCAGGATGATGGCGGTGGGGTGAGCGGGTGGAGTGGTCCGTGGCTAGGGCGATGTGTGGTAGACACACGCGGGTCATCTACTGCGATGTGTCACCATCACAACCACACAACCTCTGCCCACCAGCCAGTGTGTCCCGCTCGTCCCAGCTCCCCAAAACAGCAGGCTCGGATGGGATGCTGTAACACCGTGGCTTCAACAGGATTAGGGCAGGTCATTGGTCCCGCAACACAAGGCGTATCCACCTCACACCTCTCACTGCTGATCTGTCCTACGCACCTGCACCCGAGTTGCATACGCCTCGTCCCTAAGGTGCTGCATCTCAGTCAACAGTTCTCCCTTCACACCCTCACACATGTCCCGGTGTACTGTTGTGTCACCTGCATTAGTCCCTCCCATCTGCACTGCTTCCTGAAACTTTCGATCCCGCAGATCTGCTCTTTCCCCTAGCTGGTTCATCCGTTCCATTATTGCCGTGAGCAACGTGAAGACATCGGGTTGTGCCTCACCAAGGCCGTCAACAACTTTCTGGCTTCCCGCCATTTCTTTCCGCCCTGTGCCTCCTAACACCATCTTGTCCTTGTCTATTGCCACCCAGCAGTCCACCAATACACGTCTTTTTGCACTAAACATCCCACTCCTGACACCAATGTTACGCAGCTTTACCACACTACCACACTTACGACACTGCACCACCTTACCCACAAGCACAACAGCTCAGCTACCCTGCTCTTTGGACTCCTGTGGACTTGGTGGGTGATGAATGTGACAGGGACTCCTCCTTTCTTGCTGGGCTTCTTGCGTGATATTGGTAGACTGCGAGGTAATCACAACACGGACAGGCTGTCCTTGTTGACAGGGCAAGGGGGGAGGGGTGGGGGGCATGCGAGGAAAAACACAACACTCACGTCTGTCTCCTGTTTACTTTGATATCCTATGTATAAGCACAACGTCTAATGTTTACGTTCTAAACACT
>JAPQNM010000005.1:14466714-14476714 GCA_029783475.1 Metacarcinus magister | reverse complement strand
GAATCTCTGTATAGGAGGTGTTTAGGGTAAGCTTAATATGATCCCTAAGGAGGCGAGCTAAAACTGATACTCATCGTGTATTGTGATGGTGGTGGGTAGATAGCGGGTTAGGTGGAGTGTTTGTTATCACTCCTTGTAGATCTACGCCGTCAAGTTTCTGAGTATAGGAAAAAAAAGAAGTATTAGACCATGAAACTGAGTATTAAAGATATTATTGTATTAAGTATTGAAGATATTTGCAGATTTAACACAAGATTCGATATGCAGAACAGATACCAGGATACATCAAGTGAATCGGTACCAAAAAGAAAAAAAGAAAATTAAGATAACAGTGAGGTCGACAACGCTAAATATAATCGCGGAACTGAGACATATTTCCCAGAACTTTTCACATCTACCAATTTATCGTTTATGCTAACCTCATCCTTATCCTGTCCCGTCTTTAACATTCCTTCCTTACACATTCACACTCCTCCTACTTGTCATTGAAGGGACAAAACATCTCAGTCATGCTCGAACTCTCGTATTCTGCTGTGCTCACCTTCTCCCCTCCACTGCATCCTCCTCAGAGGATGATATACATATTTATAATGACGGATATAAAAAAAAGAATGGTTGGAAAAGGGAATCCCACTTACATTAGGAAAGAACTTAAAGACACAAGAGACTGCACGGTATATACTTTGCATGCAAGAGGAAGAGAGAGAGAGAGAGAGAGAGAGAGAGAGAGAGAGAGAGAGAGAGAGAGAGAGAGAGAGAGAGAGAGAGAGAGAGAGAGAGAGAGAGGATGTGTGTGTTCATATGTGAGTGTGTGGCCGTCACGGTCTGGTTTGATAAGATTACAGAGTGAGTGTATCTCCTCTAAGTAAATGTATTTTTGTGAACAATCCCTCAATACTCCACACAATCAAGAATGGCTCATCGTTTTCTTTTCAAACTTTGCCATATAGTATTTGCATTGTATACTAATATTAATGAACATTAACTTTTCTTCTTTAAGTTATCTGGTTGGAAATTTGTACGTACGTTTCAAGGTTTTATCTAAATCACACATACAAGACCTGAAGTGGACTCCGTAAGCATGTAAACTAAAGATAAATATATAGATAATTATAAAAGGAAAACACTGTTATTTACACACACCTGAGCAACACGGTGTAAGGGAGGAGACATTCATTAAAGAGATATCAATATTTCTTATCGACAGTCTGACGGACGCCACCGCTGCCATGCCCGACCTGTACTACCACCCTGTGTCTCCGCCCTGCCGATCCGTGGCGCTGACTGCTAAGGCGGTGGGAGTCAACCTCAACCTAAAGATGGTGGATATAATGGCCAAGGAACAAAATAAACCAGAGTTCTTGGCCATCAATTTCCAGCACTGCGTCCCTACGCTTGTTGACGGAAAGGTTAAGCTGTGGGAGAGGTATGTAACGTGACGTGGTGAGAGGATCGTAGGGGAGGAGAGGAAGGTCTTGATGGAAGTGTGGGAGATATTACGTAGGTCAGGGAAAGGATATACAGGGATAACTATAGAGATTGCATGAGGCTTTTAGCGATGCTGTGCTCCATTCATGACATGTGTGACTCATCTCTGTACAGTCGTGCCATCTGCTCCTACTTGGCCACACAGTACGGGAAGGACGACACTCTTTACCCCAACAACCCCGTAGCTCGCTGTGTGGTGGACGCGCGTCTCTACTTCGACATGGGCACCCTCTACCATCGCTGGGTTCAGTACGGGGTGAGTGGTGCAGCTGGCGATATCATTGTGTTGGGACCACACCCAAGAAAACCAGGGTTTTATAAATTTTTGAGTGGTATTTAGTCATATTGTTTTGAGCCTAATGGAAATGTGGGTAAAAGTTCTATTGATTTCTGCAACATTCGTGGCCTTAGATCTAATTTCCAATCTGTGGAACACCATCTTTCCTCCACTAAACTACATCTTCTCTTCCTAACTAAAAGACAGTTGTCTGTGGCTACTGACAGCTGCCCATTGTCTGTTCCCTCTTACATTTTCTATTCTCATTTTCAATCCAAAACTGTTGTGTATATGTGCGTAACGACATTACTTGCTCTCGTACCCACAATCTTGAATCTTCAGAATATTCTACCATCTTGCTTAGATTTCAATATCACCCTATAACGAAATTCATCTGTGCTGTATCTCTCTCACCTAATTTCTCTAACTATGTAAAATTCTTTGACTATTTGACTTCCAAAGTGGAATATATCCTATCTGAGTTTCTTTATGCTGCAATGTCCATTCTTGGGGATTTCAATGTTCACCACCACTTTTTGTTTTCATCCTTTTTCACTGACCAACCAGGTGAACAAGCCTTCGACTTTTCTATCCTCCACGACCTAGAGCAGCTGATGCAGTTCTCTACCCGTATCCCTGACCGCCTTGGAAACACGTCCAACATTTTTTATTTTTTCCTAACTTTCAACCCTTCAGCTTACTCTGTCAAACTTTCGTCTCCGTTGGTCTCCTCCGATCCGATCACAATCTTATTTCGGTTACCTCTTCTATCACTCCAGTGCGGCCTCAGGAGCCGCCTAAGCGGAGATGCTTCTGGCATTTCAACTCTGTTAAGTAGGAGGACCTAAGGCAGTACTATTCTGATTTTCCTTGGGATTATCATTGCTTCCGTGTCAGAAATCCTTCTCTTTGTGCCGAGTGTATAACAGAGGTGAATGTCTCTGGCATGGAGTCGTATATTCCTCACACTTTCTCTAATACTAAAGCTAAAAAGCCCTGGTTTAACTTTGCTTGCTCTAGTGTTGTCAAAGATAGAGAGACGGTTCACAAACGGTACCGCAGCCATGACTGTATCATACCCGTAATCATGCCAAATCTATTCTCTAACTTACTAAAAAAAAAAATCATCAATAAGAAATGTTAAAATCTTTCCAATTCTAACTCTTCTCGTTATTTCTAGCATCTAGTTTATAATATCTCCAACAATTTTACTTCCTCATCTTTCCCTCCTTTACTTCAACCAGATGGCTCCAGAGCTGTCTCTTCTTTTTCTTAAGTTGAACTCTTCGCTCAAAACTTTACTACCAACTCTATTTTGGATGATACTCGGCATATTCCTTCTACTCCTCTACTCTCTGACTACTTCATCCCTAAAATGAAAATTCTTCATTATGACGTTTTCCATGCCGTCTCTGGCCTTGATTCTCGGTAGGCTTACGGTTCGGATGGAGTTCAACCTGTTGTCCTCAAAAACTGTGCTTTCGAGCTCGCTCCCTGCCTTGTCAAACTCTTTCGTCTGTGTCTCTCTACTTCTACCTATCCTTCTTGCTGGAAATTTGCTCACATTCATCCCGTCCCTAAAAATCCTTCAAACTATCCCCCCATAGCTTTGATTTCCTGCCTTTTTAAAGCCTTTGACTCTGTCCTTAACAAGAAGATAATGAGGCATCTATCAGCTCACAATCTTCTCTCTGATTGCCAGTATGGTTTCCGGAAAGGCCGGTCTACTGGTAATCTTCTTGCTTTTCTAACTGAATCTTGGTCATCCTCTTTTAGGGACTTCGGTGAAACCTTTGCTGTCGGCCTTGACATATCGAAAGCCTTCGACAGAGTTTGGCAAACATCATTGACAGTCTCTCTTGTACCACGTAGTCAAAGTCGTGAGTTCGTCCAGAATAATTACTGCCTGCTGCAGCTCCAAGGAGTGGGAGTGAAGTAACATTAACTATTTTTCATACTCCGCTTTGTATTCATTGTATTAAGTTTATTCCATCTTGTGTAACATTTTCCTTGAGTTCGAATTTCATAAACTGATGAACTTTTTTCCTTCCACACCTGCCCATACAGTATGCACCTTTAAGGGGACAGAACCTCGATCCCGCCAAGCTGGAGCCATTGCATGAAGCTTTGGGGTGGCTCAACACCTTCCTCATGGAGTACAACTTCGCGGCAGGCAACAAGGTGACGGTGGCTGATCACTGCCTGGTGAGTACTGTCTCCACCATAGAGGCGGCTGGCATTGAGCTGGATCAGTACACTAGAATCACTCGCTGGCTGAAGCGGTGCAAGACTACCATGCCGGGTTACCAGCAAGTCAACGGGGATGGAGCTGAAACTTTTGGTAAGTTCTTGAAGCAAAAGATTGAAGAAATTGAGAAGGCCGGAAAGGCATAATAAATCTAAGGTCAGCCTTCAGCTAACAAGTGACGTCATAATGGCAATGACAATCTTCCAAAGTGTGTGTGAAGAGTGCAGGTCAGATGTCAAAGCCTTTTCGAATACAAAGTGCGACCCTTTTGATGATGTTATGACAGCGCGTTGAGCATTGTGAACAGAACCAATGAATCTGTTAATGGTTATTGTTTTCACTTCACTTGATGTAGATTATGATATAATACATTAACTGGATAATGATTGTTCTTTAGGTTAAGTGGGCGAGCCGTAGGCTGATATGTTAACTGTTTCTCACCGATAAAGGTTCGTTAGGAGTTAATGAACATCGATTGAAAGTGTCGTAATGAAGTGTACAGGATGACTAACTAATGATAAGGATTGGTTATGAATATACTGTTCTTATGTAGCTTGATTCATCATCATGAATACAAAAATTTTAAAACATTGAATACAAAAGGAAACATGTACCATGTATATCCATTACCTATAATAATTTTGAAAGAATACTTTGCATGCAATATATTAATGGTGGTACTGCGGGTTGAATGATTACGAAAAAGTAAACAGAAAAAAATAAACAGAGAGAATCACATCATCTTGAAAGATTCCCAACACAAACAAGATCGGTGGACGAAAAACCGAAAACACACTCTTCTTCATAGGTAATTAATATAACTTTTATATAGACGTATTTATTGGTGTAAAAATATATCAAAAATATCTATATTCTTGTGGAAAAGGTAAAAAAACTATATAAACTATAAACTAATCTGTAAAGCATCGAAACATATAAAAGGCTCTATGAAAAAAATGTTAACAACAGACTGATGATGACTAGGCGAGTTTGGGAGGAGACAGAAACTGGATCAACGTCGCTGAATCAGCTAAAAACGAGACCCAGAGTGGCAGAGGGAGACTGAGTCATGCCTCCAGGTGATAATGAAATAGATGAAACACAGGTGAAAGACGAGGAGTACAACACAAAGGTGAAGGACGAGGAATACAAAACACACTTGGTCATGCTTCATCTCGAGGGCAAGATGGTAAAGACACCTTATCCTCGACACCCACGTAGGAGGAGAGGGCGGGATGCTCCTCTCGTGGGCGGTGCTCCATCTACTCTTAGTAATACTGCGCCTGACCCTCAAAGGTGTACGTTGGGTGGAATCCCGTCTCATCAGCGTAGTAGTTGACGGTCATGAGGCGGGAGTCTGGCAGTAGTACATAGTAGGTCCCAGAGGTGCGCACGCCATCACGCCCTTCTTGGTGCCCGAATCTGACCGGGTTGTTGTAGGGGTCTGCGGCATCCACTGTGTAGGCGAAATTGTATGATGGTGGCGCGTAGTCACCAACGAAGTGCTGTGGGGCGGCGCTGACGGCGGCGACCAGGCTGACAAGGAGGAGGAGGACCTGGAAAACGACCACACCAATGACTCCTGAACACTTGGAGGATCAGAGAACGTATCTAATCAAGCAACAGGACTTGGGAAGGGTCAGCATGGGCACGAATACTTTTAAGAACACGCTAAAAGATAACGTGAGTGAGTTCTGCATCAATTCACCTTCATGATGGCGGAGCGGTGTGTGTCGGGGAGTGGCGTGGTGCTGCAAGTGGCTGCCAAGAAACTGATGCCATGCTTTCTCCGTCTCGCTCTTATATACCCTCAGCAAGCATGGGGAAGGGCACTCACTAATCGAGAGGGAACTTTTTGTTTTCCCCACCACACCCCCTTCCTTCTTTCATAGTTCTTGTAGGTTTTTTTTTTTTTTCCAGGGTGAAGGTAAGTGTTGACTGTTTATACAAGTAGCTCCATTGTTTTCTTCTTTTTTGCCTGGATCAGCTCCCGTCTCACAGTGAAGGTGGTGTGTCTGTGTCGCGAGGCGGAGATGGGTGGTGGTGATAGGTGGTGATAGGTGGTGATGGTGGTGGTGGTGGTGGTGGTGACAATGGTGGTGATGATAGGATATGATCGTGGTGGTGATGGACAATATACTGGTGGTGATGGGATATGGTGAGTGCTTTGGTGTGTGCAGGGGTGTGTGTACTTACTGGTGAGTGTGTGTATGTGTGTGTTCACATTCTCTTGGCGCCGCTTGAGCTCTAAAAATACGACGGTATAATTCACGACAGACCAACATTTCATTAGTAGTCCTCATTAACGTTTTTTTTCTATTCATTTGACCAATTTTGGAAAGAACACATCACAGGTATTTACGTGTGGAATCCCCTGTCAGTAGCCTCGTCCATGCAAATTACTTGTCCACACCGAGTCCTAATTTAGTAGATGCAGAAGCAGCCACAACAACAACAACAACAACAACAACAACAATAACAGCATGATTTTATTGCTCGGTTTTGCACAAATATGACTTTTTTTTCTCTTCTGACGTTGGAGATATTTTTTTCTTTCTTATTAAAACATCAACAGGTAATTGCTCTTTTACAACGAGGATGGGTGGTGGTGGTGGTGGTGGTGGTGGTGGTGGTGCATCCCAAGACATGATCGAGACTGGGAACTTGTCCACAAACCAACAACAACATGCAACCCGGAAGAGGGACGAATATCTTGTTAACTTTTACTCGTTATGCTTATTCATGCTTCCATAAAAGAAAAAAATAATAATTAATCTGAACATTGCAGCAGCACTGGTGTCGGGCAGGTGGGTGGTGGAGGTGAAGTATCGTGGGAGAGTGATCAAGTGTGGTGGAGTGCAGTTGTGTCGCCTCCTAGTGGAGGCGGGTGTGTGTCCCTGCTCTCCCCAGTCTGCCTGCTTGGCGAGACGACCCATGTGGATGACGGTGCCCAGCAAGATCAAGTGACTGGATTGCGATGCTCAGAAGAACGTGGTCAAGTCATTAGTACCTCTTGATGTTGGTGAGGTGAGGACTTAGCGAAGGAGGATTAGTGGACAGTAGATGAGTCTTTACTCCACAACAACCAATTAGACCTCCTGCTTGTTTAACGTTGATTTGACAGTGTGATATCACATGGCCAAAACCAGGAACAGTGTGTGCTTGTTGCTGTACTAAGAGTAACAAGGCAATTCTTTACCCTCATCGGTTTGACATTAGAATCAAACCCTGTACATTACCACTCCGTTAACATCAGATCACAATTCGTGCTGGTGCCTAGTTTGGGATCCATTTCACTACCCACGTCCACATAAAAACACCTGTTCGAGCCCTTAGGTGCAGAGGGTTACATAGGACTCTAAACACTAAGTGAAGGCATTCCTGTGAGGTGATCAGTTACCGGTGAATAAGACCTCTTAATACTGGATAAGTGGTGGTGGTATGGTGATGCTGTGGTGGGGATGCTGGTGTGGTATTGTGGTGGTGATCATGGGGTGCTGTGGTGGTGCATAGTGGCTGTTGGTGCTACGAGACTGATGGGATGTGGTGGTGATGGTGATGACATGGAGGGATTATAGTGGAGTATGGTGTGTTAGTGTGTGTGTGTGTGTGTGTGTGTGTGTGTGTGTGTGTGTGTGTGTGTGTGTGTGTGTGTGTGTGTGTGTGTGTGTGTGTGTGTGTGTGTGTGTGTGTGTGTGTGTGTGTGTGTGTGTGTGTGTGTGTGTGTGTGTGTGTGTGTGTGTGTGTGTGTGTGTGTGTGTGTGTGTGTGTGTGTGTGTGTGTGTGTGAAGGATGCAGTACCCGTAGTAAACCCAATCTGTTAAGTGTTCTTGAGACCACACGCACACGCACACACACACACACACGTACACAAACATACAAACATCCCTGCGTGAGGCATCCCTTTACTCAGCTCTTTTTACAAGTCCAACCACCCTCCTTCCGCCACCTCAGTACAGTAGTCAACCGTGCGCCTTCACTACCGGTATACAGATAAGCCTTGAGGGGGTGTGAATGGAATGGGAAACACAAGTGAGAAGCGAAAGACTCATTGGCTGTCCTGTTACCGCCTCTACTTCTTATCTTATAGTGAGAGCTGTGATTCCTGCGAAGGAGAACGGGGAATGTATGGTGATGAAGGGTGGATATATATATATATATATATATATATATATATATATATATATATATATTTATATATATATATATATATATATATATATATATATATATATACTTTATATATATATATATATATATATATATATATATATATATATATATATATAGAGAGAGAGAGAGAGAGAGTAACTTATGATGGTGGTGGTGGGGAAAGGAGTGAAGGATCATAGAGGGCGGCAAGCAGGAAAAGGTCACACCTGAGGCTGTGGCTGACTTAACATTTGCAACTCAGCAAGGACCACTTTCCCCGTCCAGCCTCACGTGGCGGGAGGTGGCGACGCAGACTGTACCCTCCAGCCTTCCTGATCACTGTTCAATAATTGACTACGGCTGCTGCCTTCTCCTCCTCCTCCTCCTCCTCCTCCTCCTCCTCCTCCTCCTCCTCCTCCTCCTCCTCCTCCTCCTCCTCCTCCTCCTCCTCATACAGTTTGATATTCTAGTAATGATAAAAATAAGTCCAGATTCGTGTTCATTTTGACCCAAAACATCATTGTAGAAATTTTCATCACATTCTGAGGTGTGAAAATTTTTCATCAAATTTCGAAGGTGACACCCTTAGATTTTTTTCAAGAAATTACGTTTTTTGAAATAACTCGAAAAGTATGAGGATTACGTAAAAGTTGTATATATTAGTAAAGATAGAGCATGAGACGCCCGTTCTAATGAGTTATACAGAAATATAATTGGACTATTGGTTATTGAGAAAATGATAAATATGTGTTTTTAACAAAACTTACACAAAACCTTATTTTTTTCTTAAACGGTTCAATATATTTTAAATCTGATATGATATTTAGATAGAGCTCATCAAGCTTAATAAATTTTTATATAAACATTTAAACTGTAGGAGTAATAGTTTCGTAGTAAAATGACAAAGAAGATTTCGACCTCAATTCTGGTGTCAAATTTCGGCCCCAAACTGAACAATGCATTTCCGTGACAGTAATGATCAACACAACAAAAACACAACAAAAACACACTCAAAACACACTTAGAATAATCTTCACGAGTTTTCAAAATAATAATAAGTTTCAAAATATTAATAAGTTTTCAAAATTTCCACTTATGCTAAGAGAAGCCTTCACCCTTACTATCCTGTATCCTTCACTCTAGAGTAGACAGTGTACTCACAAACAGCCTCGTAAGGGCCAGCAGGACTGTTGCTGTTTGTTCTTCCTATGTGTTCCTATGTGTTCCTCCTCCTCCTTTTTGTATTTATTGATTCCTGTATTTATATAATTATTTATCTTTCTTATTTATATTTTTTTTATTTTATATATATTTTTTTTTCTTCTTGTAGTAATGGACGTAAATAGTCTTGTTTTTCTCACTTTCCTATATAAATTCCAAGATAGTTTGTCTATACTACATGGTATCGCTTCCTCTTTCGGCCAGCTTCGGCTGGAGGGAGGCGTGGATGGGGATGAGCCTTCCACTTTGCTGTCCTTTTGTCTCTATCAAGTAGATATTATAGTAGTAGTGTAGCTAAACAGACAGCCTCGTTAGGTCCAGTAGGACTGTTGCTGTCTGATATTTTTTTGTACTCCTTTGTACTCCAGTGGGTTGGGTTGTTTAATTGATGGGTGACAGGGATCGACAATTAGTTAGTTAGCCACTCAGCCGGCAAGACACATAGTCAGGCAGGAAGAAGCTAGTCACACACAAAAACAGACAGACAAACAGGCAAAGAGACTGGCAGATGATGCCAACCTGACAGCCAACCAAACAGCCAACCAACCAGACAGACAGCCAGCTAGCCTAACATAGCCAGACAAATAGACAAGAAGAAAAACATGTACACAATA
>JAPQNM010000005.1:14446714-14464214 GCA_029783475.1 Metacarcinus magister | reverse complement strand
TGTGTGTGTGTGTGTGTGTGTGTGTGTGTGTGTGTGTGTGTGTGTGTGCGTGTGTGTATTGTTGTGGTTAATAAGATTATATATCTATTTATCTATGGTGTTTGTCGAATAATTTCAATAGTTTTGGTAAAGCTAATACTATAACCATGGACTTCACGCTGAATATTAATAGATTTCATGATTAAGTGAGTTTTCCATACTCGTAAAGTCTTATTAGATCGTTCACTTCCTTCCTCGTAACTTTATGAAAATGATAAAGAATGCATTGGAAAGTCTACTGGGATGGACGGACATAACGTGATGGTAAAGCGATGTATCTAAGCTAAAGTGACTTTTGGATACCTCTTAGAGTTTAGAATGACCACGCGAAATTATCTTTATTTTGCAGTCTTTCTTAACATAAAATGCTCAAGTAGGAATTATTCCTACATAGCGTTGGGCAATAATCTGCTCTTCTGCTCTCCGCTCTGCTCCTCTGCTCCCATTTCGGACAAAAATACGAACAATTGAAGCGTAGAGAACAGTTTTCTATTCCGTTTCCGCCTCTCTCTCCTTTTTATCGCGATAAAACTAAAAAAGCAAAATCTATTATATCAGTACTTTCAACTTTCAATAATCGAGTTTCGATTATAATAAACTAGATTGAAAACTGTCTGCTTTAAATTATTCCATTTTCTAAATATGTTTGAATTTTGCTGTAAACTTTGAACAAAAACTACTTTAAAAAATCTCTTACAAAAGTTTGAAATGTCAAAGCTCGAGCAACGCTTCATTAAAAAAATATTATTAACAATCTATGGTTAAAGGCAATAATGGTTACATTCTAAGCTTTTTGTAGCTATAGACTTCTGACAAATAAATCAATAAGCGGAAATAGAGCGGAGCGGAGAAGCAGTGAAGTTCCTTCCAGTTTTTGGAACAGGAAATGAAGAGAGAGGACCATCCCTTTTTGGATGGAAAGGGAGCGAGGAGTTGCACTTCCATTTTATTGGGCGAGGCCCGTCACTATTTATATACGAATAAGATTATCTAATCTATCTGTGAAAATTTGTGTTGGTTTTTCGTAATAAGAAACTTTTGAAATGAAAGATGAAACACTTACGAACCCCATGAACTATTGGTGCATGTGACTCACAACACAACACAGTGTTGCTCCTTGACCGAGGCGTGTGAAGGTGAAGGCTGCTTCACCACAACAATAACACTAGAGAATGGTCCTTAAATACCATCAGGCATGCACTTTGTCCCGTCACTTTTAAAGAGAGAAAGGAGGAGGAAAGGAGACGTGGCAAAAACATGTCCAGTGCACAGAGACGCTTCGTATGATTTTAGTGCAGACCACTAGGCACGCCAGGCCGCGGAGGGAGAGAGGGAGTGAGGGAGGCGAGGAGGTGGCGTGGCAGTACATCACCTTTTTATCTTGGGTCTGGCTCGTAAACCTTTCATGTTGGTAACTGGTTGTACACGTGGATAAACCTAGTTGTGTGTTAGTCTCGTTTAGTTACTCTCCGCAGCTCCCACCTTACCCTTCCTGACACCCGCAGTGCACGAGGCTGATAAACACACGAGTCCTTTAGAACCTATAGTCTCCCATGGGGCAGGAAGCGTCCCTAAACTGGGATTCCAAGCTATTCTTGAGCTGAAGCATCTGATAGTACCCAACATTATCTTTTCCTGCTTCATCGAATTCAGACTTACGAGTACATGATTAAGTTGAGCTTTTATTTTGTATATCAATGTATTACAAATTATATACAGATTAATGTTTCCATATTTTGGTGACAGGAAATTACATGCTTCATCCACTCCTGTCCCCGTCTCCCTTCCCATTATTATTTTTTCTCTCTCGCACTCACACACACACACACACACACACACACACACACACACACACACACACACACACACACACACACACACACACACATGCACACTCATTATGTGTGTATATATATATATATATATATATATATATATATACATATATATATATATATATATATATATACTATATATATATATATATATATATATATATATATATATATTATATATATATATATATATATATATATATATATATTTATATATTATATATATATATATATATATATATATATATATATATATATACTTGTATTTATAATGAAAGCGTAAGTAGGAGGCAATCCCTGCTGCCATGCGCCGCTCCACTACAAGTCCGTCAGTGAAAGTGAACAAGAGCTCCACTTTAGGGATTCTAACAGACCAGTATATTTAGCTACGCCCACATCTTATATAACCCCCTTCCCAACACGCCTTTACTTCCATCTCCCGCCACGCCTGCCCCATGCATCCTTCCTCGGCCATAACACTTCCCGAAGCGTTGTGAAGGCATCACTATGTTATTTGAAGGCAGGTGAGGCCACTGGCGCACCGTGGAAGAGGAGGAAGAGGAGGAGGAGGAGGTGTTGGTGGAGGAGAAAGAAGTCGAAAAAGATATACTGCACTAAAAAAGTGGCTGGAGAAAAACATTGAATGCTACCCCTGACTTTTACACTCTCTCAGCGAGCAGCCCCTCGCCCCGTGTGTCACGTGCAGCACGACAACAACCAGTCATGCATCACTACAACTCTTACTTATCATTTACTTACAACACTGACGAGTCTGCCCACACCAAGAAATGGCAATAATGAATAACGCTGGAGGTAAAGATACTTCCATTATGAAACCTTCTAAATCACAGCCAAGAATCATGTAAGAACCGGTTGATGGAAACTGAAACCTGAAGTTAAGTCAACGCCCAGCTAACCTTCACGAGTCTTGAGTAATGCAATGATGATTTCAACGACACGTGACGGAGTGAGCTTGATGCATCACGCTGCGCCACCTGCCTAGTCCTCACCTTGGAAAGACAACGATCTAACAGTATGAACAGCGTGTCAAACTGTCATTATATTAGGAAATCCTAAGACTGTTTTAATCCTTTACTTCTTGAGTTGAAGTAAATTTATGTTGATGTCTGATGAATTACGAGACGAATATGTTAATTATTTGGTTTCATATTCATTAACGTCTATGCAAATCTAGTAATACAAAATATCCACAATATGTTCCTGATGAAAAAGAAAGAAGCCAAGCAAACTCTTAATGATTGCACTATTATTTCTCTTTTAATCGAAATTCATTCAGTATATTTATTATTTGTCCTTTATTACGCTACGGTCATCAGCCTTACACTAAAATTAATTCAAAGCCACAGAGTTGAAAAAAAATGTACTTTAGTATAGCATTAAGTTTTGAAAGCATCAATTTCGTTTTCTTTTACATTTGAAGGGTAACCTTAAACTTTAACACGGCTTCCAAACATTGTACTTTAATAACATTGGCAAGAATTTTGGTATTATTTTACATCTTCACCTGAATGCTCTAGAGAATTGAGTGTTATATTTTTACATTACTTGATGTATTCTGAGGTTTTCTTTATCACATTCAAATTCCTAGTTTTCTGAGATATTCAATGTTTTTTATGAGATCTTCTCTTCCAGTATATGGTAAAGTTTAGTTAGGTTTGAACAAGGTTCAGTTATTTGTCAATATAGGTTAAGGTTTGGTTAATTTAGGTTACATAATGTTATGTTACTTTAGAAAATATCAAATGTTTCCTATGACCAGAGGTCCAGGGTTTGGGCGAGGTGCAGACGACATTTTCTTTCATAGCCACACGCCAGTTTTTGTGACAATCAGTGCATTGCGCGTTCGTCAATAGTTCATTGATATATTGTGTTAGTGATTTTGGCATACATATAGAAAATGGTTTAGAAATGCATACCTTCCGTGGGTTTCTGCGTGGTGCCGAGACTGCTGCACGTGTCACATTCTACTCCTGGCACAGTGTTAGAAGCTCACTGTGTTGCTTCAGTATTTATAATAATCCTATTTGGGAGTTCTTCTGATTCTATGGGTTATATTCACAGTCTCAAGTGATCGTATTATATATATTGTTCTGTATTTTGATCAATTTTCAAGTATTTAGCAAGCTTTGACGTAGTAGCAGTCCTGAACACAACCAAACATAAACGTAAACAAACTTCAAGCAGGTACGTGAGCAAAATAATATAAATCAATATAATTCTCAATAAGTATCATTAAAAACTTACACTTAACTTACTTATACATATGGTTATAGTTAAGACATGAAAAGAAAAAATGGGATGTGCCTTCATGGCTGATGACAATGCGATGAAGTATATATTACACAAAAACAATAGATGCGTAACCCCAGTGAAGCCTAGTCATGACTATTACGTAAGCATTACATATTTTATACACCATGATACATTGAGATGAGGAGAAAATATCCATATACAATTCATTCTTCAATATCAAGAACTGTTTTAGTTCATTGTAAGAGTTGTCTGTCTGTCTGTCTGCTTGTGGTTCGGCACGCTGTTCAAGAATACATGAAGCCTCGAGCCTCGTCATTGTCATATTGTCCGCTACTAAGCTGGATTCATTACCCAAACATTACTTATAAACTAAACCTTTTTAACACAAATGGATACAAATCGCAACATGTATATTTTCCGTGTTCATCTCTATCCCACACTCACACCCTCCCTTCTGCTAGAGTGGCATAACAGCCTTTCCAGCGACCACACTAAGGCTTTGATCTGACATATGTGATTATTAACTCTCTTTTCTCCCTCACACACACACACACACACACACACACACACACACACACGTAGCTTAACTATAAAGACGCACCACACCACTACATCTTGCATGCCTCCTAACAATCTATATTAAAAGGCAGCTGGCTGAGGCGACGTGGAAGGCCTGGTAGCAGGGGGGAAGACAGGAACCCTTGGCAGCGGCCGTGAAGGTGCTGGTGGAGACAGTGGCGGGGATGGAAGAGGCGCCTTGCCCAAGCTGGCGGAGGCAGCGGCGGCAGTCTGCACGGCGGAGATAAGGGCGGAGCGCAGACCAGCTACCTCCAGCACCTGTACGCCCTGGATGGTGCAGCCTGAAGGGGCGGGGCGGATAGATGAGACGCAGGTTAGGGCGGGTAATATAGAGGTGTGGTGGGAATCATGATTATTACTACTACTACAATGATAATAAGGATAATAATGATGATGATAATAATAATAATGATAATAATGATAATAATAATAATATTGATACAAATATGGTATTAAGAAGGAAAAGGAGAGCAAGAAAAAGCCAACCAATTCTTTCCACCTCGACTGCAACATATCAACAATACTTGGCACGTTTATAAACAAGGAGAGGAAGAACAAGCAGGGCAGGCAGTACTCACCCCCTGGGGAGCACACCTCGTCCTTCAACTGGCCGGGGTGTTTGCCTGTAGACAACACCATCTTGGACGCACCCTGGTACAAAAAGAGAACATAAATAAACTAATATATAAAAAAACATATAAATGAGAATAATACAACCACATTCCCAGTAGGTATTAGCCACATCTACAAGCCACATCCACATCTATCTGCAGGGAGTGAGTGACTAAGGGGGAAGGGAGGCCCACCATCATGGTCTGAGCGGCCAGCCTCTGAGCCAGGTCGCGAGGAAGACCCATCCTCACCCCGCCGTCAGCCAGCGCCTCCACCACCAGGTACATCTGAGGACCGGAAGGGCGTGAGGACAGCGTAAGGAACCAACCCTCTACTAGGCATTTGATTATTATATATATAAGACTTGAACTATTCACTTTTAATAATTTAGATTTATTTATTTATTTATTTTTTTTTTTTTTTTTGATGGGGAGATGAATGAGAGGCATTCTAATAAACTGTTTTGAGAGAGAGATACATTTTGTATTCCTGCTAACCTAATCATCAGACATTATTGCTTTTCTGTATGAAGACAGTCCGTACATCAGAGCCCTTTGGTTGAATATCTGAAGTTCAAAGAATGGAAGCCTTTGATGAATGGAGGTTGATGTAATGAAGGGAAGCTGAGAACAGAAGACACACGAGACACAAGTGAGGGAGAAGGATCGAGACTGAAGAGGTGTCGTTACGGAGAGTGAGTGGTAAGTGAGTGAGCCAAGAGGTGTGAGGAAGACTGAAGGGTGTTGGGGACTCACATAGGCGGGTCCTGCGCCGCTGAGCCCCGTCACCGCGTCAAGGAAGGACTCAGGCACCTCGTCACACTGTCCCACCGCCTTCAGCATCCTGCAAGTATAGTAACAAACATCAACGTGACGTGAGTGTGTGTGTGTGTGTGTGTGTAGTGACGTGAGTGTGATATGATGACGTGATAGTGAGTGGTGAGGTGTGGCAGTGTTACCAGACTTGATGCAGGTGTAGCTGTACTATTGTTAGGGTGGTATGTGTGTGGGAGGGAGGGAGGCGGGAACACACCTGTGCGTTAGCTCCGCGTCTGCGAGCGTGGTGTTGCTGCCTCGACTGAACACAGAGGCTCCGAGCTGCACCAGGGCCGGGGTGTTGGGCATGATCCTCACCACACGGGCCTCGGGGGGCAGCGCGGCCTCCATGGCGGACAGAGTGACTCCCAAAGCCACGGAGGTGACGAGAGGGCGGTTAGGGGTGACGCAGGGCCGCAGGTCGTGCAGGACGCGGCCTACGATGGTGGGCTTCACGCACACCACCACCACGTCAGAGGCTGCAGCGGCCTCACGGTTCTCGTTGGTGGTAGCACAGCCCAAGGACTGCGGGAGGTGGGAGGGTTACTGTTACATTGCAAAGAAACACAAAGGAAGAACAAACAGCAGCAAACCTGTTGGCCCTCAGGAAGCTGTTTGAGATAAACTATTGTTTCTAAATACTGTTTCTACTGACGTCAATGAGTGTTTTGTTTACTGAATGCATCTGAATACACAGTGGAATGGATGGATCAGTAAATATCTAATAGTATTTTTAATGATTACTTTGATTTTACACAAGAAAATAAATGAAGGCTGGAAAACATACATAATCAAGGTAGAAAGAAGGACAGGAAGGGAAGGAAAGTGAGAAGGAGAAAGGAAAGGCAGAATGAGGATAAAAGGAAGATGAGGAGGAACACCAGCGAGGAGAGGCAAGACGGATTCTGCAACTTACCTGCATTTGCTTAAGGAGATGTTGGTCAGTTGGTGGACACGCGGCTATCATGTTCTGCGGCTTAGCCAGACCTGCACCGCGCCGCCAAGGGAAGGAGACATCACCGAGAAGCAAGACAAGGATTTAGTCATGTCATAGATACAGGAAAACACAATACATAAAATGCTTTCCGTCATATTGTTTCTTCAACACTCTCGAGCCTGAAAACATAGGATTAAGGCAACTTTTTCATTGTTACTGTTCAGAGTTTGGTTACTGCCTGCCTTTCCTAGCATTACTTTTTTTTAGTGGTTCCTAAAGCATTTGATTTATATTACAGATAAATGTTAATACTGGAGAGGCTTCTATCAGTGTCATTTTCGATATGAGGATAATTTCACAATCAGCATCACCACTCCTGCCCGTGAGGTTGAATGATAACCGGCTCAGCGCCAAGATATCTGGTCTTTATTTGTTATTGTTGGATTAGAACGTTTGTCATTGCTACAAATAGTGTGACCGTGACAAGCTGGAGTTTTTAATCATAGAGGAGAATAGAGATCATTCACCACAATTGTGGACCTCCATCCCCTGCCTCTATTTCTCCTACTTTAGAGGGTCTGGCAACAAGCGGGATTTTTTGTTTACCTTTTTTTGTTTGCCCTTGACCGGTACCCTTTTAATGTATGAAAAAAAAAGAAAAAAAAATGTGTGACCGGCGAACAAAAAAGTACTGACTGCTTTGGTGACCTCTGGCGGCACACACACACACACACACACACACACACACACACACACACACACACCTCCTTTAGTCTCCCATTGATGGTGTCCTTAGGTAGGCTTAAGGCAAGGGAGCGGCGTACGCACGTTCGGGACGCGTGGGATGACAATGACTCAGTATTTGGGAGAATCAGCAGTAAACATGACATTCTGAAACACGCCTCAGCAGCTGGTACAGTGACTTCTTTGTTATGCTTGGCGTCTCCCTGTGGCATCTCTGACCTTATTACTCCATTAGATTGCTTTCTGGTACAGTGACAATATATGGTGCCAGTGATGCGATGTTTGAGAGTGTAAGTGCGTATACATAAGATCAGCCAAGTCTTTTTTTTTTTTTTTTTTTTTGTGTGTGTGTGTGTGTGATATTCGATGAGTTACGAAACGCTGTATCTTAATGATATGACCTTCGCGTTGGTGCTACTAATGTGTAGGAGGAAAAATGGGTTGCTATGTCAGCCAATAGAACAAAAATGTTTGGTATATAGCCTTGCCAATATTCAAGTTTTACGTAATCATTTTTTTCTTCTCTCTCACACGCGCACATACACACACTATAACATTTCCAAGGTGAGGGTCGCCGGATTTGTTCCTCCACCCGACACCCTACACATGCATCCCCTACTATGATAAATATAAAACCATCTCTAAGTAAACATTCACAAAAACGTATCCACCCACTCGTATCAACCACCTTATCAACATAACGTAACATAACATCGACGGAAAATAACTGAATAAACAAAGCAAAGCAAGCATCTTTTTCCTGCCGTGAGGGAATGTTACTGAGGCGGAGAAGGAACTTTCCATCCTGCCTCCGTCCCTCACCCTCACCCCCCTACTCCTGAACCTCCCTCGCCAGGCGGCCCAGGGATGGGTTGTTTACCTGCCCACATTGGCAACACTGTCGGCACGCATTTCTACCTTGTCCAGCCAAGGTTGTTGTGCATTGACTCAACTTGATCTTATGGGTTTAAACTGGAGTAAACCGACGTTAGGTTAGATGACACGCCACGCCCACCACGCCATCTCATGTGACTCACTACACTTCATTTTTATCTTCAGCTTTCTCCTGTGTCCATTCACCTAACTGTGTTCAGAATCATGTGCTGGACTCGTGGTGGCCACCCAATACCCTCCCGGAGAGAATTTGCTCAAGGAGGAGAATAACTGCTTGATCATCGGTGGAAACTTTCCAACCCGAGTGGGACGCGAATCTGTCTGCCAAGTCACAGACAGTTATCGTGTGTGTGTGTGTGTGTGTGTGTGTGTCAACGTGTACATCCTTCAGTATAGTTGAGCGATTCTCTCCTTAGTCTCCAGGCGCCCAAAAGACACCATCCACAACCCACCCACAACCTGTACGTCTACATTCCCACACCATACAAAGGCTGCCACACCCAGCCGACCTTCAGGCCTTCCCCACGAGTGAATAAAAGGGTCCATACTCGTCCTTCAACCTCGAGCACGTGGCAGGGCGTTAAGAGAACCCAGGCGCCAAAACTAGTTGAATTAAACATAGGTGGATAACCAAGTGTAGATGAAGTGATCACATGGGCTCAGTACGCACTAATAAAAAAAAGTCTAGATCAAAGTGAGTACCGGGTGTTGATGAGTGAGCACTGAGCACGTGGATGATAGACTTTCACTGCATTACTTAATCCACTGTTCTTCCAGACACGAACCAACATTTTACAACTTTTTTTCTTTCTTCTATAAGACAAGTGTTCTCACGGGGATGTTAAGGACTCTTTACACACAAGGATCATGATCATTTTGCATTCCTTTTCCTATAAGTCGGTGTTTTATCAGTGCACATGACCTCAACGATAAGGATATTTACCTGCTCACGTCTGGCTGGGGAAGGTTTTGGGTCAGACGATAGAGAAGGCCTCGGACACTGAGTGAGAGGGAGGGAAGGGAGAGGGAAGGGACAGGGAAGTCAAGGACGTAAAAAACATCGTCAATGAGAGTTAAGACTCACCTGACGATATGAAACCCTTGGCCAGCGCCTGGGCCATGTTGCCAGCCCCGATGAACCCAATCCTGAGGGAGGCCATGCTGGGGACTTTGGGGAGGTGATGAAACTGAGATACGCAGGTCACTGCATACAGCCTGTGGAGGAGGAAAGGGAAGGATTCAGTGGTTGTAGAAACATTTTTTAGACCACTGTAACTATATTATATAATATTTTACATTATCTTACGTTCAACAAAAGGTCTTTAGTCCCGTGGTGATGACATGCATGACCACATGGGGGAAAATACCGTAGCGCGTAGTTTGGCTCCTTTCAAGCGTTGAACCACAAACAGTGTAACGTAATTTTTTTCATTACCTTTTATTTCTCCCGGAGTGATGTTACGCGTTGCAACTAAACGGTGACGACACTGTTGCACTGCTCTTGAGGTCGTGATGACTCTGGAGGAGGAGGATCAGTACTGTTCCAAACTCACACACTCACTGCTGTGACGCCTCATGTGGATTTAACTCTGCTCCGCCCAGTCCCCCCACCTGCGCCTTGACCCCCACGGGCATCACCTCACGACACCTGCGCTACACCGCCACGCCACTCGCCCCTCACTTCTTACTGCGGCCTTCCCTCATACAGTGTGTTGCTGCCTCTCTCACGTTGCTGCCGCTCTTGTCTGCTTATCCAAGGAATCAATATCTTGTATTTGATCACAAAAGCTTTAGAACTAGATTATCAAATTACACATAGGTGATCTTCAGCCCATTACTGGCAACACTGATCGCCGCCTACTAAGTGTTGCCAGAGCTAGGTCATTTTCTTTAACGTTGCCTGGGCACTGAAGTGGAAGTTTCTTCAGTTTTACACCTTCAGCAATTTTGGTCATGATACGCACACACACACGATAAGGTGCGCACTGTGTCCTGCCAGGTGAGTCAAGGCTTCGGGTCGGGCCGCTTGTTAGGTTTGAGGAAGATTGATGTCAGATACCTTGTGAGGTCCCTTCAATGTTATGAAATGAACTATTCATTATGACGATACCCTACTACTATTACTACAACTACTACTACAACTACTATTACTACAACTACTATTACTACAGCTACTACTACAACTACTATTACTACAACTACTATTACTACAGCTACTACTACAACTACTATTACTATACAACTACTACTACAACTACTATTACTACAACTACTACTGCAACTACTATTACTATACAACTACTACTACAACTACTATTACTACAACTACTACTGCAACTACTATTACTATACAACTACTACTACAACTACTATTACTACAACTACTACTGCAACTACTATTACTACAACTACTACTACAACTACTATTACTACAACTACTACTACAACTACTATTAGTACAACTACTACTACAACTACTATTACTACAACTACTATTACTTCTACTACTTCTATTACTACTACAACTATTACTACTTCTACTACTTCTACTACTACTACTACTGTTACTGCTACTACTACTACCACTACACTACTACTACTACTACTACTACTACTACTACTGGAAGAGGAATCGTGTGCTCATTTAAGGATCCATTTAGTATTTTAGGTTAAGAGTCTCGAATTTAAGTCACCCATAATTGATCTTCGCTCCAACCCTAACCGCCCCCACCCCCACCCCCACATTCTTCACCCCCCTCACATGTTATAGCAGCAACAATCATATATACTACACACACACCTGCACACACACACACCCACTGCTTGAGCCTATAATGACCTCCCTCGAGACCGCGGCTGAGGTCGAGATTAACTTGACCTCACCTCACCTGTGATCTGACCCCAGGTGTCCACGGCTGCCACACACACACACTCACTCTCACTCAGACTCTCACTCACTCAGTCAGTCAACCACGAGCCTACCTACAGTCAACACCACAGCTCACGTCGGGGAGTCAAGCCTCGTGACTCCCCCTCTCACATCACTCACCATCTCTAGGCTCTCTGTCAACCCTACAAGCTACCTGTGTGTACCACCAACGCTGCAGCAATAAACTAACAAAACCAAGTCAGGGTGTTGTTCCAATCCTTACGTAGCCGACAATCTCCGCTACAATGTTATCTAGGGCATCAAGGAGACATACATATCTCCAGGTTATGTTGTTATGTATCTTTTATCAGTAATATGGCTAACACGAAATCTCTCTCTCTCTCTCTCTCTCTCTCTCTCTCTCTCTCTCTCTCTCTCTCTCTCTCTCTCTCTCTCTCTCTCTCTCTCTCTCTCTCTCTCTCTCTCTCTCTCTCTCTCTTTCTCATAAGGAACAGAGAAGACAAATTATCTCCAACGTTTGCCCACACACACACACACACACACACACACACACACACACACACACACACACACACACACCATCCAAGGGTTAGCACCACTCAACGTCAAGATTATATGGTTACCAACGAATGCCACGCTTCTATCATCTGTCTATGTGTGTATATGTAAGTGTATGTAAGGAAGAATGAATAGCTGGAGGGAAGGAAGGAAGGAAGGAAGACAGGAAGGCATAGGGAAAGACACCCGAGCAGCAATTATAACAACAGTAACATTAGCAACAACAGTAAAGATAAACTGGAAATAGAGTCGTGATCTAGACTTTGTTGACGATAATCATTCGCCTCAACGTCTGTTCTTGCCTAAAAACACTGATAATACTTTCTGCCCTATCACCTGCCGGGGGATGGGGGGAGGTGTGTGGGTCCCGTCCCCGCCTCAACACTGTGGTTCTCTCCTCACTACTATTTATAACATCTATTGTATCTATACTGGTCTTTAGGGAGGAAGTTTTGCTAGATGTAACCTAAGCATTACTACTTCAGCGTGTTGTTGTGTTCTTTCCGTTGGCTGCCTTGGTATAAGACAGGTTTATGCACACCTTTCCCGCTTAGAGTGTGAGGTATTCCTGACACGTAATGGACACAGGTGAACAAACAGGTAGACAGGTATATACACGTAAACAGGTAAGTATATGAAGTCACTGTGTACTCCTATACTTGGCGGGAGGAAAATGATCTTGCATAGGAATGGTTTTGTTTGTTTTTTTACTGTGTTCTTTTATGCCTCTCAGGTTATTAATATAGTTACAGCAAACACAATAATAATGATAATAATAATAGTAATAATAATTCATATATGCGAGCTGGCGTCCTTGAAAGAAGCCAAAAAAAGCAAGTAAAAAAAATATAACAAATAACAAAATAAATGAGCAAAATATAAGCTATCAAAACTCTCTTCTATTTCGTTCTTGCTTCGTGATATATAAAAAAAAAGGGAATGCAAGAGGGAATCGCAGCCTTCAAACGTTGTTCCCTCTTGCACAACACGCAGAGATAATAATAATGACAAACATGATAATGATAATAATAATAATAATAATAACAAAATAATCATAATAATAATGATAATAAAGTAATCTACAAGCACAGCGTAATATAATATGACAGCACACACACCACACACACACACACACACACACACACACACACACACACACACACACCGCATGCATCAACAACAACAATAATAGTCATCACACTCTCACTTTTCCTCCAGAGTGGCACACTAATAAGCATTCTATTCTAGTCTCTCTGGGGGGTGGGAGAGAGAGAGAGAGAGAGAGAGAGAGAGAGAGAGAGAGAGAGAGAGAGAGAGAGAGAGAGAGAGAGAGAGAGAGAGAGAGAGAGAGAGAGAGAGAGAGAGAGAGAGAGAGAGAGAGAGAGAGAGAGAGAGAGAGAGAGAGAGAGAGAAACACCCTACACTATATATTCCTACTCCCTGATAGCAACCAACCCGGGAGAGGTGATGGAAGGGTGTGTGGGCGCCTACACCAGGAGTTCGGGAATGCCTGATGGCCCCAACATGAGGTTCTCCACTTGTTGCAGTACAGGTGTCTCCAGCAGGCTAGTGAGGGGGTAGTCGCCTTCCACCCATCCAATCTCCGCCCCGATCTTACGTAAGTCGTGCCTCATGCAAGCCGCCATCTTGAAAGGGGGGGGAGGGAGGTAAAGGGATAAGAGTTAGGTGTTTGTTTATCTTCTTCCATTATTTTTTTTTTTCTCATCTGTCATTTTTTCTCTTTTTCTTACCTTTTTCTGCGCAAGACACCTGTAGTAGACGATGGCGTGTCCGAGGTGGCGTGCCAGAGGGTGGGCAGAGGGGCCATGGGGCGGCACACACCTGGAGAAGGCACGGCAGGACCCTTCAGCTGTGCCTAGTTCCTCTCGCAGCTGTCCCGCCACCGCGCCCAGCAGCTCCTCTCTCACGTGGTCGTAGTTGACTTGGTCGTCGGCGTCAAGCTGGAGGGTGAGAGGATTGTAGGGGTAGGGGAAGGTGGTGAGGTGTGTGTGTGTGTGTGTGTATGTGTGTTTGTATGGTTCACACATGTTAAGAATACTATCTGACGAAATGGCTAACTAACTGGCTAATTAACCAACTATTTAATGAAGTAATCACTCTCACTCACTAAACTTCCTCACACTTCCTGACTCCTTCCCTCCCTTGCTACTCACCATCTTCACCTCCCGCAGGACACAGGTAATGTTACTCAGCCTCGATGCCAGGACTCCCTTCAGCTCAGTCGTCGCAGCCTCCGCCTCAGCGCCACGCCTCTGTTCCCCCAGACAACAACAACAACACATTAGCATCGACACTCACACGATTCACTTTGATATAAACGTATTCTTAATGTTTTTTTTAGTTGCTTCTTATGGTTAGTGTTGTTAATAGAAAGTTAAGTTCACGGTAGCATGTAAATATTGCGACACATTACTAAAGGTTAACTAAAAATAACTTGTTTAGTGTTTTTTTCTTCATAATCAGCACTAAGGGAAGATATTTGAGAAACATTTGGTAACTGGAAAGATTAATGATCACGACAAAAAAAACAACAATAAAAAACAGTGTGTCTATCTATGCCTTAAGAGATAAACTATGACATGGAAAAACTCTTCAACAACAAATAGAAAGAATAACAAAAGACACATAAGAAAGAAAGTAAAAAAGCTACAAGAAAAAACTGTTCCACTCACCGCCCTCAGACTCAGCCATCCCTTCAAGTACTGGTTGGCAAGGTTGTACTGTTGCGGGAGGTAGTACTGCACACCATTGTACTGCTGGTTGGGCTGGTAGTACTGTGGCAGACCCTGGGCGTATGGCGGGTCTCTAGCAGGGTTCGGGGATTGTTGTTGATACACCGGGAACTGAATGTAGGTTGGATGCGCTGGGTTGGTGACTCCTATATTCTCCTGTAAAAGTGAGATACAAAATGCAATGAAGGAAAAGGAGTATATGTGTGGGTATATAGAGGGGAGAGGCGAGATAAGCATGATAACAATAGATGGAAATGAGGTGGAATAGTAAAGGGTGTGAGAGGTGAGTATCTGTGAGTGAGTGAGTGAGTGAGTGAGTGAGTATGTATCAGCGGAGACTCACCAAATACTGCGTGAGGTCGAGGGTGGGCGGCGTTGACACCTGAGCTCCCACACACTTCTCGGTGGCGGCCAACATCTGCCTGCGCCACCCGATCACCACCCTGTTGCCGAGACACCCCATCATAACCTGACGGAGGCGCGGCCGGAGCAAGGTAGAGACAGAGAGGTTAGGAGAAGGAAAGAAAGGATACAAGACACATATAACACACATTGAACTATCTAACAACAAACAATACTATGTCATACTATACACACATACATACATACATACAAACACACATACATACCTTCAGATAAGAGTACTTTTCCTGGTCAGTCGGTAGCTGTGCATACGTTTCCGTCATCATCACCACCACCACCATCACCACCACCGCCGTTGTCACTAGTAATGCTCGGGGCGCCATCTTGCTAGGTCTTCTGGGTTACGTAGGAGGCGATGCACTAAGGGAGAGACACAGGGGAGTGAGTGAGGGAGTGAGTAAGTGAATAAGGTCAGATGTAAGTTAAACAAGTGCATGTGATTTCAATAGCCACTTGGGGTAATAATGCAAAGTGTACATAAGCAGGGGGCTCGAAGGTGGGTCCGGGGATAACCAGGCTGCGTCCCTATCCACACCACCACCACCACCTCCTGCGGAATTATGCTTGTGTGCTTCAAAGGAGAGAAAAAAAAACGGAAAAACTGTAAATAAAAATGAGTCTTGGAGGAAATAACATGAGTGAGACTGTAGGAGAAGGAGGAAGAGGAGGAAGAGAAAGAGGAACAGGACAAGAAGATGAGATAAAAAAAAGGGCTTGTAAAGGGAATTCGGTTGTTACCTGTGAGGATCTTACTGTGTCTGTCTGTCTTAGCTGTTCCTCCTCAGGTTTATATACACCCACACACTCCTCCTCCTCTTCCTCTTCTTCGCCAACCCCCCCTTAACTTCCTCCCTCCCTTCCTCCTCATCTTGATATCCCCGGCTAATAATGTATCACTCACTGACCCTCTTCCTCCTCCTTTTCTTCTTCCTCCTCCTCTTCCTCCTCCTTTTCCTCTTCCTCCTCCTCTTCCTTTGGTATCCGTCTCCTGTATACACATTTTTGTCCTCCATTATCTATGCATCTGAGTGTTTATTTTCACTTTGTTTTATTCTCTCTCTCTCTCTCTCTCTCTCTCTCTCTCTCTCTCTCTCTCTCTCTCTCTCTCTCTCTCTCTCTCTCTCTCTCTCTCTCTCTCTCTCTCTCTCTCTCTCTCTCTCTCTCTCTCTCTCTCTCTCTCACACACACACACACACTTTTCCCCTCTTCTTCATCATCCAACCTAAGATTCTCAGCAGTCACGTTCCCCTCGCCTCCCCTCCCTTCCCTCCCCTACCCTGCCAGCGAAACAAACACCCTCCCTCTCACTGCTGTTTCCCTCCTCCTCCTTCTCCTCCAGGGGCAGCAAGGGGATGAGAAAGCACAGACAATAATAATGATAAGAAAAGTGGAAAGGCTCAATGCTCTGTCACTGAAGCTTAAGGCGAGTTGAGGAAGAAGAAAAAGATGATATTTGGTATTCTTCGTTTTATATTATTATCCAGCGTTTGGTTGTCATGGAGAATGTTATGCATATGTAGCTTGCTTCCTGTTGTTATTGTTGATATTGTTATTCTCTACATTGCTACAAGATGGTACGCATAGTAAGGTGTTATCTCGGGACTAACTACAAATTCACTCTCTGTTCGTTCACTCACCCACGTACAGCTTTAGTTTGAAGAAAAAAAAGGAAAGAAAACTGGAGTTGACGCACGAGGATATGATTGTGTTCTCAGTGTTAAAGGGAAGAAAAACGTGTTAAACTCCATGATTTGAAAACCGTCTGAGTAAAATTATAGTAAGTAAAGGAAAGGGAAAGACAAGAAAATTAATATCTTCGGCACTGATGTCTTTCTTGTTGATCAAAATTACATATATATAACATTTACACACACACACACACACACACACACACACACACACACACACACACACACACACACACACACACACACACACACACACACATCCCAAAACAAAGGAAACTCTGACAACCGCAACAATCACACAAGCACTCGTGTAACACATCCTTTTTTTACACTCATGTTATATATCACGTATTTTTTTCCTTCTCTTCATTGCCCAATGTACATACCAACACCATTACCACCGCGGAGATGCACCCAAGCCCCCCTACCGCTCCCCTGCCCCTGACTCCATTAATTCTG
>JAPQNM010000005.1:14421714-14441714 GCA_029783475.1 Metacarcinus magister | reverse complement strand
AGAAAAAAAAACTGGTATCTGCTATCGAAGCATCAGCGGCCACTTACAACAATGAACAAACAAAAGAAATAATGAAATAATAGTAACAATAATGAAAACAATAATAATAATAATTATATGACCGGCGATAACTTATTTTTTTGCTTTCAATCATGAATATACAACTTGCATAATTGATATAAAAAATACAAGTCCCCCCCAAGTACATTTTAAGAAAACGTAACTTACACTCTAATAAAAAAAAATGAAAATATTGTAGGGTAGACTTACTTTTATCACACACTCACAATTGTTGATACATACTATTGCAACTCCAAGAGATAGAATTGGTAATTTCACAAAGTCATTATTCAACATACAAAAAAGAATAATTATATATACATAGTTGTAAGTCATATTTTAAGAACAAACTGGTACTTAGAGTAAAATTATATAAAATGTACTTAATGTAATAGCTGTCAAGTATCTTTTTTCCTGACAATAATATATCATAGTTTTGGAAAGTACAAAAAAGAAAAAATATATAGTGGGCCAGTAAATCAATGCCACACTGCCACATAGCTGGGTGAGGGAAATACATATATAACCTCAATGAGTCATGAATGGCTGGGTGAGAGTTAGCGGGACCACACTCCCCTACCACCAAACCACACAACCTCCGCTCCAACACCACTTGTTCCCTCTATCCACCCTCTCTGCCAGCTAATTGACCACCGCCTAGACTCACGGACAGGGTCGCCAACTCACCTCCCGTGAAACACCTCAAACAAGTCATTAACCTGCGTGAATCCCTATAATCAGTCAACTACCATAACACTACAATTATGGTTTTTTTCTTCTGTTTTAAATATGATTTTTTTTTCTCACCACAACACACACACACACACACACACACACCACAACAACCTCGTCTTGACCTTGCAAGAGACAGTGCTTCCCTACCTTGACCTTTCCTGGCACCTGTGGCTCTGGCGCATGACAAGCAGGCAGGGACAGGGACAGGGACAAAGGCAGGGACATAAGGTTTACTACTGTTACTTGATAAATATGTAATATAACTCACCCACACTGATCCGTCCCCGCGCCTAATCTGATCCAAGTCACACCAAATGCGCAGGAACTCCTTCCACAAACCACCACCACCACTACTACTACTACTACTACTACTACTACTACTACTAATAATAATAATAATAATAATAATAATAATAATAATAATAATAATAATAATAATAATAATAATAATAATAATAATAATGATAATGATAATAATAACATTCATTGCCAGGTAACATTTATAATAATTAACCCGCGCCTAATCTGATCCAAGAGTCACACCAAATGCGCGGGAACTCCATCCACAAACCACCACTACTACTACTACTACTAATAATAATAATAATAATAACAACATTCATTACCAGGTATAACAATGGTCCTACATCTACATCACCTTCCTTAATCAAGCTAAAGATAGTAATTATTCAGCCTACTCACTCTATAATCACTGTTTTACCCTACGTTGAAGGACGAGTCTGGCGCCAACGTAACAAAATGTTCCTGTATGACCTTAAAGAATCACCACTTTCTATATCGTGATCTGATGTACTGACATGTGGAGATCTTATATTATATTCTCTGTGATATTTACACCAAACTGCTGTAGGCGACACTAGTAATATGGTATCAAGGTGTTGTGCTACGCGACCCACCACCACCACCACCACCATATCTTTATTACTCTTGTGTCTGAGCGAGGTAATGTTTAGGTAACCAACCATATGATGACACGGAACTAAGGACACCCACGCCATTGTAACGGAGAAGCTGATCACTCTGTATGGTAGACCACTCCTCACGCTACTTGCAAGTAGATCAACTTGTTATAAAACCTTCTTGAGTGTGGCTTCTACTGTTTGTTTCCGTTAATCTTGACCTCTGTTCGCGGCAAGGGTGATGACGTAATGGAAATAATGATAATAATGATAATAATGATAATGATAATAGTAACAATGATAATAATAATAATAACAATAATAGAATAGTACTAACTACAACGACAGGAAGAAAAAGAAGAAGAAAAAGAAGAACAATAACAACAACTGAGAGTGAAACGCACTTCATTGGCGGCAGGAAATTAGAGTGTGTGTGTGTGTGTGTGTGTGTGTGTGTGTGTGTGTGTGTGTGTGTGTGTGTGTGTGTGTGTGTGTGTGTGTGTGTGTGTGTGTGTGTGTGTGTGTGTGTGTGTGTGCAGGCCGGAAACACAAGCCGCCGCTCCGGAGTGAATTATGTCTTTGCAGTAATCCACGCCCCTTTCTGAGGCCTGAGCTGTGTTGGTGTTGGGTGTGGTGGTGGTGGTGGTGGTGGTGGTGGTGGTGGGGGTGGTGGTGGTGGTGGTGGTGGTGGTGGTGGTGGTGGGTCTACACACTCTACCTATTCAAGCTTAACGTTGTGCTGTGTTCCATTCCTCCCTCTCCCACCCACACCCTCGGCACTCCGTTAGGCCTAGAAAGGTGAACATGTTGATGAATAATGTTTCCCACGTAACCTTGAGAGCATAGCAAGCAAGGTAATGCTATAAATGTAAAGAGAGAAAAAAAAAGAAGATTTATCAAGGTAATTGTATTGTTTCCCTTTCCGACACCCACACGGAAAGGAAATTAAATGTTCTGAGTGCAAATTGTTATAAAAAAAAATGTTGGTGCCTTCAATATTAACAAAAAAAAAAGTAATGCAATTAATAATAATAATAATAAAAAAAGAAGATACATGCACATTTCCCGGTCTCAGTTTATTCTATTCGAGTGTATACATCAGTTATTTACACCAAGGGCAAAACTGCAACACTTATAAGACAAAAAGAAAAGAACAGTCTGCCAGCGTGATTTGTAGCTTCTGAACCGGAAAGAATCTCAGAGATGTCATCCTTGAAGCAGATGACCGCAGTCCCTCCCCTTCCTTCCCTTCCCCGCCCTTCTTCCTCAGGGGTAACGACCTTTGCAGACAGATGAGGGGAGGGGGAACAAAAAGGAGGGGAAGGGGAACACTAGGGAAGGAGGAGAGGGGAGGGTGAGAAGGTTAAAAGGTGAGTGTGATGGTAATTTTTTATCATTTTCCTCTCAAGGGTGACAGATTTGGACGTGGCAGCGACGCGACCACTCACTCCATCTATTGCGTCGCCTGTGGGTGTCCGACGTCAGTTCCCCTCGAAAGACCCTCAAGGACACACACACACACACACACACACACACACACACACACACACACACACACACACACACACACACACACACACATACATTTATACAGTGGTGTGACATTAACTTTGTCGTCCCATTATATTCTAGCCTTGGTTGGGTTTCCCTTCATTTTTCCCCATCCTCGCTACACAGGCGCCCCTCAACCCCCACACTCTCCCTCCCCACCCTTTCCTCACACTATTATACCTGTCTACGTTCCGAGGGTGATCATGGTGAGGGAATCCCGTCATTACTCTCTCCCTCTCTCTCACTATCGCCTCATTTCCCCTCATAATGGACGCTTTAAATTTCTCTTGATTTGACTCGTTGCATTAAAATCTACACAAACAGACACACCAATGTAACACAACTTTTCTTCTCGTAAATTAAGTCTTCAACACTGACAGCCTTCTCACACTTCCTCACTTTACGCTGCCATGTTGTGTTACTTCTTATCCTGCATCGATGTATTTTTTTGAGCGAAAGGTTATGTTTCCACTCGTGTTTGTTTGTTTGTCATTAAGTTTGTTGGTATGTTATTAAATTCCTTACACCACCATGCATCGTAACCTCAAGAAGCTTTATCAACATGACTCCTTACCCTAAACCTCTACTTCATTAAATTGATTCATGTATACTCCACTCTGGCCACAACCAAACACTAACCAACGTAAATTCAATAACAAAGTCATGGTTAATTTCACGAACTCAGCAACCAATCACCAACACACTCACATCCTTACTGACCAATAACTAACGAGTAACTAATACCATGACCCAACCATGACCTAGACCAAGGGCGTGGCCTGGCGTGTCTCCCTCCCTCACACCGGCGCCTTAGCAGAACAATCAGACCCGAACAGAGGACAATTTTCACGGTTACTAACAAGACTGAGAAAAAATAGAAAGCATGAATAAACTGATCCCAAATTACAAGGTAAGAAACGTCAAATAATCGGGTCAAGTATGAAGAAACCCTGTGTCTAAAAATACATACACACACCCTAGTTATACATACGCTAAGCGACGTTCTAAGCCCTCGAAACCTCACCAGCAGGCAGCTCACACACACCTTGATTTGCGCGGGAAAATACAGGAGACAGAAGACAGTCCACAGTACATCACCCTAACACAGCATTTCTTAACCTTTTCCGACCTCAGCATTCCTTGTAGTTAGATCTATTATATTGTCACATTTACAGCAATTCCCAGCACCCCTTAACATTGATCTCAGCACCCCAGGTTATGGAAAAAAAATGCCTTAACATGACTCGTTCTGAAAGTATAGAGGAAGATTAATCACGTTAGGCTGACACAGAGTGATGAAATAGTATGGTCAATGCTCTGTGTTGAGTGCAATGAACGGCGTGGTATGTGATCAAGGTTATGGATGAACGATGAAGAGGGAAACATTACAATACACACTATACACACACACACACACACATACACACACACACACACACACACACACACACACACACACCACACACACACACACATATACTCGGGAAATATAAAGTAAAGGAGAAGCAGTGAAGCTGAGAGAGAGAGAGAGAGAGAGAGAGAGAGAGAGAGAGAGAGAGAGAGAGAGAGAGAGAGAGAGAGAGAGAGAGAGAGAATCCCAACGAAGCGAGAAAACAAGGACAAAAATCTCAAAAGCGTAGAAATCGGTACTTCCCTTCAACTTCCCTTCCCTTCCGTCCCTCCCTTCTTGTTATTTTCTACTTTCCTCCCTCTGTCCTTCCCTCTCTTCTTACTTTGTCTCCATCCTCTCCTCATTTCCTTCTCTCTTCAACACCCTCACTCTACCTCACTCCCTTCCACCTTCCTCTTCTCACTTATCACAGTTCGCCCTTGAAACAGTTTCCTTATAGAAAACCCCTTGGACCCGCCCTGCTTCTCCCCGCCTTCGCCCCACCCACCCCCCTACGTGCTCTGCCTAGCCCCGCCCTTTCCTTTCCCCCACAATACCCCGTCCGGCTGATTTTCAAGACTATAATGGAACTCCCAGTTTATCTTTTTTTGTTGAGGAATGAGATGAACTAACAATTTTTTTTCTCGTGTCTATATATGAAATACCAGAAAGCTGTTTACCGCCACCACCACCACCAGTACACATATACACAGACACACACATATACATACAGTACACCTGACATGCCCTCCCGCAAGCAGGCAGGACACATCAACAAGACAAGGAGACACACGTCAACGCAGTACAGGCTCGTCACCATGAAGGTCACTGTCTTAAAAGTATCTATCATCACTCACACCGAACACTTCTTGTATCCCCTCCACCCCGCCCGCACGCCCACCCCACCCCCCCGCCTCACACACCCTCAAGCACAGATACTTTAAAGACATCTAATTTTACATTCTCTATTTTTCCACTTCGTAACCATTTGTTGATTTGATAAGGAAGGACGTTAAGGTTAAGTGAATTATGTCCTAACACCATTAACGTAAAAAACAGGTCAAGTTGTGATCCTCTTTAGCGTTACATGTATTTTATCTTTCAATTCTCACTGTCACTCAATTCTCAGTTACTCCCTACAAGGCGTCAGGATAGAGCTGTAAGAGGCGTATAGAGAGGCGGTCATAGGATCCTATATACCAAACCCGTGATTATTTATTTTTTTTTCCTGAGGTGTAAAACCGAGGAATGTTACACCCCATTGGTCATGATTACTTACTACCTGCCAGCGGCGCCACAACAGCGAAGGACGACACCCCTTCAGAACGCCGGAACAACGAAGAGACCTTGAGGATTAAGTTTTATACCTGAAGCCAATTGCCCGCGTCCAACTACCCGTGCAAGAATAATTACCGGTAGAGATGCTGTGTGCGACCTCTGTTTACCGCCCACCGCGAAGGAAGGAAGGCCGTCCACCCCACCCACTTCACGGGCGGGATAGAGGGTGGATGAGAAAGAAAACCAAGCAGGAAGAACATTGATCACTTTAAGAGCCGCCCAGGAAGCAGAAAAAACGAGGCGTGTTGTCCTGTGAGCGATCCAAACACCAAAGAACAATGGAATGATTCTGGATTGGCTGTATAGAGCTCACTGATGAAGCTACGTAGTACATATCATTACCACCACCGCCACCACCACCACCACCACTACCACCACCGCCAATACTTACTCTTCGGGGACCTTCTGATTCCCGCTCTCAGCCGTGACGCTGTGTGGTTGTGTATTCAGCTCACCTCAACTGCTTCTAATGCTTCGCGCCAATCGGTCTTGCGGTATTCTGTTGTGATTTTTAATTTTTTTTATTGATGTACATAGTTTTTACTTCCCTATTATGTTGTTTGTGTTTTTTTTGTTGTTGTTGTCTATCTTCTTTTTTCTTTTTCTTTTTGTTTTCTCATCATCGTCATAATAATAATAATAATCATCATCATCATTATTATCTTCGTCTTTTACTAGCTCCTCCACATTCTTCACCTCTTCTTCGTCTTCTTGTTCCTCTCTTTTATAAATATATCTTCATTTTTTTTTCTTCTTCTTCTTCTCAGTCATCATTTCCAAAATAATCATTATCATTATCATGATAATCTTCCTCCTCCTTCTTCTTCTCTTCCTCCTCCTCCTCTTCCTCCTCCTCCTCCTCATATTATATTTTCCTCATATTTATTTTTTATCATTAATATATATTTTTATCATTAATATTTATTTTTATCATTAATATTTATTTTTTATCATTAATATTTATTTTTATCATTAATATTTATTTTTATCATTAATATTTATTTTTATCATTAATATTTTTTTTTATCATTAATATTTATTTTTTATCATTAATATATATTTTTATCATTAATATTTATTTTTATCATTAATATATATTTTTATCATTAATATATATTTTTATCATTAATATTTATTTTTTATCATTAATATATATTTTTTATCATTAATATATATTTTTATCATTAATATATATTTTTATCATTAATATTTATTTTTATCATTAATATTTATTTTTATCATTAATATTTTATTTTTATCATTAATATATTTTTATCATTAATATTTATTTTTATCATTATATTATTTTTATCATTAATATTTATTTTTATCATTAATATTATTTTTATCATTAATATTTATTTTTATCATTAATATATTTTTATCATTAATATATTTTGTATCATTAATATTTATTTTTATCATTAATATTTATTTTATCATTAATATTTATTTTTTATCATTAATATATATTTTTATCATTAATATATATTTTTATCATAATATTTATTTTATCATTAATATTTATTTTTATCATTAATATCTATTTTTTATCATTAATATATATTTTTATCATTAATATATATTTTTATCATTAATATATTTTTATCATTAATATATTTTTACTTAATATTTATTTTATTAATATATATTTTTATCATTAATATATATTTTTATCATTAAATTATTTTTATCATTATATTTATTTTTATCATTAATATATATTTTTTATCATTAATATATATTTTTATCATTAATATTTATTTTTATCATTAATATTTATTTTTATCATTAATATTTATTTTTTATCATTAATATATATTTTTATCATTAATATATATTTTTATCATTAATATATATTTTTATCATTAATATTTAATTTTATCATTAATATATATTTTTATCATTAATACATATTTTTGTCATTAATATTTATTATTTATCATTAATATATATTTTTATCATTAATATTTATTTTTATCATTAATATTTATTTTTATCATTAATATTTATTTTCATCATTAATATTTATTTTTTATCATTAATATATATTTTTATCATTAATATATATTTTTATCATTAATATATATTTTTATCATTAATATATATTTTTATCATTAATATTTATTTTTATCATTAATATTTATTTTTATCATTAATATATATTTTTATCATTAATATTTATTTTTATCATTAATATTTATTTTTATCATTAATATTTATTTTTTATCATTAATATATATTTTTATCATTAATATTTATTTTTATCATTAATATATATTTTTATCATTAAAATTTAATTTTATCATTAATATATATTTTTATCATTAATATATATTTTTATCATTAATATTTATTTTTATCATTAATATATATTTTTATCATTAATATATATTTTTATCATTAATATATATTTTTATCATTAATATTTATTTTTATCATTAATATTTATTTTTATCATTAATATATATTTTTATCATTAATATATATTTTTATAATTAATATTTATTTTTATCATTAATATTTATTTTTATCATTAATATTTATTTTTTATCATTAATATATATTTTTATCATTAATATATATTTTTATCATTAATATATATTTTTATCATTAATATTTAATTTTATCATTAATATATATTTTTATCATTAATATATATTTTTATCATTAATATTTATTTTTTATCATTAATATATATTTTTATCATTAATATTTATTTTTATCATTAATATTTATTTTTTATCATTAATATATATTTTTATCATTAATATATATTTTTATCATTAATATTTATTTTTTATCATTAATATATATTTTTATCATTAATATATATTTTTATCATTAATATTTATTTTTATCATTAATATTTATTTTTATCATTAATATTTATTTTTTATCATTAATATATATTTTTATCATTAATATATATTTTTATCATTAATATATATTTTTATCATTATTATTTATTTTTATCATTAATATTTATTTTTATCATTAATATATATTTTTATCATTATTATTTATTTTTATCACTAATATTTATTTTTATCATTAATATTTATTTTTATCATTAATATTTATTTTTATCATTAATATTTATTTTTATCAATTATATTTATTTTTATCATTAATACTTATTTTTATCATTAATATATATTTTTATCATTAATATATATTTTTATAATTAATATATATTTTTATCATTAATATTTATTTTTATCATTAATATTTATTTTTATCATTAATATTTATTTTTATCATTAATATATATTTTTATCATTAATATATATATTTATCATTAATATATATTTTTATCATTAATATTTATTTTTATCATTAATATTTATTTTTATCATTAATATTTATTTTTTATCATTAATATATATTTTTATCATTAATATATATTTTTATCATTAATATTTATTTTTATCATTAATATTTATTTTTATCATTAATATTTATTTTTATCATTAATATATATTTTTATCATTAATATTTATTTTTATCATTAATATATATTTTTATCATTAATATTTATTTTTATCATTAATATATAATTTTATCATTATTATTTATTTTTATCACTAATATTTATTTTTATCATTAATATTTATTTTTATCATTAATATTTATTTTTATCATTAATATATATTTTTATCATTAATATATATTTTTATCATTAATATATATTTTTATCATTAATATTTATTTTTATCATTAATATTTATTTTTATCATTAATATTTATTTTTTATCATTAATATATATTTTTATCATTAATATATATTTTTATCATTAATATTTATTTTTATCATTAATATTTATTTTTATCATTAATATCTATTTTTTATCATTAATATATATTTTTATCATTAATATATATTTTTATCATTAATATATATTTTTATCATTAATATATATTTTTATCATTAATATTTAATTTTATCATTAATATATATTTTTATCATTAATATTTATTTTTTATCATTAATATATATTTTTAATATTAATATTTATTTTTATCATTAATATTTATTTTTATCATTAATATTTATTTTTATCATTAATATTTATTTTTTATCATTAATATATATTTTTATAATTAATATATATTTTTATCATTAATATATATTTTTATCATTAATATTTATTTTTATCATTAATATTTATTTTTATCATTAATATATATTTTTATCATTAATATATATTTTTATCATTAATATATATTTTTATCATTAATATATATTTTTATCATTAATATTTATTTTTATCATTAATATTTATTTTTTATCATTAATATATATTTTTATCATTAATATATATTTTTATCATTAATATTTATTTTTATCATTAATATATATTTTTATCATTAATATATATTTTTATCATTAATATATATTTTTATCATTAATATTTATTTTTATCATTAATATTTATTTTTATCATTAATATATATTTTTATCATTAATATATATTTTTATCATTAATATTTATTTTTATCATTAATATTTATTTTTATCATTAATATTTATTTTTTATCATTAATATATATTTTTATCATTAATATATATTTTTATCATTAATATATATTTTATCATTAATATTTATTTTTTATCATTAATATATATTTTTATCATTAATATTTATTTTTATCATTAATATTTATTTTTTATCATTAATATATATTTTTATCATTAATATATATTTTTATCATTAATATTTATTTTTATCATTAATATATATTTTTATCATTAATATATATTTTTATCATTAATATTTATTTTTATCATTAATATTTATTTTTATCATTAATATTTATTTTTTTATCATTAATATATATTTTTATCATTAATATATATTTTTATCATTAATATATATTTTTATCATTATTATTTATTTTTATCATTAATATTTATTTTTATCATTAATATATATTTTTATCATTATTATTTATTTTTATCACTAATATTTATTTTTATCATTAATATTTATTTTTATCATTAATATTTATTTTTATCATTAATATTTATTTTTATCAATTATATTTATTTTTATCATTAATATTTATTTTTATCATTAATATATATTTTTATCATTAATATATATTTTTATTATTAATATATATTTTTATCATTAATATTTATTTTTATCATTAATATTTATTTTTATCATTATTATTTATTTTTATCATTAATATTTATTTTTTATCATTAATATATATTTTTATCATTAATATATATTTTTATCATTAATATATACTTTTATCATTAATATATATTTTTATCATTAATATTTATTTTTTATCATTAATATATATTTTTTATCATTAATATATATTTTTATCATTAATATATATTTTTATCATTAATATTTATTTTTATCATTAATATTTATTTTTATCATTAATATTTTTATTTTTATCATTAATAAGAAAAATTTGAATAAAATCATAATTTTTTTAAAAATCTATAAATCGAACACTTATAAAAGACCTCGGCAGTGTAAGGGTTAATACTGGCAATAAGTTATGTTTAACCTGCCATTACCACCGAAACGAAGGATGCGAGGGGATTTCATTGAAATGTTCAAGATAATCAAAGGATTCGATAATATCAATACAGAAGATTACATTACTTTTGATTGATCAAATATAACAAGAAGACATCATCCTTTTAAGATTACTGGTAAAAGATTCACATCAAACAAAGCCAAGCACTTCTTTTTCCATCGGATCGTTAACGTTTGGAACTCCCTGCCCGCCAATGTCGTCGACAGTAAAACAATTACTACGTTCAAAAATAGACTTGACAAATATTTAGAAGCCAATCCACAACTAAAATACTATCCGTTAACGTAGCAAACTTTGAGTAAGTTCATCCTGATGTACCTAACTTATGAAATGTCGATTCAAAAGACGTCGCTAGTGGCCTGACATCGCTTGCCAGGAAATAGTGGTAGCAGTAGTGGTAGTGACAGTCTGGTCTTGGTTGGCCTTCCTTTCCCTGCTAGCCATGGCTGGGTTTGATATTACAGTAATGATGAAAATAAGTCCAGATTCGTGTTCATTTTGACCCAAAACATTATTGTAGAAATTTTCATCACATTCTGAGGTGTGGAAATTTTTCACCAAATTTCCCAGGTGACACCCTTAGATTTTTTTCAGGAATTTACGTTTTTTGAAATAACTCGAAAATTATGAGGTTTACGGAAAAAAAGTATATAATAGTAAAGATAGAGCATGAGACGCCCGTTCTTTTGAGCTATACAGAAATAAAATTGGACTATTGGTTATTGAGAAAATTATACATTTGTGTTTTTCACAAAACTTACACAAAACATTATTTTTTTCTTAAACGGTTCAATATATTTTAAATCTGATATGATATTTAGACAGAGCTCATCAAGCTTAATAAATTTGTATATAAACATTTAAACTGTAGGAGTAATAGTTTCATAGTAAAATGACAAAGAAGATTTCGACCTCAATTCTGGTGGCAAATTTCGGCCCAAAACTGAACAATGCATTTCCGTGACAGTAATGATAAAACTGAGTCCAGATTCCTGATCAACACAACCAAAACACAACCAAAACACAATAAAAACACACTTAGAATAACCTTCACGAGTTTTCAAAATAATAATAAGTTTCAAAATATTAATAAGTTTTCAAAATTTCCACCTATGCTAAGAGAAGCCTTCACCCTTACTATCCTGTATCCTTCACTCTAGACTAGATAGTGTACTCACAAACAGCCTCGTAAGGGCCAGCAGGCCTGTTGCTGTTTGTTCTTCCTATGTGTTCCTATGTGTTCCTCCTCCTCCTCCTCCTCCTCCTCCTCCTCCTCCTCCTCCTCCTCCTCCTCCACCTCGTCATCATCATCATCATCATCTCCTCTCTTCTCTGTTCCTGTCTCATCCATTCTTCATCCGCCCTTTCCGTTCTTCTCCCTTCCTCACAGCGAAGAACACCCACAAGGACACACACCCACCCAGCCGCTCACGGCCGCCTGCCGAGCCTGCCACAGACACGCACATTGTACATTCTTGCAGAGTTCTCCCTCACACTCAGGAGACTGGGACGAGAGGAGCGGCAACAGATGATTATGGTCACCTCCTTTATTTTTCATCTCGGGGATGCAATGAGGCCTGCATTGTGCGGCGTCTGTCCTGGTGTTCTTGTTAATGTTCAAGCTTAGAAAGAGGTTCTGTCTCCTGGTGTGCCGCTGTCTCCCTCCCATAGTGTCCTCCTGTACTCCTTGCTGGCTCTCCCCACGTAAGATCAAAGCGTGGGGATTGGCAGAGAGCCAAGCAATGCTCAACTTCATATGCGGAACGAAACTGTTAACAAGAGATTTACAGCCTCGTGCTCAAGGTTACTCATTGGAGTGCCTCAAGGGGAGGCAGTGCCTGGGTGCAGTGTGCCGGGGTGAGGGGTGGGACGGCTGGGTTTGGGGTGTAGTGAGGTGGGCAGGGCAGATGATGAGGTGAGATAATGGGGATGACACTGGATTAGGGGAGGGTTGGGGAAGTGGGCAGCACTGTACTATGGTGGGGCACCTTCTTCACCGCTTTGAGGAGCCATCCCGCCTCCCAGGAGGACCCTCTTCTCCCTGACACTAGAGGATGAGGGAAGCCAGATCAGTCCTCCTCCTCCTGGCCAGGCCACGGAGGGCCCCACTTCCTCTTTCAGGACAAAAAAAACGGTTACAGAAGAGAAGGGAGGCGGACAAAAGGATCCCTTTTTTTGGATTGGACTTTCTCCTCCAGAATGATCCATCCTCCTCCTGGTCCTGAAGGAGGATGAGAGGCCTTCTTCTCTTTTGGGAGGGGCCTCCTTCTCTAAGAGGAACCATCCGCCTTCTAGCCCTGAAGAAGGAGGAGACCTCCCTCCACCCCTCCCCCGGGAGAGCCCTGCCCCAATGAGGGCTTTCGCCATGATTACATTTCCTAACGTCATTTGGCCAACGGTCCAGACAACAGGTTGTTTTACAGTAAAGAGGCTGTGGAACGTGACATGAAACCTTTCTGTTATAATTATTGGGTTGTATTCAGCTGATGGCATGAATTTAATTTGTGGTCTTCATTCTCATTAAATGATTTTTTTTTAATATTGCAGTTAAATAGACATATCCTTCCGTTAGGATTAGGATGGGAGAGCATGAGTGAGGAGTGGAATGAAGGAGTATGAGTGGGGAATGGGATGAGGTAGAAGTATGAGTGACAATATCCTCTCCTCCCACTCTCCCCACGTCCCTCCCTTTATTTACCCAAGGAAGTAGAACACAAGACCTATTACACAAATTTTCTGTTCATACCAAGGTTGCAATCTTATTCCAACGGAGGACGTAGAGAGAAGGGAAGACGTCTAACCACCACTACACCATTACCACTACCACTTCCACTATTATTACCAACACAACCATAACACTACTACAACCTTCACTACCACACCCTATACCTGTTCCACCACCACCACCACCTTCACTAATGTCTCTTAGCGTATCAAAACAGCACGAGCAACGAACCTAACATTCTTTACATACTTCTGTGTGTGTATGTATATGTGTGTGTGTCTATGTACATGTGTGTGAGTATGCATGTGTGTGTGTGAGTGGCACTTTTAACCAACCACATGAAAGTCAATGGAAAAAAAACCAAGGTATGGCACAATACTCCCTGTTTTCTTGTGGTGCCAGAACGCAATAACTAATTAGAGACCAGAAGAAGAGAACAAAGACCAAGGAGAAAGAATGTTGAGCAAGACCAAAAATAACGTGAAGCGCCTCAATGTAATAAAAAAAAGAATAAAAAATCCCAAAATAACCAGTATCATTTGGACTCAAAAACCTCAATGCAGGAAATGTTGCCTCAAATACACCCCAGCCAGGAAGAAAAAAAAAGTTAGGCAACGAGAAGCAGAACGTATTTGAGAGAGAGAGAGAGAGAGAGAGAGAGAGAGAGAGAGAGAGAGAGAGAGAGAGAGAGAGAGAGAGAGAGAGAGAGAGAGAGAGAGAGAGAGAGAGAGAGAGAGAGAGAGAGAGAGAGAGAGAGAGAGAAAGGTGAAATATGGCAAAAGTTTGAAATAACAATAAAAAAGCATAAATACAAAATAAATAAGCATGAATAATTAAGTGAGCAATACGGTAATAACGGTGAACACACGATAATTAAGGTAACACTAATAACTATAATAATAATAATAATAATAGTAATAATAATAATGATAATAATAATAATAATAATAATAATAATAATAATAGTAATACTACTACTACTACTAATAATAATAATGATAATAATAATAATAATAATGATAATAATAATGATAATAATAATAATAATAATATTAATAATAATATTAATAATAATAATAATAACAAGAACATTATACAATATAATGTAGTGACAAATGAGAGTGAAAACAGTTAAAACGTGCTTGAGAGAGAGAGAGAGAGAGAGAGAGAGAGAGAGAGAGAGAGAGAGAGAGAGAGAGAGAGAGAGAGAGAGAGAGAGAGAGAGAGAGAGAGATGAGGGGGAAGAGGAGGTGTGGCATACCAAGGATAAACAGTTCGTGTGTGACTTGTGTCGTCTCGTCACGACCATCTATATAAGAGACACACACTCCTCTTCCCATCACAGTCCCTCCCTCCCTCCCTTACCCTCAGGACTCACCCAAACAACGCTTGCAGGTAAACAGGAGCCTCCCCCAGACACCCACACCCATCATCACCCATCACCCATCACCCATCACCCACGGCTCCATAATCATAAACTGAAATTCATAGAAACACGTATGACTGAAAAATTCATGAAGTTATAATGAAAATCAGTTACTTTGTCTCATCTTTAGTTTTTTCTTCTTATTTTTGAAGTGTTATAAACGTGATTCAGTTTGCTTTTTCGCATTATTAGTTGATTAATCATGTTTATTTTTTATTTTATTTTTGCCTGTTAGGTTAGTGTTGTGCTTGTTATTACTTTTTTGGGCTTTTGTTATCAAGGTCCCATCAGCCCTGTGTATGGGGACAAGGTGGTGTGGTGTGTGTGTGTGTGTGTGTGTGTGTGTGTGTGTGTTAGGGTTGGTTTGTGAGTGGTGTTGCGTGTATGAGGTAACCACAGCACACATGAGACAGTGATAAAGAGTGGCCAGGAAAGAGATATAAATAAATAGATAGATAGATAGATAGATAGACAGATAGAAGAATAGAGAGACATACACGCACCTACAAGCAAACTATAAAAATATGTATTATATGCTATTCAATATGTACTACAAACAAAATAATAACAATAACAATAACGATAATATCACCATGACATAGCATAGATGACTTGAATGCTGCTCACTTCACCCTCTCCCGTCTTCCCCTCCCTCACCCCCTCCCACAGGATGCTACGAGGTGCTGTGATGCTGTGCGTGCTGGTGGCCGCTGCTGTGGCTCAGGAGGAATTCTTCGACGCTTACGGCCGCCAAAAGGTACAGTAAATACGAGTGCCTTATGTTCCCTATCTCCCTTCCTCCTCTTCCCTCTCCTACACTGTCCCCTGTCCTCTTTCCTCTCCTACACTCTCCCTAATAGAGTGTTATCCATCTTTCCTCTTCCTCCTACTTTTATTGGCTTCTCTTTTTCTTCCTTTTTTCTCGCCAGTATGCACCCCTCCCTTCCTTCCTCCCAGAGTATACATTGTCTCCCTTCCTCCCTCAGTGAGCAACGTCTCTCTTCCTCACCCCCACAACTCCCTCCCTTCCTTCATTAACGAGTGTCTCCTTCTCTTCTTCTTCCTCCTCCTCCTCCTCCTCCTTCCTCTTTTAATACGACACAGCTCTATTCTTTCATTTTTTTTGTCCTTCCTTCTATTCTATTGTATGGTTTTCTTTACTTCCATTAATACCTTTTTTTATTTATTTATTTTTTCGCCTGAAGCATGAAAAGTTTTTATTAACCAAGGTCTTAGGCATAAAAACAGCGACTGAAACAACTGTACATAAACTCTCGCTCTTAATTGTCCTTCCCCGTACATACATGTCTAAGAAATACGTCTTTTTTGTGTAGGGTTACGAAGCTACTGTTCCGATGTAAGAATTTAATGGATCCGTTACCGTTCGTTCCTGCACTAGTTTATGCATCGCTTCTGACTACCCATAGACCCATAGATCCGGTGTTCTTGAAGGTGTGTTTCTGTACTCTAAGGTGATGTAGTACTCTGTTTTCGGGGTACTTAGGTGATAGAGATCTGTTTTTTGCAGGAGTATTAAAAATCATGAAAAAAGACATGATTTAAGATTTGAGATGGTCAAATTTTTTTCTCCTACCGCCACTCTTGTACACTGAAGAAAATTTTGCAGTACCCCCTCGATTTTTATATATATTTCAGATAGCATTCCTTGTAGATCAAATCAGAAGAAAAAAACTTGCAACTAATCGATCACAATTCTTGATAAAGGTCTGTCATAATGTTGTACTGAAGCAAAATACTTTAATAACCTGCAATAATCCGAATTCTAAGGTGATTCAAATTTTCTTACGTTTCCTGTAAAGCTATCCAACTTTAAAGAAAACAAAGTGTAAGGGGGTGACTAAACAAACATGACTGATTTTCTTCTATTTCCACATTTACTTGTACGTACATGTTAAAACAAAAAGTGCAAATACCTAATTACCTATCAAATTAGATGAACAAAAAATGCAAACAGCAGGAAACAAAGTCGAGGATAAACATAATAAAACTTCCTTTCACCTTTGCTTTGATTTTCCCTCCTGTGACCTTATCCTTCATGTACCTCCTCCTCCAGATCATGACCAACTGCTTCGGCGAGGAGTTGTATTACCGTCAGCTGGGCATCTATGAAAGTGCCAAGGCGCGGTGCAGGTATCAGCCTACCTACATCCCGGGCATCCAGCCTGCCATCAACACCTACAACATCATCTCGGTAAGGATATTTCTACGACCTACTCACCCACCTATTACCTGCCGTCCTTATCCTTATCCTTATCCTTTACTGATTTTTTTCTTCTCACGACTCCTCCTTCTTTTTGTTCAATTCATCTGGCTTGTATAAACCTTTTCACAAGTCAAATATTTTTTTTCTTTTTTGTTTTTCTATTTTGTCCACAATTTAGAGATTATTTTCATTCTTTAATCCCCTTTTGGTTGTCACACACGACGCACCCTAACAACAACCCCCCCTCCACCTTTAATTAATACAACAAAGCTTATATTGCCTTCCATCCTCTTTTTCCTCCGTCATAAAGTATCTCGTGTCCTCCTTCTTTAAGTCATTTTTCTTTGCCTCGCCAGCCCGGCCTCGTACACCCCCAGTTGGGCTACGGTTACCCTGCACCCCCGGTCTTCCCCACAAGCCTCATCCCCACAGGCTACCAGACGCCAGTGCTCGGCAAGTCCCGCAAGGTGAGTTCTTTTGTTTGTCCTTCGCACCTGTCAACCTTCTTTTGCCTTTGTATGTTAAAATCACATTACTATTACTACTACTACTACTACTACTACTACTACTACTACTACTACTACTACTACTACTACTACTACTACTACTATCACTATCATCACACACACATACATAAAGGCTAATGAACCCGGTAGTCTCCACTGTTTCCTCGACCCTTTTGTCCCTTAGAATTGACTCTATTGTTGGCGAGGGACGCTTCACCCACAAAAAACATAGCCGTTACCTCCATCACCTGTGGCCCTTCAGGGAGGTGATGGAGGTGTGGCGTGGTTGGGAGGAATGGGCATCACTAGTCACCCCTAACACACCCCACCTTTCCCCTCACTCTTATGACTAAGGGCAACGCTGGGGTGACGATGTGTTATCTCTCTCACATTGACACTTTTTACCCCTTTTCAACCTAACTTAAATCTTTACCATCTTCGACCTCACCACCACCATCACTACCTTCACTACCTTCACCTCTACACCAGCTAACAAGTGACTCCCTCCTTCTTCCATGTACCCCAGGCCAGACAGGCGAGGGATCAGCTTTACGTGGATCGTGACACCATCGTGGGACTCATCGACCAAGTGTACTCTGCCCTCAGCAACTACACCTGCGTGCTGAGGAGTCTTGAAGTGGTAAGTGTGTTTCTGGAGCATGCTGCCTCCTGTGCTTACTACATGGTGGTTATTCGCCTTTTCTCTGTGCCACATGAATTGGTCTTTGCTCGACAATAGTGTGTCTTCAGCAACTAAAACATAATTGCTGAGAGTGCTGCAAGGACCATTGAATTACTGTGGTTTGTGATGTCAGCCACAAATGTCTTGCTTCCTGTGTGGTTACTGAAGGTGTCAGAGGAAGGCGAAATGCAGTGAATGACTGGATTGGATGTGTTTGTTAGCGTAACCAAAGCGAAAGAGAGAATAATGGAGAAGAGATGAAGGGATAAGAAACACGAATGTCTGGTGTGGAGGTTGCACGTGACATTGCGTGGTAACCATCCCCTGTTGTTCCATTCTTCAGATTGACGACAACCTCAACATCCGTATTGACACCCTCCAGAGGGAGTTCCAGCGGATCGAGCCCGCGCTGCGCCAGGACATGCTGGAAGGCATCAACCTGTGTTACCAACTCACTGTAAGTTTCATACAACCCCCAGTAACCCTGTCATGTCGTCTCATCTCACTCTGTAGTACGCCTCTACCAATCCCAGCCTACACTATACTAACCCCCCTTCTCCACCTCTCTTCAGGCGTGTCTGCCCACGGATAAGACCAAAAGCCCGCTACCCGTTAGCCTGCAGCGCATCCTGTTCTTCGACAAGTGCGAGAAGAAGCAACGCGTCGCCAACTGCTTCAAGCACGACCTCAGGAGGAATCTCTTCCGCTTTGATCTCTCTGCCCTGCCCGAAGGCGGCCGCGTAGGAAAGCTAGAGAAGCTGACGGCCCTCCTGGTGGGTGCTGGCTCCCTTGACGAGCTGCAAGAATTCTAGGTTCACTCCGAGACCTATACTGGAAGGAGGCTCATGACCAGACCCTGGGTGTTTGGTCTT
>JAPQNM010000005.1:14374214-14419214 GCA_029783475.1 Metacarcinus magister | reverse complement strand
TGCAAGTTTAGACTGACACCTCATTGCAACACAGGAGGAAGAGGAAGAAGAGGAGGAGGTAGGGAGGTGACAGACAGGTGGAGGAGGGATGGGCCTTCCCAGTGGAGACTCATCATCAGTGTTGGGAATTCAAATATAAAAAGAAGGAAGAGAAGGAAAAGTTAAGATACTCAAATTCATACATGCAGAGAAACGGACTAATGGAAAGCTCTGTAGGTATGTAGACATGTAGTGGTCCTTCAAATATACTAAATAATAAAGTAACATAGACAAAAAAAACATACCTCACCAGAAACAGTATGGCAGTAGAACAGTTATATTGTTTCCATACCAATCAGAGCAATAAGGAAATCAATGAAACAATCAACCAATCACTCCATCAACAAAATGAAGTATTTATAAAAACAGAAAGTTACTAATTCAAAAAGGAAAACATTGAGCCACGATTTGTAACGTTCACTACAAAAAAAGGCGTAGCAAGGCAGGAAAGCATGCAGTTAGGCGGTGCATGGGTGGGGACGGCGAGGATATGCACAGTAATCATTATCCTTCGCAGGGGGTAGAGGAAGAGGAGGAGGAGGAGGAGGAGGGAGGAGGAGGAGGACACAGGTGAGCGAGACGAGACGCAATCCTTCTTCGCCTCCCCTCAGCCACCACGAGTGAGGGACATGAGAGATGCTGTAATGCTGTAATGCTGTAATGCTGTTCACGTGCAGGAATATAAGGGAACAGCGTTGATGAGGTGAGTGACAACCGTAACGCCTGTTGAAGGGTGTTGTGTTGTTACAGCTTTTGCAACACCTCATGAAGCATCTTTTTGTCTAACATGGAGGAAGATATTAACTTTTTCCCTTTCTTCTTTCTTCTTCTTTTTCCATATTTGCAGGTTGGGTTACAGGATCTAGAATTCCGTGCCTCGCTAACCCTTTTGATACATCCAACCCCTTCCCTTCACCTTCCTTGTGCGTTGCAACATTCTTCTAGTGTCAGGCAATGCAATACAACATTAACACAGCACCCTGGATTTCAGTCACACCTCCATCATAGAAGAAAGAAACAGAACCACATCAGCAATGTCCTACTAAACATCTTCCGTATCCTATTCCCTTCCTCTCCATCCTTCCTCTTTCTCTCAATTCTCTTTCCTCCTTCCCCCTTCCTTTCTACTCTACCAACCACCAACACTTTGCTTACTGGGCTGAGGAGAGCCTTCCAGTACAAACTGATTTCCAGTGCAGTCAGTCAGCCTTCCAGAACGCCAGTCAGCCTTCCAGTACAACCAGATAGACAGCTTTCCAGTACTGCCAGATAGACAGCTTTCCAGTACTGCCAGTCAGCCTTCCAGAACGCCAGTCAGCCTTCCAGTACAGCCAGACAGACAGCTTTCCAGTACTGCCAGTCAGCCTTCCAGAACGCCAGTCTTCCAGTACAGCCAGACAGCCATATGATCCCTACGACTTTTTGACACGCACAAAACAGACAGCAACCCACAAATAAGCAAACAGACAACTGGAACTGCCGTACAAAATGATAACTTCCGCAATAAAAAAATAAAAAAAGGAGAGAAGAAAAACAATATATATAAACAATGGTATAAAAGTGAAAAGACTTGATTGTTTGTTTGTTTGTTTGTTCCTTGGCATCCGTGACTTTGGCGATCCATTTACATCTATCTATAAGTAAATAGACTTAAAATACAATGCACAAAAGAGCCTATGTATGTATAGTCTGTTAGTTCCTTGAGGTGAGCGGCCGGCGAGGGGAGGGGAGGGGAAGGGGGGAGGGAGGAGGACTGAGGGGAGTAGTGTGAGAGGGTGTGAAGGAGTAAAAGGAGATAAATGAAGTGAGGGGAGGAAAGGGGAGGGGAGGGTAAGGGATGGGTGGTGTTATTGTGGTGGTGGAGGGGGTGGGGGGGGTAGGGTCACGGTCTGGGTGTGGCCTTGTCGCTTGAATTGTGAATGTTTTGCACGCAGGTCACCACTAGGAGGAGGGAGGAAGGGGAGTAGGAAGGGGGGACTTGAGAGGGGGAAGGGGAGGGGGACTAGGGAAGGGTGGGTGTATTGCATATAGTGGCATCATATTAGGGCACTGTGTAACTCTATTGACTCTTTTCTATATACAATAAGATAGATTTAGCAATTTTTTTCTTTCTTCAGGTGTTTTAAATTTTCAATGAGTCTTTCTTTTGCCGTAGAAAAAAAAAAAAAAAAAACATGATACATTGATATTAAAACAAATATTCATTACCTTGATCTCATTTTCTATACTAATTCAGGGCAAAGAAAAGAAAACGGTACTTATGTAGACGGAACGGATGACCACACACACACACACACACACAGACACACACACACACACACCATGCATCCTATCTGGTACCCTTGTGTCCTTAACAGCTTCAGTATCAAGGCTCTGTGACCTTGGCTTAAAAATAGCATGATAAGGAGATGCAATTTCTAGCCTCAACCTTCGTAGTCTGGATCGAGTATATTTATGAGGTGGAAGTGTATGAGTAAGAGAGTGCTTCTTGTTCATATCTCTCTCTCTTTCTCTCTCTCTCTCTCTCTCTCTCTCTCTCTCTCTCTCTCTCTCTCTCTCTCTCTCTCTCTCTCTCTCTCTCTCTCTCTCTCTCTCTCTCTCTAATATGGGGAAAACATGCAAACTACCTCGTTGACTTTCCGCTAACCACCACCACCACCACCACTACCATTACCACCACCACTTTCCTCACCCAGATTTTCTTTTTACGGTTAACCACAAATTATTTTCCTCCATCAGGCAGACAAACAGTGTTGACACATCGTGGCCTTTCCAGAGTGTTTTGTCATGTGTCCACGTGGCTCTTTCTGTCTTACGTCCTGGTTTTTCTTAATTCATAAAAGCACGTGAAGAGAGAGAAAATGAAGAAAAAAAAGTGAGAGATAGAGAGACAAGGACAGAAGGATGTGATTGCTAGGATACTGAACAGACGACACCCTTCCCCCCCCCCACACACACACGGTCCTCAACATAAGAGTAGGACGTCGACTCCAAGAACACAGGAAACGCTACAGAGGTGTGACAGGTAAGACAGAGGCTCTCCAGGTATATAAGACTATCAAGCGGCACTCCAGCAGCCAGCCAGCAGCCGTCCAGCCTCCGCGGCACTCCCTTACCTCTCCCCTCAAGGCTCCCTCGACCCACATTCTCTACTGCAACCACTCCATCATAGCGACTGCCACCACCACAACCACCACCGCCGCTGCCACTACAGTTTAAACAAGACAAAGGAGTCATTAGCGGCGTGTATTAACGGGTTGTCGGGGAAAGTGATAGTAAAGCAAGGTAAAGTGAGAGTGCTTTCAGGTTTTCGTGTTCTTCATCTCCCGCATCAGTGAGCCTATCAAAGAAGTCACACGCTACTTCTCCCTGCCTCCCCAGTGCCTGACTCTCCCTCACCCCATCCGTCGGGATGCTGCGTGTGGGTGCTCTGCTGTACCTGCTGGCAGCCGCCCTGGCTCATGGGGACTCCTTCCTTGATAAGTACGCCTTCACCAAGGTACGTGTTCACCTCTCCAAGCACCAGTCATTGTCTGCTCTCACACCTTCCTCTTGTAATTAATCTAGTCTATAATTAATATCGAAAGTGGTTCAGCTCTGATAAGATTGAATGAAATTAATTAAATTGTAAGAGTGGTAACCTTTGCCAAGCACCGCCATGATGGTGCCTCAAGGCTTGGGTTCACCTGAGGCACTGGTGGGCGTGAGTGTGGCTGAGGTGTGTGTGGTGCCTCACAGGTGATGCAGCACTGCCTGGGCACCGCCAACTACTACCGCCATCTGAGTGAGGTGGCGCGGGCCAAGACCATGTGCCTCGGCTTTAAACAGAAGACTTTCCTCACCACCTCGGGGCCAAATTACTACTTCTTCTCTGACCGGGTGAGTGACCTTGACCTTGCCCTCAACCCTACCTGACCCCCCACACCTGCGTGCATGAGGCCTGTGTTGGGGAGAGGGATGGAGGGGGATGTGTCTCCACCCCTCCCCAGCATCCCACGGCGCCACTCTCGCTCACACACTCATTTTCCCGTCTCATCGATGAGTCTCGCTTCTTACCTTGAACTTCCCTTGAAGGAAATAGCTCAGTAAGGCCGCTGTGACCACGCTGGCGGCACGAAGCAGGATGTATTGTTACGTTGGGGGGAGGGGGTGACGCAAGTTATGAACATAGATAATAATAACACGACTGATGAATAACATAATGACAGTAATAAAAAATGGTAATTATAACAATAACAACATTAACAATGATAATAAAATGTTAAATTATTGAACCCATCGGCCAGGTGACGGATACCCATGCATAGACACACACACACACACACACACACACACACACACACACACACACACACACCACACACTCCTCTCACTTAGCCCTTACTCCCCTTCCTCTTAACCGCATATATAACAATGATAATAATAATAATAATAATAATAATAATAATAATAATAATAATAATAATAATAATAATAATAATAATAATAATAACAAAAACAATCCATAAAACAATAAATGTTACAGTGTTATAGTCTTGGTAAAGTATTTGTGTTCGTGATTCAGAAGTCACTTCTGCACGAGGAAGGCAACATAGACTGTCTTGTACTCCCTTCATTGTCTTGGTTCATCACGACAAGCGAGAAACACTTCTCGTTCAGCCGAACTCCCCGCTGAGGCCCAATACGAGTTTCAAAGCACCCAGCATCCCGCCCTGCTGCCGCTGTTAAGGCGTGGCCCGCACCTCCACAGACAGCATGCTGTGATGTGACAATGTTACAATGCAGCGGAGGTGCAGGAGGGAAGAGACTGACTCATAGCAGACTTTATCGTTGTTTTTCCTATCATCACTGGCGGGTTTCTGTATTTTTTAAAGTTCCTCCTTCATTATGTTCTCCGGGGCTGTAAACTTTTGTACGCATGTAACTTATGTTGCATGACTTTGTCATTTTCTTGTAATTATTTACGGCATGTTTAGGCTGCCAGCATAACTATAAGTCAAAGTGTTTGTGAGCATACGTTATTGTATCTGTTTTATCTCTCAGTTTCACTTCATATTTGAAAATATTCAAATAATAACAACAGTATAAGCAAATACCGTTTTTTGGGTTATAAGTTCCGTCCAGCCCCGCGGCATCATTGAGGACTGTCGCCTTTGGCCGTCACGCTAGTAGGCTGCGTCACAAGGTTCTTTCAGGCGTTAAATCAGACACTTCCAGGCACCGCCCATGCACCGCCTGCCTCGAAAGGTTGAATAAGCAATTTCCCCGAAGCGTCCTGAGGGGCTAGTTGTTATAGCCTTGCCCTGAGGAAGGTGAGTTAGAGGTCTTCTGAGGCATGGACCAGAATTAACGAATCCTGCTTGGCTCGGGCAGGCTTGGAAAAAGAGAATTAGTGATGGCGCGTTGAAGCCCCTCACCTGGCTACGGGATAGAGATGCATGTCGTGCAATCACCCTACACGATCACATGCCCGTACACAGCCAATGACAACACCTACAATCATGGACACAAATTGAAAGCCGAGAGCACCGCAACGCACATCACACGTCACCATCAGATAACATGGCCACACAACAACCTCAAACTGTACTAAAGATAAGAAGAAGAAAACCGGAACGCCCCAACACAACACCCTCCTCATCACCACCCTGCAAAGGTTGTGTAAAGGCCTCTGGGGGTGGTTGGGGCGCTGCAGATGATGACGAACTCTCCTCCCGCAGCGGACAAAGAGAATAGTGGATATCTTCCTTCCCTCCCACCCCGGCCCCGACACCTACAACGACAACAGCCCCGCCACGCCTCGCCCCACCTCCCGAAGGCGCGGCCACCCCAGCACCTACCCACAGCAGGTGAGGTCCTCCTGCCGGGCTACGAGTGAGGCGCAGAAGAATGACATGAGAACCAGCGCTACTTACTTACTACGCACATGCCCTATCGATTTCCTGTACCTTTGTTCTGGCGACCTTTTCCCTTCTTCCTCCTCCACCCTCTTCTGTATTCCTTTCATCATGTCTTCTGTTTCTTCTCCTTCGTCTTCCACCTCTTCACCCCTCTCATCGCCCCCTCCCCCTCCCCGCCAGCCCTACCCTCTCTCAGACTCACGTGTCTTCATGCCTCCTTCCCCTCCCTCACCCACACCCTCCTTGCCTCGTTACGACATTCATCACTATCACCCTCACCATTACCATCACCACCACCACCACCACCACCATTACCATCACCCCCATCACCATCACTACCACCACCACCACCACCACCACCACCACGCCTACCGCACCCCCCTACAACAACATCGACGCAAACAACAACAGCCTCAGCAACACAAATAACATAATTAACAACAATAACAACAAGAACAACGCATCTATATAGTCACCTCTCGTCTTGCACGCTCATTTCCGTTTCCTGGAGGTATCGTTCTCTCTCTCTCTCTCTCTCTCTCTCTCTCTCTCTCTCTCTCTCTCTCTCTCTCTCTCTCTCTCTCTCTCTCTCTCAGGCATTTAAGCACCCCAAATCACCTCTCACCGGCTCTCTCTCGTCTTTTTTTTTTTACCACCACCTCCACACCCAGCTCTTTCCCTCCCCCCTCCCCTCACCTCCTCCCCCCTTGCCCCTTCCCCTTCCCCTTACCCACCAATAAGATATTCTCTTAATTTCCCCTCCTCCAAGGTGTCCCCTCTGGCCGTTTTGCTTCCTACATATTATTCCTTCGTGTTGTTATTATTACTATCATTATTATTAATAGTAGTAGAGGCGGTAGTAATAGTAGTAGAAGTTGTAAAGTAGTAGAAGCAGTAGTAGTAGTAGTTGTAATAGTAGTAGTAGTAGTAGTAGTAGTAGTAGTAGTAGTAGTAGTAGTAGTAGTAGTAGTAGTAGTAGTATCATTAGTAGATAAAATCATTACTATCATCATCACCATTATTAGCATCATCATCATCATCATCATCATCATCATCATCATCATCATCATCATCATGTCGCGTTAGTTACCTGAGACCATTCTATTCTTAATCACTCTACCTTTGTTCAAGTTTTTCTTTCTCTATTTTTTACACAGTGATGTTAACTAATATGAACAACGCAATGGTATACTAAGTGGAACTGCAGGACCACTTAATTGATTAGTGAACGTGGTGCCGCTGCAGTCTGTTCTTGGTGATGGTGGTGGTGGTGGTGGTGGAGGTGGTGGTGATGGTGGTGGAGATAAAAAGGTGTTTGCATTACAACCAAACCTTTCCACGTCTATATTAAAACACTGACTATATATTGTGTGTGTGTGTGTGTGTGTGTGTGTGTGTGTGTGTGTGTGTGTGTGTGTGTGTGTGTGTGCGTGCGCAAGTGTCGCCAACTAGCCTTCTTTTGTTTAAACTGCATTCATTTTCTGTTAAACTATTTCCACCAAAGAAAACGGATCTGCGACTTCTTCTTCTGCATACATTATTTAATAGTTACCCAAAAACACCCACACAGCAGCGCCTCACCACACTCTCTATTAACCATATACTCCAATGTTCCTTGCCTATAATTACTTTCAATAGGTTTAAACATGAATAATATGATCATTCCTCTCCTTCACCCACTACAGCAGGTGAATCAGCTGCCGGGTGGACCTCTGTGGGATGCTGACACCCTCGCCCGTGCCGCTGCTCACCTCAATTCTGCACTCAGTAACTTTACGTGCGTTCTGGAGTCTATTAACGCGGTGAGTCAGCAATCCCTAGAGTCAAGTCACGTTCGGGTGTGGTGTGAAAGAGTCAGTCAGTCAGTCAGTCAGTTTTGCAGCCTTGAAACACAATAATGTACAAGGAAGGTTTGCAAACGACACTGAACGGCATTATGGAAGGACAAGGAAAGGAGAGGAAGGGCGGAGAGATGCAGCGAAGGAAGGAGAAACATAGAGAGAGGAAGGGTAGGAGGGAGGAATGGGATGTTAGAGAAAAAAAAACCCAACAAGGTGATAGAGAGGGATGAGTGTCACAGGTGGATGACAAGGTTGAGGTGAGAGAGAGAGGATGAGTAAGGAAGAAGAGAGGGGAAAAGGGAGGAGGGGAAGACAGCAGTGAGGGAAGGTGAAGAATGAACGGAAAGACGAGAAATAGAATAAGAAAGCAATGAACGAGAGAGAGAGAGAGAGAGAGAGAGAGAGAGAGAGAGAGAGAGAGAGAGAGAGAGAGAGAGAGAGAGAGAGAGAGAGAGAGAGAGAGAGAGTCATGTAATGTTATGGTGTTTGCAGATCGACGAGCAGCTCAATGTGAAGCAAGATTCCTTCGAGAACCATTACTACTGGACCACCTCAGACAACCTGCTCAGAATCGACCTCATCCACAACATCTATTTCTGCAAGGAGGCATCGGTAAGCACACACACACACACACACACACACACACACACACACACACACACACACACACACACACACACACACACACACACACACACAAAGGAGAAGGCCAGAGTCTAATTTTCCTAATACACTTTTTTTTTTCTTCGTTCAATATTCACATCGGCTCGAAGTTCTTTTTCTTCTTCTTCTTTCTTATCCTTGGCCGCCACCTTTAGTGTGTTCTAATGCATAATGCATATCACGAGATAATGCATCATTTCCTCCTCTCTCATGCCACACACACACACACACACACACACACACACACACACACACACACACACACACACACACACACACACACACACACACACACTAACAAAGCAAGAGAAGAAAATACTAGTCACAGAAAAAAGTTATATCATATACATTGTCTAATCTAATCTCTCTCTCTCTCTCTCTCTCTCTCTCTCTCTCTCTCTCTCTCTCTCTCTCTCTCTCTCTCTCTCTCTCTCTCTCTCTCTCTCATCTTCCTCCCACCCCCCAGGACGGGCTGCCCCTGGAGCGGGACCACTCTCAGTTTCACGCCCGCCTCCACCGCCTGATATTTTTCCTCAAGTGCGAGAAGAAGAAGCGCCTCACAGCCTGCCTCAAACACGACATTCGGGCCAACCTGGATGAGTTCGACTTTTCCGGCCTCCCTGGTTCAGGCTCTCGCTTTGACGCGGCCGATGAGGTGCTGGCGTTGCTGGTTGGTGCTGATGGCATTAAGAACCTCGACCTCTACTACTGATGAGCCTTGGGCAGCGGGTTCTTCTTAGACGCCGGGGCAAAGTCTGTGACAATGCCTTAGTTTCGCTCGCCTGCGATGACCCCTGACCAACGAGGACGCACTGTTCCTCCTGTACCTGAACAATAAAATCTGCGGCAATCAATGCCCGCATTTAGTAATTATGTGTTTCTCTGATTTTCTAAGCCATTGTAAAGGCACATCTGTTCCTTCCTCCTCCTCCTCCTCCTCCTCCTCCTCCTTTCATCTTCCAGTAGCAGTAGTTCAGCAGGTACCCTTATTATATTGCGAAAGATCTTTTTTTTTATCTCTCCGTTACGCCTTCCTCTGTCACTGCAAGGCTGATTACCCTCGCCCGGGTACTTCCTCTTGACACACACACACATCCTGTCTTTTGTTGTCAGAGAGGTTAGGGGGTCTCTGCCTCACCCACCCTCCGCCCCGTGACTCCCAGGCCTTGGTGTGGTGTGCAGCCGTGCCTAGATGCCTGATGTCCCCTTCCTTCCTACATGTCACTCCCCGGGCCGCAGAGCACCTCAAGGGCCTTCCTACTGTAAGACATTTTTGACTCTGTAGTTCCATCACACGTTTGTTTAGCTTGTCACCTTCAGCTCACCTGGAAGGACGAATGGCCTTGAATAAACCACTCGTTGCCTCACCAACACTCAACTGTTACACACATGATGCTTGGGTGTCCCTGGTCGAGACGTGGTAATGCTGGACTTTCAGCAAGATTGTCTCCTTCATAGCACTGAACACTGACTTAAGCCTCTGAGTAGTGACACACACCGGATAGTGAACCAGACGGATCAATTCCACGAAGAGGCTCGACCCTATAGGCATGGTAGACGTTACTTTAATCAATCAAGTCACCTGACGAAGACGAGCATGTGTTGAACGTAATTCATTTTTTCCTCCCCACCCTTGGGCACGACAGGAGGGCAGGGCAGAGGAGCCTCGAAGCCTATCATCACGCGTAACCTACCACCACCACCACACACACATGAGGTAACAACGCACTTATTAAGTCATTACGCCTACGTACCCATTGTTCCCGGAAACTGACAGTGTATGCCTGCAACACTACTACTACTGCTACTACTACTACTACTACTACTACTACTACTACTACTACTACTACTACTACTACTACTTCTTCTAATGATGATGATAATAATAATAATAATAATAATAATAATAATAATAATAATAATAATAGTAATAATGATAATAATAATAATATTTCTACTACTACTAATACTACTACTTGATTATGTTGTGGAATTGTTCATAATATTCATGAAAATTTACATAAACATTTCTTGATACATATGAGTGTTTCTACAAAATGGAGGAGGAGGAGGAGGAGGAGGTGTTGAAATACGAAGAGGAGGAAGAGGAGGAGAAGGAGCGTACACACCCCATCATTTGCAGCAGCGCAGGAACACAGTTGTCTGTCATGAGTGGGATCGCATGAAGAGAGTTCGTTAGTCAGACAATGAGTTCCAGAAAGTGATACAACGCAAAGCTCATCATCATAATACATGAAGAAGTGCAGGTCGTCATTACCTCACCACCATTGTCAATATTTGTATCACTGTCTTCAATCTTATTTCGTGGGAAGACTTGGAAAAAAAAGTAAGTTTGTTTTTCGACATAACCTACATACTCGTTTTTTCTTCACATATTTCTTTAGCGGCGCGGCAGCGAGGTCATGTGGTTAGTAAGGTCAGTATAGGGAGGTGCACCCATTGTTGACCTATACTGACCTTGGCAGCTACAGGGAGGTGGAGGTGTGTGCTTTAGCTGCGTCGAGTATGATTTGCTTCGCCCGTGTGCGTGTCTAAGTTTCTCATTGCCCAAAAAGTTACTGGCGCTGAAAATCTCGATTGTTAAAGGTGTGCAAGTAAGCTGCATTGTTGTTTTGTACTCAAGCAAGAGAAAATTTACCTCAAGAGAAATTCAAACCCCAATAACAGACCTCAAACGTGTGTTTGTTCATCAACATACTGGCTGCAAAATTCTAAGATTTACTGGAACACAACAGGCGTTTGTGAATATCAAGTTATAAGTAAATACATGATGCCCAACAGACACGTAACGAACCACCATCACCAATAGGAAGCCTCGGGCCAGGCTGAGTGAGGGTTGATCCAAGCAGGTATCAAGGGAGGATTATAAGCAACATCCTCGCGGCCTGACTGTCCGCCTTTCCTTCATCATCCTGAACGACCTTTGTACTGTGGTGAGAACGACCCTGACCTTCCGTCAGGCAAAGGCTGAAGTCAAGGCCACTTGAGGCCCCGCTCCAGCCGTGGCATTTCTCAAGGTGATTGTCAATGCCACCGGAGCGAAGCGGGTGTGGTGCGGGGCGACGGCCAAGGCTGCGGCACACGGGGGGCGTGAGCACTGAGCACTGAGCACTGCGTGGCTGCCATCACGGCGGGAAATATCAATAAGGGGCCACAATATTACAATAACTCTAGGTGAACGAAAGTAGAGGAAGCATTTAGATCAGATCACGTGAGCGATGAGCAGCCTGCCGAGGGGAAGCAACGAGAGAAACAGTCAGGACTACACCCAATAGTTCTATGCCCTAATAACTCTCTCCCCCCTTCCCCCCACATACAAACACAACGTGCTTATGTTACGCCGCACACCATTGCCTGAAAAAAAGTAATACCGTGAACGTCGTTTTATGTTAGTTGCACTTTTTGCCACTGAATTTTAATTTCTTTTTGTTTTGTCTTCATTCCAGCATGATCGTTATGCGCAGGAAGTTCAATCGTGATTACTACCACAGAAGCCTTCCCGTGGCGGCGGCGTCTCGGGGGTACCAGGATTATTATGTTCTATATCACGCTTCAAGACACACCCCGGGCTTGTGCTTCATGAACTGCGGAAAATACCTGCGTTAGAATCTCGCGCTGTGACGAACAATATTACCATTATCTTTACTTTATTGACCTTCATTGTACAAATCTCTCTCTCTCTCTCTCTCTCTCTCTCTCTCTCTCTCTCTCTCTCTCTCTCTCTCTCTCTCTCTCTCTCTCTCTCTCTCTCTCTCTCGGTATAGAGTTTTTTCGTTACACCTTGGAGGCCGAGCATAAGTAACACTTGCACGGTGTATAAAAGCGTACAAGGTATTTCACTGCCGCTGATATAGTAGTATCATGCAAGACTCTCATTCTTGTGACCCGGGGTTCATTCCCATGCGACGCAACCATCAAAGAAAAAGCATGTGACGGGCGGAGACACTGACGGGGAGGACAGGGTAAGGTAACAGGCAGATGTGACCCTTTATTTGGAATAGTGACAGTAAACACCGATTTCCATGTTGAGCATATTGCCTAACGTTTCTCCCAGACAGTTACCAAAATTGTTATACGCATCCACTATCTTCAACGTATATTTGAAGAACCGTATTATATAGTATTGCTTAAATGGCCATGTATGATAATTTTTTTCGATATGTTTAATCAAACCATTATCAAATTAACATTATACCATTGTAATGACATAACCATCGATAATCTCTAACAAGAAGAGTCTTTTTTTTCCACCATCAAGCTGCGGCCCCTCACCAGCAATGCATGGCCTTGAGAATGTGAATCATCTGTGGAGATCAATGGAGTCTGTATAATTTGAAAAAGAAAAAAAAAATTCACTAAGCAGTTGTATGGTGCATGTATCTCGCGTTCTATGTTATATATATATACTAAGTGAAGCAAAAGTGGACTGTTCTGAAAAGTCTATTCAGAACTATATACAAAAAAAAAAATTGCTAAGAAATGTTATTGATTCCTCAGGCGCTAAACTTATACTTGCTGACACAGTGCACATGAAAGCCAGTCACATGTAGGTGCACAGTGTTAATGGTGTTTGTTATGGGCTTCATGCTCAAACGGAGCCTGAATTTACTTTTTTCTTAATGATAAACGTTTGTGCTGGTTTTTACAAGCCCTCCAGCAGGATATGACTATGATACATTCATTGTTTTTTTCTTCCTTTGTGATTTTATCTTATTTCCTCGTGTTCTTTTGTTTAGCAGCTTGAGTTAGTCTGAAGGTGGGACTAATAACGTGAAGAGGCGTCATATTCTCTTGTGTCATATTCAGGGACAAATTAGCTTACATTAGAATCTATATTAAGAACAATGCAATAATTACCGTAGAACCATAGCATGTCCATAACATTAAGTAGCCTAGGAGAGACGAGGCACAGTTAGGCTAAGCTCAGCGGCAAATGGCTAGGCTAGGCTGCAGCGTCACCACCTTCCTCTTGTATTACCAGTCATTATCATACAACATATTAATTTTGAACAGAACGAGAACAAAAAATTAAGGCATTCACATATATTGCTATGTAAATATAGGATTACGAAAGAATTAAGTTCACCATGACAACACAAAACACAGACACACAAACACATGCGAATGCCGTCAACACATGATATATATATGTCCATTATTACGTCATTTAAGATTATATGCCTGCCTCTACTAAACTATTTGTGTATTCTTTAAGTCGTTATTCTGCTTACAAAACTACAGTGATGTCAATAAGCCAACAACACTATCTTGTGGCTGCACCAAGCTGTGATCTGCTCCATTTTGATTCTAACACATTACATAGACAATAGAGCAACACTGTTTTGTCAATATAACCCCACACATATACTATTAACACCTAGAATCAATGAAAAGAAAACTTGGTGCGAGATACATGACGCTGCGAGATATTTTGCATAACACCGGTTTGATTTTCATAGGAAAAAGGATTGACTAACGGTACTTTTAATGACTTACAGAACACTGTACTCCAACATATATTTATGAAATGTCACGTGAAGACTTATTAGAAGTGTGATCAGACGTGCTTTAACAGGATCATGGGAAGGTAACACACACACACACACACACACACACACAATATTGATAAGCATCACCCAATAGAAGAAAAAAAAGTGTAATGCCTTGTTCTGCTACACACATTTCATACATTATACTCACGTCACTATATTGAGGACTGGGAGGTGTACAACAATCATGTTCTGTTTAGTATTCCACGCTAGTTATCACGTGAACACTGGAAAGTATGTAGTGACGCCGAAGAATATACACATCCATGTTTACGATACACCAACACACTGGTACTGATCCACGTGGTTCCCTAACAGCTCATCCCCAGCCTAGTACTGCCTAAGGATGGTAATGTCCCTTCTATTTATTTATGTTGTAGTAAATGTATGGTTTTGAAGGACTTATGTATCAGCTTCAGTCGATTTATAAGTTGTTGTTTTTTCTTCTTATCGATAATATCAGCTTTATATAATCTATTTTTTTTTTATATATAGTTCGCCACTCTTGATGGAAATTTTGTTTACATTGCTGTCTTATATTTACCTTTTTTTATATAGGTTTTTCTTGTAGTCACCCGATTTAAATTTCTTTTTTGTTTTCGTTCATACTGAGTAGCAATAACGTGTAGCCTATGCTTGCATGGAAACAAATGACGTTGTTACTGCGTGCGTCTACAGGTGGAAATATATATAAAGGGCCACTTTTCACACATATACCTATTGATTTATTTTCTTATGTATAAGTGCAAAGAAAACCATCGATGCTGTAGCCAGTTAAGCAAAATACTCACATTTATCTGTGGAAGTTACTAAAAAGGTTCTCTGACAATTGTTTTTTCAGCGTATGTCACAAGTCCAATTTGTTTTCTTTCTCTCTCTCTCTGCCAATACGCCTCCGTCGGCCCCTCCCACAGGCCTCGCCCCTACTTCTCCTCCTCCTCCTTCCTCTTGTCTTTCATCCTCTCACTCCCTCGTGTCCTTGATCCCAGAGTGCGGGGCAGCAGACTCACGGGACTTGCAAGGAGCCTTCATTTAGGCTTTAAGGCGTCCTGTTATTACCCAACCCTCTTCCTCCTCTGTGTATTGATACCTTTCTATCTTGTATTTCGTTTTCCTTTTTCTTTCTCCCTCATTTTTCCTCCATCAATCCCTGTAAAGTATCGTACTGTTTTCCATCCCATCTTTTCGTGTTTAAAATGTCCTTTAGTTCTATTTGTACGATCGGGATTTCATCTTCATCATATATCTTTACTGTTGCTTTCATCATCATCATTATTATTATCACATTACTGTCAGGAAGCTCATCATAATAATTCAGTTACAATATGTATACTTATTTTGCTTTCCATCCTACTTCGATTTCCCCCTTTTAAGAAGAAACTGATGATGATGATGATGATGATGATGAGGCAGAAAGAAGAAGAGAAGACACAGAGAAGACTAAAAGGAGGAGGGAGGGCACCGGAAGACCCACTACCACCACCACCACCACCCGCCCCGCTATATAAATGAGACAGCGACCCTCCCTCACACACACACACGCACACACAACCCAGGTAAGTCAGGCGGCAGGTACGCATGTCCGCCTCGCCGTCTTCGGGCACAGACTGGAGGTGGTGTTGAGCGTGATGGTCAATTGATTAACGTGAAGACTGTGATAAAGAAATATTCCAGACTCCAACAAAGAATAGTGATGGTGGTTGTGTTCACGTTTACTGTGGCAACGGAAAGTATTACTGTGAAATGGTGAACGGATGCAATCGACTTAAATGTATATAATGATTGTTATTTTCGTAATCAACGTGAAGCAGATGTTGCTCGAGGGGAACGCAGCAACATTCATGGACTTGGGTGCGTGCGGTGGAGGAAAGAAAATATTAAGATGTGTAACTGAGACACTAAATGATTCTGATGATTTTAAGTTCTTTTGAAATTGAGCTTTCTGTAGATTTATGGCCGTTTACTTGGAACAAAAATGAAAATAATTGACTTCATACCTATAAGTTTTGTTTGAGTATTCCCTCTAAGCTGAATTGTGACCTGTAAGGTTCAAGCATGATTTTGAACGTTACAATGTAGTACATACATCATATTTAAAGATTTGAGATAACCAGTGAAAGTAATGATAAAGATTCATAAGTGAAGTACAATTTACCGCTCAAATTTGTATCGAGTTCCACGTAGTAATGGTGGTTTTAGATGATTTCGTAATACAACTAGCTCATTGCCTGGATCTGAACGGAAAGAAGATGGTTTGTGGACAGTGTTAATAGACTCGTCACAAGTGCTGCACATTTACACACTTCACTCTTGGTGAAACACACATCCATGCACTGTTATGATGCATGTGTGTTGGAACCTCAATAACCTCATCGCTCCCACATTTCACTAACATCAAGTTGCTCCCTCCACGTCCACAAAAACTGGCTCACATTCCTCTTGTGACAATTACTATTGATTGCATGTATCTCCTCATCACATTGGCTTCCCTTCTGATATCACTCTACCTTTGCCTCCGCAGGATGCTGGCCACGGTGACGCTGGTGACCTGCCTATTGGGTGGCGTGGCAGCTCAGGATTCCTCTATCGGGAGAACAGCCTACATGCAGGTAGCTACTCGGTCACACTCTCTGTTTCCTTGTATACAGCGTCATTCAGTATGATTCTTAATTTTTTCCATATAAGTGCAGGTATTTAGTATCCAAGCATGGGGTCTGCATTTATTTGTTATAATATTATTATTATTTTTATTACCACTATTGTTATTACTACCATAATTGTTACCATTATTCTATTGCTTTTACTTATTTATTGAATATTATTTCTTTTTGTATGTGCCATTGATAACATCTATGCGACCAGTGGTGTGTATTCCACACCCATCCTAGGCGTAAAGTATGTCCATTTTATTTCTCTATCTCTTGCAAGGGTTGACATGTCACATCGAGACACATACACCCAGATGGTCAAACTCTTAATCAAAGACTCTGGGTCAATCGTGACTCCACCCATAATTCACACCTTAACTTTCCAGCCTAATCACCAGTGAGTGAATTAGTGTGAATAAGGCAAGCACCTAACCAGCAGAGCATCTCATTCTAATGACCTACTGAGCCATGCCTCACAAATCATACCCAAACCTCACCCCATATTATTTGCATTCCTTAACCTATAAATTCTCTCGAAGTGCATATACCTGTCCATAAAGGTGCGGTCACACAAGCGTTTTTTTTGAGAATTCTCAAGCCAATGTCATCCTGCGCCGGTGATTTTGCAGCTGGCGGCGCTGGTTTGATTACGTATAAATAAAATGAAAATCAAGAAATCTATTATACACAGAAAAGCAATTATATATAAATATAAAGCGCCGCCAGCTGCAAAATCATCGGCGCAGGATGATATCGGCTTGAGAATTCTAAAAAAAAAAAACGCTTGTGTGACCGCACCTTTACCCACCTATTACTTCCCACAACCTTCCAGCCCCGCCCTCATATTCTCATGAAAGCAACTGTTGTGTTTAACCCACCTCAAATATGTATTTGCCACTCGGCAGAACATGCCTCTTGTGTGTTGACCCGCATCCCCCCCACAAAAGTTTTGCATTGTATGCCCGCAACCACACCACAGTGTGAGCCTTTGCGGGACCCATAACCGCCCGCGTGGTGTATGTGTATGCCTAATTACTTTGCCGCAGCCTCCTTGTCTAGCAAGGATTATATATGTATTCGTATCTTCCTTAGTGTGTAGGCACCATGAGGTATCAGGTTGGCAAAGTAACAAGGTTGTGTTTTGCAGCTGATGTCTGGATGTCTCGGGGAGACCTCCTACAGGGACTACCTGGAATCAGTGGCTGCTGCCCGGAGGGAGTGTGGAGGTGGACTGGACAATCAAGGTTTCTTCTCAGGTCTCCCCAACATATTCCATAGTTCCTCCTTTACACGTTTTCCACAAGTACAAGTAAGCCAATTTTTTTATGAATCTTTTACTGTTAGAGTGAGTTTTATTTTTTCATTGACTCATAGTTACATTATTAAACTGTTTAAGTTTTCTACAATTTAATTATAAAAAATTAACATAACTTCATCACTTGTTTGACTCATCAATTCATCAAAATTGCTTTCATTTCATAACAATGAATTCATCATAATTGCCCCCATATTTAACATAGTTATATCCATATCATACATATATTCATATCATAATTATTTTCCTGTGGAGCGAATAACATCCTTACATAACACATAAATATAATTCTTACATAAATTAATATATCTGAACTTAACTTCCTATGAGCTGATAAGAGACTGTATTACAACTGACATAGTTTTCACTTACCCTACTTAGATAGGCCTCCTCACTTCCCAAGTGATTGGAAGTCAAGATGGTTCAGGAGTCATGCTTTCCTAACGCCTCTAAGCTGCTTTATACAAATGTTCTACTGTCACAAGATTCCAAATGTCACTAGCTCTCCCCATATTTGTGTTACAGGCTAGAGTTGCCTGTGTTTCTTAACCATCAATCCATATTTTCCCTCAAATTGTAACCTTACAGTTAGTTGTATACCTGCCTTCCGTCTAATGACTGAAGGGATTACTTTGATTGCCCTCACCGGCCGTCTGTCACAAATAAGGCTGTTCAGCCACGCTACCATATCTAGGGAGCGATCAGTTATATTACCCTCGCTCCCTTGTACACCTGTTGTTGTCCAGGTCAATTCATATCCCCCATAGATGAGCCTCTTGCTGTCGCTACCATATCTAGGGAGCGATCAGTTTTATTACCCTTGAGGGTCACGGCACATTAACAAATTGTCCTAAATCCATACTGGGACGCACTTAGAATTTCTTAGTTTCGCGTTATAGCACTAATCTATTTTTCATTCACAATTCCAATATTTCTGAGAATATAGAGTATAGAAATAGAGTGATAATTGATAGGATCACATTTTTTTTAAGGCCAGATTTATGTACATGCATAATGTTGGCATTTTTCTAAATTGAAAAAAAAATTGCTAGTAGATATGGATTGCTTAAAAAAGAGGAATCAATCTCGATTTTGATAGAAGAGATTCATTGTCTCTGCTTTTTGGATTGTTTGTGAGACCATCTTATTCATTATAATGGGATCCCGTTACTCTTTAGGTTTAAGCTTTCTATTGTCCTGTTCAACTATAACATGACTGCTTCCTTTTTCCCATTTTGCAGCAAGGTGGAGTAACTTTCCAGAGGCCATCAGGAGTTCCCCAGTTACAAGGAATATTTCAACAGTTAAAGGGGACTCCTCAGCACTCTGCACTATTTCCACAACAGCCAGGGGGATTACCATCACAGCCAGGTTTAGGTTTCTTCCAGCAGCCACAGTTCATTACTCAACGGCCAGGATTATTGCTTTCACAGCCTGGAACACTTCCACTAGAATCTGAAATATTTTCGGTACTGGACAGTCAATCGAAGGTGACACCAGTGGGCATCACTGACTCTATACCACCCATCTCCTCACCTGTTGGTCCTAACTATCCTGGCATTCGGCAGGTCAGTACATAGTATAGTATGTGGTATCTTAAAAAGCCCACCAAGGTAACTACATAAAAAGGTGCTTTAACCATGTCAATATTTGCTTGTAGCCGTGGTGGGGGGATACAAGAATACTACCACCGTAATCCCTGCGGTTCATAAGAGGCAATAAAAGGGATGGAGCGACGGGTCTGGGAAGCCTCTCCTCTGTACACTCTCCTATGGAAAGGCCAGGCACAGAGGAGAAAGTAATGGCTCATGAACTATGGCATGCCTTGTCTTGGCTCTCTTCCCTTTAAGGAAATAACAACCTGGCTTAAAGATAGAAAGACATTCGTGGTTTTATGTCTAACTAACCTTACAAAAATTCTAAATTTATTTCAAAAAATCAAATTCATAATCACATGAAGGTAACAGGAGAAAACTCCATGAAATTAAAGGGCTGAAGATGAAATGCAGATGTACATAGAGCATTCTTCAATATTAAAACTGTTGGGCAGTGGAACAAACTCCCAGCCTCAGTATTTAACTTAGAAATCATATGTATAGACATCTTGACAGTAGTGGATTGTGGAAAGAGAAACACAGTGTATACTGAGGTTTTTTATTCCTGACCGGTTTCGCTCACAGCTTCTTCAGAGGACTCTGAAGAAGCTGTGAGCGAAACCGGTCAGGAATAAAAAACCTCAGTATACACTGTGTTTCTCTTTCCACAACCCTTAGAAATCATAGTTTTTAAGTCTAGATTAGATAAATGTTTTCCTAGAAACATATATTTATCTAATCAAACGATAATGTGTGTCTTTTGATAGGATTTTTATCTAGTATAGGTGGCATCAGTGTAAGATAGCTTGTGTATCAGTGATTAGCACACAACGGAGATGATTCTCAGGCTAGGAGACATAGATTCTAGACACTAATGATAATGTTAGTAGTGCTTGGTTCAATTTGGTTTGTTATTCTGCCATCAAAAATAGAGGCAGCTCACAGATAATATCGTAGCAGGGGGGGGGATAGAGTCTCTCTTCAGAAGATTTACTCAAATACACACTTGATACATAATTTTGCTCAAGAAACTAAATTTCTCTGAATATCTTTAAGATTCTCCTAGATTATTTTCCAACATCTTATTTGTGGTTCTTGTCATACTTCTTCCAGCCTACATTTGTGCCAATTCTACAGATGAAGGCCACAGTAACATGGGTGCATTTGCAGCATGATAATTTTGAATGATATCTATTACTATTTTTCATGTATGATTCCTCTACACTCACTAGTCTTTGTCTTCCTCAGAAGCGGGCAGTGCCACTGAACCTTGCAGTTATTCAACAGACAAGAGAGAATATGCGTGCACTAGTCAACAACTTCACCTGTATCCTCTCTAAGTTGGCTGTGGTTAGTGGTTGCTTCCTGATATACATACTTTGCTTCTTTTTAGTACTATAATGATGGTAGACTTAGATCAATTAACATAATCATAATCAATTAACTTTAGTTAATTGGAATAAATTGAAGCCCTTTAATTTTTCACCATTCCTTTTTTTCATTCATTTTATGCAAGTCAGAGATTATTATTGATATTCTTTTCCAGAGTAAACTTATTCTATTCCTTCTGTATAGGTGAATACCAACCTGGACCTCAATTACCTAGGCCTGACCAACAGTGTTGTCAACTTGCCAGTTAGTGGAGAACTTAAGCAAGACCTCCTCAAAGCCATCGACTACTGCAGAGACAAGACAGTGAGTTTGTTACACCTTTTTGCATGACTATTGAAGACTGCCTGTACCTGTCCCAAATACCTATTCCCTTTTCATTTCCACCAGTTATTTTCTTGTAATGTGATTCCTGACATTGAATTTTTGGAATATAAGCAATGATCAAATGGTTGAAAATCCATATTATAACTCGTGTTTTTTTTTACTCTTAACAGCAATGTCTTCCATTGGAGAAGCAACACTTCCCAGTACCACATAAACTGAAGCGGGTCATGGAGTATGTAACGTGTGAGAAAGAGATGCGTTTAAAGGCTTGTCACAAAAACAACCTGAGACAAAATCTCCGAAATATCAACCTTAGCCAGCTGCCTCACGATGGTAGTCAGTTCAATAATGTCGAGGAAATAGTGACTCTTCTGGTGGATGCACAGTCTGCACATGAGCTGGAGCTGATCTAGATTGAAGTTTTATATTATGGCAGGACTAAACTCAGATTGGTTTGGTATGGTTGGCAGTGTGATGTAATTGAAAACAGAATAAAATAAATTGCTGGCCTGTTTTCCACTATTCCACTGTAGTACACAAAGAAAACTAATAAATCACGGAAATGCTTAATATTGAATTAATGTTTTGTATATCTAACTATCTATTCCCCCCCCTCTCTCTCTCTCTCTCTCTCTCTCCTCTCTCTCTCTCCTCTCTCTCTCTCTCTCTCTCTCTCTCTCTCTCTCTCTCTATCTCTCTCTCTCTATATATATATATATATATATATATATATATATATATATATATATATATATATATAGATATATGTATGCCTAAAGCAGTAAAGATGAATTGGATGTCCGAATTCAAATATTTGCAGATGTGGATGCAGCTGCAGACATCAGACTTACATATTTTGTGGATGCAGATATAGATGTCAGATGTACAGAATCACTTAATGTGTATGCTACAGCCATCAGCTTGTCACAACAACATGGCGAATCATTGCCATATTCATAAACAGAATTGGTTCAATTTGAGGCCAAAGGGTATCACATGTAACTAGTGAGTGCCTTATATAGGCCTCTTGAAAATACAGCTGGGTCTGAAAACCTAGACTCTGCCAAGCTGGGCAAATAACTTCAACAAAACACAAATCCAGTTTGAAATGTATCACTTCGAATAAAATGAAAAATTAGAATACGGGCTAGTTCTTGTTTTCACTTTGTATTTAAATTACCATACAATTATATATTGAATTGATGACTTATAGTGATGACAATTTAATGATTAGTCCACCTCGTGGTCACCATATAGCCAAGGCCATTTTTACTGAACTTTGGATATAACGTCAGGCCCCCCGCCCCAATTGGTTCATTATATCGAAGTTTTACTGTACAGATATACTGTCGACGCTCAATTTAACGGACTCCGATTTAACAGACTTCGCATTTAACGGACTCTGTCCGCCAGTATATATATATATATATATATATATATATATATATATATATATATATATATATAAATATAAATATATAAATATAAATATATATATATAAATATAAATATAAATATAAATATATATATAAATATAAATATATATATATAAATATAAATATATATATATAAATATAAATATATATATATAATATAAATATATATATATATATATATATATAAATATATATATATATATATATATATATATAAATATATATATATATATATATAAATATATATATATATATATATATATATATATAAATATATATATATATATATATATATATATAAATATATATATATATATATATATATATATATATAAATATATATATATATATATATATATATATATATATAATATATATATATATATATATATATATAATATATATATGTATATATATATATATATATATATATATATATATATATATATATATATATATATAATATATATATATATATATATATATATATATATATGTATATATATATATATATAATATATATATATATATATATATATATATATATATATATATATATATGTATATATATATATATATATATATATATATATATATATATATATATATATATATATATAATCATGAAGTCGTACATACTATACATCGTGGACTCAACACATATGTCAAGGTTTTATATATATATATATATATATATATATATATATATATATATATATATATATATGTATATATATATATATATATATGTATATATATATATATATATATATATATATATATATATATATATATATATATATATATATATATATATATATATATATATATATATATATATATATATACATGAAGTCGTACATACTATACATCGTGGACTCAACACATATGTCAAGGTTTTAGGCAGTGCTAGTCATTATTTACCTCACAAAGAACCTTGGAAGTTATGTTAGGTTATGGTTAGGTTAACGGGAGAGGGAAGCAGGAGACAATGCGTCGTAGCAGGAGTGCTGGTTTGTTGTGTTTATAGTTTTTTTTATTTACCTCTGATTATAGTAGATTTTTTTTTTTTTTTTTTTTTTCCCCCCCCCATTAAAAGGGTACTGGCTAAGGGAAAACAAAAATAAGTAAAAAAAAAATCCCACTTGTCGCAAGACCCTGTAAAGAGGACAGTAGGAGAATAGAAGCAAGGGGTGGAGATCCAGTTAACATTAGAGGTGTCTTGACACTCCTCTTTTGAAAGAGTTTAAGTCATAGGCAGGTGAAAAAACAGACAAAGGAAGAGAGTTCCAGAGTTTACCAGTGTAAGGGATGAAAGAGTGAAGATACTGGTTAACTCTTGCATTAGGAAGATGGACAGAATAAGGATGAGAAGAAGTAGAAAGTCTTGTGCAGCGAGGCCGCAGAAGAGGGGGAGGCATGCAGTTAGCAAGTTCAGAAGAGCAGTCAGCATGAAAATAGCGGTAGAAGATAGATAAAGATGCAACATTGCGGCGGTGACTTAAAGAATCAAGAAAGTCAGTTAGAGGAGGAGAGTTGATGAGGCAAAAAGCTTTAGACTCCACCCTGTTTAGAAGAGCTGTATGAGTTGAGCCCCCCCAGACATGTGAGCCATACTCCATACATGGGCAGATAAGGCCCCTGTACAGAGCAAGCAGCTGAGAGGGAGAGAAAAAAGGATGCAGACGCCATAGGACACCTAATTTCTTGGAAGCTGATTTAGCAAGAGTAGAGATATGAAATTGCCAGTTTAGATTTTTACTAAAGGATAGACCGAGTGTGTTTAATGTGGAGGAGAGTGGAAGTTGAGTGTCATTGAAGAAGAGGGGATAGTTATCTGGAAGGTTATGTCGAGTAGATAGTTGTAGAAATTGAGTTTTTAAGGCATTGAACAAAACTAGGTTTGCTCTGCCTCAATCAGAAACAAGTGAAAGATCAGAAGTTAAGCGTCCTATAGCATTTCGCCTTGAGTCATTTAATTCTTGTTGGGTTGGGCGTCTGTTGTATGACGTTGAAAAATGCAAGGTGGTGTCATCAGCATAGGAGTGGATAGGGCATTGAGTCAGATTTAGGAGATCATTGATGAATAATAGAGAGTGGGTGATAGGACAGAACCCTAAGGAACACCACTGTTGATAGTTTTAGGAGAAGAACAATGACCGTCCACTACAGCAGCAATAGACCGGTCAGAAAGGAAACTAGAGATGAAGGTACAGAGAGGATAGAATCCGTAGGAGGGTAGTTTAGAAATTAAAGATTTATGCCAGACTCTATCGAAGGCTTTCGATATGTCAAGGCCGACAGCAAAGGTTTCACCGAAGTCCCTAAAAGAGGATGATCAAGATTCAGTTAGGAAAGCAAGATGATTACCAGTAGATCAGCCTTTATGGAAACCATACTGGCCATCAGAGAGAAGGTTGTGAGCTGATAGATGCCTCATTATCTTCTTGTTAAGGACAGATTCAAAGGCTTTAGAAAGGCAGGAAATCAAAGCTATAGGGCGGTAGTTAGAAGAATTGGAGCGGTCACCCTTTTTAGGGACAGGTTGAATGTGAGCAAACTTCCAGCAAGAAGGATAGGTAGAAGTAGAGAGACACAGACGAAAGAGTTTGACCAGGCAGTGAGTGAGTTCGGAAGTACAGTTTTTGAGAACAACAGGTTGAACTCCATCCGGACCGTAAGCCTTCCGAGAATCAAGGCCAGAGAGGGCCTGGAAAACGTCATAATAAAGAATTATAATTTTAGGGATGAAGTAGTCAGAGGGTGGAGGAGTAGGAGGAATATGCCCAGTATCATCCAAAGTAGAGTTGGTAGCAAAGGTTTGAGCGAAGAGTTCAGCTTTAGAGAAAGAAGAGACAGCTGTGGGGCCATCTGGTTGAAGTAAAGGAGGGAAAGATGAAGAAGTAAAATTGTTAGAGATATTATTGGCTAGATGCCAGAAATCACGAGAAGAGTTAGAGTTGGAAAGACTTTGACATTTTCTATTGATGAAAGAGTTTTTAGTAAGTTGGAGAATAGATTTGGCATGATTACGGGCAGAAATATATAGGGCATGAGTTTATTTACCTCTTATTATCTTTATTTAATGAATAAATAAACGCAATGACTACTGATAAAAGGGAACACGAGGCGGGAGACGAGATACTGCTAGCTGGCAGCATGTCAAGGATTGTTGGAGAGTGGCGGGGTGTGTTGCCTCTGCCCGCTGCTGCCAGCTGTGATGCGCACCTCCACCCGGTCACTCTACAGCTGGACGCTTCAAGCTGTTACACCGCCAACTTCAACCCAGACATGCCTGGCCTTGCATTTACGAAACGGAAGGCCATCTTCTTCGATATATAGAAGGAAATTATTGCACGGAAAGAGAAAGGAGAGGGAAGCACAGACATAGGACGTGATTTGGGGCTATCAGAGTCGAATGTAAGAACAATTTGGTGCAAAAACAAGTGATCCTCACAAAGCCTCGGACTCCCCTTCCCCCTGTACTTACATCTTTGTAGGATTAAGGCAAGGAGAACCTGATTTGATGGTTTTTTTTAACCATTTCTATTTAATAATTGTTAATATGCTGTGTACGTTAATTTCAATGACAATTTTGGTGACCGATCTATACAAGACCAAGGTATATATATATATATATATATATATATATATATATATATATATATATATATATATATATATATATATATATATATATATATACACACCTTGGTCTCGTATAGAACGTCCAATAGGTCAATAGAGACGTCGTTCTATGTGAAATCGTTCTATGTGATACATGTAGCTTATGGGAAAATCAGCAATTGCATATATATATATATATGCATCCACAGTTAAATAATTATGTTGTCATATAAAGGAAACTGAATTAAATAAAATAAAGTAGTCATAAAATTTACGAGGCTATAAGTCTAGCGGTGATTATAATATCTTACATTTTAAATTCAAGTGGTACCTCAGGTTACAAATTTAATTAATTCCACACCATAGCTTGTATCCCATAAAACTCGTATCTCGAATACCGAGGCAAATTTTCCGAGTATTTTGTGCTCGTAACCTGAATTACTCGTAAGGGGAGATGCTCGTATCCCGAGGTACCACTGTATGTTAAGATATGTATATTACTGTTGTAAGTCTATACAAATCTTAATTATATGTAACCTAATACTAAAATTTCTCCAATAAAACAAAATTCCACTTTTCCCAGTAGAATTTCAGGATGCGTCTGGCATTGCTGTGTTAGTACATTTATGCTGGTGGACTGACCAGTCATTGCCCTGGAAAGAGACATACGAATATAGGAATTACATTAATAACCAAATTAATGAATAAATGTGTAAAAAGAGAGAGAGAGAGAGAGAGAGAGAGAGAGAGGAGAGAGAGAGAGAGAGAGAGAGAGAGAGAAAAAAAAATTGAAGTGTGCAGGTATGAGGCACAAATGAAGATTCTTTTGTCATGTCTATGTCCTTAATAGAGTTCCAAGTATCAATGTACAGTACACAACACTAGCTAACACATAGCTTCTCTATCAAAAACCCATCACGATCATAATTATTGTAAAGGCATTAAACTATTGACTAAGAATGTTTGTTGAATAAATTAAATCTGAGCAGATGTACAAGATCAACAGTAATGTGGCATGTACCCACCTGACACTTTGTACTGCAGTAGATAATGTCATTGCAGCAAGTGAAGACACCGGTTGACCCACACATCACACAAATAGGCTGCAATTAAAAAGGAATGTACTATTTACACTACCACAGTATGACTCCCCTAAACTCTTTAAGACCCCGCTTGAGGCCATGACTCCTATATCATGTTCCATCTCAGAATAAAAAATGCCGTTTGGAAACCCAGTCCCAAATTGTACATTCCTTTTACCTAGCAAATAGGTAACTGATATACAATAATACTAAAGACAACATAATCAATAGAAAACCAATATAATATATAGTATAAATATCAATATAATAAATATACATATAATAAATATATAATATAATATACTAACAAAATATATAGTACAGGTTGACCTTCACTAATCCGGCAATCAATATTCCGGTTTTGTCAGTTTTCCGGCATGTATTTCAAAGCCCAGTTTCAATTTTTTTTGTTTTCAGGAGCCTTTTTTGAGACTGTTTGAAACTGAGATGTAGCTAACGCTGAAAGGTAAAATAGTTTGCACAAATTACCTAATTTCTGTTCACCTTAGTTATTGGGTATTTGACTGAAAAAGTGAAGGCTATTAACAAAACTTTTGGGAATCAAACCAATAGTCAGCCAGTTCTTTGATGTAAATACTACTAATGTAAGTACTAAAGTCTGTATCAAGCTTATTAATTCTATTCTTCATTGTGCAGTATGGGAATGTTTAGTTTCTAAAATTTCATATCAAACGATGTTGGGGCATTATAAGAAGAATTTTCTGCAGTCTCCTAACCAAAGACAACTATTAGTGAAGTTGTCAACAGACTATCAAGGAGATATCTATGACCTCACTGAATGCTGCCCAAGTGAAACTTCTCTAAAGACAATTCTGTCATGCACAGCTCACCCAGCTGTTCATCCTCCCAAACGGTTTGGTAGAAAAATGGGTACCTAGGGAAACCTGGGGAAGGTAAACTGTGGAAAGTTGGATGTCACAGTGGCCCTGTGTCCTGGTGTAACGGATTAATTTCCACCACAGGCTCAAAGGCCTAAATGATGGGAGATGAGCGCCCGCAGCTACATGCAGCTACAGCGTGTACCCCAACTTTATCTTTATAAACATCTCTTCTAAACATATAGATACATGTAACAACTATTATCTGTCTGTTGATGAAATAAACACACGTGAGCAGCCTCGGTGAGAGACAACTTCCTTCCGCATTGTAAAGTATAAGCATCATAACAGTAATATTGACACATATGTCTCATATTATCACATTATATACATGGTTCAACATAATATTTTTCAATGATGAAAATTCTTACCTCAATGACGTGACTTTCTTTTGAAAAGTTTCCACCTGTATGTAACGTAGATGCTGCTGGCTGATCTGCACCTCCATCTGTTGAGGGAGTTAGTTATTAGTCATTATGCCTATAAATGGCATTTCTTATTGCTAATGATACTGCTTCTTAAAAGAATCCTATATAAATTTTCAATCTCATAAATAAATCTAACCCTCAACTCTGCTGCCTCTAACATTAATCTCTTTAAAAACAGTTACGTTTTAATAGTCAAAAGTATGGAGTTCTAGTTCCAGAGCTCTCATGATGATGATGATGATGATGATGATGATGATGATGATGATGATGATGATGATGATGATGATGATGATGATGATGATGATGATGATGATGATGCTGATGATGATGCTGCTGCTGCTGCTGCTGCTGATGATGATGATGATGCCACTCATCAATGACTTTCTACAGGATGTGATCAGCACAAAGAGATAAGTTATATATTTTGTATTCTGAAAGGATGCCTTGACCAGGACAAAGTTTGGTGAAAACTTCCCATTGCTTTATACTGAATATGAATATCAGTGTACAACATGAACATTCTTCAACTACAGTACCTTGTAAGGGTGTGGTGGTGGTGTTTTGAGGCTGTTCCTGCACTGGCTGATACTGTTGCTGGTAAGATTGACAATTATTTGGTTGGTGCTGTGCAGGACGAGTGTTACTGGAAGGTTGGAGCTGTACTTGTTGTTGTTGTTTCTGCTGCTGCTGTGGCATTTGCTGGTCCTGTAGTACTTGCAATACCTGTGGTTGTGCGGTATGCTGCTGTGGCAAGTGTTGACCCTGTAGAAGTTGAAATACCTGCCGTTGTGTGGTTTGCTGCTGTGGCAATTGTTGATCCTGTAGTAGTTGCACTTGGTGTGGTTGTTCTTGCGTTTGCTGCTGCTGAGGATGTTGTTGGTGTATTTGCAGTGGTGTGTATTGGCGCTTTTGTTGTAATTGGGAAGACACATTTTGTAACTGCTGTGTCTGAGAACTCACAGGATTCTTGTAGCCAACATTTAATGATCTTGGATTGCTATTCGGTGCAGCTTTCACCACACGACAAACAACATCACGTCTCTGAGCTCTGAGCTCTGAAGTTTGTGGAAGAGGGATTGCACGGCACAAGGTATGAGATGATGTCACTACTGGGTGTTGTTGGCCTGGTATCACTACAGCATTTGGTGGTGGTCGCTTGTCAAACACTGAATATTGTAGTGAATCTGACCTCAGTTGAGCACTATTGGTCGGAGAACAGTTCTCTGAACCACTTGATGATGGAAGAGGTGTTGATAGCACTTGTGAAAGTAAGCTGAAACAACAATTTACAGTTACAGCTCTATTGTAATAAATTAATAAATTGTGCCTGAGTGCACTCATTCCCTTATATATGCATGTGTAGTCATAAATACATCATGTATACATACAATGAAGAGAAAATAAAGAGAAAAATGTTGTCACTCCTTAAATTACTTTTATGTGAGCTTAAGATTATATCAGTCATGTGTTCATGCAATATTGATGCCATACAGACACAAACATTCTTAGCACCGGGAAAGGTGCCATTTTTGACAATTTGTTGTCACTGTGGCTGCAGCACATTGCTGCCTATTATATTATAAGTAGAATTATGAGAAATGTTTGGAATATTAGATAATTTATAATTTTCCTAATATTTCAAACCCTCGTTCTCTTTCTCTCTCAATAATCGAGGGTCCAACCTATAGTAGCAAACTCCTGAAAGAGTATATCTCATTATCATGTATAATAATTATAAAGAGTTTCCCTCGTCTACCACTGCAGTCAGGCATATGATGTATCTCACCTTGTGGTTCGTTTTTCCTGCAAGTGAGAAGGCCTCACAGCTGCTGTTGGTAACAAGCTTAACTTGGGCTGAGGAAGAGCTGAGCTTGATGCCTTCTGTAAAAGAAATGTGAAGAATGTAAGAATCTTCCAGTTGTTTAATACAGTACTTCAATATCTGGCAGGAAGGATTGACCAAGTTGGTGGTCACAAGTAAGAAAGGGGGAACATCCTGTCACTAAGTGTAAGGTAGCACCTGACCAATCGCAGCTGTTGCAGATACCCACTGACCCTAATCTTAGCCAATCACAACCCCGTCTTCTTGTCTGTCATAGCCAGTCTGAGTTGCTCTACCTTTGATTTACTGCGCATAAGGGAGATCTTTCTTTTTTTCTTTCTTTTTTTTTTAATTTTTTTACATTAAAAGGGCAATAGCTAAGGGAAAACAAATAAGTAAAAAAAAAAATCCCGCTTGTCGCCAGACCCTGTAAAGAAGACAGTAGGAGAATAGAATGAAGGGGTGGAGATCCAGTTAACATTAGAGGTGTCTTGACACTCCTCTCTTGAAAGAGTTCAAGTCATAGGCAGGTGAAAAAACAGACAAAGGAAGAGAGTTCCAGAGTTTACCAGTGTAAGGGATGAAAGAGTGAAGATACTGGTTAACTCTTGCATTAGGAAGATGGACAGAATAAGGATGAGAAGAAGTAGAAAGTCTTGTGCAGCGAGGCCGCGGGAGGGGGGGAGGCATGCAGTTAGCAAGTTCAGAAGAGCAGTCAGCATGAAAATAGCGGTAAAAGATAGATAAAGATGCAACATTGCGGCGGTGACTTAAAGAATCAAGAAAGTCAGTTAGAGGAGGAGAGTTGATGAGACGAAAAGCTTTAGACTCCACCCTGTTTAAAAGAGCTGTGTGAGTTGAGCCCCCCCAGACATGTGAGCCATACTCCATACATGGGCGGATAAGGCCCCTGTACAGAGCAAGCAGCTGAGAGGGAGAGAAAAATGGACGCAGACGCCATAGGACACCTAACTTCTTGGAAGCTGATTTAGCAAGAGTAGAGATATGAAATTGCCAGTTTAGATTTTTAGCAAAGGATAGACCGAGTGTGTTTAATGTGGTGGAGAGGGGAAGTTGAGTGTCATTGAAGAAGAGGGGATAGTTAACTGGAAGGTTATGTCGAGTAGATAGTTGTAGAAATTGAGTTTTTGAGGCATTGAACAAAACTAGGTTTGCTCTGCCCCAATCAGAAACAAGTGAAAGATCAGAAGTTAAGCGTCCTATAGCATCTCGCCTTGAGTCATTTAATTCTTGTTGGGTTGGGCGTCTGTTGTACGACGTTGAAAAATGCAAGGTGGTGTCATCAGCATAGGAGTGGATAGGGCATTGAGTCAGATTTAGGAGATCATTGATGAATAATAGAAAGAGAGTGGGTGATAGGACAGAACCCTGAGGAACACCACTGTTGATAGTTTTAGGAGAAGAACAATGACCGTCCACTACAGCAGCAATAGACCGGTCGGAAAGGAAACTAGAGACGAAGGTACAGAGAGAAGGATAGAATCCGTAGGAGGGTAGTTTAGAAATTAAAGATTTATGCCAGACTCTATCGAAGGCTTTCGATATGTCAAGGCCGACAGCAAAGGTTTCACCGAAGTCCCTAAAAGAGGATGACCAAGATTCAGTTAGGAAAGCAAGAAGATCACCAGTAGATCGGCCTTTACGGAAACCATACTGGCAATCAGAGAGAAGGTTGTGAGCTGATAGATGCCTCATTATCTTCTTGTTAAGGACAGATTCAAAGGCTTTAGAAAGGCAGGAAATCAAAGCTATAGGGCGGTAGTTAGAAGGATTGGAGCGGTCACCCTTTTTAGGGACAGGTTGAATGTGAGCAAACTTCCAGCAAGAAGGATAGGTAGAAGTAGAGAGACACAGACGAAAGAGTTTGACCAGGCAGTGAGCGAGTTCGGAAGCACAGTTTTTGAGAACAACAGGAGGGACTCCATCCAGACCTTAAGCCTTCCGAGAATCAAGGCCAGAGAGGACCTGGAAAACGTCATAATAAAGAATTCTAATTTTAGGGATGAAGTAGTCAGAGGGTGGAGGAGTAGGAGGAATATGCCCAGTATCATCCAAAGTAGAGTTGGTAGTAAAGGTTTGAGCGAAGAGTTCAGCTTTAGAGAAAGAAGAGACAGCTGTGGGGCCATCTGGTTGAATTAAAGGAGGGAAAGATGAAGAAGTAAAATTGTTAGAGATATTATTGGCTAGATGCCAGAAATCACGAGAAGAGTTAGAGTTGGAAAGATTTTGACATTTTCTATTGATGAAAGAGTTTCTAGTAAGTTGGAGAATAGATTTGGCATGATTACGGGCAGAAATATATAGGGCATGAGTTTCAGCAGATGGATGGCTACGGTACCGTTTGTGAGCCGCCTCTCTATCATTGACAGCATGAGAACAAGCAGAGTTAAACCAGGGCTTTTTAGCTTTAGTATTAGAGAAAGTATGAGGAATGTATAGCTCTATGCCAGAGATAATCACCTCTGTTATGCGCTCGGCACACAGAGAAGGATCTCTGACATGGTAGCAATAATCATCCCAAGGAAAATCAGAATAGTACTGCCTCAGGTCTTCCCACTTAGCAGAGTTGAAATGCCAGAAGCACCTCTGCTTAGGCGGGTCCTGAGGCTGCACTGGAGTGATAGGACAGGTAACAGAAATAAGATTGTGATCGGAGGAGCCCAACGGAGAGGAAAGTTTAACAGAGTAAGCTGAAGGGTTGGAAGTTAGGAAAAGATCAAGAATGTTGGGCATGTCTCCAAGGCGGTCAGGGATACGGGTAGGGAACTGCACTAGCTGCTCTAGGTCATGAAGGATAGCAAAGTTGAAGGTTTGTTCACCAGGTTGGTCAGTGAAAGAAGATGAAAGCCAAAGCTGGTGGTGAACATTGAAATCCCCTAAAATGGAGATCTCAGCATAAGGAAAGTGAGATAGGATGTGCTCCACCTTGGAAGTCAAATAGTCAAAGAATTTTACATAGTCAGAGGAATTAGGTGAGAGATATACAGCACAGATGAATTTAGTTAGAGAGTGACATTGAAGTCTTAGCCAGATGGTAGAAAATTCTGAAGATTCAAGATTGTGGGCACGAGAGCAAGTAATGTCGTTACGCACATATGCGCAACAGCCAGCTTTGGATTGAAAATGAGGATAGAGAAAGTAGGAGGGAACAGAGAAGGGGCTGCTGTCAGTAGTCACAGACAACTGTGTTTCAGTTAGGAAGAGAAGATGAGGTTTAGTGGAGGAGAGATGGTGTTCCACAGATTGGAAATTAGATCTAAGGCCACGAATGTTGCAGAAATCGAGAGTAAAAGTATTAGAGGAAGTGTCAAGACACCCGAGGTCGTCAGCAGAGGGGCAGTCCGACCTGGGGACATTTGTGGTCCCCTCCCCAGATGGGGACTCCGAGGCTGGGTGTGGTGAAGCCATTTTTAAATTTTGATTTGAAGAGAGTGTAAAAGTGTAAGGTGTAGTAATGTTATGTAGGTAGTAGAAGAAGTTGTCTTTAGAGGGCAGGCTGCAGCTGCTCTCTTGTGTAAATGAGACACTAAGGGAACCGGAAAGAGAGGACACGGGGAATCACTCAGTCTGCAGCACTGCCTACATCCCCGTAAGTATCTCTCCTGGAGTATTCCACCGGGCGGCAGGTGTCTACTGCCTACTCCATGTTTGCACTGTATTATTATTATTTCTTTATACTTACAGTGGTCTTTATCTAGAAACACCCACCAACAGGTTACCAACGTGTTACTCCACACATACTCCTCCAATACCTCATCTCCATTACATTCAATCTCTTCTCTGCTACACTCATACTCCATGTTTCACCCCTATATAGTGAAGTGGGCACAGCTACTCATTCTTACAACCATCTCTTTATATTCATTCCCATCACTCTACAACTAAACATTTTTATTCTTTAGAATACGTTTCCTACATCATTGATCGTTGATGACCTGTCTCTATTCTTCCATCTACAGTAATTTTAGGCCCTACATATTTAAAACATTCCATCTCCTCAACGCCCTTGTGCATTAAATCACTTTACTCTTATTTGAATTCAATCTCAAATTCCTCCTCCTATACACTCGTCCAAATTTTTCCACCAGCTGACACAATTTCTCCTCCTAATCCATTGTCAAAGCCGTATCATCCGCAAACAGTAGCTGAATGAATAAATAAACAAACAAAGCAAAAACCTAACCTCATTCTTAATTCATTATATGTTCCCTATATGTCATCATAGTAACCATACTGTTGGAGTAAGGATTCACAGACTCTTTAAATAATTCTGATTAACATACTAACCTTTTTGCCAGAATATTTTTTCCTGCCAAAATTTTTCATGCTGGCAGCAGGAATTATATTGATGGACTTTCTTTCTGTGTTTCTGTTTTCATTGGTGTTTGTTGTTGGCATCACCACTGGGCTGGGCGGGATTGGCTGTAGCACTGCAATACTAGTTGGGGCAGTGGTGCTTGTTGCCATCACCATTGGGCTGGGCGGGATTGGCTGTAGCAATGCAATACTAGTTGGGACAGAGATGCTTGTTGCCATCACCGTTGGGCTGGACTGGATTGCCTGTACCACTGCAATACTAGTTGGGGCAGAGGTGCTTGTTGTTGCCATCACCATTGGGATGTTGTGGATTGCCTGTGTCACTATATTACTAGTTGGGGCAGTGGTGTTTGCTGTTGCTATAGACACTGGAGTGTTGTGGATTGCCTGTGCCGCTGCAATATAAGTTGGGACACTGGTAATCATCTTAGGGCCAGCCTCTCCAATAGATGATTATATTCAATGCTGTGGCCCTAAAAGATTTTGAAGCTTTATTGGGACAGGTACACCACTGAGTTACTGGCTCCTTTGGTTCCAAATCATTGCTAGAATAACCATTTTGCCACAACAGCCAAGTAAACATCTGACCAGCAATAAATCTGAGCATTTTTTTAATATCTTGTTTTATTATTGGGCCAATGTTTTACTTAAAATTTCACAAAAATTTAAAGAAAAAGTATTTCTAGATAATCTATTATTAAATTTGAAAATGTCTCTCCTATTCGCTAAAATATAGGGTTTTTGCTTGTGCTGGGTTTTCCTTTCATTGAAATTACAGCATAAATGGTTGAGGAAATACATTACAAAGTTTTAAAAAATCTTTTGAAATATGGCTTATTATAGTACAATTATGGTTCAAAGGATTTCATGAAAACATATGCATTTTTTTATTAAAGCAACAAAAAATTTCATGAAAACTACTTCGCTAGGCGTAAAGATACAAGTGGTAGAGGTTGCATTTTAGACCATAACTTTACAGATAAGATGAATTCATCTGTAAACAATTGTTACAACCCTACCAAACGCTCCCCTTAACCCCTAGGGTCCAGCTGATGGATATTTCCGTTTTAGCCAAATACACTGGAACCTTGCATTACAAGTTTAATTCGTTCCATGACCAAGCTCGAACAGAAAACATAATACAGGGTAACGATTAGTTTCCTTAACCACTCAATATCTCGTTACCTTTATAATGCACTGCAAATTCAACCTCAGAAACTTGTTCAGATCACCTCAAACAATTATGCCGCTGAATTACAGAAAAGAATAAGATTTTTTTTTTTTTAGGTTACGTTAGGTATCGTTACGTTTAGTTAGGTTTGGTTGGTTTAGTTTTGGTTAGGCTTATGCTATGTTAATTTAGAAGCTATCAAATGTTTTCTATGACTAAAAGTAGGGGGTTAAGTGAGGTACAGACGCCATTTTCTTTAGTAGCTACATGCCATTCTGGTGAAGATGTAAAAATTAACCCAAAAAAAATTGCTTTGTTAGCATAACCTTCCCAGAGCTGCAGTTAAATAAGCCTAACCAAAACTAACCCAACCAAACCTAACTAAACCTAATGTAACCACACCCTCAAATAAAAACAAATTTTCAAAGAGAATGCAAAAGAAATAATATAAATTGGTTTTATTAATTTAATTACCTTAAAGATGGGATGATTTGTGCGCGAGGAAGACGATGGAGGAGGAGGAGGATTATTGTTTGGAAGGTCCACTACACGAGTTCCTTTCTCATGTTTATCAATCATTTCCTTCTTAATTTCTACCGTTATTAGCTTTTTCTTTTTCTCAGAACTTTTCTTTGCACTAGTCTTAGGACCCATGGTAACACAACTACAGTAATTATTATAAAATAATAGCAAAAATACACACTAAACTATAAGAAAAACACTGGGAAAACACAATAGTGATGCTTCCACAACAAGATATCCACGTGAACTGAGCCACCGGTTCTCACGCTTGTCGGGAGAGTGTGTGCGAGCCTAGCAGTCACTGTATGAACCTCGCTTGTAATGCAAGGTTTCTACTCGTAAAACAAGACAAAAATTTGCCTGAGCCTCGGCTCATTCTACAAATTACTGGTTATATGGTGTACTCGTAATGCAAGGTTCCAGTGTAGACCTACCTCCGTCAGCCAGACTCTACGTCACGACTGAAATATCCGTCAGCCGGAACCTAAGGGTTAAAGAAGTTCAGTTTTTGATTCAGCATCAAACAATGGCAACAGTACTAACCACTAGGGTTGGGAGCAGCAGATTCTTGTTGTTTGTCAGGTACAGAATGTTCTTCATCAGATCGTTCTCTCCATTCACTCATAGTAGCTACCATTTCAACGTCAACGTTTCTCTTTTCTTCTTCCAGAGCCTCAAGCTTTTTGTTATACTCCTCTTTAACCAGTTTGATTTTCTTCTCACACTGAAGTCTCTTTTTGGTCAGGTCCTTGAAGTGTAATGACAGTTCTTTCAGGGATTTGATGGACTTTACATTGGAGCCAACTGGCTCTTGCTTTATGCTGTTGGTAGTGTTTTCGGGTTGTTCTTGTATGCTGGTTTTCTCGTGAATTACACTTGTTATAACAGGGTTAAAGCTGCATGTCATTGATTCATTACTATTAGCTATAGAGACCTCATTTATTACATGTAAATCTTCATTTGCATTGTTATCACTTTCTTGGTATGTGCTGCTTCCTATATGGATGCACTCGTTTTCAGTGACACGCGAAGGGTAGGAAACATTATTTTGCGTGTCAACCATACCTACACAATTTTCTTCATCTTCCATGCTAATGACTGGTGTATTATTACAGTGAAGCTCACTGGCTTCTTTTTCCTTTACATCAGTTTGAATATTGCTCTTTTTCCCCGATTGGACCACTTTTAAAGAGTCTACAGAGTGACTGCGGTCTTTCAGTGGCACTCTGGCATGAGTTACAGGTGAAACAAAGCAGGAAGCTGTAGGATTTGTTGTAACTGCAGATGATAAGCTAATAGGATTTGAAATACTGATGGGTATCACGACCATTGGTTGTTGATTTGCATTCACTTCCCTGACTATAACTTGTTTATCCTCCTGTCTTACCTTCTTGTTCACTTCAATAGATTGATCTTTTAAAGGACTGTCTTTTCTCTTTTTGCTGTTACTGTTTCCATCTGCCAATGCTGCAGAATCTCTGTCACCACTATTCATTTCCTCTGTCATTGTATGTGCAGACTCAATGGGATAGATCTCGTTTATCTCAGTGTCATCAAAAAGCACAGTACAACTAGAGTCATCAGAATTATGTGAATCCTCTAACTCATTATTGATACTTTGCTGTTCTCCTAACTGTGCATCATCTGTAGTATTGAATGCATTTGATGAGTGCACTCTCAAGTGTGTGACATCATCAGGTACAGAATTAGCCTTTTGTTGTGCAACATATTTAGCCATACTTTCTTTCAATTTCAAACTCATAAGCTCAGCTGAAGATTTGGATGAACCTTCCTCAATACTATCTATGTGTATTGTGTTATCTATTTCTTGTAATGCCTGTTTGTGGTAGGATGGAGCGGCACAGTTAGATGATTCTGCATTCTGCGATTCTTTAAATTTCATAAACTCTTTGGACGATTTATATCTAATAGCTTGGCATTGAAATGCCTTCCTTGCATTTTTCATTAGTTTTGTATCTGTCCTTTGAGTGTCCCACTCTTTCTTCTTTTTCTTCAACTTTACTTGTTTCTTCTTCATTTCCTTACCCCATGATGGATCATTTAGGTCAGGTAAATCATCTGAGCTGCAAGAACTTAATATATCCTGTTCAGGCCCTTCCATTAATATAATTTCATCTTCTTTTCTTTGTTCACCGAATTCTTTTTGCCTTATAATGTTCAATGAGTTGTCGGGCTCAAATTTGGAGGCGGTATCAGAGGATGAAGAATCACTGCTATCTTCACTCTGACTTGGTGTCTCAGGTAGTTTTTCAACATCACTTTCAGATTCTTGCAGAACACTTGGTATACTTGATGCAAGTGGTTCATTATTTGAAGGAGACTCATCAGATTTGTCATTGGAAGATTCAAGTCTTAAAAAAAGAGAAAACAAAATCAAACAATGAAATTCCCAGTTTTGTTTCTCTCTCTCTCTCTCTCTCTCTCTCTCTCTCTCTCTCTCTCTCTCTCTCTCTCTCTCTCTCTGATATGTAAATAAGCAACAAGTAAATAGTTACTGAAGATGTATTTTCAAATGATTTATTAGTGCATTATATTTACTAATCCAGGGAAATTTACTTATCAATGTAAAAATTTTCTAATCCAGGAAGAGAGAGAGAGAGAGAGAGAGAGAGAGAGAGAGAGAGAGAGAGAGAGAGAGAGAGAGAGAGAGAGAGAGAGAGAGAGAGAGAGAGAAGTGTGGCGAGTCGAGTGATGGAAACATGATGTGAATGGGTGAGTGGTTTGAGGTGAAAATAGGCAGACCATGTCAATCCTATAATTCCCATGGCATCCCAAAATAAAATATATATATATATATATATATATATATATATATATATATATATATATATATATATATATATATATATATATATATATATATATATTTGCATATTAATTATAATATATCCCTTTGAAGTTCACAAGGTTCAGTTTGAAAATTACCTCTGAATAAATGCACAACAAGAACTTACCTGTTGTGGCTTCCTGTATACTTTTTGATAGTGTCGTACGAGAGTCTTGTTAGTGACACTTTTGGAAATAAATATGGTGAAGATGATTGTGGAATTGTGGATGGGTGGAAAGACAGTACAGCTGTAACAAATTCCTTCATCTTGTTTCCTGTCGTCTCTGTAAATTGAAAAGGTTGGATTAAGCAGCAGTTCTGACATGATAAACATCAATCAAACATTAATAGTGATTAAATAATTCCCTGAACTTTGTAGCTATAGGCCATATAACTCTGCAAGGGATAGCGAGAGGCCTACCCTTCTCACCAAGATGCTGCCAAGAACCAGGATTAAACTCGCAACCTTTAAGTCACAAGCCGAGCACTGTACCACAAAGCTCCAGAACATTAGTGACATGGCATCAATAAGCTTTGTTTCAAAACTAGAGTGGAACTACGACCAATATCCTTCTAAAATACTGCACATAACAAACACCACTTCTTGACACTGGCACACTGTCCACAGAGTATATCATGATCTTTATTTGCTTGTATTCAACAACAAATATCTGGACTCCACAACCCTTCTTAACTACTGAAATTCTTTGTACACTCATACCTCGTTTTAACGGACAAAAGGAGGGGAACATCGGTCCCAATTACATTACCAAAGAAAGAGGAATAATATAGCTATGTACATTTAATGAAGCACACTATCCAATCTGACAGGGTAAAATACCCCTACACTGTAAATATACACTATAATATACCTGTAAACTGTAAATATACACTATACTATACCCGTACACTGTAAATATACACTACAATATACATGTACACTGTAAATATACACTATAATATACTCGTACACTGTAAATATACACTATAATACAGTAATTCCATGAAGTAATAAGGTACATGTGTGATTATATTCATGTGAACAACGTGAGTCGGCTGCTGCAGATTTTGTCCGTTGCTTCCGATATCCATTAGAGGGAAGTCCGTAAAACCGAGGTATGAGTGTATTTTCCAAGCCATCAACACAATACTATTGATAATATAAATGTAAGGGAAATATCTATCTATATACCAGGTTGTTATCCCCTTCAAGAGAAGTAGCCAAGACAAGGCACGCCAGGGTTGATGGAGACTACTGTCCTCTCCTTCTCTGTGCCTTGTGTTTCCATAAGAGTTACAAAGGAGGAGCTTACCAGATCCCTCGCTCCATGCCTGTTGTCACCTTTTATGAACTGCAGGGATTACAGTGGTAGAATTCTTGCAGCCCCAGCCAAATAATTTGCAGAAAGCAATATTTAGGTTGATAAATCACAAATTTTACTGTATGTGCAGCTGCCCTGAGGAGTACCAATGGTACTGTAGGGTAGTAGAGCAATGTCATCATCGGCAACGATGGACCACTTTAAGCAAGCAAGCAAGCAGGATAGTGGCACTGGTTTTCCGTCCATTTCGGCATTGATAAACTGATAGGGACTAACCAAATTAACTTAGAGAACTAAAAATTTTATATGAAGAAGTTCAACCAATTTACCAATAGTACCTACACAATCTTCATTATAAATGTAATAGTTTTAGTGCACTGACATTTGGAAAAAGAAGTTATTTTTAACGGTAATTCCTTACAATGATCCTTAATTTATTTGTCTGCTTCGCTTCGCTGTATCTTCACTACCAATTAATATATTTCCTTTCAGAGCTGCAGTTAAATAAGCCTAACCAAAACTAACTCCCCCAAACCTAACTTAACATAACCAAACCTAACATAACCTAAAAAAAACGAAGTGCTTAGAGATACGGCAGTCATACCGCGTTGTGATCCGCTATTCATCTGCTATTCCTACGGCCTGTGCCTTATTATTTACCTGGTAAAGCATCTTTCAAGTAATGTTAGGTTTGGTTAGGTACGGTTAGGTTCGGTTATATAAGCTTTTTACCCAAAAATTAGGCAACTGCTGTATCTATAAGGGAGCACTATGAGGATACGGCACTCATAAGTTATGGTTAGATTAGATTAGATTATGTTATGTTAGGTTTGGTTAGGTACGGTTATATAAGCTTTTTATATTTTTTGGGTAAGTTAGGCACGTCGGCTGCCGTACCTGTAAGCACTGCCTAAAAAAAAAAAATTCGTATTTGTTTCTATAATTCAGCGGCATAACTGTTTGAGATGATCTGAACATGTATTTGAGTTTGATTTTGCAGTGCATTATAAAGGTAAGGAGATATCGAATGGGTTATCTTATGAATCTTTACCTAAACCTATTTTTACACATTACCAATTACCTGTTCCATCAATCTATATCAAATACCAATATTAACCCTCTTGAAAGGCGAAAGATATGCATGCATACTTACGCTGCACACACATTCCTGAGCTCTTCATAAACTATATTCATATAACGGGAAGGAAAGATGATTACAACTCATCCATATGATCTCCTTACTCACATAGGCACTTAACCTAAATTACAATGATCAGTCTGATTTATAAGTACACACACGTTTGTAGCCTTGAGATGCACGAACGCCAACGCATCAAAATGAACAAATGTATACTCACAGAGGACTCGTGGATGAGGCTATTAAGCCTGTGACTCCAGCTCTGAATCACTAACACTGAATTCTAACCAACTTACTATCAACTTAGCTACATAATCACGTACTTAAAGGCGATAATAGAAATGAAAGTATTGCAAAAAGCCTGAATAATAGCCAAGCGAGAAGCAATGGCAGTCAAAACATTGGTGATTCTGCACGGTCAAGGAAACATAAACAGCGCAGCGCCAGGTGTGTATCTACCATCGGTGTTCCTAATGGGAAAAACAAAAAAGTACCATTACCAACGCTCAAAACGTAAAAAAAAAGTAGCATTTGACAGAAAAAAAAAATCCATTACTGCTTTTTATATTTTATAGTGAAGAAATTATGAAATTGGTTATATTTAAGACAACATCTTACGCCTGACATCGACGTCCTGCGGTCCTCTCCTATAAAGATTTGCTTGTTATTTGTTACTAGTTGTTGGAGTTCTAAGGCCTCAAATTCCATCGCGTAAACACGGTGCTCGCAAGGCCCTCAGTCCTTTATTTTCAATGGCATTTAGTTATCATTATGTCAAATCGTAAACTTCAGTGAGCTTCAGTGAGTGAGTGGGTCATAGGTTTCTTGTTTCTTATTTGTGTTCAGGTCTTGTAATCATCTTGAATCCTCATATTGTCCAGATCGTAAGCATCGCTGAATAAGTGAGTCTTCAATTTCTTCTTGAAAACATAAAAACTGTCACTATCCTTAATAACTTCAGGCAACTTGTTGTAGAGTCGGGGAGCGCTCATTTCAAATGCTCTGAACCGAAGCTACAGATTACAACGTGGCTCGTCTAACCTGTGCCTTTCATCATGATGCTTTAACCTTATGGCAGTATCTATGTGAAACTCATGTAAGACATCTCTTAAATATTTAGGTATACTAAGTCTGAGTACTTGATGGGTCATGACACATATTTTGTATGTTATTCTCGCTTTAATTGGCAGCCAGTGCGCAACTCAATGAGCACTGGCGTTATTTTTCTCGAGGAGGCAGACCCTTAATCAGTCTCGCAGCTCTATTCATTATCAGTTGCAATTTCCTCTGCAGGTAATTTGGTAAGCTATAGTATAGTGAATTGCAATAGTCAAGTCTAGAAATCACGTAGTTATGAATCAACATTTTAGTAGTCTGCTCATCAAGATATTTCCTGATAAATGCAATATTCCTCAAGTGATAACCTGCTCTCTTCACAACTTGAGTAATTTGATTATGAAATGAAAGATGACAATGCAACGAGCAAATATATTTCGCCAAACACACATTATAATACTTGTAAATATTACCACCAAAACAACCACACAAGGTGCTTGTAATAGTGTAATACCTACCAGCATTAACACAAAAACAAAGGAAAAAAAAATAGGGTTCGGTATCACTTTCCTTGCGTCGTTTAGGGGGTAGGGTGTTCAGGATAATAATATTTGTAGTGGAAGTATCAAAACAGTATTTATTGAGTGCTGAAGTATGTAGTACTTTTTGGACACTTACATATCACTTATATATCACTTGTATATCACTTGGTCATTTGAGACTAATTAAGGGCTAACTGGTATAACAATATACCCACTGCTTAGTTAACTAAACGGCCCAAGTTACCCCTGATCCCTTATCTAACGTCTTAAGAGTGAATATTCCTTCGAGTCTAAGAACGAAGACAAGGTGACATACAGGATAACTTGTGCAAAACAAAAACACAGAAAGAAACACGATATGGACACTTCAGATGGGTGAACACTTCAGATGGGTGAACACTTCAGATGGGTGAACACTTCAGATGGGTGGACACTTGACCACTTCAAATCGACTTCCTTATCTTACGTCTCGGATGGAATATTCCTTCGAATCCGAGAAACGAAAATAACGATAGGAACGCGAGGAACTATTCACTGGACCCTTTACAACATAACCACATGGCACCACTTCACTCGTTCTGACATCACATGTTATTCATCCTACCTAATTTCCCTAACAAGCTAGACTCCCTTGATACTTTGACTTGGCATTGACCTAGATTCACTTGCCATATGACGAATTTGTAACACCAGGCTGAGATGTCGGAGAGTAGCAGACGAGTGGGGAGAAAACAAAAAAAACACATTAACTTCCAACCTAACACCCATATAATATTCACTTTCCCTACACTTGATCACACTCCTAGTAAGTGAAGAAAAATGATCTGGATTATGGAACGCAGGTTAGTGAATATACGTAGGATTTTCCTGATATATATTTGATTCATTTGTTCTCCTCTCCACAGGTGGATTTTATAAGACTTTGATTTGAGGCGATGATTAAACTCCCCTACTTAATAAAAAAAATAATTAAACAACCCTTTACTCTTTCCCCTTATTGCCTACTTAACCCCTTATCCCATGATGGTTAGGGAATAACAAAATATTGCAAGTACTACTCCTTCGACCCTCACCCGAATGATATTTGAGAAATAATACAGTTTTATCACCCCAAAACCAAAAAAAAAACGGAGTGTTACACATATGATCTAAAAAATCACTCCCTAGAAACCAATATTGTCTGGAATGGCAGACTGTGTATGGCCCCGCGTCATAGTATTTTATCTATTATCTAAAGAAGAAAAAATACAGGGCCCGTCTACCAACGTATAGCTGTTTATTAATAATAATAAATAGTTGTTCACTTATTCACCATTAGATGCAAATCAAAAAAAGCTCCGTGTGGCCAAAAATGTGACCCAACCGATATACTCTGTATGGCCAAATATGTAGCTTGGTTAAGGAGATACATCTCGAGATTCCACTTCAAATCTAGATGAACTACAGGTGAGTCAATGATCATTCATTTATAACTCTCTCTCT
>JAPQNM010000005.1:14361408-14368908 GCA_029783475.1 Metacarcinus magister | reverse complement strand
ACCTGCATTTACTATAAGACGTTTATCATAATACTTAAGCATATTAGTGCAGAGTGGACTTGAATGTTGGTTGGGTAGATGAGGTAACCAGACTGTGGAAGGTAATTGCACACTACAACCACTCACAACACACCTCAGTATGTACTACATGAAAACTTGACCTACTTTCAAGGAATGACCACGAGTACCTTGCTCATAATGTCATGTAACCATTAGGCTGATACATGACCTGCCATCTAAAAATCCCAGTAAATGACACAGACTTCAGATTATAGTTGAGGAATTTCTCAACCTACAAAATAAAGTTGTCTCACCTCTTAAGATCATTGGGAAAGCGAAAAAAGAACAAATCCTTATTCCACTTTGAACTGCTTGAGCAGTACATTGCTGAGCACGCCCGAATTCCCATATTGGCAAAGCATATGCATTTAATAAGCTGCGTGCATGAATAATTTCCACCTCTCTCCACGCGTTTCAGTGCGACAGCTGAGTGCTTTATCCCTCTGGCCGTTTGGCGGCGCTACCTTCGCGCGGCGACCAGCTCGCCCATAGGAGTGGACCGTCCTCTTGATGTAGAGTCCTTGCCAATCACCGTCCTCTTGATGTAGAGTCCTTGCCAATCAGCATCAATAAGTATGAACGCCAGCTAAATCACCTTAGAACTATAATTTGTTAAGATTAAAATTAGCACCGCCATCATACTTTTTAATGATATACACTCATCCTCACCTATTTCATATTTATTTCTCTGTGGGATGATATGATTAAATTCTTCTCCCAAATGTTCGTTTCAAAGTTACAATTATTTTAAAGACTGAAAAAGCTGTCAGTCTCAGGCGGCGGAGTGGCAACTGTCAACAGTGTCAATGATGAACTTTATATTCCGTTACGAGGCTATACATGATGTTGGGTTTTATTTAGAAGCGTAACAATCTCCTAATACTACGTAAACATCTCCCAAATCCTGATGCTGCTATCATTATGTCAATCGAATCTTTTTTTATTAAATTAAGCGAGTTCTGTAAGTTGCATCTTCTACATTTCACTCAGAGTTTTCACCAAGTTCAGTGTTATAATTCTAACAGCTCGATTAATACATAAGATACGAAGCAAATATGTAGCAAACTGTGTAAAGTAACACTTTTTTTTTTCTCCCTCTCTTTTTTTCTCTCTCTCAGTGAGGTAAAGGTGTCTGTCAGTCAGCCAGTAACTGTCCGTGTCAGTGACTGGGTGCTTTCACTATGAGGTCAATCACTCATTGACTGCATCTTTCAGTCGGTCACTCAGGGGGATATCACCTCGCCTGTTGCTCAGTGACTGCATCTGTGCCTCCGTCAATCACCTACTGACTGTCTATTACTCTGTCCATCACCACTCCATGACTTCTCCTACCCATCCTTCATCCTGTCAGTCATCGGGCCACCTGTCGTCTCCTGGTCAGTGTGCTCATCACCGCCGCCCCTCCCCCCTCCCCCTCCCCCCCTGTGGTAATGCTCGGCTTGAGGTGACGGTGACTCATGACTCGGCGTCCACACTTGGTTGTCGGTTGACCTGATGTGTCAAGACGACTCTTTATTGGCTCCTTGTTCACACTTCCCTTACGATTGGCAGCTTGTTTTCAGCCGGAACGTAATTGGCCCAGTTTGTTTTAGTCAGTTCCTGGATTGGTTAGCCGTTTCTTGTTGGCCCCTGATTGGTGCGCTGGGGGCACTCGCTTCCTTATTGGTTGGAACGGAGGAGAGGTTTGCGGGCCAGAAGGACGCGGCGGCGGTGCACATCGCTCCAGCCAGGTGAGGTGGAGGAAGGTGCCAGACGTAAATGGTTTCCCTTTCTACCATACTTGCCACAAAACAACTCCTGCCGCTTTCATCCATGTATATACGTTCAGGTTAATCACCACACGTCACACGGCATGGCTGAAAACCTATAACTCTTAAGAAAGAACGAAACAATTAAGAATCTATTGGGTGTATGCTGCGAGAGGTGCCAGGCAGGGAGAGTCGGCGGAAAGGTTGAGGTGTGAGTAGCTGGCGCGAGTCAGTCTGCGTCGTGGCTTCGCGCTGCCTGCATCTCCGCGGCACACGTGGCTGCCAGCGTGCTGCCGCTTCTCGCACGCTGCCCGGGGTCCCTTCCGCTCCCTGAAGACCTGAACTCGTTGACACATCACAAGGGTAAAACAACTGATATTCATGCACTGTTGCAATGACTAACTCACCATTCTGTCCCGTATTGACTCATTCCAGCAATCCCCACGTAAAACACTTTGAAGCACCAGTTGTTTGTACTCAGGCTTGTTAGGGCCCACATACCTTCTCCAACATGACTCTGAAGGAATAGCCTCACACTTGACTCTGCTTCCGTCCTCGTTCCTCCCAATAACAGGCCACGTGGTCACCTACAAACGTGTAAATCTCGGCGTTAAGATCATGACAACTTCATTGCCACAGATGAATGACACTGGTCCATCGGGCATCAACTCGATTCATGACATACCAGACTTGTAAGGAGACAGTATGCAGTGTCTCCCTCGGCCCTGTATGATAGCTGCTGTAGGACTGCGTGGGTTCTGCTTCACTGCTTCACTGCTTCACTGTCAAACCAGTACCAAAATTTTTTGTTCATTAATGTTTCGTTACGGTTAACTCACATATCAATAGGATTATATATATATATATTCTAATGATGAACGTATTTCTTGCGACACGTTAATTGAATTGAATTGCTAACAAAATATTCCAAAAATCTGACATGACCTTGGCCATAATTCACCGTTGCAGCCCCAGATATTGCTTCTCTTACGATGCATCGTAGAAATAAAAAAACATACGATACTCGAGGAAATACTTGGTAACTTTTCCCAACTCCCTCACTGTACAGCCATTACCACCACCACCGCCGATGCCGCCACCATTACCACCACCGTTCACTACAGACACATGACTCCACCCTCACTTCCCTTACTACCAGGGATCCATTGAATAGAACACTTAAATAGTCCAATGCGAATGCGAATACTTGAAGTTTATAGGAATACGAATAGGAATATAAGGAAATATTATGAATTCAAATACTTTTTATTATATAGAAGTAACTTGTAGCGATGGAACCGCACAACACTATACTTAGAACTACTTATTGGTACATTCCTTTATGGTTTGTACCCATATTATCATTACCATTATTCGTCAAACTGTTCAAAGAATAGAATACTTTGTCCAAGTATTCAGATATGAAGGTGAATACTTTGACTTGTAACAACGGTAATAGGAATACGACTGAACCTAAATACTGTATTTGAGTGTACTTGACCACCCCCACCGAATACTAACACTCCATCCTTGTTTATTACTCTTTTATTAATTTACTATTATATTTTTTTTCTACATAGTCGCAGTTTTAAGTCTTCTTGCGCTGCCATGTTACATTGTATGATCTAGTCCAAACAAAGACTTAGTTTGAAAATATTTCAAAATCACAAATAAACAATTGAAGGATTCGGTACAGTGTTTAGTTTTCTGTTCAATACAAAAATGATTTACATCAATGAGATGTGCGAATGTGATTTTACCAATCATTACAGAAATAGTAAAAGTTATACAAATAAACTTTGAACGTCAGGTATAGCTTAATTGTCTCCTTTGAAACGTAATTACACAAATGTAAATTAGATTATAATGAATATATTATAAAACACTCGTGAAAAATAGAACGTTTCAGTTTTCACCTTAAGTCGAACAAGTACTGAAGGTTGTGAATGAGTGACTCAATGCAAGGCGAGGCTAGCAGGTGTTCTGTATGCGTTTGTAGGTGTCTGAGGGATAATAACTAATTTTCCTACACAGCACTAGGCGTGAGTCAGTCGGTGCGGTCATGTAAGCAACATCTCTATGAAAAATACGATAAGTAAGATGAAGTATAAGTGATACAATTTTCTTTTTGGTGGTAAAAGATGATAGCGTGGGAGATTTTTTCTTCACAATTTAATTATTCTGTAAACTAGAAAACATTTATGGTCGACGATTCAATTACAATTTCAAAAGTTCCGTGCATTAGTAATAGAATGTTAGTTGCGTCGAAGTTTCATTAATTATTGCTGTATGATTGAGTCTGAAGCTGCGTTCTGTACTCCATTACGGCAGATTATTGACCTTGATCAACACGTACCATAAAAACCTCACAGTGACTGGCAAGCTTTTCTTTATTCATTTTCATTGTTTTCTTATGTAATAGATATATTCGTAGCATAGCAAACTTTCCTGCTTATATAACTACAGTACATCGACTATCATTACTAATACTAGTACTCATAGAAATACTAACAATACTTCTACTGCTATTTCTGTTATTATTATCATTATTATCATTATCATTATTGTTATTATTATTATTATTATTATTATTATTATTATTATTATTATTATTATTATTATTATTAGAGGGACGGAGCGAGGGAGTTGGGGAGCCCCTCTTCTGTATTATTCCTCACTACTGTCAGACAAAGCGTAGAAGTGGTTAGGGGGGGGAGGGGGTTAAATCTTCCCCTAACCCTCTGTAAGCACCTTGTCTCGGGGATTTAAAGGGGATATAAGATAGGTACTTAAATAGATAGATTATTGTAATTATTATCATTGTGAGTCCCATCACTTCGATACGATAGTAGTAAAAAAAAAATACAGTTTGTTTTCAAGCTATTCTCAGCTAATAATTTTTTTTTCAAGTTGTCGTAATGTGTCCTCTATAGTGATAATAATAATAATAATAATGATAATACTAATAATACTACTACTGATACTAATGATAATAATAATGATAATAATAATAATGCTACTACTACTACTACTATTACTTCAAATCCTAATAGTAATAATAATAGTCCTAATAATACTACTAACAATGACAACTCACAGTGTATAATATGCTATAATACCCGGCATATTCCACACTAAGAACAGCTAGAGGCTATGTCGCTCTACCTTTACACTTGAGCAAGATTTTATTTGGTGGTTGCTGGAACACCTTAAGCTTGTCCTTATGCGTGTGTCAAGGACGTGTGGCGCCTCGGAGCTGCTGCCACACTACGGTACACACACACGTGACTGTATGTTCGTTCGGTACTACATGCGTTATTGTGTAGACTTGATGGTGATGTAAACGGTGTGCGATGTTTTGCCCAAGAGGAACACACACACACTTTTTTTTCTTCTTCTTGTCTTATATCCGTTTCTTGTGTAATCGTCACCCAATAAAAAATAATATTAAGTAAGAACGATAAGGTATGGACAATTCAGACCCTAAAATTACCATAAAAAAAAAGAAACATTGCGCCACAACATAAGAATCATTGTTAAAAAAGAAAAGTTACTACCTATAATAACATAACGAGTGCCATAAATCTGTTACGTTATACCTGTATTTATCATCGTTTTGTCGTCATAGAAACAGAACTTTGCCACTCGTCACAAACCATATACCGAATGTTACCTGTAATATCCATAGTAATTGATAGAGGATGTTCATAATTAAGTAACAAACTATACCTGTTGATTACTTTTACTACTCCTTAATTTATACATATTAATTTTTGACTCCTACTTACAGATTACTTTTACTTAACTATGTGGCTTAGGTGGTAGAAGTGTTGGTAAGACGTATAACTTAAGGAGATATGTGTGGCTGTTGAACTGTAGTGTGGCAGCCGTGAGTGTGACTGTAGGCGAGGGTGTGGCAAGCAGTGGTGATGTGGCGGTAGAAAAAGTGAAGTGTGGGCTGTGGTAAATGGTGAAGGGGTGGCAGAGGAGCTGGGATGTGGCAGTGGGAGTATGGGTGTCAAGATGAGGTGTGTTTGTGAAGTACAAGGGAAGTATAAGATGCGTGGCTCTGTCCGAGAAGTGAAAGTGTTTGTCGTTCTGCTGTGGTGGAGTGCAAAAGTGCAGCTAAATAAGAAGCAGATGAAACCAAGATTTGAAGAATACTTTGTTTTCTCTAGTTTTCTTGCATCGTGTAGGAAGAGTCAGTCGGTGGTAGGTCCGCGGCGCTCCCTGGCTGGGCCCCGCGGCGACCGGCACAAGTCTCTTCCGGGCTGCTTGTTCCTCGTCTTGTGTAGATTTTCACTTTGTAATCATATTTTCCTTGAATAGCTGAGTCCCTTAAAAGTACGAGCCGTGTGATGTGAGTGACTCTGATATGAAAATGGAGCTAATTCTCAGCGACATGACTGCTTTCAGGTTATTCTTGTGAGTTATAACGCGGGGCTTCAGTTTCTTGCAATTAACACTCATGCAGCGCTTTGAAAATTAAAGTTATTTTTCTGTTATGTCAAATGTATTTTTTTTTCTTCATCTAAATAAGGCTGAAAGGAGGAACGTAGTAATATGATTCTTAAAGTAAGTTAGGTTAGTATTTTAATAACGTTACTTTTTGTTTGTTATCATTGGCTATGCATACTTTGTTTCAGTTATGTTAAGGCGGTATACGCAACACTGGTATCACTCCATTTATCCTCTGAGAACCAGCAGGACCTCATCTGAGCGAGTACAATATCTTGGGTGACAGTACGTGGTGTGTGTGTGTGTGTGTGTGTGTGTGTGTGTGTGTGTGTGTGTGTGTGTGTGTGTGTGTGTGTGTTGACTAGCTGCAAATATACGTACCGAAGACCCTGCTGATTCTTCCCAGTCACTCATTCTTGCAGCACATCTTCCTGTTCATTACGTTTCTACCGCGTCTTTCCGTCACTGTGTCAACCTGAGATGCCTCGTGGCCTTGTTTCTCCAGCAGACTTTACCATTGTCCGGGAACCAGTCATACGAAAACCTTCCCAAACAGGCATTCACTCATAAGGGCAAACCTGCTTACTTAACCCATCCTGTAATCCTATGTGTGTGTCAGCTTATCCATAACATCCCTTCCCTTTAGTAGTTTACGAGACAAGGAAAAACATGTCCTATTCGTCCACTCTCATAAACGATTCTAGTGTAGGTATGTAATATGCATCACGGACACCAGAATACCCACCTCTCTTCATGGCTGGTGGAGGAAGTAACAATAGCGTCGGTAATGGCAATAATCAGCTTATCAACATCACGCGCGCCGCTTGTCAAGGAGGATCTCTCACGCTAAGAGTGTTGGAAAAAGAAGAGAGAAAGGGTATTATGTTATCAGTGTAAAGGACGTGGTCATTCCTATAGTGTGTTTTATGTCACCTCTTTACTTCAGTATTCAACGTTTGCTCCTTCACTTAAACTTCTTGTTCTTGTCACCGCTGAAGTGAACCAAAGTGAAGTGAAACGTATACTTCTTCATTACGAGTCATTAAAATCATTATAGGTTGTAGAAAAGGCAGTACTAATGACCTCATACAAGTAGAAAATATGAATAATGTAAAAAAACAAACTAGATAAATGTAAATGTTAGTTAGCGTCGGGTAGGGGAAAGGTAGCACCACCACACCACCACCATAACTTAAGCAATGCAGGGAAATGGCGCACACGAGGCAATACGAGT
>JAPQNM010000005.1:14356408-14358908 GCA_029783475.1 Metacarcinus magister | reverse complement strand
CTCTTCCCACGCTGTATAAATCGTGTCTTCGTGCCTCTGTGGACTTCCTCCTTCCTCTCCCAGCACTACAGTCGCCACACACAGCACCCCCTGAGCACTATGTATATCTTGAGTCTCTTAAACATCCCACACGCCGCCTACCTAGAATTACACTCTTACCTGTATGTCTTTGTCCTCCTTAGGTACTGTCGCCCGAGTGTCTGCCTGCCCGGCCGCTTTGCACAAGACATCACAAGTTCTCTTCACCCTGATTCACAAAGGAGACGCACTAGGGCGCCTCCGATACACGAGGCGCCCCAAATGGTTCTTGACCGGCATCGGTGTTGATCAGTAGCCGTGCAAGTATTGGTGTGATGGGACTTAAAGAAAACATATTTTGGGTCATGGCAGGGCACCAAGCAGCTCCCTCCGTGCCATGAGGGCGTCGCAGTGACTGGACGGAGGCGCCTGGCTGCTGGGTATGCGAGAGGAGGATCGTTTGGAAGATCAGAAAGGACAAGTTGATAGGAAAGACTCAACATAGGGCATTAACTGTTCTGTAGGTCAATCGTGACTGTGAGACAGTTGAAGGTCTTGTCAGAATCCTGTATGTGACGTGACATATTCCACCTCTCCCTGGTGTCGTGACTTGACATGTTCCTCATGTTCTAACTACGACATGTGGATGTTTTACCTTCAGAAAGTTTTACCAAAACCTGGAAGTTAATCGAACAAAACTTGTGTATTTGTGGTGGAGTTTAACAAACAACAAACTTTCTGCGTCGAGAGACTGGCTCATCATCCCAGTCCTTGAGTCCGGGACGTGTAGTGACAGTGAGTGACGTGCTCATGAGTGGCGCCACGGCCTAGCCACGAGTGATATTGCCTGACAGTGACTGGCTGCTGCTACGGCCAACTAAGCGCTGGCAGCTGAGTGGAGATGCAGCATGGATAAAAACGGTGCGGCGGTCGTCCGCTGAAGTGCAGTTGACTGGACTTAGTGAAGGGTTTGGTGACTGACGGGCCGCCGGTGCCCGTGCCGCGTGGCGCGTGCCGGGTGAGCCGCGGCTGTGAACACCAAGATTCAGCAAGGACTACCTGCGTACTCCAACCCATGACCAGGATGGAGGTCCGCACGCCCTGCCTGCTGCTGCTCCTGCTGCTGCTGCTGGTACAGACGCCGCCGGGTGAGTGTTGCTTCCTTCACTGTTCCTCTTTGATGCCCGTGTGGCTGATGCTTTGCACGCCATCAATGGTTGCTGTTATCATTCGTTAGTTACCTGCATAGGGTGGCTTGAGGGGGAAGGGAGGGGAAGCATTTTAAATGACTCGAGTGACAAAGTACATTTATATAATGTCGTTTCCATTTTGAGATGTATAGAGTTTTCTCTCAATGGCTTGAAAAGTAAAAAAATTGTATTACAAGTGTGAAAAAAAAACATGCGTGGGAAAGGGAATGCAAATATAAATGATGAACAAATAACTCCACTCGCACACTGATGGGAGTGGAAGGCAAGACACAATGACTCTTAAATGGACTTGGTTAATTAATTGGTGGGATACTTAAGCCCCTAGTGATCTGGAGGGTGGAGCCCGTCACACCGTCACACTGTCACACCGCCTGGCGAGGGTGCAGGGTGTGGTGTGCATTCTGGGTGTTCTGTGTGTGGGGTGCATCACGGGTGTTCTGTGTGTGGGGTGCATCACGGGTGTTCTGTGTGTGGGGTGCATCACGGGTGTTCTGTGTGTGGGGTGCATCACTGGGTGTTCTGTGTGTGGTGTGCATCACGGGTGTTATTAACGTGACAGCCAAGACGGATCGGTGTTCTGCCTGGTGTGGGTGAGTGAGAAGCAAGTGTCGTTAGGAAGCATCATTGCGTACACCAGTAATGAGGTGTACAGTGCATATCAATACCAACGTGTGTGTGTGTGTGTGTGTGTGTGTGTGTTAGGCTGAGAGTAACTAACGGTAGGCTAGAGTCATTCCCTCGTCCCTTGGCTCACCCTTAAACACTCCCCGAACTGCAGCGCCGAGCAAGGGCGTATATGTCGTTCAATATACACTACTACAAAGAAACAACCAAGTAACACCAGTTTTTCTAGTTGCAAATCACATCAGTTACGTAAAACAAACAAACACATTATTATATAAATACTAATGCGTGTTATTAATGTAATGAAAATAACACACACACACACACACACACGCATACATGATGTGTGTGTGTGTGTGTGTGTGTGTGTGTGTGTGTGTGTGTGTGTGTGTGTCCCTGCTACTATGCATAACAGGATGCACTAAACCCTCATCGACTTTCACCGTCTCAATGCCACCCACCAAAGGACACCAGGGCCACGTTGCTAAATCAATCAGAATACCGATAATTGCCGCTTTGGAATGAAACTGAAGGGTTGAGGGTGGTGGTGGGGGTGGTGGTGGTGACTATAAGCTTAGGAATGCAACGCAACCTAATAGTTCTTGAGGTAATAATAATAATGAACGTCTTGTGAATGAGAGAGAGAG
>JAPQNM010000005.1:14336408-14353908 GCA_029783475.1 Metacarcinus magister | reverse complement strand
CCCTCTTCCCTCCTCCTCCTCCTCCTCTTCCTCCTCCTCCTTTATCATTTTCCCTCCCTCCCTCCCTCTTCTTTCATGTTTTGTTCAATCTCATACCTCTCTCCTTCCTTCCTTCCTTCCTTCCTTCCTTCCTTCCTTCCTTCCTTCCTTCCTTCCTTCCTTTAGCCTCCCTTCTGTATCTCCCCTCTTCTATATTCCTCCTCCCTCTCCTCTCTTGTATTGCTCCATGTCTTCTTTACTCTACCACTCCTCTCCTTCCCTTCATTACTCCCTCTTCTGCATTCCACTTTTCCTGTAAATCGTATTTCCCTCATTATTTCCTCTTTCCTTCCTCTTACCCTCATTACCTTATCCTCACCCACACTCACGCCTTCTGCTTTCCCTCATCCGCCTCACCCGCGCTTGTTAACCATCATTGTTTTCTCTCCCCCTTTCCCCTCACCTCCCTCACCTCCCCTCACACACAGTTTGGTGAGGGCAGCTGGCAGATTTTGTTCGTCTTATCCCATTTTATTTGTTTACACCCCAAATCCGGCGGAGGTAAGCGATAATTTATAGGTGGGAATGTTAGCAGGAGCGAGGAAAAATAGAAATTAGTTCTTGGCAATGGTTTAAATTTAGACCCTTGCTGGGAACCTCTTGGGCGTGGCAAAAGAGCCGTTTAGAAGCCTACATTTCGTATGATTTAGTTTTTTTTAAATATCTTTTATCTTTTTTTTTGTATGCATTTTTTGTTTTTTCTTCGACTTGGCAATTTTTTTATATTTTTTCATATCTTTTTTTCTTGGTTTTGGTTTTGGGTTTTGGTTTTTTATTTCCTAAGTGTGAATTCCAGGTGACTTCTGCGTTTTTGAATTTTTCTTCGTTCGGCAATTTTCCCTAATATTTTTTATTTATTTTATTTTACACATTTTTTGTTTTTTATTTCCTAAGTATAAGTCCCAGAGGATTATATTTTTTTCATATATTTTTCTTTTTTTTCATTTCTTAAGCGTGAATTCCAGGATGATAATGAATAAGGATTTGTGTGATTTTTGGAACGACCAGCGCTGGAAATTAACTGCAGAGAGCTGGAGGGATATTTTAGGGGGAGACATTAGGTTCAATTTGTTTACCGCACTTTCAACGGGATCACAATTCTTTCCAAATGCTCGAATTTTTCACGGCAAACTGGTTACGGATGGAGGTTGGGGGTTGAGGGGGGGGGTGTTGGGGGGTGTGTTGGGGGGGGTGATGGGAGGGTTGATATAATGGAGGAGAGGAAACTACAAAGAAATATTGAGTTTAGTCACTTGCTATATTTTTGTTATTGTTATGAGAGAGAGAGAGAGAGAGAGAGAGAGAGAGAGAGAGAGAGAGAGAGAGAGAGAGAGAGAGAGAGAGAGAGAGAGAGAGAGAGAGAGAGAGAGAGAGAGAGAGAGAGAGAGAGATGCTATACTTCTCTTATTACCCATTCACATCCAAGTGTTCAGAGAGGCCCGGAAGGCATGCAAGGGAAGGGAGGAGGAGGAAGGAGGAGGGGAAGGAGGAGGAGGAGGAGGAGGAGGAGGGGACGCAGGTGTCTGGGACGAGGAATAGTGCTTACCTTGCCCTTATCACCTCGTAGGTAAAGATGAGAGAGGGAGGAGGAGGAGGAGGAGGAAGAGGAGGAGGAGTAGGAGGAGGATGGCGAGGAGAAGTAAGAGGAGGAAGGAGAAGGAGAAGAAGACGAATAGGGAAAAGGAACAATACGACAAACAATATAAAATGAATGGGAGTAAAATAGATGACTAAAGAGAAACAAGTTGAAGGAAGAAAATAAATGAAAATAAATAAATGGAAGATATAAACAAATGAAGAGCAGATCTAAATGATAATAAAAGGAAAACACGTACACAAGATGATAAATTAGAGTAAATAAAAACAAAAAAAAAGTGAAGAAGGAGGAACAGGGAGAAAGGATGATAAATGAAAGGGAGACGGGAGAAGATGTGATAATTAGGGAGACTATTGCAGGGAGGAAAATAAAACGTGTGTAACTAGGAAGAGGAGGGGGAGAGGGAGGGGAGGGAGGGGAGGGGGAGGGGGAGGAGGAGGGTTGAGGATGGGTGAAGGGGGTGGGGGGGGAGAGGGAAGGGCAAGTGACGAGCGGCATAGAAGATGGGAATGGGAGAGGGAATGCAAGGGAAGAGGAAAGGAGAGGAAAGGAAAGAGGAAAGGAAGAGGAAAGATAGAAATGGGGAGAGAGAAAGGAAAGGAAATAAGGAAAAAAAAAGGATTTATATTCGTGTTGAGGTATTTTTTTCCATGTCATTTTTTTTCTCTCTTTCTTTCTCTCTTTCTTTACTTGGTGTGTACCCACTCTAAGTCTTCTGTCCTTCCTCCTCCTCCTCCTCCTCCTCCTCCTCCTCCTCCTCCTCCTCCTCCTCCTCCTCCTCCTCCCTCGGGGTGTCGTTAATGGCGGAGGAAAATTCATGTTCCGCTTCCTCTTCTTTGTATCTCTGTCCTTCGCCTTCTTCATCTCCTCCTCCTCCTCCTCCTCCTCCTCCTTCTTCTTCTCTTGTTCCTCCTCCTTGTCTCTATCTTTCATCTCTCATCCTCCTCTTCCTCTTCCTCTTCCTTCAGTTCTCGGTCGTGTATTTTCCTTCTTCTCTTTCCATTTTTTATACTCTACTTTCTCTTAATTTCCTTCTTGTTTTTCCAGTGTGTACTTTCTTTATTACTTAGTTGCCTCTTCCTTGCTTCGTCATAATAATGGTAATATATCTTTTTTTTTTTATCTTGTTATTTACATTTTCTTCTTCTTTTAGTGGTATCAAAATGTTCTCATTCGTCTATTATAATTTTTCCTTCATTACATTCTTCAGTGATTTTCCTTCCTCCTTCCCCCCCCCCGTCCCCTACACACACACACACCTTCCCTCCTTCCCTCACTTACTACAACCACTCCCTCCCTTAACTTCCCCTCCCTCACTCCCTCTCTCCCTCCCTCCCTCACTAAAACTACCCTCATTCACATCCCATTCCGGCATCACCAGTAACTACCCATTACCTAAATTGCCTTGTTTACTATCCCATCCTACGTGCTACTTCTTACACCTGTCCTTTCTATATTTACCTGTGTTAATCAAAGGTCTGGTGCTATGTAAAGTTTATAGGTAATCCACAGTCTCGTGTACCGTTTTCTTTTTGAGTTCAGTTTAGTATAGCGAGAGGAAACTATTTTATTTATCTATTCTATTCTATGTTCTCGTAAGTTGTGGGAGTGACTATTTTTTGTTGTTGTTGTTGTTGTTTCTGGTTTAAATAAGGTTTGATTAGTATAAGTGAATGTGTGATTATGGTTTTTTTTGTTTTGTTTTGTTTCTAAATGTAGTTATCTAATCTTGTTTTCGTTTTTTTTATTTGGTGTTGATGTATAATGTGTGTGTGTGTGTGTGTGTGTGTGTGTGTGTGTGTGTGTGTGTGTGTGTGTGTGATTCATCCTCCCTTCGTCTCATCCAACCCATCTTGACACACAGGGAGTCACGCGATTGTGGAGGAATCTGGCTAATCCGTGAAAATATTCTGTCAGTGAGCTGGAATATGCATCTCAATCCCCCATCCCCCAATCCTTCCTCCTTCCCCTTTCCCTTTCTTTCTTCCTATCCTTCCCTCTTCCCTTTTAACCTCCTTCACCTTCTCTTCCTTTTATTTGTTCCATCCCTTTTCAGTTTTTCTCTTTCTTCTTCCTCCTCCTCCTCCTACTCCTTCCTTCCTTCCTTCCTTCCTTCCCGCAGGCCTCAATGTGGTTTCCTGAAGGTAATGCCCCTACGGTGTGGTTCCCTAAGGTCCTCGCCGCTCGGATTTATGGGAAACTTACACAAATGCGCAAACGATGGAATAGCCACACACACACACACACACACACACACACACACACACACACACACACACACACACACACACACACATGTTATCATTTCCCGAGCCGACACTAAGCATTACCCGTGTTGGACATAGTAATGGTATTTTTTTTTCTTTCTTTCTCTTTTTTTTTTTTTTTCTCTCTCTCTAATCTGAGGCTTATCTTGTAGGGGCGTCCCGAGACAGCCACGCCCTGCTATTTCTTTCTCTCTCTCTCTCTCTCTCTCTCTCTCTCTCTCTCTCTCTCTCTCTCTCTCTCTCTCTCTCTCTCTCTCTCTCTCTCTCTCTCTCTCTCTCTCTCTCTCTCTCTCTCTAAGGCGTTAACTTCCATAGATCTCACTTTGGTTAATTCCTGTTCTGTCTTTTCATCACCATACTTAACCTTTAATAAGCTGCTTGTTCCCACCTGTACCTCTAGTTACCTTACCTGTCCTACATCCTCTCCCCCCCCTCTTTCTCTCTCTCTCTCTCTTTCTCTTTCTCTTCTATTGATATTGCTACTTCTATTTTGTCACCTCTGTTTCTGGTTTATTTATGTTGTTATACGTAAGATGACAGATGTATGTAGTAATTCCGTGTGATGATAATTATATATAGAGGATGGAGCTGAATATCGATCATTGGTGCAAGTGTCTAAAAGCAGAACTAAATGTCAAATATTTCAATAATTTTAGAGACGAAGAAAAAATGAAACCGCAAGGAATTTAACTTTTTTTTTATTTAGATTTTCGTATTTGTTTTCTTTTTTTTAATAATTTGTTTGTTTTCTTATATATTGTTAGCGAGTGACTAGTACTTATATACCGTATATGTATTTATGTAGACAATTATAAAGTATTTGCTAGATATAAAGGATACAATGATTTCGATTTAATAACTTACAGGATTGAAATAGAACACAGCTGTGACTTCATTACTTCATTAACATACAAAAAAAATGTAACCTTATTCCTAGTTGTAATGAAATTCGAACCACCTTTTCTTAATTAATCACAATCCACCCTGACCTCTGATATAAATAAATAAAAGAAAAAAAGCTTTACCTATATATTTTTTCATGAAGAACACAGTAAAACAATAAGAAAAAGGGTTCAGGCAAGATAAGTTTCAGGTACGTGTAAATATATATATATATTTTTTTAAAGTATATAAATCAATTGCAACCCAACTTTTTTTTTTTTAACTGGTGCAGAATTTTTTTTCAACCGGTGCAAAATATCTTTTTTACAATCGACATTTACCTCAAACATCTGTCACATTAAATGCCATGCAGCTAGTCAGCCAGCCAGTCAGCCAGCCAGTCAGCCAGTCAGTCAGCCAGTCAGCTAGTCAGCCAGTCAGCCAGTCAGTCAGTCAGTAAGTCAGTCAGTCAGTCAGTCAAAAGCTAAAGGTTCTTGTCATCAGTGTGGGTAGCAGCAGTAAGTCAGTCAGTCAAAAGTTAATAGAGGTTCTTGTCATCATTTTGGGATAACAGTCAGTCAGTCAGTCAGTCAGTACGTAGTAGGAACTTAGTCTTTAGGTGCACCTCTGTTCACATTACCTATTCATGCCCTCTATGTGACCTTAAAACTTGATCACCAAAGGACACAGATAGCAGCAAGCTTTTATATTCATCAGAGTTCGATTAGAATAAACGAGCTTTTGTGAAGAATATTTGCTGTCATGAGCCTTCCACTATACTGTCATTTTTGTGTGTGGTCTATTGTCTTATTACTGTCATTTTTTTTAATGGATGCTGTAAGTGGTAGTAGTAGTATAGTAGTAGTAGTAGTAGTAGTAGTAGTAGTAGTAGTAGTAGTAGTAGTAGTAGTAGTAATAGAGGACAGCTTAGTTAGGTCCAGTAGGGTTGGTTCTGGCTGTCTGTTCTTCCTTTGTACTCCTTTGGCCGTCTGGGAGTGATGTACAAAATAAAACATAGCCATAATTACGTGTGACATTCAAGTAAAATGTGGAAATAAAAATAGACAGCGAAATATACATCGATGACCACCTATATTAATAAAAAACACAATCCTAATTATTTAAGCATAACTTTCTATACACTGCCCATTGCCTTCTAACCTGCATTTAACCTCAATTTATTTATCACATCCATTTATCCATCACATTCCATTCATCAAACAGTGTACTTAATATTCCCATCAACTCTTTCACCCACAAATCTACAAACTTTCACAAACATAGCGGTGAGTAGGAGCCTCTTCATCCCTGCTCACCAAAAGACTCAGGATAAGGCGAGGGAGCAGCGCACTTCAAACTAACAGCGAGGGTACAGCAGCTACCCCCTGTGAACGCCGATACACACGCCCCCTTACACAGCAGTCACCGCGCCCTTACCTCAGCAGCGCGTCCACTTAGCATTTAAGAAGCTAATAGTCTTATTTGACACAGTGACCTGCTATGCTACCCTTCCTTCCTTCCTTCCCCCTTCATTCATCCCCATTCCTTCCCTTACTCCTTCCACATGCCACCTTGCTCCTCCTTCCCCTTCCTCCCAACTCGGTCTTCAACTTTCCTGCTTTTCCCTCCGGATTTCAACGTATTTTCCCTTTTTTTTTTTTTCATTTAACTTTTCCTGTCTCCTTACCGCACTTTATCTCTTTCTTTCTGCAATTTTCCTCGCCATCCCTCTCTTGCACTACCTCTGTCCCTCTCATTCCTTCCCTCGACTAGCCTTCCCCCTCCTCTCTCCTCGCCTCCAAGCCGCCAACCAACAGGGGCGAGGATCACAGTCGGGTCGCAGGCAGCTCACTCTAATCTCTGAAAGTTGGATCAATTAGGCAGCGTGAGATAAGAGAGGTGGGTCGTTTACCTTCCGTCTTAAGACCTTTCCCAGTTGGGTGCCGCGGAGGGAGGGAGGGAGGGAATGAGAGGAGGAGGAGGAGGAGGAGGAGGAGGGAGAGGTATGAGGAGGAAAGGAGAGGAAGAAATGTTGGGAGCTTGTAGAAATAGTTAAAGAAAGGTGAAGTAGGTGTGAATTAGTTAGATTCATGAATATATTATGAATTGTGAGTGTGTGTGTGTGTGTGTGTGTGTGTGTGTGTGTGTGGTGTGTGGGTGTGTGGGTGTGTGTGTGTGTGTGTGGATGGTGTTGTTGTCTATTTACTTTATTATTGAGGAAGTACATTTTTTCCTTACCTCCTTCTGTACGTTATAACCATTTTTTTTTTTTTTATTATGAAACTTGATTTTGCTGGTGGGGAGGGGGGAAGGGGGTAGGATGACACACACACACACACACACACACACACACACACACACACACACACACACACACACACACACCGTAATCATCATCATCATCATCATCACCCTTCAACACCTGTGGAAGGCCAATGAACAGAGCCACAGGTGTGTTGGAGGGAGGGAGAAGAAGAGAGGAGAGGGGAAGGAGGGGGAGGAAGGGGAAGGAAGAGTGAGACGGAGGAGGATGGATCACCAAAGGAAGGAAGGAAGGGGAGGAGTTACATGATCTTCCCTCCCTTCCTCCTCTTTCCTCTAGTCTTCTCTCTCTCTCTCCCTTTCCTCCTTTCCTCCCTCCCTTTCCTCTCTCAGTGATTTCAGGTTTTTTTTTGCCAGTCTTATCGCACTTTTGTGAGGGGAAGGGAGGGGAAAGGAGGGGAAGAGCATGCCGTTGTGATAACCTGATTTGGGGTCTTCCCTTCCCTTCCTTTCCCTCCTTCCTTTTTTTCCCTCTCTCCCTCCCTACCTCCCTCTCTCCCTTCGCACTTCCTCCCTTCTTCCTTCCTGCCTTCCTAATCTCTCTCTCTTTTATTTTCTCTATTTTTTTTTTCATTCATTTTCTTCCTCCTCTTTTTCATTTTCTTCCATTTCGTCATTTATCATATTTTTTTCTTCTTCTTTCTTCTTTCTCAGTTGCATGTTGTTTTTTCCTGTTTTTTTTCTTTCTCTTATCTTTCATCTTTCGTTTATTCAATTAGGTTCAATTTCACTTTTCTCCCTCCCTCCCTCCCTCCCTCCCTTCCTTCCTTCCTTCCCTCCCTCCCTTCCTCCTCCTCTTCTTTTCCTTCTTTTTTCTACTCCTATACGTAAAACCTTTTCCCTTTTTCTCTCATTTTCCTAATTTTCCCTTTTTTCCCCCTCCCTTTGACCAATTTTTTCCCCTTTTTTTTCCTCCCTCTCATCTGCCTTTCCCCTCTTCTCTCCTTCCCTTCCTCTCTCTCTCTCTCTCTCTCTCTCTCTCTCTCTCTCTCTCTCTCTCTCTCTCTCTCTCTCTCTCTCTCTCTCTCTCTCTCTCTCTCTCTCTCTCTCTCTCTCTCTCTCTCTCTCTCTTAATATCAGTCTCAATGCAACTCTCACTTTCTATCGGATTCTCTTGTTTTTATTTTCTTTTTTATTTTCTCTTTTTCTTAACCTTACGCTTTTTTTGTTCTTTTTTTTCGCTTTCTTTCTTTCTTTCTTTCTTTCTTTCTTTATATTCTCTTTACTTTACTAATTCTTTGATTGATTTGATTGTGATTATTCTACTTCCTTGCCTTAATCTTTTTATTACCTCTAACCACGAGAGAGAGAGAGAGAGAGAGAGAGAGAGAGAGAGAGAGAGAGAGAGAGAGAGAGAGAGAGAGAGAGAGAGAGAGAGAGAGAGAGAGAGAGAGAGCCATGCATCATCCAGTAGTACCAGAATTGGGGCTATATCTCAACTTCCTACCAAGAGCAGTGTTGCCACCTTGATCAAGACACCTGCACAATCACCGATCACTTTGGTAAATTGGCAATACTGCTTCGGGCACGTGGTGGTGGTGGTGGTGGTGGTGGTGGTGGTGGTAGTGGTGGTGGTGGTGGTGGTGGTGGTGAAGGACAATTGGTAGTAATGGTCATAGTAGTGAGGGTGACAGTAGTAGTGGTGATGAAGATAATGGTGGTGATGATGACTAATAGTGGTGGTGGTGGTGGTGGTGGTGGTGGTGGTGGTGGTGGTGGTGGTGGTGGTGGTGGTGGTGGTGGTGGTGGTGGTGGTGGTGGTGGTGGTGAGGGCGACAGAGAGTTATTGGTAACGTTGGTCTATTCCGAGCAACTTGACAGCCGATAGAGGTGTGTGTGTGTGTGTGTGTGTGTGTGTGTGTGTGTGTGTGTGTGTGTGTGTGTGTGTGTGTGTGTGTGTGTGTGTGTGTGTGTGTGTATACGATCGACTCTGTTGCTTCGAGTGTGTTTACGTTGACCTGTGTGTGTGTGTGTGTGTGTGTGTGTGTGTGTGTGTGTGTGTGTGTGTGTGTGTGTGTTTATTAGCGTGTGTACAAGCAATGCGTAGGTGAATGTTTTTGTTTTGTTTTCCTGACTTGTAATTTAACCTGAATTATTTTACGTCGCGAAGTAATATATATGAACGATTAGAGACACGAACGCACACACACACACACACACACACACACACACACACACACACACACACACACACACACACACACACACACACACACACACACACACACACACACCACACACACACACACACACACACCACCACCACCACCACCACCTTGACAATAATAATAATGATAAAAACAACAATAGCAAGAAAAAAATACTACTTCTTTTACTACTACTACTACTACAACAACAACTACTACTACTACTACTACTACTACTACTACTACTACTCCATCAAATATCAGTTTCAGTTTCCATTGTACTCTTTCTCTCCATCTCCTCATTACAATTGATTTTTATATTAATCAATAGTATGAAAATAACTTTTTTGACTGCCCCCATTTTCTAGCCAAAGTACTAGCTACATAGACTGACTACGAACTATATAGACTGACTGTACTAACTATATATACTGTTTGTACTACGATCTGTATAGACTGTCTGTACTAGCTATAAAGACTGTACTACGAGCTGTGTAGACTGACTGTACTACGAGCTATGTAGACTGACTGTACTACGAGCTATGTAGACTGACTGTACTACGAGCTATGTAGACTGACTGTACTACGAGCTATGTAGACTGACTGTACTACGAGCTGTGTAGACTGTCTGTACTACGAGCTGTGTAGACTGACTGTACTACGAGCTATGTAGACTGACTGTACTACGAGCTATGTAGACTGACTGTACTACGAGCTATGTAGACTGACTGTACTACGAGCTGTGTAGACTGACTGTACTACGAGCTATGTAGACTGACTGTACTACGAGCTATGTAGACTGTCTGTACTACGAGCTGTGTAGACTGACTGTACTACGAGCTGTATAGACTGACTGGCGAGGTATTCAAGGTAGACCAATTACTTAGCGTCACACGATAACAATACTTGTGGAAAATTCAATACTGAACCGATTTGTGCCAGACAGTTAGAAAGCAGGACACTACACACACACACACACACACACACACACACACACACACACACACACACACACACACACACACACACACACACACACACACACATGATGATGATGATATTGAACTACATTTTATATTTTTCAGTTTTTCATTTCTTTTGCTTCTTCTCTTTACTTATATATTTTTTTCGTTTTCTCTTACTTTTTTTCATTTTTTTTCACTATTATATCATTTATTGTTCATTATTTATTATCATTCTTGCATTCTTCGTTCACATATTCTTTCTTTCTACACTTTTTTTATCGTCTCTTATATGCATAAAGACACACATACACACGCACTCTCTCTCTCTCTCTCTCTCTCTCTCTCTCTCTCTCTCTCTCTCTCTCTCTCTCTCTCTCTCTCTCTCTCTCTCTCTCTCTCTCTCTCTCTCTCTCCGTGATTAGCAAGGCTGGCACAGTATTGCACAGGAAGGGCGTGTCTGCCTATATTTGATTGGTTCAGAGATAGGAGAAGCCACGCCCCTTTGACCCGCCCACCTGCCGGCCCGATAATTCTGCAGAGAGAAGGAGGAGGAGGAGGAGGAGGAGGTGGTAGTGGAGAGGCGGGAAGGGATGTGGCGGAGGTATGAGAGAGAGAGAGAGAGAGAGAGAAAGAGAGAGTAGGATGAAGGAAGTGTGCAAGGATGGAACAATGAGTGGAGGAGAAAAAATATGTATGAAGTAAAGCGTGAAACAGTGTAGTGGAAGAATGAGGGAAGGATGATGGAAGGTGATGAGAGGGAGAGAGAGAAGGAGAAAGAGAGAGAAGAAAGAAAAGAAAGAGAGAAAAAAGAATAGCGAAAGAGGGGTGGAATAGAATTAAACTTAAGCTAATTTGATGATAAATTATAGAGGAGTAACGACCTAACTGATACAACTGGAACACCATTCAGTAAATTCATTTATGACAAACGAAATCATTACCAGGAACGACTTTCACTTAACGATACCTGGCCTTGTTAGCGTGTCAGAACAGCAGCTTCCCAGAGGTGAGGATATGTAGGCGGCATGTGAGGAGGAGGGGAGGAGGGTGGATGATGTGGTGGTGGTGGTGGTGGTGGTGTGGTGGGGACATAGGAGATGTGCTGGGTAGTATTAAGGGTAAATACAACAGGTAAGGTACTAACAGGTGTGGAATAGACAGGTGTGTATGGGTAAATGAGAACAGGTGTGCTAAATTAAAAAACATGTATTAGTACAGGTAATATAATGGAGGAGGGGGACAGGTGTGCTTATTAGACAGAGGTGTTAGGACAGGTAAGGTGTGGTGACAGGTAGGAAATGGACAGGTATGGTAGGGAGGAGGGATAGGGTACAGGTGTGTTTGGGGCTGAGATAAGGTTACACAAGATTATAAGAGCCACTTTAGTTTCGCTGTAACGTTGTCTGTCTATTCAATTTGGTTAATTGGTCAAGCAAATATGGTTGAGAGGAGGGTTTTGGTGGGGCGTGGCTGTGCAGGGGAGAGGAAGGGAGGAAGGGAGAGAGAGGGAGTGTAATGGGGAGAGGAAGGGAGGAAGGGAGAGGGAGAAATAGAGAGGAGAGGAAGGGATAAATAGATGGGGAAGTAATAGGGAGAAGAGAGAAAGGGATTGGTAAGTAGTGGGGAGAGAAAGGGAGGAAGAGGGAAGAAGAGAGGAGGAGGAGGAGGAGGAGAGGGGAAGTTTAGGGGGTCTTGTCCAGTGTTGTTGCGTACCTACCCTCCCCCCTCTCCTCATCTCCACTCATCTCCTCTCTCTCTCCTTGCTCTTGTAGGCCTTATGGTAGGTGGCACTGTGGCACTGTTAGTCTGTGGTGCTGACTGTTGGTTATGGTGCCAGTGTGATGCTGTTTTCCCTCATGAAATTAATAAACAAGTAGATAAAGAAATATAAGAGTTAATACATACAATGATGCTATTTTGTCTCTTTTGTTTTTTAATCTGTTTATAAGGGTGTTGGAAGTCTTTTATTATTAGTATTTATTCCTGGTGGTGGTGGTGGTGGTGGTGGTGGTGGTGGTGGTGGTGCTGCTGCTGCTGCTGCTTTGGGGTGTCGGGGAGGATCAAGGGAATGAGTGAAATATTTTGTTTACTCACATCGATCTGGGCAGCGGCGTCGTAGTAGTATGTTGTATGTTTTGGTTGCGTGTCTAGGGGTGGTTCTTGGTGGAGGAAATACTGTGGTGGTGGTGGTGGTGGTGGTGGTGGTGGTCTGCCTCCTCCTCCTCCTCCTCCTCCTCCTCCTCCTCCTCCTCCTGTAACCTCCTCCTCTTCTTCCTTCTCCTCCTACTACTCCTTCTTTGTTTTCCTTTTTTCTCTCTCTTCTAATATTATTTTTTGTTCCTACTCTCACACACACACACACACACACACACACACACACACACACACACACACACACACACACACACACACACACACACACACACACACACACACACACACACACACACACCTGCTACATTTTTTTACCAAGAAGCACGTCTTAAGACTCAGAGAATGAGAAAAAGACTGAAGGTCACACCAAACCATTTCATTCCGGAGAGAGAGAGAGAGAGACTGCATTAGAAGAATACAAAGTTTAAATTGCATTGAAGGAGTTATTCAGTAATGTATATTGGAGGCAACGGGGTGTCGGGGATTGGGGAGAGGCGTAACTGAGGTCAGATGGGAAGGGAAGGGGAAGGGGAAGGGAAGGGAAGGGAAGGGAAGACAGTGAGTTTGTTCCCATGGTGATTATTATTTGATATAATACTTTAAAATGAATGATTGGGTTCTTCTTCTCCTCTTCCTCTTTCTTCTACAGCCTGTGTGTGTGTGTGAACGTATGTATGTATGCATGAAGACAGTATGCTTAAAGAGAAAGGGAATGAGAAAGAGAGAGACAGTGGGAGGGAGATAGACATATATACATACACACATACATACAGACATACATGCAGGCAGCGAGTGAAACAGACCAATAGGGTGTTGATGAATAGTGATGTCGGAAGGTGTGATTGGCCCGATCTGAACCTGTCTTCTAACTCCATCACTCTCGATACCTTCACCCCTCACCCTCCTCCCCTCACCCTACTCCCCTCACTCTCCTCCCCTCACCCTCCTGCTACTGCTGCTGCTCCCCCCTCACTCTGCTTCCTATACTCATCATTTATCACCCTGCTGCTCCTCCTCATTCAACGCTCATCTCATTGTTTCTTCCTCATCCTGCTCCCCTCACACTATTGCTCCCCTCACCCTGATCCTCCCACTCCTCATTCCTCACCCTATACTGTTTCCCTTCACCCTATTTCCCTCACTCCTCACCCTACTTCCCTCATCCTTTATCTTGCACCCTTCATCTCTTCCTTTTTTTTTTCCCTATCTCTTCCTATCTCTACACTCTTCCCTTCCCTCTATTCCCTCTCTCTTCTCCCCTTACCGTCTAATTTTCATCTCCTCCCTCCACTTCAATCATGGCTCCTCCCCTTAAACCCTTTCCCCTCATTCCTCCCCTCACACTTCACAGCCTAAATTCTGACAACTCCAGCTTACTGTAACTGTAGCTCTGTTTTCTGTCATCATCCCATTTATTTAAGCTCCCCCCTTTCGTCCTCTTCTTCATCGTCTTTCTCCTCCTCCCTCTCTCTTTTTAGTGGGTGTGGTGGTGGTGATGATGTTGACTGTGGTGGTGGTGGTGGTGGTGGTGGTGGTGGTGGTGGTGGTGGTGGTGGTGGTGGTGACGTGAGCAGTTGATGTGTGGATAGGTGACCATGTTCTTGTCCCTCATACCTGTCTGGCCTTGTATTATGAACAGGTAAAGCCACTACCACCACCACCACCACCACCACCACCACCACCACCACCACCACCACCACCACCACCACCACCACCACCATTACCTAACCTCACTCTCAGCCTCATTTTTTGTTTCTCTCTCACTCGTAATCTGCTATTCCCTCATATTTTGTACCTGGTTTTATATACAGTTTTCCTTCCTTATTTTCCCTCCTCCTCCTCCTCCTCCCTCCTCCTCCTCCTCCTCCTCCTCCTGCTGCCTTGGGTGGTGTTCCTCTAGGTGGTTTAGGCTTCAATTGTGTTTGTGATTATCTTTTTATCCTTCTAATATTGAGGATTTGATGTTTGTTATTGTAATTTATTCAGTTATTTATTCTCTCTCTCTCTCTCTCTCTCTCTCTCTCTCTCTCTCTCTCTCTCTCTCTCTCTCTCTCTCTCTCTCTCTCTCTCTCTCTCTCTCTCTCTCTCTCTCTCTCTCTCTCTCTCTCTCTCTTGTTCGTGTTTTATTCTATTTCATTATTTTTTTCATTCTTAATTATTGTGAACATTTTAGTTATGCTGTTTTTTTTCTCATCTCTTATACTTCATATATTTTCTTTTTGTTTTGTTTTGTTTTGTGTTCCATGTTTCTCTTAATTTTTTCCCTCTTTACCTTTTCTTCTGTCATCTTTTTTTTCTCTTCTCTTCTCTTTTATTATTCTACTTTCTTCCATCCTTTCCCTTCTATTTGGTCTTTCTTCTATCTCTTTTTCATCATCTTCGTCTTCTTCTACATCATCCTATATTGTTCTTTTATTCTTCTATACCTCATCACAACTCTATCTTTTTTCCCTCTATCCAACCACCTTTCTCATCCTTTCCATCGTTCAGTCCTAACCTAAGAGTTCTTCAATGGATCCTTCGTGTTCTAAGTCCATTTCGGTTCCCTATCCCTCCCTTCCTTCCCCTCCTTCCCCTCCTTTGACTACCTAGGTCATTGCCTCTCTATACCACCCCTTCCTACCTGTCCCTTCACCACCACCACCACCACCACCACCATCACCACCACTAAAGCAGGTGTTCAGGCAGGTATGAGCCGTAATCTACCTGAGGCGGTGTGTTCAGAAAGGCGGCAGCTCTTGGTTTAAAGGTGTTAGTCGTAGCCCTTACTTGCCTTACATGATCCTTTGGAGTAAGTAAGGTTAAAAAACATGGAAGGAAGGTAGACTTGAAGAACCACGTGACTGAGGATTGGATAAAGACAGGTAGTTAGGTAGTTAGTGATTCCGGGTTGTTATTGTGCTGTTCTTTGCCTCGTAAGGGCCAGTGGGTCTTTATAACTACATGTTCTTCCTTTGTGTTCATTCTGTAGACTCATCATTCTCATCCTCGTATAGGTGTGTTGATGCATGTTTAAAGTATTCTATCTTTCTTGATCTCCCAGCGTGACAGACTCTATGGGTTAGCTAGCGGTTGTGTCCCTCATCCTCACGTGAGAAGGGGATGGTCTCTTGAAGCACTATAATATATGGTGTCAAAACCCACACCTGAAAGCCCCTAAGGGTCGTCATGGCAACGGAGGTGTGGAATTAACCAGAATCGAACCGCTCCCCCGCCGCTCCAGAGTAAGGGGAGAAGCCAACCCAATGAATTATTAATGATTCTACAATATTATCTCCACTATTTTTGACCTGGCATGCCACGACCTCGCTGACCTGACCTTACGCTCATCCAATGCTTCTAAAACGTAACCTCAGGAGCAGCTTCCTTAACATTCACATCAATCCATCCTTTGTGCTTGTCAAGACCTAGTAGTAGTAGAGGAAGCGAGTCACTTGAAGGTATCTTTTCATAACCTTCCTCCCGGTGTTGCTTCTCCTTAACAACCTCGATTCGTACTCTGAGATACAGTAAGCCAGTTGAGAAAAGCTAATTACGGTCGACCTCGCTTCCCCGGCGTCTGCGTTACTCCAAGAAATAAATTGAGTTTTTTAAGTCCTAAATAGAGAGACGACGAACTCCTGCCAGGCTCCACGGCTCACGTAATGTTGTTACTGACCTCGCTGCCTTGCATACCGCCCCGCCCAGCCTCGCCCTGTGACTGACGAGCGAAAGAGAGAGGCTGCAGGTGTGTGTGTGTGTGTGTGTGTGGGTGTGTGTGTGTGTGTGTGTGTGTGTGTGTGTGTGTGTGTGTGGATGCTGTAGTCCTCTCTGTTACCTTCTTACACTCCCACCTGTACGGTATCTGCCCCAAAGTAGTAGTAGTAGTAGTAGTAGTAGTAGTAGTAAGGAAATATGTACTATGGATACAGCTCAAATGCCTTAATCTACCTTAAACCTAACCACTTATTCATTTATTTAGTGTATTTTGTATGTACTTTGAATAATCTTTGTGCGTAGTGTCTCCTTTCCTTAACATTGATACCTGTCCCTTACAGTATCCCTCCTTCAGTAATCTCTCTCTCTCTCTCTCTCTCTCTCTCTCTCTCTCTCTCTCTCTCTCTCTCTCTCTCTCTCTCTCTCTCTCTCTCTCTCTCTCTCTCTCTCTCTCTCTCTCTCTCTCTCTCTCTCTCTCTCTCTCTCTCTCCGGGTCATAAATATGTAATGTCTTAGTCTTTTCAGGAAAATGAGATTGTTGGACATTTCTTTTCTTGCGTTTGTGCGGCCTTGTACAGTGTGTGTGTGTGTGTGTGTGTGTGTGTGTGTGTGTGTGTGTGTGTGTGTGTGTGTGTAAACGTACACACACACACACACACACACACACACACACACACACACACACACACAGCTTCCCTTGCATTCCTTCACCCACCCTTCAGAACCCCAACATATTTCCATCTTCTGACACCACCACCACCACCACCACCACCACCACCACCACCACCACCACCACATCTGCCACATACACATTTACCTCCGCTGCCTCCTTCTTTTCTTCTTCTTCTTCATCTTCTTCTTCTTCTTCTTCTTCTCTTCTTCTGTTCCTCATCATCTTCGTCACTCATCTCCTCGTTCTCTTCTTCTTACCGCCTCACTCTCCTCTTCTTATCGTCTTATAGCACCGCAGAAGCATTATTCAGTCTCCGTGAACATTATTCAACACTTGCCGGGTGGATTATGCATGAAATACATCGGTTATTGGTTCTCATTCTTAGACGCGTGAAAAATGTACATAAGGTGTCCGTCGCGGGGCCGGCGATCGGGTGGGCGGCGGTGCTGCGTCTGTTCGGCATCTCATGAAAAGCGTTGATAGTTGTTATGTGAATTATAATGATTACTATAACTATTCTCTCTATTGTAATCTATTCCCTTAAGGTGCATTTCTTACCCTAGAACTGGTGGGGGTGTGTGTGTGTCTATTGGGGAAAGAAGAATGTAATTTGGTCTTTTCACTTAACACTCGCTCCCAGGTACTCTATGGAAGCTCAACCATCAAAACATTATCGATTCATCTACCAGTTGATATGTTTTCCATCACTGTCTTCTTCATTACGTTCCATTGACAGTGTAGGAGTAAACATAGGAATC
>JAPQNM010000005.1:14316408-14331408 GCA_029783475.1 Metacarcinus magister | reverse complement strand
CATCACTGCCACCTCGAATCTATATACTTACTCACGTGGAACACTGCTGAGTACACACACATGGTCCTCTGAAGGGAAGGAAAGGTGATGTTAATTAAGTAAAGATGAAATAAAGATGAAACCCAGTGATCACTAAATTTAGGATGATGAAGACTTGTTTAGGAGAAAGTGATATTTAAAAAGGTGACTAATTTATCTTCTTCTTCTTCTTCTTCTTCACCTTTTAAATAACTAACGGGACGATTTTGTATTATATGTAATGGTATTTTTATTATTTATTTATTTTGTGTTTATGGTTGCCTAGGGTACTTCTACATTCTGTTGTCCCTCCTCCTCCTCCTCCTCCTCCTCCTCCTCCTCCTCCTCCTCCTCCTCCTCCTCCTCCTCCTCCTCCTCCTCCTCCGCAACAGCTTACCATCGATCCTTCAAGTGTCAGTTGGAGAAACAAACACACTAATATTGACAGACAAAAAGATATAAATAAACTCAGTAAAGTAAGAGCCACCCACATAACGTCATATTTCTTCTTAAAGGATAAACTCAAGTCATTTTTATTGATCACGTAGAGTTGCAATGCATTGAGGATCCTAGTAATGAGGTAAGAGGAGGTAGTAATACACTTGTTTGAATTAAGGGGAATATATTAGGGTGAAGATGTTTGATAATGAGGCTGAGGGGAAGGGGAAGGTGAAGGAGTAGGGGTGGTAAGGTAAGGGTATGATGTATTTGTTGACAAGGCAGGAAGGGAGGGAAGGGAGGAAGGAGGAGGGAGGGAAGGGAGGCAGTGCGTGGGAATTCATAAATGTTTATATAGAGAGAAGGAGTTAGGGAGAAGATGACTCCATTATTCATGAGTTTAGGTTAAGACAACAAGCGGGAAGTGTGTGTGTGTGTGTGTGTGTGTGTGTGTGTGTGTGTGTGTGTGTGTGTGTGTGTGTGTGTGTGTGTGTGTGTGTGTGTGTGTGTGTAGATGAAACATGAATCACAATAGGTTGGTAATGATTAATCTTTCTTTCTCTCCTTTTCTTTATTATTCCCTTCTCAAAATCCTTTCCTCTTTGATTAGTTTCCTCCATTCCTTTTCTTCCTAAATGAGAGAGAGAGAGAGAGAGAGAGAGAGAGAGAGAGAGAGAGAGAGAGAGAGAGAGAGAGAGAGAGAGAGAGAGAGAGAGAGAGAGAGAGAGAGAGAGAGAGAGAGAGAGAGAGATAATATGTAACACTATCCCTCAATAATTACTCTTAACATTAACAATTCCTCCCTAAACACGCTTTGTCTTTCCCTTCTTTCTTGCCCCTTAATTTTCCCCTTCAATCTCTCCCCTCAGCCTATTCCCCGTTCCCTTCACTTCCCTTCCTACCACACCCTTCCCATCCTGAACCTTATACCCTCTTCCTCTCCTGCTGTACCTCTCTCTCTCTCTCCCTCTCTCTCTCCCCTCTCTCCCCTCACCTTGCCACCCCAGACATGCTCGTTGGTAAGTTAGCAGCAAATGAAGCCAGTTTACCGTCAGATGCAGAAGGAGTAACGTTATGCAAAATGTGGGAGTGAATTTGCATAACAGTGTGACGGAAGTTGAGGTGCTGTTGACTTACTTGTGTTTAGGGGGGTGGAGGTGAGGGGTGTAGGAGGGGAGGGGAGGTGGGTTAAGATAAGGGAGTGAGGGAAGAAGAGAGGGAGGTAGGTAGAGCAGGAGAGAGGATTAAGAAGGTGGGAGTAGGATAAGTAGTAAGGGTAAGAAGGGATGAAGGGAGGTAAAGGAGGGAGATGGGTTAAGGGAAGGGGAGTGAGGGAAGGAAGGAAGGAAGGGAGATAGACAGAGGATTAAGATGTGACAAAAAAGAAGTGACTCCTATGTAACAAATCTCATCCCATATTCTTTTCATATAGTAAATAGTCCACCCTTTCCCTTTCCTTTTCCTTGTGATCTTAACCTGTGCTATCACCTTCTAAATTTACTTAAATGAATTAATACCATCCTCAACCTTGTCTTTATCAGTACCTCTCCGTCTCTATGTGGAAAACAGTTCTTGTGTATAGGAAGCTCAACTTGTTTACTTCTAAGCATGAATATTTGTCTTATCAACTCTGCTTAAACTCTATTATATCTATACTTTCATGGTTAATTCTCTTCTAAACTTACTAACTACTATAGAAGACTGGAATTTTACTCACCTTAACCTCTAATCCATCTTGCTACTGAGAGAATGTTACTAGTATGTTAAGGTTTTGATGTCTCCACTTTGTCATGCCTTTCATTGCAAAATTCTGGAGTGTGTGAATGTTTGCCTGCCTTTCAGTTTTATGCTTTGCCTCATTTCCAATAATTTACAACTTGGATTTCTTTACGAGGTGATTATCAATATGCTTTACTAACCACACCCTCTTTGTAACTTTTTTTTTTATATATTATTAATTTTAGCTATTCTTATTTTTCTTTGAAGTTTGAGGGATGAGTAGAATAATATTTTTAGCGATCAATTTTTTTTCTTGAATGTTAGTTGAATGTTACCTAAGGAGGAATTTTTGTATTTATTATCTAACACACACACACACACACACACACACACACACACACACACACACACACACACACACACACACACACACACACACACACACACACACACACACACACACACACACACACACACACACACACACACACACACACACACACACACACACACACGACATTCATCTTTTCTTCTCTTTCTTCTTTCTTCTTTTACTTGTTTTAATTATTTAAATGAACACCCGAGCATTGCCACGCGTTGCAGCCTCTCTCTCTTTCTTTCTCTCTTTCTCTCTTTCTAACTTTTTATTCTCTCTCTCTCTCTCTCTCTCTCTCTCTCTCTCTCTCTCTCTCTCTCTCTCTCTCTCTCTCTCTCTCTCACAGATTCATCTTTCAGTAACATCCAATGAATCCGTGACGTGAGAGAGAGAGAGAGAGAGAGAGAGAGAGAGAGAGAGAGAGAGAGAGAGAGAGAGAGAGAGAGAGAGAGAGAGAGAGAGAGAGAGAGAGAGAGAGAGAGAGAGAGAGAGAGAGAGAGAGAGAGAGAGAGAGAGAGAGAGAGAGAGAGAGAGAGAGAGAGAGAGAGAGAGAAAAAAAAAGAGGGAAAAGGTAGACATAATTACTGTTGTTATTATTATCATTATTATTATTGTTATTATTATCATCATTATTACTATCATTATTACTATTACTGTCATCATTATCATTATCATCATTATTAAGAGGAAGGTTGAGGATGGCAGCAGTTTAAAGGAAGGTGTGGTAAGGTAAGGGAAGGGGAGGGAAGGTGTGGGAAGGGAAGGGGTGGGAAGGGAAGGGAAGGGAAGGGGAAGGGAAGGGGAGGGAAGGGAAGGGAAGGGAAGGGAAGGGGAGGGAAGGGGAGAGACAGACTTAAATAAATTCTGAGCGAAATGAAAGTTGAAATCGTGAGAAGGTTTGTGTGAAGACTTGGCGGTTGTGGGGGAGGAGGAGGAGGAGGAGGAGGAGGAGGAGGAGGAGGAGGAGGAGGAGGAGGCTAGAGCTGTGGCAGTGCGTCAGTCAGTCGAAAGTAATCCATCCAGTCAGTCATTTTAAGTCAGTTTAAGTCATCCATCAAGCAAGTCTTCCACACACACACATAAAAAAAAATATATATAAATAAATAAATGAAAGTGTGCGATAAAAAAAATGATAGATTAGGAGATAAGGTAAAGGGTAAGGGAAGGAAGGAAGGAAGGAAGGAAGGGAAATTATGGAAGAAAGAGGGTGAAAGGAAAAATAGAAGGAGAGGGGAGAAAGGGAAGAGATAGCAGGAGGAGGGTGAAAGGAAGGAAAGGAAGGAAGTAGGAGAGGGGAAATTAAGGGAGTTAAAGAAAAAAGAATGAAAAAGAAAAGAAAGGGAAAAGAAGAGAAGGGAAAGGGAAGAGAAGGGAAAGGAAAGGAAAGGAAAGGAAAGGAAAGGGGAGGGAAGGGAAGGGAAGGGAAGGGAAGGGAAGGGAAGGGAAGGGAAGGGAGGGTGATGGGCCCGCCACACCTCAGGAAATGTTTGATGAGTCTTGCCTCGCCGCTTCATCAAACATTCAGTCACAGTTTACGTTCTATCGCTCAATTGTTGCCTGACTGACACCTACTCTCTCTCTCTCTCTCTCTCTCTCTCTCTCTCTCTCTCTCTCTCTCTCTCTCTCTCTCTCTCTCTCTCTCTCTCTCTCTCTCTCTCTCTCTCTCTCTCTCTCTCACAACAATATCTTAAACCATTAATCTTGAACCATACAAAAACAAAAGTATAAATAGATAAATGAATGAATAAGTAAATAATAAGAAAAATAATAATTAAGAATAACACCTGAATGCAGTACACCTGTGGGAGCCTTAATTAGACTACCCTATAGGTGTGTTCTGCCTTGCCCACCACCACGACAAAAGGGCAAGGAAGGAACAGCACAGGAAAGGTGGATGAGAAATGTTCCGTCCATATAATATACAACACCAACAACAGAAACACAATAATAACATGTCTATCAATTTCAACTTTTACTTCCACCTCACTTACGATTCCTTGATCTTTATTTACTTTTAAACACAATAACATTTCTGTCCATTAGAACTTTTTTTTTTCTTTCTACAGCAATTACGATTCCCTGACCTTTATAAAAGTCTCGTGGGTCAAACCATTACACTTCTACTGTTGTAATGGCGTTCTATGACCTTTTATTGTATCGGTGCCAGGCAGGTTATAAATAAATCTATCTAAGTTCTGTAACTCTTCATATCTCTCTCTCTCTCTCTCTCTCTCTCTCTCTCTCTCTCTCTCTCTCTCTCTCTCTCTCTCTCTCTCTCTCTCTCTCTCTCTCTCTCTCTCTCTCTCTCTCTCTTAATTGGATTGTTATTGTTCAGGTGGTTTGGTTGCTGGTGAAGGTGACTTATCATTATTGTTCTTTCTGTTCTGTTGGTGGTGTGGTGTGGTTGTGGTGGTGGTGGTGGATGTGGTAGCAATTATTATTCATTCTACATTTTTTACTGTTACATATTTCATTTACAACCATTACGTTATGCATTTTTTTTTTTGTACTCCTTCACTTTATTCACTCAGTCTGATTTATATTCGTATCGATTTTTTTTATTTTTTTTATCTATATTTATCCTAATCTTTTCTTTCCCCTCGGGTGTTGCTGCTTATCCGACATTCTTCTTGTCATTTCGCATTTTTTTCATCGTTTCATCCTGTCTTATTTCTTTCTACCTTTTCATTTGATCGCATTCCGTCCATCAATCTGCGCCACTGTCCCTGTCTGCCTTTTTCCCCCTCGCCGACCCCTCCCGAGACCCCAGACCCCATCTTCCATCCATAAAGTATAATAAAAATGGATTTGTAGGCTGGAAGACATAATTCAGTAGTGTAGGGGTTGGAGGGGGCTCATGTGTGTGTATGTATGTGTGTGTGTGTGTGTGTGTGTGTGTGTGTGTGTGTGTGTGTGTGTGTCAGTAGGTGTACGTGAGCCTTACATACAAAAAAAAAATATGACAAACTATTTGAAACTCATCTGCATTTTCTTTATTGCTCGGTTAAAAATCTGTTATTATGAGAACAATGAGGTAGTATTAGAAGCATGTTAGGTTATGTTTACCTTATACCACACCCACAACACCACCACAACTATAGGGGGCGGCCATGCTATGTGATGTTATCGTGTCTGTATCACATATCGTCACCCTCATCTCACCTAACCTGTCATTGCAATAACTCACAGCTTATTCCCTCACTCCCTTATATTACCAATGCTTGCTGGCTTAACCCTATCTAACCTAACCTGTACGTATTAGGAAGCATGTGTTAGGGCGTTGAAGTTAGTTATATTTAGGTAATGATGAGGTAGTTAAGTAGTATAATGGTACCAAGATGTTGCCTTACTGTTTCGAACCTGGCTCACGGGTTTTCAAGTTAGTGCAGTAACCATTCAGCCAGGAAGACGCAACACTTGGAGGAGGAAAAAGGAAAAAAGAAATATCGGAATAAGTGTAGTTTGTATTTGTTAATTCTCTCTCTCTCTCTCTCTCTCTCTCTCTCTCTCTCTCTCTCTCTCTCTCTCTCTCTCTCTCTCTCTCTCTCTCTCTCTCTCTCTCTCTCTCTCTCTCTCGACCTCGGACTCGACCAAAAACTTCCGCCATCAACCTAAACTTCCTACAGTGTGTTTGATGGTTTCTGTCACGTTCTCTTCCCATTATCCCTCCTCCTCCTCCTCCTCGTCCTCCTCCTCCTCCTCCTCCTCCTCTTCCTCCTTTTCTAACACCACCTACTTTCTTCTTTCAATTTTCTCCACCTCTCTTACTTCGTTTTCTCCTTCGTTTTCTGTATTCTTTTTCTCTTTTCTCTTCAATTCTCTATTCTCCTTCCTAATCATATTTCCTGTAATTCATTCTTGTTTGACTGTTTCGTTATTATCGTATTTGTCGGGTTTTTTTCTCCTTCTTCCTACCATTTCGTCCTCTTTTTCTTTTTCCTCCTTCTCCGCCTCCTCCGCCTCTTCCTCCTTCTCCTCCATTTTGGAAGTAAAATAAGAAACAAGTAGACAATCCAGTATCGCCAAAAGACTTGCCGGAAGATAGACTCGGGGAAAACACACACCCGATGCAGGAGCAATCTTGGGTGAGCCGCCGGGAGGAGGCCGGGGGTCAGCCGAGGCTTGGCACGGCTGGGAATGGGAACAGGTGACTCTGCGGCAAAAATTTCGACAAAGTAACTAAGATTTTGTTCTAAACTCCGTGGGTGGGTACTGCGTGATACACAGGCGTTTTAAGGTAGGGACAGCGGAGGCAGGGTGTGTCTGCTGCAGGTCAGCAGGAATAGTTAGCAGTTAGTCAGCACGCGAGGCGTGGAGCTCATTAAGGCAACACCAACATCATTACTTGCGTCCCTCCCACCCACCCACCACCACAGCCTGCCCCCTCGCCCCCCAGCCGCCCACCTCCCTCCCAAGATTTCATCTTACCAACTTCTGCAACAGTGAGCCTGCAAGTCTGGTGCGGGGCGGAGCAGTCGGGGCGGGGTGGGGCGGGGCGGGGCGGGGCGGGGCGGGGCGGGGCGGGGCAGGGCGGGGCGGGGTGGGGCGGGGCGGGGCGGGGCGGGGCGGGGCGGGGCGGGGCGGGGCGGGGCGGGGCGGGGCGGGGCGGGGCGGGGCGGGGCGGGGCGGAGCGGAGCGGAGCAGGGCGGGGTAGGGCAGGGCGGGGCGGAGCGGTGCGAAGGAGAAGGGATTGCAGGAGTCTACAGAATAGGACAAGGCATTGGAGAGGCAGGGTGGGGCGTGGCGGAGTAAGAAAGGCTTGGGTTTGGCACTACAATGGTTGATGCACAGGAGGATGGGCCAGGTGAGGCGAGGGTTGGGGTGGGGGGGAGGATGGCGGGCCAAGGTAGTGCTGGCAGTGCTGGCAGTGCTGGCAGTGCTGGCTTGGCAAGGTAAAGTTGTGTGACACCATGAAGAATTTGTTGCTGTTTGGTGTTTTCCTTCGTCTAAGGATGTACACCTTCAACTTGCTGCCAATAATGGTTCTCACACAACACTCCTGTAACACTCCCGCCCTTCAGGAGTGTTACATTCACCTCACACATTAGTTCCCTTGTGTGAGTATACAACATGGGAGATTATCTTCAGCACAGCGGATACACGGGTTACAGGGAATGTTTGTCCGCACACGCCCCTCTAATACTGACCCTCCCTCCCCCCTTCCCCCACCTGACTCATGCAGAAGCGGGAATTACATGGACGGTGATGCCTTTCCTGCCGCGTGGATTTATTGTATTTTATTTATGTAAACAAGAAAGTAAATGTTAGTCGAACATATTCATTACAGTTGCATCTACACAGAAATTAAAGCGCCAGTTGCCTTCCCCGCCTGTCACCTGTAACTCGCCCTCCGACACGGCGACACCCACCAATTATCATATTATCAATTATCAGTTAATTGTGGAAGTAATTCTTGGTGGCATGTGTTGCGGCCGTGTGTCCGCGGGGTCACGGCAGGCCGGCTGGTGTGCTGCGTGCCGAACCAGACTCACAAGGCGGAACACGAATAAAACAGTTCTTGATAAGACGTCGCTTTGTCTTCCCTGAGACGAGTGAGGAAAGTCATTGTCTATTATTTTTCTTTCTGTGATTTGCAAGACGTGCATCTCCAGGACTGCCTGTAAGGACCTACGGGGATGCCAGCACGGGAGAGGCACGGCCCTTGAACGTGACACAGGATGGAAGGAGCGTCATTTGGTAGCGTGGCAAGACGTCGCAAGTCTACAATTCCTGGTGGTGCAGACAAGGAAGTGAGCAAATAATTTATCTTTCATGTCACCTCGCCGTGACGTTCATAGGAGGTGGAAACAAGAAACAAAAGGTGTTGCATAACCTCGACGTCTCATCCACATCCATTGGTGTTATCCCTCCCTCCGCCACTCACCCAGTCATCGCGTTGAGAGGGAAGACCTGCTGCCCTACTGTAACTCATCCCCTCGCCGGCCCAACAGCACCGTGAGGTTGTAGAGGCAGCTAATGGAAAGTTTAGATGGGATGTGTAGGCTTGTGAAGAGATGGCGAGGGATAGAGAGGACTTACATAGGGAGTCTCTTGGTCTTACAATGCACTGAGGGTCAGGAAGCGTTGAAAACCAGTAGTAAAGGTGCTGAGGCAGAACAAGGCAGGGAAAGGAAATGACTTTTGTCCCCGTGCGGTGCCAGGCTGGACGAGACGAAACGAAGCGAAGCAGGTTGAGGGAAAGACAAACGATGTGAAGCGCGAACTCAGACGGGACTTGTTGTGTTGAAGCCGCGATAAAAAAGGGATCCAGAACAGGGCGAGGCAAGGAAGGTGTGTCGGAGTGAAGCAAGGATAGAGGCAGGTGGATTTAGACGTGTTGAATGGGGCTGAGCGGAACGAAGGGATGAAGGGAGCTTGAGCAAGGCGTAAGGTAAGGGATGGATGGGGAAAAGAGATGAGGAGGGAGAACCTAGCCTCAGCCACTCTCCCTACCCATACATCTATCCCTCCTTCTCTTCCTCCCTTCCTCCCCCAACCCTGACTAGACACCATCAGCATAATTCTGTTTTAACTTAGATGCATCGCTCTGCTACCCCCCCTCCCATACCTTACCATCCCCTTCCCCTTCCAACCCCACCTTACCTCTCCTCTAATCCCTTTCTTTACCTCTCTCTATCTCTCCCCCAGTCACCTCCACCCCTTAACAGGTATGATGAGGGCTGGCACCTCCTACCTCTGCCGCCCACACATCCTTACCTTCCCCCCCCCCACACACTCCTTAATGCCTACAACCTTCCTTCATCTAATTATCCCTCACCAACAAGTTTTCCTCACCTTACTCCCTTCCCACTCACTTCTTTCCTTCGACCCCACAACCCGTCCTCACGCCCACACCTCTTCTTCACTCCCGCACTCACTCCTTCACTACCCCCACGCACTCTCAGCACCCACACCCACTCACACCCTCCCTCCTCCCACCGTTAGTCCCGCCCTCGACCTGATTTAAGTATTGGTCGCAGGTGTGTGCCGCGCTAACCCAGAGTTATTGATGCCTGGATCCTTATTCCGAGGATTTCCAGTCTGAAGTGAACCCCGCCGCTGCCTCCCGCCTCCGCTGCCTCCATCCTCTTACTGTTCCTCCTCTTGTTCCTCCTCCTTCTCCGCCTAGTTGTAGTTGTAGTAGTAGTAGTAGTAGTTGTTGTTGTTGTTGTCGTAGAAGTAGTAGTAGTAGTAGCAGTAGTAGTAGTACCTATTTTTTAGTTGATATCCTCGTTATAGATCAATAATTTTTCTTGGTATCTGTTTTTCCAATGTAATGCTATGTAATCCTCTTTTTTATCCTCCTCCTCCTCCTCCTCCTCCTCCTCCTCCTCCTCCTCCTCCTCCTCCTCCTCCTCCTCCTCCTCCTCCTCCTCCTCCTCCTCCTGCTTCTCCTCCCATCAATTCCAGCATAACATTGGCCGTTCACCGCATCCCTTCGTCCTCTAAGTGCTTACAGTCTTACACTCCACGTCCTCACTTCTCTCTCCTCCCATCACCAGGCCTCTACCTAGCTACCTCGGAGATAGAAAAGAAAAAAGAGCAAATAGGTAAAGACGTCGCTTGGGGAAAGATAGATTTTTTCCACTCCCGAGAGAATGTTAATTAGTATTCAAGGAAATTTTGGCAAAGGGTCTAACCGCAGAGTTTTGATCGAAGGGAAGACGAGGATGTGGATTTTTGTGGCGACTAAAGGTTGAGGAAGATGGTGTGAAGGGCAGCTTAGAGAGAGAGAGAGAGAGAGAGAGAGAGAGAGAGAAAGAGAGAAAGAGAGAAAGAGAGAAAGAGAGAAAGAGAGAAAGAGAGAAAGAGAGAAAGAGAGAAAGAGAGAGAAAGAGAGAAAGAGGCATTTAAAATCGGAAAAAATTGAAAAATCATCAATAATTACCTGTCAATTACGATACGAGAAGAACATGAATAAATAAATAAAAAAAAAAATGGGAAGCTGCTGAACATACTAGAAGGAGAAAAAAATAATAAATTGAAGGTAGCATTTAAATCACAAAAGTTCAGACATCCTTCCTTCCTTCACCCTCACTGGACGTAACAGCGGTAATCAGGGTGGCTGTGAAGGGTGAATAAAGCATCATGAGAAGGAGTTAACGTGGTAGTAGTATTCCATTAAGGTAAAAGGGCAAGGAAGGGGAAGAGGAGTGTGGTATTCACAGTGGTTAAGATATAGATAAATAACACGAAGAGGAAAGGTATCAAAGAGGATGAGATATTTTTTAAGCTATACTATTAGATATCGATTAATGGTCAGTAATGGTTAGTAAAGAAAGGTCATATGTTAAAGTTCGATTTTAGTGTTAGGTTTGACTATATATAAATGTGTTTAATACCATGGTTGAAATATAGCACTCATCTACCTGAAAAGGGTATACAGAATAAGCTGAAATGTCACGCTATGAATGTTTTAACAATTTTATGAGGAAGAATGATTAATGGTGAAAGAAAAGGTGTTAAAATATGTATGTATGTATGTATGTATGTATGTGAAGAGATAGTATATGTTACAATGGATGTGGTTTTTCAGAAATTACGTCTTTGATGATTTTTTTTTCTTTTTACCTACATGCCTCACATTAACTTTTGGTCCTGGTCTTGGTCCTGGTCCTGGTCTTGGTCTTGGTCTTGGTCTTGGTCTTGGTCTTGGTCTTGGATAACACATAAGTTAGAAAGAACATCGTGTCAAACATAAATAATACTTACAATAACATCACGTAAATAACAAGCCATTTATTTGCTCTCACCATCCTTAAGGTAAATTTTTCTCTCATTGCGATCTTTTTAAACATAACGAAGGAAAAAAAATAGTCTTAATAATGATAACAAAAAGATATAAATAAATTTGACGTATTAATGCATTGTTATTTTAATCATACTGATGAATATAATGCAGGGAGATGAAAGATAAATGATAAACTAAATATAAAACACTAAAGTAAGATAAGATAAGTTTTTCATATAACAATGCAGTGTATGAAGGAAGCTTAAAGTGAATATAATGAAGAAGAAAAAAAAAAACATTCTCATTGCGTTCATTGAGAAGAGGGGGAAGGGAATAAATGGAATAATAGATAAGGAGAGAAAAAAAAAAATCGGAAAGGTTAGTGCATTGTCTTGTAACATATAAAGGTGAGTGTTAAGATCTTGCAAGAGGGTAAGAAAAAAGAATATAAGCACCGAGGCGTATAGATTCATGCACACTTTCAGAAATGGGAGGAAGGAAGGAGTGTGAGGGTAACGAATGAATACTTAGTAAGCTGCACGTACATACATTAAAGAAAGAAAGAAAGGATTACGTATAGAGGAAGAAAAAAGGAAGGAAAGCATAAGACAATACAGGACTAAGAACTAACATAACCGTGAAACAGGATACAGAACAAGACTAGAGACCAAAGGAGAATACATAAGGTGACTGAAGGAAAGAATAAGTGATATAATGAATAAAGATATGGATAAGGAAAGCAGTTACAATGTGTGTGTGCGTGTGTGTGTGTGTGTGTGCGTGTGTGCATGCCGGAAATCTCAGGTAATATTATAAAGCAAAGAGTTACCTGAGAAAGAGGAAGATCATACCTGAGTGAGTGAGTGAGTGTTAGTGTGAGAGTGTAACGTGGTTTAGGAAGTTGTATTTATTGGGGTGTAGAAGGAAAATTGTGTGTGTGTATGTGTGTTGAGGGGGAGGGATTGTACTTAGTGAGAAAAATAAAAAAAAAGAATGAATGTTGAATATTATTATCTAATGCTGAAGGTAATGGGGAATGTAGGAAGATGAAGGAATAAAGGGTTAGCATAATGGACAGGTGTGTTGATGAGTGATAGGTAAATAGATTAATGATCGATAACAAAGTGAGGTAGAAATATAGGTAGGTAAGTAGATTTGTAGGTAAGTAAATATAATGATAAATAAGGGAAGATAGATAAATAGGTAATTATACAAGTGAATAGAATGATAGACAAAGTAATGGGATGAATAAATAGATAACTAAGGAGGCAAATAAAACGATAAATAAATACTGTAATAAAAAATAAATAAGATATAAACAAACAACAAACACGTATGGGACATGACCGAGACACGTCCAAAAGGTGAAAGAAAGCCTACATGTGCGTACGTACATACTACATGTGTACAGGACGCGCGAGAGTACACACAGGCCTGTATACACACATGGAAGGTCCTTACGAGGGGAGGCAGGGGGAGATGAGGGGAGTGAGAAGGGGTGAGGAGAGGGTAGTGGAATGGGGGAGATGAGGGGAGAGAAAAGGGGGAGAGGAGGGGAGTGGGGAGGGGGAGGAGAGGGGAGTGGTTGTCACGTTAACACGGGCGGTGATGTTAGAAGTGTGAGGGGAGGATGAGGGGAGAAGAGGAAGGATGGAAAGTGAGGGGAGAAGGGAAGTAAGGGTAAAAGAAGAATGAAGAAAGTGAGGGGAGGATGAGGGGAGAAGAGGAAGGGTGGAAAGTGAGGGGAGAAGAGGAAGAAAGGGAAAGTGAGGGAAGAAGGAAGAAAAGAAGAAATAAGGAAATAGAAATCTTACTTATCCTTCTCATGTCTTTTCTCTACAATCACTTACTTCCCTTTCCCCACTTCTCTTTCCCTTCCTTTTTACACATCTCCCCTTCTTCCCTCCCTTCCTCTCTAACCTTTCTTCTATTTCCTTATAACCCATTTCTCTCCCTTCCTTAGTCTCATTTCCCTTACCTTACCCTCCTTCCCTTCCCTGGCAGGTGACGGAGGGAAGGGAACAGGTAGACGCAACAGACAGGTGTGAATTAGGTAACAAGTCGAGCATCCTTTTGGTGACTCTCCCGGCTGGAATTCCCCTCAACAGTCAGGTCAGCCAAGCCAGGAAGCGAGGTAATTATTAAGTAGCGTGAGGGGAAGGAGGGTGAAGGGAGAGTGAGGGGAGAGTACCTACATTCTCCTAAACATTAAGCTTGAGAGGGTTTCCTTGTCCTTCTCGTTTCCCCTATGCAAAAATTTCTCTCCGCAAATTACTCTCTCTCCTCCTCTTCTCTCTCTCTCTCTCTCTCTCTCTCTCTCTCTCTCTCTCTCTCTCTCTCTCTCTCTCTCTCTCTCTCTCTCTCTCTCTCTCTCTCTCTCTCTCTCTCTCTCTCTCTCTCTCTCTCTCTCTCTCTCTTTTGCAGGATAAATTCAAAACTGTAAGAGAAACAAGACTTTTTTTCCCCTTAATATAAAACACACACACACACACACACACACACACACACACACACACACACACACACACACACACACACACACACACACACACACACACACACACACACACACACACACACACACACACACACACACACACACACACACACACACACACACACACACACACACACAGAGGAGGAAGAAGAGAAGGAGGTGTTAGGTATGTACAGGATTAGCGCGCCTTGTGAGTCTGAATTTAGTGGGAAGGAACAAGGGACGTACAACACACGCCTCATCACAGTCCGGGACGCTGTACACGCCTACCCCATTAGAGTGGTGGAACCTAACCCCTCGCCCCCCCCTCCTTAACACACGCCCCCTAACACCCTTTACCCCTTACTAACACTTACCTATTACCCTTCCTTGCCTCTGATAACTCCAATGGGTGTAGTAGCAGTTGATACCCTGATGTGTGTGTGTGTGTGTGTGTGTGTGTGTGTGTGGGTGTGTGTGTGTGTGTGTGTGGGTGTGTGTGTGTGTGTGTGTGTGTGTGTGTGTGTGTGTTTTTACGTGTTCAATTCATCATCTTGTATACAGCAGCTCCGTAAGATGATGGATGGCATACTTAACACAATATATTAGTACCTGACTAAATTATATTTTGACTAAAAGATTTATAGGTAACCCTGATAGACAGACAGACAGACAGACAGACATGCGAGGTGAGGGGAAAAAAACACACACACGTCCCCACTTTTATTTAATTTTATTCTGTTTTTGTATCTTCCCTCGAGATAACAAAAGCTTGAGGGATTAGTAACACTGGAGGAAGATATATATATAAACCAGTCTTGTACCTGTGTCAATTGTAGCTAAAAGTGGATGTGTTGGAGGCAGTGAAACATTAATAGTTGGTTGGATGAAGTGAATGATATGATTGAGGTGGATGGAAGATGTGAAGGTGGAATAATTGATAAACAGAGAAAGTGAGAAAGAGAGAGAGAGAAAAACAAAATTGAAAAGACAAGAGACGTGAGAGAAATTAGGGAAATAAAAATAAAATGAAAAGCTGAAGAAGTGAAAGAAGGAAAAGGAGAAAGAAAAATGAAAATAAAGTGATACAAAGAAAGAAAGAAGAAAATGAAATACAATCAAGGAATATGAACAAAATATAATACATTAAAGAAATACAAATGTTTGTTTGTATATAAAGAAATTTATTTGCATTATTATTCTTTATCATTAACATACATTATCTTAACATTAATATTAAAG
>JAPQNM010000005.1:14301408-14311408 GCA_029783475.1 Metacarcinus magister | reverse complement strand
AGTGGAGCGTCGCCAAAGCCATACAGCCAAAGGTCAGTGTGAATAATGCTTAGGCTGTGCGGTTATAGACTTACTTTTACTTGCAGATTATATGAGGAGTTCTGAAAATGCGAGATGAAAGTTTGATAAAGGTAGACGTGTTCGAAGAGAGAGAGAGAGAGAGAGAGAGAGAGAGAGAGAGAGAGAGAGAGAGAGAGAGAGAGAAAGAGAGAAAGAGAGAAAGAGAGATCAGAGATAGTATATATATAGGGAAATGTAGATAGCAGGGGAAGAGAGGAAGAAGAGAAAGGTTGAGAGGAGGATAAATGCAAAACAAAACTCACATTGGAGGGAAGCGTAGAAAAGGGGAGAGAGAGAGAGAGAGAGAGAGAGAGAGAGAGAGAAAGAGAGAGAAAGAGAGAGAAAGAGAGAGAAAGAGAGAGAAAGAGAGAGAAAGAGAGAGAAAGAGAGAGAAAGAGAGAGAAAGAGAGAGAAAGAGAGAGAAAGAGAGAGAAAGAGAGAGAAAGAGAGAGAAAGAGAGAGAAAGAGAGAGAAAGAGAGAGAAAGAGAGAGAAAGAGAGAGAAAGAGAGAGAAAGAGAGAGAAAGAGAGAGAAAGAGAGAGAAATAGGAAAATAGAAGCAACCACTGAAGAGGTTAAGGAGAAGGAAGGTAGAGGAGGAGGAGGAGGAGGAGGAGGGAGGAGGAGGAGGAGGAGTGTACGGCTAGGATGGTGTCATTAGGAACCTGAATGGTGACTTAATCCCTGACATGACCCAGCTCTGCATCCATTGGTCTAAGTGACGGTGGCCTGATGTTAACCTTCTTTCAAGCTGACTGGCGCCTACCGACACCACCTTTCATGCTCCCCTCACACCTGCTGACCTAAACCATTTATTGTCTACACGTTCTAGGAAAATAGTGACGTGCTTTGGCTGTTCTATGTGGTTTAGTCATGTGTTCTTGCATATACTTCCTAGCTTACGGATGGGGTGACTAGATGCTGGGTGTATGTGTTCTGTGGTGAAAAAATAACCGTGTAATTGCTGCGTTGTACAGGGGGGACGTGTAGTGCTGCTGCAGACGTCATTCTGGTAACCTGTCATTACTTCTCTCACTGATTTGTCCTTCCTGAAAATACCAGCAAAGCCTTGACATTCTGGGTATTATTTGCTGTTGAAATTGTCGTCAAGATAGAAACTTCTGCATTGGTCTCGGATGATTGCCTACAATACTGTCTTCTTCCTTGGTAACATTTGCTTCGGGTAGAACAGCATTTTAATCTTGCACACCATCCTTTCATTGTTGCAAGAGTGTTTTCTAGGAACAAATGAGTTATTCAAGACCTTGCTTACAAGGCCTTCCTCTCTTAGTCTATTGCGGGAATGATAAAAATAAAAACTCAATATATAAGGATGTGTAACGTAACATACAATCAGTAATGGCGCGTGAAAGGTTGTTGAAGGGCAGGTTAACTTGCAGACTCCCTCAGGCCGTGGTTCGAGCTGCTGACAGAGCCTCGAGGCGCAGGGCAGCGGGCGGAAATGACTAATGTGAGTGTGCTAATTTGGCAAACATGAAGAGCAGACAGTTACCTGCAAGTTGTGTTTAGAGAGGGCCCGCTCCTACCCCCTTCCCTTCTCTCTCTCTCTCTCTCTCCCTTTCTCTCTCTCTCTCTCTCTCTCTCTCTCTCTCTCTCTCTCTCTCTCTCTCTCTCTCTCTCTCTCTCTCTCTCTCTCGTCCTTCCCTCTATCTGATTTGCTCTTCGCCGTTCATTCACCCGTTCGGTCAGTCAGTCGTTCTTCCCCTCATATCCAGTTACTCTCTCCTCCCCTTTCAGCCACTCATTCATTTGCTTCCATTTAATGATTGTAGCCACACTTCCTCCCTTTCTCTCCCCTCTCTCCCTCCCTCTCGCTCTCTTTTCCTCTCCCTCTCTTCCTCCATAAACAACCCTCGCCCTCACTCTGTCAACAATTCCCTCCCTCTCTTTCTCTCTCTCTCTCTCTCTCTCTCTCTCTCTCTCTCTCTCTTTCTCTTCTCTACTCTCTCTCTCTCTCTCTCTCTCTCTCTCCTCTTTCTCTCTCTCTTTCTCTCTCTCTCTCTCTCTCTCTCTCTCTCTCTCTCTCTCTCGTCTCTTTCTCTCTTTCTCATCTCTCTCTCTCTCTCTCTCTCTCTTCTCTCTCTCTCTCTCTCTCTCTCTCTCTCTCTCTCTCTCTCTCTCTCTCTCTCTCTCTCTCTCTCTCTCTCTCTCTCTCTCTCTCTCTCTCTCTCTCTCTCTCTCTCTTGTTGTGCCCATCCCAAGAGTATTACAAATTCCTTCCCTTGTACACTGTAGCCACACATACACACACACACACACACACACACACACACACACACACACACACACACACACACACACACACACACACACACACTCTTTACTCCTTACTCCTTCATACTTTCCTCTTGTCTCCTTCTCCTCATTCTTCTTCCACTCCACTCCTTTCTCTCCTCCTTTACCTTCCTCTCTTATTCACTACCTTGCTCTTCTGTCTACTCCTACTTCTCTTCCTCTCCCCTCCACTCCCCTCAAAACTTTCTAAACACTCTTCTCTCCCCTTCATTGCAGCATCTCTCCCCTCATTCTGTTACTCCTCCACTCCTCCACCACTCCGCTTACTCCACTCACTCCCTTTCCTGTCTTCACTCCCCTCTACTCCCTGTACTGCCTCGTTCCGCATACACCTAGGGAAGTAGATTTACATGGGGAGTATCGACATGTGTTCTCTCTCTCTCTCTCTCTCTCTCTCTCTCTCTCTCTCTCTCTCTCTCTCTCTCTCTCTCTCTCTCTCTCTCTCTCTCTCTCTCTCTCTCTCTCTCTCTCTCTCTCTCTCTCTCTCTCTCTCTCTCTCTCTCTCTCTCTTTCTTTTTAAGTGTGCGTCTCGTTTGATCTCTTTATTTATTTATTTATTTATTTATTTATTTATCTATTCATTTTTATATTTACTTTTTTTAATTTTTTTTTATTTTATTTTATTCCTTGCTTGTGAACTGTAAACAAACTGACAAAGGTATAAGTAGATGTACTTTTGTTTTATTTTTATTTTATTCTTTTTATCAATTTACTTATTGTATTTATTCTCTTTACTAGACTTATCAAACCATGGAGGACGAGCATAAAAAATAATGATAATAATAATAAGAAGTGTAACGGAAATTATTGTATTAGTGAGTCTCTGTTATGTTACGTTATTATCATGCCTGGCTGTTATTATTGTATCAACCACTTCATGGCTGGGGGAGGGGGGTGGAGGGAAGGGGGGGGGCAGCCTGAAGGTGGGGGGTGTTGAGGGAGGGAGGAGGGGGGGGGGAGACTTGTGTAAGTAGCTCGCGTGACGATGAAAAGACAGAGACAGATAGACGGGAAATGTTTACCTGAGCACTACCTTACCTGAGGCTGGGATTAGGGAGAAGAAAGTAAGGAAGTAAGTGTGCGTGTGCGTGTGTGTGTGTGTGTGTGTGTGTGTGTGTGTGTGTGTGTGGTGTGTGTGTGTGTGTGTGTGTGTGTGTGTGTGTGTGTGTGTGTGTGTGTGTGTGTGTGTGTGTGTGTGTGTGTGTGTGTGTGTGTGTGTGTGTACGTGGACGATGATGATGTGTTAGGGAAGAAAAAGAAAAAAAGTATTTGTTTCAGCACGTGTAAGTCTGTCACTTAGAGAAAAATTGTTTATCTCAGTATACATTTAAGGGAGGAAGTGATGACCTTTATGAGTTGATATATAATGTGTTGCAAAGCTGAGTTAGTGAGGTAGTAGTAGTAGTAGTAGTAGTAGTAGTAGTAGTAATAATAATAATGATAGTAGTAGTAAAGCTAAAAGTACTATGAGTCATAATACTATTCCCACTACTACTACTACTAATAATAATGATAATAATAACAACAACAACAATATTAATAACACACTAAACAGAAAATAACCCTCACAACACTATCATCTGGTCTTCCATATCACGCCAGCCACCTTGAAGGAATGCAGGCAAGAATACAACGACACTACAATACACACTTAACATTTATGAGAAAACATCGCTTCATGTCACACAGAAATGCAACTGAGGCGAATAACAGGCAAATAAAGGTGTGTAATTACCTGTATGAGAGAGAGAGAGAGAGAAAGAGAGAGAGAGAGAGAGTGAGTCCAGGAATTGAAGGAAGGGGAGGAGGGAGAGGTGCACACTTCGTTTTTTGTTTGCCCTCCAGCAAGAAAACGAGCAGGGAGGTATTGGTTCGGTGTCAGAATGAATTTTTAGTAGATGGACAGAATGTGGAGTGTATGGGTTTCTGATAATTATACATCTCCCCTTTATTCTCTCTCTCTCTCTCTCTCTCTCTCTCTCTCTCTCTCTCTCTCTCTCTCTCTCTCTCTCTCTCTCTCTCTCTCTCTCTCTTTCTTTCTTTCCGATTGGTTTATTCCTTCCTTTCTTTCTTCACTTCATTCATTCTTTCTTTCCTTCTTTCTTTGCTTCTTTCTTTACCTTAACTTGACTCGTCCAATCAAGTCAAGGTGCTTCTTTCTCTCTCTCTCTCTCTCTCTCTCTCTCTCTCTCTCTCTCTCTCTCTCTCTCTCTCTCTCTCTCTCTCTCTCTCTCTCTCTCTCTCTCTCTCTTTTTCTTCCTCTCATCCTGTTTTTATTTTATTTTTTAGGTAGTTTTTTTCTGGTTTTTGTGTTGGTTTGATTTATTTTTTTTGTCTTCCTTGCTTACTCTCTTTCTTTTCTCTTTCTCTTTCTCTCTTTTGTTTTAAATATGCTCTTAAGTCATTCGCTCTCTTTCTTTCTTTTTTTTTTTCTCTCTCTTTCTCACACACCAGGCACTCTAGTCCACTTCATATATTTACTAACACTTCGAGAGAGAGAGAGAGAGAAAAAGAGAGAGAGAGAGAAAGAAAGAGAGAGAGAGAGAGAAAAAGAGAGAGAGAGAGAAAGAAAGAGAAAGAGAGAACAAAAAAAAACCCACCTTAACCTTGGAAATGGATAAGAAATTACAATCCTTCAGTGCCATGACATTCTTGGGACATTAAATAACTCAGAACAGTCCTTAAGTGAGGCCGGACGAGGGGAAGAAGAGGGTCCGTAGCGAGAGAGAGAGAGAGAGAGAGAGAGAGAGAGAGAGAGAGAGAGAGAGAGAGAGAGAGAGAGAGAGAGAGAGAGAGAGAGAGAGAGAGAGAGAGAGAGAGAGAGAGAAAGGTTACTCTCTCTCTCTCTCTCTCTCTCTCTCTCTCTCTCTCTCTCTCTCTCTCTCTCTCTCTCTCTCTCTCTCTCTCTCTCTCTCTCTCTCTGGAACACAACAAATACAATTATTGGAAACTCCTTATGTAGTCGGTGTAGAGCTCTCCTGTATTTTTTTTCCCCTTTTTTCTCCCTTTGTTTCGTGTGTCACTGTGTCGTATGAGGCGCTGTGAGGCATGGGTTGCTGTATGTATGTATGTATGTATGTATGTATGTATGTATGTATGTATGCATGTATGTATGTGTGTTTCTTGATTGAGATGTCGCCTCCTTTCTTTCCCTCTTTTTTTTTCCTGTCTATTTGAATGTCTGTCTGCATGTGCTAAGGTGTCATGTGTTGTCTTGGGAGTGTTGTTGGTGACCTTGAGAAATTGTTGTTGAAGTCATTAAAGTTACCATTAATGTTTTCCTCCTTCTAATGATGTAAGAGATGCCAGGTTTTTGAGTGAGTAAAGAAGTTGAGTATATGAGTGAAGATATATTAGAGTCTTCTTTGATGATTGTTTCTCTAATACAAGGTAGGAATTGTAAGACAAGATTGAGTTTTCTTATGTCTTATTTGTTGATACAGACTGATTGATATGATGTGCCGAGAGAGGTTTGAGTTGAAGTCGTGACTGAGAGGACCGAATGACTGATCTCGCCAGAGTCTGAAGGTGATCTGCTTTTGATCTGATAGCACCCTGGCTGGGTCGAGGGATGAAGGATAAGGAATGATGGTCACAGCTCGTGAACACCTGCGGGAAAGGTGATATAGGACTCTAGTGAGTTTTGAGAAAACATGAACCTGTTAATCCGATAATTGGAAGGGTCGCCATCTCCTGGGATTAAGACTAGGCCAGGTGCAGGGATGTATCAACTTTCTCTCTCTCGGCTTCTAATACAGAGGATTATGACTACTATTTATAGATAGAATGATACAAAGAGGTTGAGTTGAATACATGAGTGAGGAAGAGAAGGTAAGAATGGAAACACTAAGAGGTGGAATATACATTGTTTCTTTCTAATATAACAAACAGCATTATTTTCGCATTAGACTCACTGACCTCTTATTAGCAAGCAGATCCCTTCTTCAGGAGACTCACGCCCTGTGGCTGTGGCTGTAGGGGAGGGAGGGGGAAGTTTGTGATTGAGGCCTTTAGTGCTGCAACCCAATCATAGGGAAAGTAAAAGGAAGATGAAGGGACCTACTCAAAGCATAGTTCAAGGAAAAAGAAAAAAGGGTCATTCTGAGGCACGGCAAGTAAAACACATCTCACTCCTGACTCCATTAGTACCTGAAGGTGATGAAGGCGTCCAGGTGGCGCTGCTGAACTTACCTTTAAAGTACATGAAGCTGTCACGTCTCGCAGCCGCCGTCCACTCAGGCGAGGCGAGGACTGCAGCGAGGCCCGGGGTGTGGGAGGGGAGGAAGGCCAGCCACCGTCACCACCAGCCTCTCTACGTCTTGTTCAAACGACCTAAAACTTATTGAATTGCGATAGACAGCCTGAGTGGCCCTGACGTCTGGGAGGGAGGGAGGGAGGGAGGGAAGGAGGGTGTGTGGGGGGGAGGGAAAGGAAATATGGAGGGACGTTCGTTTCCTGCCTGTATGTATACGTAAATATTGTTGTATACTTGACCACACACACATACATACATACATACATACACATACACACACACACACACACACATAAACATACACACACTCCACACACCAGCCTTTCCACCATTGCTTTTAACACACATACCCCACCACCACCACCACCACCACCACCACCACCACCACCACCACCACCACCACCACCACCACCACCACCACCACCTCCACCACCGTCTCTTAGTACACTCTCGTTCCCTACATTCGCATTTGTTACGTCTTTTGTCTTAACGTCAAGTAAAAACACAAGGTGAATCCTCCTCAGGCCAGGTACCTGACGCCCTCGATGGTGTTCCGCTGCCTTACCTCCGTGTCTTGAGGTGCTGATGTGCCGGGTTGTTTCTTGTCAATGGCTTTATGGCTTTATGACAGGCGGAGAAGGGTAGTTGTCTCTTTACAACCTCAATGCTGCATGAATACGTGTACTTTGGTCATCCAGGTGATAATGAGTTTTGTGTCATTACTTACCTTATAATAGCCAGGACAAAGAGAAATATGGTTCACTTGGACACTTTATTTTCGTACCATCTTGACATGAAGGTAACGTTTGGACAAGAAAAAGAGCAATGTTAATGCTATATTCTCTTTGTAGGATTTAATAACTTCCATTCGCGCAATACAATATCGTGGGGAAGAGACATACAATACCTTGATTTTGTTGTGTATCACGGGAATGTTTGATCAAGTACAAAACACATCATTGTAGCACACACACACACCCACACACACACCCCCACCTTTCCACTTCCTTCTTCCCATTTACTCCCCTCTTCTCACCCTTATTCCCCTTCTTTCCCTATCCTCCTCATTTCCTTCCTAACCAACCCCTGCCCTCACTATCCTCTCCCCTCAACTTCCCTTCGTCCTCATTCCTAACCTGCCCCACCTTACCTGTCCTTTTACCTGCGTCCCCTCACCTCCTTGCACACTTTCCCCTCACTTTCCCCTCACTTTCCCCTCCCACCTCGAGGCCGCAGTTGTCGGAGTGACCTAATGTTCCCCGCTGAGGTCTAACGAGGCACCATCAGACACCATAGTTCTGAGATTAATGAACCAATTAGGACTCTCTCTCTCTCTCTCTCTCTCTCTCTCTCTCTCATCTCTCTCTCTATCTTCTCTCTCTCTCTCTCTCGTCTCTCCTCTCTCTCTCTCCTCTCATCTCTCGTCTCCCTCTCTCTCTCTCTCTCTCTCTCTCTCTCTCTCTCTCTCTCTCTCTCTCTCTCTCTCCCTTGTCTTAGTTAGTCCCAAGAGGAAAAAATAATAAACAAGTGAACCGAAGCAGGTGAGAGTAAAGAGGAGGAGGAGGAGGAGGAGGAGGAGGAGGAGGAGGAGGAAGAGGAAGAGGAGAGTGAGCGATGGAGGTGAAAATAGAACGTCACTAGAAGAGGGAGTTAATGGAGGGGAACATATAAAAGAAAACAAAAACTAATGAGAGAGAGAGAGAGAGAGAGAGAGAGAGAGAGAGAGAGAGAGAGAGAGAGAGAGAGAGAGAGAGAGAGAAGAGAGAGAGAGACGAGGGATGTAGTGGTGAAGGTGATCATTTATGGAGCGGAGGGGAGAGGGAGGGACGGAGGAAGGGAGGAAGGGAGGGGTGAAGAGCAAAGGGTAAGGGGTAAAGGGGGGGTAGGGGAGAGGTGGCACAGCTGGTCAGTGTGAGAAGTTCCCTTAATGGCCTAAACCACGCGAACCTTACACGTCTCCCCCTTACCTCCCCCTTAACCTCCCCTTACCCTCCCACAACCTTCTCTCCCCTCTCCCCTGTCTCCCCTTCTAACAATACCTGGTTCCCTCAACACACCTGTCTTCACCCCTTCCCCCCTCCCTCACACACCTGCTCATTAACACCTGTATTCCGTAATCAAGACACAAGTATATTTACCTCTCTTCTCCCCTCTCCTATTTGTCTTCTAATACCTCCCACTCCTTCTCACTCCTTCCCACTCCCTCCCACTCCCTCCCACTCCCTTCCACTCCCTCCCACTCCCTCCCACTCATCTGCGTAGAGTGACTGACACTTCTCACCTTCATGCCTTTAATTCATAGATGACTGTAAATTATGAAGGGAGAGAGAGAGAACGAGAGAGCGAGAGAAAGAGAGAGAGAGAGAGAGAGAGAGAGAGAGAGAGAGAGAGAGAGAGAGAGAGAGAGAGAGAGAGAGAGAGAGAGAGAGAGAGAGAGAGAGAGAGAGAGAGAGAGAGAGAGAGAGAGAGAGAGAGAACGAGAGAGAGAGAGAGAGAGAGGAGATTGAAAGAATGTTGCTCAGAAAAAAAAGGGTTACGAATTAGTATGTAAGTATATAAGTGTGTAAGTGTGATATCAGTGAGGCTGAGTATGGATAATTGAGTCTCTTCAAGTACTGGAAGAAAAAAATTGATATAATGAATCAGTCACGTCTGTGTTCAGCATTATTCACATCAGTTCAACTTTCCCCTCCCTCCCTCTCTCCATCTCTCCCTCCTTCCCTCCATCCATCCTTTCCTCCCTCTCTCTCTCTTTCTCTCTCTCCTCTTCTAGAAAAAAAAATGAGACTTATCGTTCATGTAGTTTATCTTTTTTCTTTTCTTTACTTTCCTGTTTATTTTTTGTACCCTACTCTCTCTCTCTCTCTCTCTCTCTCTCTCTTCTCCTCTCTCTCTCTCTCTCTCTCTCTCTCTCTCTCTCTCTCTCTCTCTCTCTCTCTCTCTCTCTCTCTCTCTCTCTCTCGTCCCACCTCTCTCCTCTCCGACTCTCCTCTCTCTCTCTCTCTCTCTCTTTCTCTCTCGTTCTCTCTCTCGTTCTCTCTTTCTCTCTCTCTCTCCCCTTATCTTTCCCTCCTCTTCTTCCTCCTTTCTCACTTCATCTTCCTTTCCATTCCTTCCCTTCCCTTACCTCCCTTCCCTTCCATTTCTTTATCCATTTACGTCTCATTTCCATCTCCCTTCCTATATTTTTTTCTCTCTCCCCATACATTCATTCCCTTTCTCACTCCATCTTTCATACCATTACTGTCTTGCATCAGAAATTCACACTTGTTCCTCATACTACATTTTTGCTACTGTTAAAAAGACGAAAGAAACATCAATTTAAGACCTTATCATTGGGAGTCACTTCTATTAATATTTCATGCATGTA
>JAPQNM010000005.1:14298545-14301308 GCA_029783475.1 Metacarcinus magister | reverse complement strand
GGACCTAACCCCCCTACCCTCTTTCCCCCCCTCTCTCTCTCTTCTCTTCTATTATCTTCTCTGCTCTATCGCTCGTCATCGCTCATCTCTCTATCAACTATGCTATCATCCTCTCTCTCTCTCTCTCTCTCTCCCTGCTTAGTTAGTCCCAAGAGGAAAAAAAAATAATAAACAACGTTGAACCGAAAAGCACGGTGAGAGGTTAGGTAAAGAGGACGGAGGAGGAGGAGGGGAGAGAGGAAGGAGGGCGGAGTGAGAGAGAAGAGGAGGAGGGAAAGAGGAAGAGGAAAAGAGGAGGGAGGAAGAGGAAGACGGAGCGATGGAGTGAAAATAGAAGTCACTAGAAGAGGGAGTTAATGAGGGAGAAACATATAAAGAAAAACAAAATACTAATGAGAAGAGAGAGAGAGAGAGGAGAGAGAGAGGAGAGGAGAGATGAGAAGAGAGAGAGAGAGAGAGAGAGGAGAAGAGACGAGACAGAGAGGGACTGAGAGAGGAGCGGAGGAGAGAGAGAGAGAGAGAGAGAGCGAGGAGGAGAAGGGGAGAGGAGAGGAAGGAAGAGGAGATACGATGAGGAGAGAGAAGGAAGAGGAGAAGAGAGGAGGAGAGAGAGATCGAGAAGTGGTGAGAGAGAGAGAGAGATGGGGAGGGAGGAGAGAGAGGGGAGATGGAGAGGAGAGGAGGAGAGAGAAGAGTGAGAAAGGATAGAGAGAGGAGAGGAAATTGAGAGAGAGAGGGAGAGAGAGAGAGAGGGTGGAGAGCGGGAGAGGAGAGAGAGAGAGACGAGGGAGGAGAGAGACGAGGAGAGCGAGAGAGGAGGAGAGAGAGGAGAGAGAGGAAGAGAGAGATGAGAGATGATGAGGAGAGAGAGATGAGAGAGAGTAGAGAGAGAGAGATAGAGAGGAGGAGAGAGAGACGAGAGCAGAGAGAGGAGATGGAGAGGAGAGAGAGAGTGAGGGAGATGAGAGAGAGTGAGAGAGAGACGAGACGAGAGAGAGTAGAGAGAGAGACGATGAGAAGAGAGAGAGAGAGAGGAGAGAGAGAGACGAGGAGAGAGAGAGAGAGGAGGATGAGAGAGAGAGAGAGAGAGAGAGGAGAGGGGAGAGAGAGGATGAGGAGAGAGGAGAGAAGAGAAGGAGAGAGAGAGGAGATGAGAGAGAGAGTGAGAGAGAGATGAGGAGGAGAGGGAGGAGAGAGGAGAAGAAGGAGGATGAGAGAGATGAGAGGAGAGGAGAGAGAGAGAGAGAGAGAGGAGGATGAGAGAGAGGAGGGGAGAGAGGAGAGAGAGAACGGAGAGAGAGAAGGAGAAGAGGGAAGGAGTGAGAAGAGACGCTGAGGACGAGAGAGAGAGAAGAGAGGAGAGAGTGACGAGAGAGAGGAGGAGGAGGAGAGATGAGATAGGAGAGAGACGCAGAGGTGAGAGAGGGAGATGACAGCGGAGGGGAGAGAAGAGAGAAGACAAGAGAGAGAGAGAGAGAGAGGAGGAGAGAGAGAGAGGATCGAGAGGGAGAGAGAGGAGGAGGAGAGAAGTGAGAGAGGCAAGAGAGAGAGACGAGAGAGAGAGATGAGAAGGAGACGATGGGTGAGAGAGAGAGAGGAGAGGAGGAGAGAGGAGAAGAGAAAGAGAGAATGAGAAAGAGATCGAAGTGAGAGAAGAGATAGAGAGGAGAGAGAGAAAGAGGGAGAGGAGAGAGGAGAAATGATAACGAGAGAGAGGGATTGATTCGGGTAGAGGACTGGAGAAACGGGCTAAAGAGCAAACACGATGATGAAGGAGGAGATTGTCGAAGAGCCTGCGGAGAGAGGAGAGACACACGGGTACGGTACGGGGAGCGGGAGGTGAGGGGGGGGGGAGTGGGGGGGAGGAGGGGGGGGGGGCGAATGCGGGGGGGGGGGGGCGGGCGGAAGGGAGCGGGTGGAATTGTATGGACGGGGGACAAAAATCTGGCTTCAGTAATGTGTAGGTTGGGTGAAAGGCCGCGTAGGGTCGATCATTTATGTTGCAGCAGCGGAGGGAGAGGAGGGGGCAGATGCGGACCAGAGGGAGGGAGGGTAAGTCAAGAAGGGCGGCACAGGAGGGGATGGGGGGAGATCGGGGAAGGAGGAGGGAGGGGAGAGGGGAGGACGGCAGTGCGGGATGCAGGCATCGGGCGAAATTAAGTCGGGGAAGGGGAGGGGGGCGTTATCTCTGACATTTTGGTAGAAGGATGAGAGCAGGGATGAGGCAGTGGGTGCGGGTGGGCCGGGTACGGAGGAAGGGAAAGGAACAGCAGGAGAGATGAGGGGAACGGACGTGCCGAAATGCAACGGTGGAGTAGAGGGACGGTACTGAGGAAAAGGGGATGGAGGAGCGGGGGTGCATATGGAACGGGGGGACTACGGAGGGAACCGGCGGGACGAGGGGGTCCGTTTTTAGGTAGGGATGAGGAAAAAAGGCGAGGTAAACAGGGGTTGGGGATTACCGCAGAAAATCATAAATGAGGTGAAGGGAAAGGAAAGGGAGGGGGGGAGGAGGAGGGAGGGGAAAAAGGATATAAGCTTGCTCGCCGCACAGAAGCACAGGGGAAAGAGGGGAGACAGGGGGCTTCCTCCCAGTTAGGGAAGGGCGAAGGGTTAGGAGGAGAGGAGGGGGACGGGAGGGGTTACTGACCAAGGAGGAAGGGAGACCGCTAGGGAGGGGTTTAGGTTGAAGTGGTGTTGTGATTGATTGAAGTTGAGGTGAACGTGATGAAGCGAGAGGGAGAGGAAGACGGCGGGAACGAG
>JAPQNM010000005.1:14288545-14293545 GCA_029783475.1 Metacarcinus magister | reverse complement strand
TTGCTTTTGTTTTTATTTCAACCTCATAAACGTTGTTACCTCCTCCTCCTCCTCCTCCTCCTCCTCCTCCTCCTCCTTCTCTCTCTTCTCTGCTTGTGAGGTTAAACTTACTTATATCATTTACTTTTCTCAATCTAAAATGTCATTATTGTTCATACTTTTATGCAACTTTACTTACTTGAAAAATATGATTGGATAGTTTCATTCTCTCTCTCTCTCTCTCTCTCTCTCTCTCTCTCTCTCTCTCTCTCTCTCTCTCTCTCTCTCTCACATCGATCACACCGCCACCACCGTCACCCGTCTCCCAGGCGTCACCAATCAGCTGGTTCTCGGTTCCATTAATCTTGGAAAATATCTTTAGATGATTATTAATTTAATATTCCTCTTCGCTAGGCCATCTGCAGCCCTCCATCACTCCCTTCCCTCTCCTACTCTCCTCTCCCTCTTCCCTCGCACTCCTCTCTCCTTCTCTTATTCCTTCTTCTCTTACTTCTCTCCGATTCTTACTCATCTAATTATACTCTCTTTCTTATGTATTTTTCTGTGTTATTTACTTATATAGTGAAAGATATCTATGATGAAAATAATGGAAGACTTTTTTTCTTTTTATCTATCTATTTCTCTCTCTCTCTCTCTCTCTCTCTCTCTCTCTCTCTCTCTCTCTCTCTCTCTCTCTCTCTCTCTCTCTCTCTCTCTCTCTCTCTCTCTCTCTCTCTCTGTCTCTCTCTCTCTCTCTCTCTCTCTCTCTCTCTCTCTCTCTCTCTCTCTCTCTCTCTCTCTCTCGCTCTTTCTCTTTCTCTTTCTTTCTCTCTGTCTCCCGTTCTCTCTTTTTATTTAGAATGAGCAATGAAACAAACATGAAAAGGTTGATTGAATTGTTTAAGGTTGAGTTGAGAATAAGTTACGTTATTCGTTAACTCCCTTCTGTCTGTCTGTCTCGATTAATTTATTTAACATCACATTTCGTCTTTTAAATGTTTTTTCTTTCTATTTTATTTTATGCTCTCTACATACGTACAGACTCTTCTTGTTTATTCTTTTTCTTACCGCTCTTCCTCTCCTTCGCCTTCTTTTTCTCTTCTTCTTCTTCCTCTTCCTCCTCCTTCATCTCCTCCTCCTCGTAAAAATAAACATCATTTCTATGTGATACTTTTACCTCAGTGTGTTCATTCTTCTTCCTCCTCCACCTCCTCCTCCTCCTTCTCATCCTCCTCCTCCTCCTCCTCCTCCTCCTTCTCATCCTCCTCCTCCTCCTCCTTCTCATCCTCCTCCTCCTCCTCCTCCTCCTCCTCCTCCTCCTCCTCCTCGTCCTTCTCATCGAAGAGGAAATTTTGCAAAAAATTTACCAGGGTATAGAAAAAATGACAATTACATCATATGTTGAGGTCAATTCTACACATCCACGAGGATCTGTAAGATGGTTAAACGTGTCGTAAGGCTTAGTTATGAACTGCTTTGAGCTGTAACAATCATTACAAGAATATTCGTGGACGTTAAGACTATATGTGTTCTTACGGGGTAACGTGTCGTGTGTAGGAGTATACGCGGGTTACTGATAGCTATCATATCCTCTTGATGGAGCTTGACACTGCAATAAAAGTACTACCTTACATTTTTTAATGAAAATAAATAACATCCATGGCCATTGGCACCGGTGACCGAGTCAGTCGTGAAGATTTTGATCGGCCAGTCATGACCGAGCGAGCGGTGAGAATTGAATTATTTTCTGCCTCTATATACCTAATTCTAGTTGATGCAGCAGCATTTAAGAAGGTCAAAGGAAGGCTATGTACACTACAGGAGTAATCAAACAGACTCTGCCATCCTGAGAATAGTGTATAAAAATGACAAGAATACACCATATATTGAGGTCAATTCTACACATCCACGAGGATCTGTAGGATGGTTAAACGTGTCGTAAGGCTTAGTTATGAACTGCTTTGAGCTGTAATAGTCATTACAAGAATATTCGTGGACGTTAAGACTATATGTGTTCTTACGGGGTAACGTGTCGTGTGTAGGAGTATACGCGGGTTACTGATAGCTATCATATCCTCTTGATGGAGCTTGACACTGCAATAAAAGTACTACCTTACATTTTTTAATGAAAATAAATAACATCCATGGCCATTGGCACCGGTGACCCAGTCAGTCGTGAAGATTTTGATCGGCCAGTCATGACTGAGTGAGTGGTGGGAATTGAATTATTTTCTGCCTCTATATACCTAATTCTAGTTGATGCAGCAGCATTTAAGAAGGTCAAAGGAAGGCTATGTACACTACAGGAGTAATCAAACAGACTCTGCCATTGGCACCGGTGACAGAGTCAGTCGTGAAGATTTTGATCGGCCAGTCATGACCGAGCGAGCGGTGGGAATTGAATTGTTTTCTGCCTCTATATACCTAATTCTAGTTGATGCAGCAGCATTTAAGAAGGTCAAAGGAAGGCTTTGTACACTACAGGAGTAATCAAACAGACTCTGCCATTGGCACCGGTGACAGAGTCAGTCGTGAAGATTTTGATCAGCCAGTCATGACCGAGCGAGCGGTGGGAATTGAATTATTTTCTGCCTCTATATACTTAATTCTAGTTGATGCAGCAGCATTTAAGAAGGTCAAAGGAAGGCTATGTACACTACAGGAGTAATCAAACAGACTCTGCCATCCTGAGAATAGTGTATAAAAATGACAAAAATACACCATATATTGAGGTCAATTCTACACATCCACGAGGATCTGTAAGATGGTTAAACGTGTCGTAAGGCTTAGTTATGAACTGCTTTGAGCTGTAATAGTCATTACAAGAATATTCGTGGACGTTAAGACTATATGTGTTCTTACGGGGTAACGTGTCGTGTGTAGGAGTATACGCGGGTTACTGATAGCTATCATATCCTCTTGATGGAGCTTGACACTGCAATAAAAGTACTACCTTACATTTTTTAATGAAAATAAATAACATCCATGGCCATTGGCACCGGTGACCCAGTCAGTCGTGAAGATTTTGATCGGCCAGTCATGACCGAGCGAGCGGTGAGAATTGAATTATTTTCTGCCTCTATATACCTAATTCTAGTTGATGCAGCAGCATTTAAGAAGGTCAAAGGAAGGCTATGTACACTACAGGAGTAATCAAACAGATTCTGCCATTGGCACCGGTGACAGAGTCAGTCGTGAAGATTTTGATCGGCCAGTCATGACCGAGCGAGCGGTGGGAATTGAATTGTTTTCTGCCTCTATATACCTAATTCTAGTTGATGCAGCAGCATTTAAGAAGGTCAAAGGAAGGCTTTGTACACTACAGGAGTAATCAAACAGACTCTGCCATTGGCACCGGTGACAGAGTCAGTCGTGAAGATTTTGATCAGCCAGTCATGACCGAGCGAGCGGTGGGAATTGAATTATTTTCTGCCTCTATATACTTAATTCTAGTTGATGCAGCAGCATTTAAGAAGGTCAAAGGAAGGCTATGTACACTACAGGAGTAATCAAACAGACTCTGCCATCCTGAGAATAGTGTATAAAAATGACAAAAATACACCATATGTTGAGGTCAATTCTACACATCCACGAGGATCTGTAAGATGGTTAAACGTGTCGTAAGGCTTAGTTATGAACTGCTTTGAGCTGTAATAGTCATTACAAGAATATTCGTGGACGTTAAGACTATATGTGTTCTTACGGGGTAACGTGTCGTGTGTAGGAGTATACGCGGGTTACTGATAGCTATCATATCCTCTTGATGGAGCTTGATACTGCAATAAAAGTACTACCTTCCATTTTTTAATGAAAATAAATAACATCCATGGCCATTGGCACCGGTGACCGAGTCAGTCGTGAAGATTTTGATCGGCCAGTCATGACCGAGCGAGCGGTGAGAATTTAATTATTTTCTGCCTCTATATACCTAATTCTAGTTGATGTAGCAGCATTTAAGAAGGTCAAAGGAAGGCTATGTACACTACAGGAGTAATCAAACAGACTCTGCCATTGGCACCGGTGACAGAGTCAGTCGTGAAGATTTTGATCGGCCAGTCATGACCGAGCGAGCGGTGAGAATTGAATTATTTTCTGCCTCTATATACCTAATTCTAGTTGATGCAGCAGCATTTAAGAAGGTCAAAGGAAGGCTATGTACACTACAGGAGTAATCAAACAGACTCTGCCATTGGCACCGGTGACAGAGTCAGTCGTGAAGATTTTGATCGGCCAGTCATGACCGAGCGAGCGGTGGGAATTGAATTGTTTTCTGCCTCTATATACCTAATTCTAGTTGATGCAGCAGCATTTAAGAAGGTCAAAGGAAGGCTTTGTACACTACAGGAGTAATCAAATAGACTCTGCCATTGGCACCGGTGACTGAGTCAGTCGTGAAGATTTTGATCAGCCAGTCATGACCGAGCGAGCGGTGGGAATTGAATTATTTTCTGCCTCTATATACTTAATTCTAGTTGATGCAGCAGCATTTAAGAAGGTCAAAGGAAGGCTATGTACACTTCAGGAGGAATCAAACAGACTCTGCCATCCTGAGAATAGTGTATAAAAATGACAAAAATACACCATATATTGAGATCAATTCTACACATCCACGAGGATCTGTAAGATGGTTAAACGTGTTGTAAGGCTTAGTTATGAACTGCTTTGAGCTGTAACAGTCATTACAAGAATATATGTGGAAGTTAAGACTATATGTGTTCCTTACGGGGTAACGTGTCGTGTGTAGGAGTATACGCGGGTTACTGATAGCTATCATATCCTCTTGATGGAGCTTGACACTGCAATAAAAGTACTGCATTACATTTTTTAATGAAAATAAATAACTTTTATAGCCATTGGCACCGATAGTAGTGAAAAGTGAAGGTTTTGATAGGCCAGTCAGGACCGAATGAGCGGTGGTGGGAATTGAATGGTTGTCTGCCTCTATATACCTAGTTATAGTGAGCCTTATCTTTTTTCTGCCGTTTTGGGGGAAGGGGAGGGAGAGGGCGGGGAAAGGTGTT
>JAPQNM010000005.1:14268545-14276045 GCA_029783475.1 Metacarcinus magister | reverse complement strand
TCATTTTACTGCGTAATTATTAGTCATAGAAACAAATATTCATAATGACAGTTGTACAGTTTATTTAGGTGTATCAGATGCTGCAATGATATTTCCAATATCTCTAATAGCTTTCGAGAAAATGAGGAGGAAAGTCATGTTTTTATATAAAAATTAAGTTTCATTTTACTGCGTAATTATTAGTCATAGAACAAATATTCATAAGGACAATTGTACAGTTTAATTAGGTGTATCAGATGCTGCAATGATATTTCCAATATCTCTAATAGCTTTCGAGAAAATGAGGAGGAAAGTCATGTTTTTATATAAATATTAAGTTTCATTTTACTGCGTAATTATTAGTCATAGAACAAATATTCATAATATCAGTTGTACAGTTTAGTTAGGTCTATCAGATGCTGCAATTATATTTCCAATATCTCTAATAGCTTTCAAGAAAATGACGAGGAAATTCATGTTATTATATAAAAATACGGTTTTATTTTACTGCGTAATTATTAGTCATAGAACAAATATTCATAATATCAGTTGTACAGTTGAATTAGGTGTATCAGATGATGCAATGATATTTCCAATATCTCTAATAGCTTTCGAGAAAACGAGGAAGAAAGTAATTTTAAAAAAAAGTAAATTTCAGTATTTATTAGTACTAGTGAAAATATTCATAATGACAGTAGTAGATTTTAATTAGATCTATCAGATGCTGCAATGATATTTCCAATATCTCTAATAGCTTTCGAGAAAATGAGGAGGAAAATCATGTTTTTATATAAATATTAAGTTTCATTTTACTGCGTAATTATTAGTCATACAACAAATATTCATAATGAGAGTTGTACAGTTTAATTAGGTTTATCAAATGCTGCAATGATATTTCCAATATCTCTAATAGCTTTCGGGAAAAAGAGGAGGAAAGTCATGTTTTTATATAAATATTAAGTTTAATTTTACTGCGTAATTATTAGTCATGAAACAAATATTCATAATGACAGTTGTACAGTTTATTTAGGTATATCAGAATCTGCAATGATATTTCCAATATCTCTTATAGCTTTCGGGAAAATGAGGAGGAAAGTCATGTTTTTATATAAATATTAAGTTTCATTTTACTGCGTAATTATTAGTCATAGAACAAATATTCATAATATCAGTTGTACAGTTTAGTTAGGTCTATCAGATGCTGCAATTATATTTCCAATATCTCTAATAGCTTTCAAGAAAATGACGAGGAAATTCATGTTATTATATAAAAATACGGTTTTATTTTACTGCGTAATTATTAGTCATAGAACAAATATTCATAATATCAGTTGTACAGTTGAATTAGGTGTATCAGATGATGCAATGATATTTCCAATATCTCTAATAGCTTTCGAGAAAACGAGGAAGAAAGTAATTTAAAAAAAAGTAAATTTATGTATTTATTAGTACTAGTGAAAATATTCATAATGACAGTAGTAGATTTTAATTAGGTCTATCAGATGCTGCAATGATATTTCCAATATCTCTAATAGCTTTCGAGAAAATGAGGAGGAAAATCATGTTTTTATATAAATATTAAGTTTCATTTTACTGCGTAATTATTAGTCATACAACAAATATTCATAATGAGAGTTGTACAGTTTAATTAGGTTTATCAAATGCTGCAATGATATTTCCAATATCTCTAATAGCTTTCGGGAAAATGAGGAGGAAAGTCATGTTTTTATATAAATATTAAGTTTAATTTTACTGCGTAATTATTAGTCATGAAACAATTATTCATAATGACAGTTGTACAGTTTATTTAGGTATATCAGAATCTGCAATGATATTTCCAATATCTCTTATAGCTTTCAGGAAAAAAAGGAGGAAATTCATGTTTTTATATAAATATTAAGTTTCATTTTACTGCGTAATTATTAGTCATAGAACAAATATTTATAATATCAGTTGTACAGTTTAGTTAGGTCTATCAGATGCTGCAATTATATTTCCAATATCTCTAATAGCTTTCAAGAAAATGACGAGGAAATTCATGTTATTATATAAAAATACGGTTTTATTTTACTGCGTAATTATTAGTCATAGAACAAATATTCATAATATCAGTTGTACAGTTGAATTAGGTGTATCAGATGATGCAATGATATTTCCAATATCTCTAATAGCTTTTGAGAAAACGAGGAAGAAAGTAATTTAAAAAAAAGTAAAATTCAATATTTATTAGTACTAGTGAAAATATTCATAATGACAGAAGTAGATTTTAATTAGGTATATCAGATGCTGCAATGATATTTCCAATATCTCTAATAGCTTCCGAGAAAATGAGGAGGAAAATCATGTTTTTATATAAATATTAAGTTTCATTTTACTGCGTAATTATTAGTCATACAACAAATATTCATAATGAGAGTTGTACAGTTTAATTAGGTTTATCAAATGCTGCAATGATATTTCCAATATCTCTAATAGCTTTCGGGAAAATGAGGAGGAAAGTCATGTTTTTATATAAAAATTAAGTTTCATTTTACTGCGTAATTATTAGTCATAGAACAAATATTCATAAGGACAATTGTACAGTTTAATTAGGTGTATCAGATGCTGCAATGATATTTCCAATATCTCTAATAGCTTTCGAGAAAATGAGGAGGAAAATCATGTTTTTATATAAATATTAAGTTTCATTTTACTGCGTAATTATTAGTCATACAACAAATATTCATAATGAGAGTTGTACAGTTTAATTAGGTTTATCAAATGCTGCAATGATATTTCCAATATCTCTAATAACTTTCGGGAAAATGAGGAGGAAAGTCATGTTTTTATATAAATATTAAGTTTAATTTTACTGCGTAATTATTAGTCATGAAACAATTATTCATAATGACAGTTGTAAAGTTTATTTAGGTATATCAGAATCTGCAATGATATTTCCAATATCTCTTATAGCTTTCAGGAAAAAAAGGAGGAAATTCATGTTTTTATATAAATATTAAGTTTCATTTTACTGCGTAATTATTAGTCATAGAACAAATATTCATAATATCAGTTGTACAGTTTAGTTAGGTCTATCAGATGCTGCAATTATATTTCCAATATCTCTAATAGCTTTCAAGAAAATGACGAGGAAATTCATGTTATTATATAAAAATACGGTTTTATTTTACTGCGTAATTATTAGTCATAGAACAAATATTCATAATATCAGTTGTACAGTTGAATTAGGTGTATCAGATGAATCAATGATATTTCCAATATCTCTAATAGCTTTTGAGAAAACGAGGAAGAAAGTAATTTAAAAAAAAGTAAAATTCAGTATTTATTAGTACTAGTGCAAATATTCATAATGACAGTAGTAGATTTTAATTAGGTTTATCAGATGCTGCAATGATATTTCCAATATCTCTAATAGCTTTTGAGAAAACGAGGAAGAAAGTAATTTAAAAAAAAGTAAAATTCAGTATTTATTAGTACTAGTGAAAATATTCATAATGACAGAAGTAGATTTTAATTAGGTATATCAGATGCTGCAATGATATTTCCAATATCTCTAATAGCTTCCGAGAAAATGAGGAGGAAAATCATGTTTTTATATAAATATTAAGTTTCATTTTACTGCGTAATTATTAGTCATACAACAAATATTCATAATGAGAGTTGTACAGTTTAATTAGGTTTATCAAATGCTGGAATGATATTTCCAATATCTCTAATAGCTTTCGGGAAAATGAGGAGGAAAGTCATGTTTTTATATAAAAATTAAGTTTCATTTTACTGCGTAATTATTAGTCATAGAACAAATATTCATAAGGACAATTGTACAGTTTAATTAGGTGTATCAGATGCTGCAATGATATTTCCAATATCTCTAATAGCTTTCGAGAAAATGAGGAGGAAAGTCATGTTTTTATATAAATATTAAGTTTCATTTTACTGCGTAATTATTAGTCATAGAACAAATATTCATAATATCAGTTGTACAGTTTAGTTAGGTCTATCAGATGCTGCAATTATATTTCCAATATCTCTAATAGCTTTCAAGAAAATGACGAGGAAATTCATGTTATTATATAAAAATACGGTTTTATTTTACTGCGTAATTATTAGTCATAGAACAAATATTCATAATATCAGTTGTACAGTTGAATTAGGTGTATCAGATGATGCAATGATATTTCCAATATCTCTAATAGCTTTCGAGAAAACGAGGAAGAAAGTAATTTAAAAAAAAGTAAATTTCAGTATTTATTAGTACTAGTGAAAATATTCATAATGACAGTAGTAGATTTTAATTAGATCTATCAGATGCTGCAATGATATTTCCAATATCTCTAATAGCTTTCGAGAAAATGAGGAGGAAAATCATGTTTTTATATAAATATTAAGTTTCATTTTACTGCGTAATTATTAGTCATACAACAAATATTCATAATGAGAGTTGTACAGTTTAATTAGGTTTATCAAATGCTGCAATGATATTTCCAATATCTCTAATAGCTTTCGGGAAAAAGAGGAGGAAAGTCATGTTTTTATATAAATATTAAGTTTAATTTTACTGCGTAATTATTAGTCATGAAACAAATATTCATAATGACAGTTGTACAGTTTATTTAGGTATATCAGAATCTGCACAGATATTTCCAATATCTCTAATAGCTTTCGGGAAAATGAGGAGGAAAGTCATGTTTTTATATAAATATTAAGTTTCATTTTACTGCGTAATTATTAGTCATAGAACAAATATTCATAATATCAGTTGTACAGTTTAGTTAGGTCTATCAGATGCTGCAATTATATTTCCAACATCTCTAATAGCTTTCGAGAAAATGAGGAGGAAAATCATGTTTTTATATAAATATTAAGTTTCATTTTACTGCGTAATTATTAGTCATAGAACAAATATTCATAATGACAGTTGTACAGTTTAATTAGGTGTATCAAATGCTGCAATGATATTTCCAATATCTCTAATAGCTTTCGGGAAAAAGAGGAGGAAAGTCATGTTTTTATATAAATATTAAGTTTAATTTTACTGCGTAATTATTAGTCATGAAACAATATTCATAATGACAGTTGTACAGTTTAATTAGGTATATCAGATGCTGCAATGATATTTCCAATATCTCTAATAGCTTTCGAGAAAATGAGGAGGAAAGTCATGTTTTTATATAAATATTAAGTTTCATTTTACTGCGTAATTATTAGTCATAGAACAAATATTCATAATATCAGTTGTACAGTTTAGTTAGGTCTATCAGATGCTGCAATTATATTTCCAATATCTCTAATAGCTTTCGAGAAAATGAGGAGGAAAATCATGTTTTTATATAAATATTAAGTTTCATTTTACTGCGTAATTATTAGTCATACAACAAATATTCATAATGAGAGTTGTACAGTTTAATTAGGTTTATGAAATGCTGCAATGATATTTCCAATATCTCTAATAGCTTTCGGGAAAATGAGGAGGAAAGTCATGTTTTTATATAAATATTAAGTTTAATTTTACTGCGTAATTATTAGTCATGAAACAAATATTCATAATGACAGTTGTACAGTTTATTTAGGTATATCAGAATCTGCAATGATATTTCCAATATCTCTATAGCTTTCGGGAAAAAGAGGAGGAAAGTCATGTTTTTATATAAATATTAAGTTTCATTTTACTGCGTAATTATTAGTCATAGAACAAATATTCATAATATCAGTTGTACAGTTTAGTTAGGTCTATCAGATGCTGCAATTATATTTCCAATATCTCTAATAGCTTTCAAGAAAATGACGAGGAAATTCATGTTATTATATAAAAATACGGTTTTATTTTACTGCGTAATTATTAGTCATAGAACAAATATTCATAATATCAGTTGTACAGTTGAATTAGGTGTATCAGATGATGCAATGATATTTCCAATATCTCTAATAGCTTTCGAGAAAACGAGGAAGAAAGTAATTTAAAAAAAAGTTAAAATTTCAGTATTTATTAGTACTAGTGAAAATATTCATAATGACAGTAGTAGATTTTAATTAGGTATATCAGATGCTGCAATGATATTTCCAATATCTCTAATAGCTTTCGAGAAAATGAGGAGGAAAATCATGTTTTTATATAAATATTAAGTTTCATTTTACTGCGTAATTATTAGTCATACAACAAATATTCATAATGAGAGTTGTACAGTTTAATTAGGTTTATCAAATGCTGCAATGATATTTCCAATATCTCTAATAGCTTTCGGGAAAAATGAGGAGGAAAGTCATGTTTTTATATAAAATATTAAGTTTCATTTTACTGCGTAATTATTAGTCATGAAACAAATATTCATAAGGACAGTTGTACAGTTTAATTAGGTATATCAGAATGCTGCAATGATATTTCCAATATCTCTAATAGCTTTCGAGAAAATGAGGAGGAAAGTCATGTTTTTATATAAATATTAAGTTTCATTTTACTGCGTAATTATTAGTCATAGAACAAATATTCATAATATCAGTTGTACAGTTTAGTTAGGTCTATCAGATGCTGCAATTATATTTCCAATATCTCTAATAGCTTTCAAGAAAATGACGAGGAAATTCATGTTATTATATAAAAATACGGTTTTATTTTACTGCGTAATTATTAGTCATAGAACAAATATTCATAATATCAGTTGTACAGTTGAATTAGGTGTATCAGATGATGCAATGATATTTCCAATATCTCTAATAGCTTTCGAGAAAACGAGGAAGAAAGTAATTTTAAAAAAAGTAAATTTCAGTATTTATTAGTACTAGTGAAAATATTCATAATGACAGTAGTAGATTTTAATTAGATCTATCAGATGCTGCAATGATATTTCCAATATCTCTAATAGCTTTCGAGAAAATGAGGAGGAAAATCATGTTTTTATATAAATATTAAGTTTCATTTTACTGCGTAATTATTAGTCATACAACAAATATTCATAATGAGAGTTGTACAGTTTAATTAGGTTTATCAAATGCTGCAATGATATTTCCAATATCTCTAATAGCTTTCGGGAAAAAGAGGAGGAAAGTCATGTTTTTATATAAATATTAAGTTTAATTTTACTGCGTAATTATTAGTCATGAAACAAATATTCATAATGACAGTTGTACAGTTTATTTAGGTATATCAGAATCTGCACAGATATTTCCAATATCTCTAATAGCTTTCGGGAAAATGAGGAGGAAAGTCATGTTTTTATATAAATATTAAGTTTCATTTTACTGCGTAATTATTAGTCATAGAACAAATATTCATAATATCAGTTGTACAGTTTAGTTAGGTCTATCAGATGCTGCAATTATATTTCCAATATCTCTAATAGCTTTCGAGAAAATGAGGAGGAAAATCATGTTTTTATATAAATATTAAGTTTCATTTTACTGCGTAATTATTAGTCATAGAACAAATATTCATAATGACAGTTGTACAGTTTAATTAGGTGTATCAGATGCTGCAATGATATTTCCAATATCTCTAATAGCTTTCGAGAAAACGAGGAAGAAAGT
>JAPQNM010000005.1:14267010-14268445 GCA_029783475.1 Metacarcinus magister | reverse complement strand
TTTCCAATATCTCTAATAGCTTTCAAGAAAATGACGAGGAAATTCATGTTATTATATAAAAATACGGTTTTATTTTACTGCGTAATTATTAGTCATAGAACAAATATTCATAATATCAGTTGTACAGTTGAATTTGGTGTATCAGATGATTCAATGATATTACCAATATCTCTAATAGCTTTCGAGAAAACGAGGAAGAAAGTAATTTAAAAAAAAGTAAAATTCAGTATTTATTAGTACTAGTGAAAATATTCATAATGAGAGTAGTAGATTTTAATTAGGTATATCAGATGCTGCAATGATATTTCCAATATCTCTAATAGCTTTCGAGAAAATGAGGAGGAAAATCATGTTTTTATATAAATATTAGGTTTCATTTTACTGCGTAATTATTAGTCATACAACAAATATTCATAATGAGAGTTGTACAGTTTAATTAGGTGTATCAAATGCTGCAATGATATTTCCAATATCTCTAATAGCTTTCGGGAAAATGAGGAGGAAAGTCATGTTTTTATATAAATATTAAGTTTCATTTTATTGCTTAATTATTAGTCATAAAACAAATATTCATAATGACAGTTGTACAGTTTATTTAGGTATATCAGAATCTGCAATGATATTTCCAATATCTCTAATAGCTTTCGAGAAAATGAGGAGGAAAGTCATGTTTTTATATATATATTAAGTTTCATTTTACTGCGTAATTATTAGCCATAGAACAAATATTCATAATATCAGTTGTACAGTTTAATTAGGTGTATCAGATACTGCAATGATATTTTCAATATTTCTAATAGCTTTCGAGAAAATGAGGAGGAAAGTCATGTTTTTTAATAAATATTAAGTTTAATTTTACTGCGTAATTATTAGTCATAGAACAAATATTCATAATATCAGTTGTACAGTTTAATTAGGTGTATCAGATGCTGCAATGATATTTCCAATATCTCTAATAGCTTACGGGAAAATGAGGAGGAATGTCATGTTTATATATAAATAATAAGTTTCATTTTACTGCGTAATTATTAGTCATAAAACAAATATTCATAATGACAGTTGTACAGTTTAATTAGGTGTATCAGATGCTGCAATGATATTTCCAATATATCCAATATTTTCAATATCCAATATCTAATGCTAGCTAGAAGAGCCCGTCGCTGACGGCAGACGGAGTGACGGTTATATATTGCTGCCGGCGGTGTTGCCAAACCGCAGTTATCGTACCGTAAAATTATCTATTGAATATCACATAAATACTCATAAGAACGGTAATTCTGATACATAAGACAATAGAAATTTGAAAATAATGATAAAAGTTGTTACACTGGCCTATACTTATTGTCATCATACGTTTGGTATATGCATGGGAATGATATAAAGATCTTTGCACAGACGTCGTGCCGCAAACATAGGAGAGGGAGACGCTGCTGGC
>JAPQNM010000005.1:14259510-14262010 GCA_029783475.1 Metacarcinus magister | reverse complement strand
CCAGGGAGTGAGTAAATGAACTGAAGGTGTCACGGCTCTGTGGTAGTAAATCAGGGTAAGGTTACGTGCATCAATAATAAAGTAAGTAAGATCAAAGGAAAGATAGATGACGTGGACTTCCTATGTGACGATCGTTGTGAGAAAAGGGATGTCGATGCTTTTTTGTTTCGTAGTAGATGTGAGTTCCGTAGAAAAATAAAAGAGAACAGAGGATAGAATGAAGAGAGAAAGGACTTGGAAATGAGTGTTCAGAAGATGTAAAAATGGAAAGGTTATGTGTATAATGGAAAAATCAATAATGTAATAGCGTTTGACTCATACATGTAAGGCAGTGAACTATCCATAATCCATGCCACGAATGATAAATAGACGTGTAGTGTTCCTGTAATTGTGGTTGTAAGTAAGTGTAGTAATAGAGAGATTGTGTGGTAGTGATAGAGAGAGATTTTGGTAGTGGTTGGGATTGTGGTAGTGGTAGGAGATGGAAGTAACTATGATGGTAATAATAATTGTCTTGATTGTGGTAATGATGAGACGCAAAAAGGCCTCGCGCAAGCTTACCAAGGTCAGTCAAAAAAGAACAAGAACAAGATTAACAAAAACAAAAACAAAAAGGAAAAGAAAAAGAAAAGGAAGAGAAGAACCTATGAGCATTATAGAAACTCAATCCCTTCCCTCTTACCTCTTCCTCTTGTACTAGAAAACCCTGTACGAGCAAAGCCACAAAGTTCAAACAGGAAAGATGCATCACGCTACACCTGATCTTACCTCAAAACATCAACAGTCGACAGGTAACCTTTTATTCACCTCTCCTCCGTTAAATAACTCACCTCCGTTAAATAACTCACCTTCCTGCATCTGTAACTTCCCGTTTGTACATTCTGATTTATTTTCATTTAGTTTAGCTTGCGTCGATAAGTTGGCATGGAAGGATTTAAGTAATTGATGTCATGTGAAGGCTCCGTGTATGTGGGTCTCGGTGGAGATTGGAAAGAACATGTTGTAGGAGGAAGGTAATTGCAGGGGAGTGTCTTGGCATACGACAGGTTCTCGCGCTGCCACATTTTGAAACTCACAGCATTTTTTTATTTCTCTTTCTTGTCTTAAAGGACACATCGTTGAACATTTTTTTTGTGTGTGTGTGTGTGGTTTTATGATTTTTTGTTTTATTTTTCTAGTTGTTGTATTTATTTGTTTGTGTTTATTTATTGATTGATTTGATTTATTATAGGAGGAGGAAGAGGAGGAAGAGGAGGAGAAGGATGATGATAAAGATGATGATGATGATGATGATGATGATGACGTAGCGAGGCAAAGAAGAAGAAGAAAAATAGAAATAAATGAAAAAAATAAATAAAACAAAAGCAACTACGTGTGAAGAAAGTGGATAAAAGAGAAAGAGAAAGAGAAGGAAAAAGAAAAATAGATAGATAGAGAGAGAAAAAAAAGGAGCCTGCAAGAGAGAGAGAGAGAGAGAGAAAAGAGCTCGCGAGAAAGAGAGCAACACATCAAGACTGCAAAAAAACCTCACGAAACAAAACTGAACCGTCTTTCAATCCATCTGTTGGTGAAATGTAGTCGTGAAAACATGTATGACCAATGTATTGTTAATGACGTTTTCAGAGCGACCTTTTACAATATTTCTCCTCGTGTGACTCTGGGCTTACAATTTCACCTTCAGAAGTGTCACGTAGAGGCTTGGGAGGTGCTAACCGGGCTTCATGTACGCTTGGACAAAAATAAAACACTACTTGGTAATACTGATTCTTGCTGTCTCTCTATTATTAACGGAAATTGAGAAAGAAACTAAATTATATTCAATAAAGGATAGTTTTGTACACGAGTCTTCTCTCTCTCTCTCACTGCTTGGGTGGGAGGGAGAGAGGTAGGTAAGGAGAGAGAGAAGGTGAAGGGAGGGAGGGAGGGAGGGAGTGAGATTAACACGTAGGAGATGCTGTATTAATGCTGTTCATATGCCCTTCCTCCCTCTCTCCCTTCCTCCCTCCCTCCCTCCCTCCCTTCCTCCCTCCCTCCCTCCCTCCCTCCCTCCCTCCCTCCCTCCCTCCATCCTTCCCTCCCTGCCTCTTACTCTTCCTCCCTCTACTGAATTCAATCTCTCCTTGCTCTTCCTTCATCACTTCCTCTTTCGCTCTCTCCTTCCTTCCTCATTCACTCACTCCCACTCACTCACTTACTCACTCACTCAGCTCTCCCTTTCTTTACACCCTTACTGTCCAGTCCACACCCTATGCTCACCTCTGCCACTTCAACACACACACACACACTCCTATCATTTATTGCCGCTGTATGTAATGACCAGCACCGTTCTTCTGTGTTTCTGTTCCTCATCTTAACTGTGTGCCCTTTTCTGTATGTTTCTTCGTCATCTATCTGTATCTATACCTCACCTGTTACCTGTCTTTGCATCTCTGACCTTCATCTCCTCCCACACGACCTTGTATTAAGTATTTCTCTTCAACCTATAATGTGTTTTTGGAGC
>JAPQNM010000005.1:14242010-14244510 GCA_029783475.1 Metacarcinus magister | reverse complement strand
CATAAAGGTATGTTGTTTTGTGGTCAGTGTCTATGAATGGTGTGTGTGTTTATAAGTGCACACACAAAAGGAGCGAACACACACACACACACACACACACACACACACACACACATCCTGGTCATTTTCACATACATAAATTCACCTCCGATAAACAACGCTTCTGGTTGCATGTTCCCTCACCGTTCAATTTCCCGCGCGGCCCCGAGAAGCGAGCGAGAGAGAGGAGGAAGAGCCATGGAGGGAGCGAGTGGCCGGCTAGTGGCTGCCTCTCTTCTTCAAGCTGGTGGCGGGAAAGAGGCGGAGGCGCGATGATTTAGATATTTGGTCCACCTTGTTTTCTTTCCTTGCCTCTCGCCCGTTGGTTCCGTCGCTCTTACCTCCCTTGATTGATCTTCCTTTCATTTTCTGGGGCAAACCTCGTGTCTAATTCATCCATGTACTACTTGATTTATCTCCTCACTCCCTGCGAAGGAAATAGGGAGAAGTCTTGCTGGTTTTGTATCTATTTTGTTTTCCTTCTTTCTTAGTATTGGGTCGTCGGGCGTGTGGGAGGAATCGCTTGAAATCTCTCGGGTTGTCCATTGTTACCGCCGCTTGAAGAATGCAAAGTGTCTGTTTGGGCTGAAGAATCGTTACAGGTTTGGGAGTAAATTCATGGCGCGCCACTGTTCTTTCTTCCTACGTGCCAAAAAATACAGAATTTTTAATGATCTTCTGCCTGTGGTCCAATACAAAGCGAGCACTGGAGCAGCCTTGAGGGAAGTAATGAGTGTGGGCGCGGCCGCTGGACACCCTCCTCTTTCCTCCTCCTCCTCCACCTGTCGGCAGTCAATACTGGCCACGCCCGCCTCCCGCAACAAACATACAAAAAGAGAAAGAGAAAAAAAAAACAATACACACAGCAATGGTTTAGAGATATCAACGACACCACCCATTGCTTGTAAAGGTAAATCGATTTCTAATTCCCACTTTTTGTGTTTTACTCTGAAGGGTTTAAAGCTAAATGGAACGAAATAATATGAAGGAAAAAGACTGTTCTTCCACTCACAGACTTCCATTCATCATCGAGACTACGAGTAAAGAACAGAACAAGATTACCCTTCACGTTAGAGATTCATGTAGCGGACAGGTCTTGTGATGCTGTTAGGTCATTAATCTGAAACGAAAACGAATTTGATTTGGAAGGAGAAAAACTGAAACAGGCTAGAAGTGCTCTCTCTCTATATATCTCCCTCTCTACCTCTCTTTCTCCGGTCCCCCGTCAAGGCATGCAAGGAGGGCGTCAAGGCAATGTGGAGGGGGAAGGGAGGTGAGTGGTTCCGGGTCGTTTCAGTTTCAGGAGGAGGATAATCAACGCCTTACAACTCAGGGTCTGGGCTGGGCTGGAGGCGGGAAGGAGGTGCTCAAAACAAAACGAACTCCTACTTTTTTTTTTTTCTTCCTCCGTCCGTTTTCTGGATTTTTTTTCCCGATGTGGTTTGGTATCTTTGTCCCTCACTCACTGGAAGGTTGAACAGTTGACGGTGTGCTTGTTAGTTAGAGGAATACTTAGTTAAAACATATTTGAATCTACTTGTGTTATTTACATTTTAATAGGAATACTTTTGTCGATTATACTGCTATTCTTTATTCACATGTCCTTATGAATTTGATGAGGACTAATTCTTATTCTATTTTACATCGATAAGTTTGGTGAATGATGTTGTTGTTTCATATTCTACTCTTCTAAAAAAGTTACACGCAAGGTTTAATTTAAAGGTTTAAGAGGTTAACGAAACCACAGAACTTGAAGTCAGGATTAGGAAGACAAGGTGCTGGCTGGAATGCAGATTAAAACTTATATAATTACGTACACATATCTACTACTACTACTACTACCAATACTACTACTACTACTACTACTACTACTACTACTACTACTACCAATACTACTACTACTACTACTACTACAACTACTTCTTCTTTTTTTAAACTCTAATACTGAGAGAGAGAGAGAGAGAGAGAGAGAGAGAGAGAGAGAGAGAGAGAGAGAGAGAGAGAGAGCTACAAGGAATACAAAGAGCGATATGGAGACCTGCTCCAAAACGTCTGCCTAATGAGCCCCTCCCTCCCTCGGCGTCACAGGGGACACGCCCCCTCCCTGCCGCTGTTTGGACAGAGGACACTGGACTGAATATGAATGCTCGCGCCCCTCCAGGAGCCGAGCCGCGGGGGACATGAGAGAGGAGGAGGAGGAGGAGGAAGAGAGGAAGGAGGAGGGAGACAAGGAGTAGAGAGAAGAGGAGAGGAGTCAGAAAATTAAATAGGGAGAAAAACTAATTACCTACAACTTCCGAGGTTCAAACTGTGTCTTGCATTACGTACACGTGAAGAAACCTTGTGTCTATGTTCAGTAAGGGAGACTGAAGCCATGTGTCACCTCGCAGTCTTGTTTCTAATTGACGACTTGCAGCTCCTTAAAGGCGATCTTCTGTTTACCTCGTTTGTTGTCCTTTCC
>JAPQNM010000005.1:14234510-14237010 GCA_029783475.1 Metacarcinus magister | reverse complement strand
CTCTTCCCTCATCAGTGTTTCGTGCAGCCTTCACCTCTCGAACCCTCATCATTTTTCACCGTCACACCTCGAAGCCTTCAGTTGACGTTAGGGAGAGCAGGATTTCTTCAGTCTTCCCGAAAACGAATAAGAAAGAAAGCGGGACAGGTTGACGGATTCGCACAATAATAATAATAATAATAATAAAAATGATGATAATAATAATAATAATGATAATAATGATAATGAATATAATGATAACTACAATAACAACAATAAAAGTGTAGCATATTTCGTCTGTCTTTTGTCTTCATATTTATCTCCATCGCTAAGGTTATAATTTCGTTCATATATATTTCTATTTTTTTTTTGTTTCATCCTTTCCCCTCCTCCCTCTCCCCAACCTTTGTCCTCCTCCCCACCGCCCCCCCTTCCCCCTTGGCTATCGGGTGTTTGTTAAGAACAGATCAGATCCGCCTCACAACTTCTAATACATTTTTCACTGCATTTTCCTGCCCGTCCAACCCAGAGCTTGACAAATATTATAAGGATCGCGAAATATTTTAGATCTGGGTAGAATTTACGTTTTCTTTTCTTTTTCTCAATGTTCGTAAGCTGATTTAAATTTATCATATAATTTCTTTTTTTCTTTTTTGGATAGTTTTCTCTTTATATTCACGTGTTTTTCCTTCCTCTCTCTTGATATACTGCATTTTTCCATTGTTTTCTAGCTAGTAATAGTAATAGTAGTAGTAGAAATAGTAATAGTAGTAATAGTAGTAGTAGTATAGTAGTAGTAGTAGTAGTCCTTTATATATCTCAGTAAACTCGTGCAGGCCTGGAGGCTCTCAAGACAGGACTGAAATAATTATATCGTCCTCTTGTAGCTCAAAAAAAAATTAAGTCGTCATTTTTCCCTCCTCATCCTTGATCCGTGAGTCTAAGACGTGTTGTTCATGGTGAAGGGAATGAAAAATAAGAAAAGAAGAAAGTGAGGAAACAGACAAGGAAGTTTTGATTGGCTCTCGTCTTCACCTGCCAGCCAATCAACTAAGCCAACATCACCTGACACCAGCGTGACGTCACTTGTTGCCGCGAGGCCCTGGCTGGGGTGTGGTGACGGGGAGGGAGGGAGGGAGGGACGAGGTAAGGTAAGGTAAGAACAGGACGGTGTTGTGAATCTTGTCTACGCTCCACCAGGGAAACAAGAGGAGTGTCTGAGAGAAGGACTTTGGGCGCGGTGAGGAGGCAGTGAGGGTGGATATAGAAGACATATTGGTAGCCTCACACACTTCCTACCCCTTTCACCCTCATACGCCCTCTCCCCGCTCCTCCTGCCGGCGACATATTACCTACACATTCTTGCCTTCGACTCACACCAGCTGCTTCGCTTATTGCTTTACCCACTGACTCGAGACATATGGGTCACGCCGCTCCTGGCCAGCTCGTGTTTGCCTTCGAGACCACTGTGAGCAACCACCACCACCACCACCACCACCCACCACCACCACCATCACCACCACCATCAACAATAATAATAACAATGAAGGTCCTTTTTTTACGACTGAAACAACACGGAGTCAAGTACAATCCAATGTTTATATGATACAGATTAGATTTCAAGGAACTGAGAAGCTGCCATAGTAGGAACTGGCGGGACTTTGATAAACAATAAGACAAGACCTTCGGTTTATATGCTAAAGTAAGTAATTACACTATCATAATCTCTCTCTCTCTCTCTCTCTCTCTCTCTCTCTCTCTCTCTCTCTCTCTCTCTCTCTCTCTCTCTCTCTCTCTCTCTCTCTCTCTCTCAATCTCTCTCTCAATCTCTCTCTCTATCTCTGTCTGCTTTTCATGTTAATTAAAATGATAACACGGCCAAGGAGGCGACACACCTGTCCGCTATCAAAGACTAATTACTCTGAAGCTAATTAAGGTGAGCACTTCATTAGAGCCGACGGCGGGTAATTGATTGTGTGTGTCTATGGAGGTGCGTGTGTGCGTGTGTGTGTGTGTGTGTGTGTGTGTGTGTGTGTGTGTGTGTGTGTGTGTGTGTGTGTGTGTGTGTGTGTGTGTGTGTGTGTGTGTGTGTGTGTGTTCATAACCTTGTGATGTGGCTGAGTGAATGACTATAAAGAAGAAAGACATATAGAAGAGGAGCGAGGAGGAGGATGAGGAGGGGGAGGAAGGGGAGGGTGGCAAAGAATCCAAGAAGAAGCTGTTTATTGAAGAAAGGCAGTTGACGTTACTAGTACTAAGCAATTGCTCTCTCTCTCTCTCTCTCTCTCTCTCTCTCTCTCTCTCTCTCTCTCTCTCTCTCTCTCTCTCTCTCTCTCTCTCTCTCTCTCTCTCTCTCTCTCTCTCACACGCGTGGGCTATGTGGTGTGTGACCGATCAACGCCTACCCATAACCATTTCATTGTGAGCTCTTAGTTAAGTTCCTTCGTGGAGGGTAATATATTGGCGACCTTGAGTCCAGTACGTGAGGCTCAAAACCGTGGGTGAATTATACACACTTTAC
>JAPQNM010000005.1:14204510-14227010 GCA_029783475.1 Metacarcinus magister | reverse complement strand
ACAAAAATATCCTATCGCTGGTGTACACTTTCTTCAGCTCAGTGATGCTGGACTCACCACTCAAATGTTCCTGAAGGCTGTGGACAGTTGTGAGTGGAGGCTTTATTACCTGCACTCCTATCTACAGAGACGCTAAGACTTGGAACAATATGTAACGTGTTTAAAAAGATCAGTAGATAAAGAAGTATTTACAGAATTTGTGAAATATATTAAAAAAATAATAAATCTTAAGGTGACATACTGTACCGCACCTGGCAAGCCTCCGACGACCGTTGTTTCCCTTAGACGCCAGGGAGGCGCTGTGCTCCTGCCTGGCACAGCCCACCAGTCAGACAGTCTCCATAAAATAAAACTTTCGCGAGTGACTTGCCGGCTATCGTAGAACAACTGATACAAATACAAACTGATCGTGTACCATCAACATGTACAACAGCAGCATCAGCAGTAACATCATTTTAATCTCGAATAGCCAAATCACGATTACTGAATTAGTTTTCTCACATCTAGATCTATTGCGTCATTGTGATAGAGCTGAAAATATTGTTTGATTGACACTTGGTTAACTTGGCAGCCTTCTCGTTCCATGTTGTGCCGAAGCGTTGCGGCGGCAGCTGGCGGGGCACCACGCCTACGCCACGCCCGCCAGGATACTGCCGCGGGCGCCGCCTTCCCTCTGTACGTACAGATGCAAGTGAATTATTGTTTTTACGCTGTGAGCTTTAACACGTGAACACTAGTGTCTCGGCGGGCAGCGGACGGCGGTGTTCTTAAACCGCCCGTTCCCCGCCGCGTGCAGCACCGCGCCCAGTAACCTCGCCAGTGTCAATTCTGCAATTTCTACCCTAGTGAGTCTGTGACAGTTTGTGTTGGTGTTGTCATACAAGCGGTGGTCGTGGCGTCTGGGATGAGCCTCGCCCGGCGGCGTCAGGAGTTCCTGTGCGCCTTAGAACAGCTGGGAACACCTTTTTCTCAAGACAAGAATCACGCTTGGCAAAAACTTAATTATGGCACCAGAGTTGGAGTCATGAGGAATTAGTTAAGTGTCACGTTACTCAGGCGTTGCCTCGCCGCTAACTGGGTGGTGTGTGCCACGAGGCTGGGCACCACGAGGTTGGGCACCACGAGGCTGGGCACCACGAGGTTGGGCACCACGAGGCTGGGCACCACGAGATTGGGCACCACGAGGCTGGGCACCACGAGGCTGGGCACCACTGGCCTCCACCCTACCAAGGATGACAAGCAAGCCGCCACGAGTGCTTGTAGACACATACTATTTTTGAAGCTTTAAATATTTATATGTTGCCGCCAACACGCAATTACTGCTATATTATAGCCCTTAGCTAGTGGTGAGCCCCTCCTTCCCTTCCCCCAAGGGAGCGGCCTGCCTGATGGATGGGTCAGTCTCCCTCGTTCCCCCACTCGCGCTGGCTGACGCTGTGACTATAGCTACATGTACATAACTTGTATGTTGGTATGCCTGTGTACTTACACAACTAACTTTTATGTCTCTAAGTACCCTATGTCGTTGGTTGTAGATGGCGTACTTTAGTCATAATTATGTAATCGATTCATATCGTATACGTATATATACATATGCATATATCTAAATACGTTCTTCGTTATTTACATGTTAAAATTGAACGGGAGCTTTTCTTGATGTCCTCTGATGGGATGTAAACCTTGACTGGGTCACGATGCCGAAGGACACTATTCATCGTGCTGAGAGCGGCCGCGGCGACCACCAAGGCCTTCCAAGGCCGACTTGACCTTGTGAGGCGCGGCGCGGGAGGTGTAGGTCCTCGTAATGCAGACCTCGCAGGTGTACATACATAGCTGAGGCAGGACATGCTTGAGCTTCCTCAGGTCGATAAAAGACAACTCTCCATCATTACATGGCAGCGTGTCACCAGCGAAGCGTTACCGACGCTGCCGCGGCTGCTGCTCACGCCTGTGTTTGACACTAAACAACTTCACCTCCCTCGTTCCAACGTGTGTGGCGAGGACCAGGTGAAAGGGTGCTCTATGTTCACATTGTTTGACCTACAACATGTTCTGGTTCACATGCACGACAGTACACACACACACACACACACACACACACACACACACACACACACACACACACACACACACACACACACACACAGAGAGACACACACACACACACACAGACACACACACACACACACACACAGACACACACACACACACGGACACACACACACACACACACACACACACACACACACACACACACACACACACACACACACACACACACACACACACACACACACACAAGAGGAGAGAGAGTAAGAGATAATTCAGGGACAGGAGAATGAAGTGTCGATACGTGTTGTAAATGAACACCATAAAATGTTGCTAATTAAAGGAAAGATTTATACCCATATCTTGTTTTCTTCCTTTGCCTTCAACAAAAGTGAGTAAGTGTTCCTGTCTCCACACACACACCTGCCGCCCCTGGGCATGAGCGGCCTACTGCCTGGCACCCGAGCTCACCATTAGGACCTCGGGAGGTAAAGAGTTGAGGTAATAACCAAGCAGTGGAAAATTTGTTATGTTATGAGATGTGTGGTGTGGGGATGGGGGGGGGGAATACTTATAATCTAGCAAAGTACCCATCGAGTATTTGAAACCCTGTGCGAATCTTGCACACCAAAATCCCGAAGCCTCGACTCATCGCAGTCCTGACACACTGCACACAGACAGACGAGCGGGGACCGCCAGCCGGTGAAGGTCTGCTAGTGTGTTTTCTTCTGTTGTGTCAATAATACTACTACGTAGAGGAGCGCCGAGGCCACCAGCTGCGTTGTACTAGCCCTTGAGACAGGTGGAGGAAGTGGCTGCCACCTGTGGCCAGAGACGCGTCCAGGTGAGTCGTGATAACCTTTATGTTTAGGAGTAGGTAGGTGGCAGGGCAGCCATGACGCCAGCTCATTCCTGGGAGTGGCTGGTGATCACGATGGGTTGGCACACTTGTGTTTCGTCACAATGTCCAGTGTTACCATATTAAGCCTGAAAAGCCGTTATTATTAGAGATTCTTTGGCAGTGACCACGTGCATTATAATGCCAATAATACCATGATAGTATGAATAGTGTTGTTGGTAGACCACCACCCCGACCCCGTCCTGTCCCTCCACGCACCGCAACCACCACTCAAAGCCACGTTTGTTGCAAAGCGAGTTGATATTTTCCTCGTAAAATTCATACAGGTCATTGATAACCTTTTCCTATTATGTAATCATGTAAAATCATTATATACACTAATATTACAGTGTATGGCAATCACGCACACATTGGAACCTCACACCGCGCCGCTGATTGGCTGACGCAGTGTTATCATCTCATGGTCGCCAGTCGTAATAGTTTCCACAATTTAAGGTGTTGGAAGTATGTGAACAGCTTGAAGATCATACATTGCTGCTTTTTTAATATTTTTTCTTTCTCCAGTTGTATTGTATATATAAACACATCACCAAACCAACGGTGTGAGGAGTGCTGTAATTGTTGTTATCAAGTAAATTGAGACATGCATACAGACAACGATCGTTAACATCACCCCCCCCACACCACACCACACCTCACCACACCACACCACACATGCTAGCCCCTAATACCACTAACCACCACAACCCACCACCTACCACCACCACCACCACCACCGCATCTGTGTCCCCGAAGGCAGGACAGGTGTGTGTGGCAGCCCTGGACAGGTGCTTAACGGCAGCTACGACAAATGACTCAAGTTGGTCCATCTTCTGTGGCCATTCTTCTACCCCTGCCTGCCCCTCCCCCTCTCCCTTCCATCCCTACCTTCAACTACTCCTACCCCTGTCCTCCCCCACCTTCCACCCCTGCCCCTGCCCCTGCCCGTTACTCCGCCTCCCATTACTTCTTACCCTCCCTTTCCCCTCTCCTCCCTCGTCCATCCTCCTCAATTCTTTCCTTCACTCGGTCTCTCTCCAGTTCTTTCCCAGTTTCTCCTCACTTCCTTCGTTCTCTCTCTCTCTCTCTCTCTCTCTCTCTCTCTCTCTCTCTCTCTCTCTCTCTCTCTCTCTCTCTCTCTCTCTCTCTCTCTCAATCAGTCAATTAAGGGAATGATATGCGTTATTTTTTTGTATAATCTCAATCAATCAATCAATCAAGAGAGAGAGAGAGAGAGAGAGAGAGAGAGAGAGAGAGAGAGAGAGAGAGAGAGAGAGAGAGAGAGAGAGAGAGAGACGGTGAAAAATAGCAATCGTTCCTGGTATATACATTTTAAAGATATAACGTGTGTGTGTGTGTGTGTGTGTGTGTGTGTGTGTGTGTGTGTGTGTGTGTGTGTGTGTGTGTGTGTGTCAGTCAGTCCCGTACACTACCTCTCCGTAATGTGTCCTTGAGAAAACTGCACTGCGGACTTTGAAATAAAATTAACTTTACTGCATTTAGCTTACGTTGGTGGCAAGTGTAAGTCAAAACACTCCTTAGTTTCAGTATATTCACTCCCACTGTTCAGTTACTTGCCAATGACACACACGTTCTTACCTGAGTTGAGTGTTCCTTACTAATTTAAAAAGAAAGTCGTAGTTTTGCCAAGATGAGGGAGAGGCAAGCCACCCCCCTTCCACCCCGCGCCAGGTAGGAATAACATACTTGCACCTGTCTGTCTGGAGCTTATTTGAATCTGTATTAAATTTTCCCAACGTTATTGACATTGTTAGCGAATCCAAATGCCACTAACAGTACGCCTCACCAACACCCTAAGAGTTGTTCTTGTGTTGATGTTTGCATGTTGCTGGAGGAACATTATTTCACTAAGTCAATAACGTAGGAAATATCTTGTATATGTTCGGGGAAGGATGTAATTCTGACTATGATAGATACAAGGAAAGTCATGCAGCTGGAATCACTCCTTGCTCAGCTGGCATCAGGTTATCACAGTGTAAAGGTGTGGCATTTATTGTGTTACTTTACTTATTAAGATCACACAGTTTTCATGTAGTGTAGTGAATGTTTGTGATGAAATACACGCTTTTATGATAGCATTATTTATTGTTTTGAAGACAATGGATCATGAGACATTCAAAATTTGATTGTGGAGCAGCAACACTCTTGCTCTACCCCCTCCCCCTTTCCTCTGTTTTTCCTCTGACATTCTCCCTCCCCCTCTCCCTCCTCTTTTCAGCAGTCCCTCCTTCTATACATGTCCGCCCAGCACCCAATCTAATGACGGGTTTTATTTGAACTTTTAACGCAGCTCACACCGTAAAGGATACAAAAACAATATATGGTTATAGGAAACTTTCTACTTAGGATAGAATATTCTTTCAAGTCTAAGAATGTGACGGAAAGCGTGTTGCACAATAGAAAGGGTTACTATAGGAAAGTTTAAATGTCCTCAACACGTGTATCGCCAGCTGTTCTGTCCACCTGCCAGCTGTGTTGTCCACCCTCACCTCCTTCATTCCAATTTCCTTCATTCCTTTGCTTTTTATCTCACTCTCGCCTTCCTCATGACATCGGATCCTTTAACATGAGGGTTGGGAGTGGCCTCAGTTGACATCTGCTCATCAGCTTTAAAAAAAAAACCCATAACATTCCTCCTCCCTTGTCTTCCTTATAGCACAAATTCACTAACACGAGGTTGTGGTTCAGTTCAAAACTCATACTCAGTTTAATACTTCACTAAAAGACAGCGAGCGATGCCAAACAAACAAAACAAAAACATACATTTAGTACCATATAATTGTTCACATATGTTACATTATCAGATTGTGAAGCAGTGTTGTTGTAATGTTGTGGTGCTGTATGGATGTGTTGCAAGGCTGTGATGCTGTGAGGGTGTGTTGCAAGGCTGTGGTGCTGTGAGGGTGTGTTGTTAGGCTGTGGGGTTGTAATGTTGTGGTGTTGTATTACCGTGGTGCTGTAAGGCTGTGATGTTGTATGGCTGTGGTGTTGTATGGCTGTGGTGTTGTATAGAGACAAGGTTGTGGTGCTGTGAGACTATGGTGTTACTAAACTGTGGTGTGGTAAGGCTGTAAGAGGAATATTGGGAAAACTATATTATAAAAGGTGGACATGTTTGGTCCCAGAGGACACGAACTGTTCCAGGCAAGCTAATATTTGGAATTCCTGAAGCCTAAGGTTAATATCCCCGTCGAAGGAAAACTATTTTTACTACAGCTCCTCGTGCCTGCTGCTGCTGCTGCTGCTGCTAGCCTGTCGCGGGGCCAGCAAGCTTGTTCCATGTCAGGCAGGGACAGTCTTGTTAATTGCCGTAACAACTATCACTACTCTGACAACCTAACAACCTTTACTACTGCCTCATTAGACATTACACCTCTCATAACGACCATTATCACTCTCTCCCTTCTCCCAGTACTATAAACTAACTACTTCAAGTCACCACCACCATCACCACCACCACCAACACCACCATCAATCCACTGGTACGAAGGAAACACAGCAGAACATTTAAACGAGAGAGAGAGAGAGAGAGAGAGAGAGAGAGAGAGAGAGAGAGAGAGAGAGAGAGAGAGAGAGAGAGAGAGAGAGAGAGAGAGAGAGAGAAGGGGGGGTGACCTGCCCTTTGTGTCGTGGTGAAAATAATTTGATACCGCATGAGCCACCTTCCCACGCCTGCTTAGGATAAACAGACTCATTCCCAAGCCTGAAACAAAAGCGATGCCCTCCTCCTCCTCCTCCTCCTCCTCCTCCTCCTCCTCCTCCTTCCCCTCCCCCCCTTCCCGACCCTCGCCGCCACAACAATAACGTAGCCAACCAAGAAGAAGAGGAAAAAAAAAGATGAAGGAGGATGAACTAAATACGCTTATGACGTTTGAAAGCACAGGGAGAAAGAGAAAGAGAGAGAGAGAGAGAGAGAGAGAGAGAGAGAGAGAGAGAGAGAGAGAGAGAGAGAGAGAGAGAGAGAGAGAGAGAGAGAGAGAAGAAGAAGAAGAAATAAAAATAAAAAGAGGGAGAGAGAGGAAGAATATAATAGAAAGAATAAAAGGTTAAATCCAGGGAATGAATAAAGGAAAGAAAGAAAGAAAGAAAGAAAGAAAGCGAGGAAAATGTTGCAAGCTAAAGGTGAACGGGAGGTGAAGGGAAGATTATGAAGGAATGAAAGAGAAACATGGAAAAAGAGCCATAAAAAGAGAAAGAAAGAGAGAAGGGAAAAGAAAGTGTAGAGGAAAGGGAGGAGGAGGAGGAGGAAGAAGGAAGGCAGAGGGGGAGCAGAGGGGAGGCAGAGGAGAGGCCGAGGAGGAGGAGGGGGAGGAGGAGAGGTAAAGGAGAGGTAAAGGGGAGGTAGAGGAGGGGGGGGGGCAGGGTAACGATCCCAAGTGCAATTCAATTTCAATCGCAGGTTTTTCCCTCAGGTGCGTCGTGAGGGGCTGATCCTTGAAATATTCAGCAGCAGCAGCACCACCACCCAGCCAGCCCCGCCCTCAGCCCTGCATGACCCCCCAACCCTCCCCAGCCTCCCTCAGCACCCTGTCCCCCACCCCCCCTTCCTACCACATCCCCTGGCACAGACCACGTAGCTACTAAAATTAGTTCCTGGTCTCTTTCCTCTCTCTCTCTCTCTCTCTCTCTCTCTCTCTCTCTCTCTCTCTCTCTCTCTCTCTCTCTCTCTCTCTCTCTCTCTCTCTCTCTCTCTCTCTCTCTAAGTTACCACATTAGTTACCTATCTCACACCAATAAATATTTCGATAAACAAATGAAAGTCTGTTGTCTTGCTGCATTCCACGTGTCCCTCTTATGCTCCATCAGTCACTTTTTGGCGCCAAACTGACCTCCCGCAGTTGGCTGGTGTATGTGTGTGTGTGTGTGTGTGTGTGTGTGTGTGTGTGTGTGTGTGTGTGTGTGTGTGTGTGTGTGTGTGTGTGAATATCAGTGCATCAATTCATGCTATAATATGATATAATGTTCGTAATGTCTTTTTTTTTATATAGTAGTAGTAGTAGTAGTAGTAGTAGTAGTAGTAGTAGTAGTAGAGAGAGAGAGAGAGAGAGAGAGAGAGAGAGAGAGAGAGAGAGAGAGAGAGAGAGAGAGAGAGAGAGAGAGAGAGAGAGAGAGAGTGTTTGGGGGGGGGAGGGTAAGAGGCAGGCACTAGGCCCTCGGGAGCTGTTGAACGTCAGCACCTTTTCTTCCTCTAGAAACTTACCTCCTCCCGTTTTTCCCCTCCATCTGGTTTCCACATATTTTGTTACTCTAAATTTCCCTTCTCCACCCCCCATCCCATCCCCACAGAGAGAGAGAGAGAGAGAGAGAGAGAGAGAGAGAGAGAGAGAGAGAGAGAGAGAGAGAGAGGGGTTTACCTAGGATTTTTTCAATGGTATAAAAAATGTATATATATTCGTCCTAACATGGTGAATGGCATTACATCAGATTTACTGAGTCTCGCCTCACTGAAGGTTGTGACACAGCTTTGGTCGAGGCCACAAGGAAGGAGTCGTCAACTGTAATTGTTCCAGAAACTCCACCCATTGTGATCTCCATCCTCCCCAAAGCCTTGTCATTGGTGGTCAGGTGAAAAACACAAAGCGAAACATTAGCATGCCTTCAGGAGTGGTGTAGATGGACCTGGAGTGGACAGAACCTGACAACACAAACACTTAGATGACAATACCTGTTGATGGTTGTGTGAGGCCTTGTCCGTGTCTGGCAGCTGAACGGTATTTATTTTTCTTTTTTACTCACGTTTGTGTTTTATTTTCCAAAAAAGATGAACCAGATGGACGAGGAGGAAAGCGGTGGTGTGTTCTAAAAGGGTGTTCTTGCTTGGTGCTGGCGGTGAGAGGCGGCCGGCTTGGTAGTGGTGTAACAGTTTGGATGAAATTCTCGGAAAACAACAATAGGAAACTCTTTTCGCTTATTCATGCAAACGACATCCATGATCCGGCTGAAAAGGTTTTTTGCAAGTTGGTGAGATGAGGGAAATAACGCAACCTGATGTACACCAAGAGTTTTTGGTTACTCTGAAGAGCTTTGCAATTCTCCGCGCTCACACAAGACCCACGTATCCGATTTCACTCTTTGAATATTTTGCTGAATATAGTGTCGATTACTGAAAACTGAATAGTGATGTGATTAGCTACTAACCATCGAGTTTGGTAAGCACAATGACTAAGCAGTTCATATAAGGATTCATTAGTTAAAGTTCACGTTAGACTTGGACTTAACGTGTTTTCACTCTACTGAACCGCGTCATGAACTGCTTCAGGGTTCTCAACATGATTCTCTCTAATTTCGTAATCTTGTGCCTGTAATTTTGTATTTATATGAACCATCAAAAAGAAGGATCTCCAGTAAGGTAACTTATCATTTTTCTCTTGCTAGATCTACTGGTGTGTGGGTGAGCAGGGGTGGCGTCAGCAGGATGGTCATCAAGCAGCGAGCTGGGACGATCCCCATACGCTTTCTCCTCTTATGGCCACTAACCTTCCCATCAATTTGTGTTTCAAAACATAAGGTATTATAGTATAATTAATGAGATAAGACTTAAGGGAGACAGGAAAAATCTTTCAATCAAACAAATATAATTTTTTTCTTTATTGCTTAAAAAATGTATTCTATATATACCTGTACAAAATAAACTTATATCTACTCAAGCTTAAAAATCTTATGAATTTCATAATATATTTGATCAATAATATCACAAACTCATCACTTTACTGACAATCAATATTAAGTATCTCTTAATAATAATTACAACAATTCTAATTCTTGCTGTTAAACATCAGATAACAATTTACATTCATGTCAATTGTCACAGTGCTTATGTTTCCTCACTTCACAGGAACAATACCATCATGAAGTCCTTAGGGCAACCTTATACAAACAAGTGGAACAAGATTTCTGAAGTACAAACTCCAAAACGTAAGTGATTGATCCAGTTTATGCTAAGTGAAGGTTGTGTGTTGAGAAAGATCTCACTTGAACCACTGGACATAACCAGACATGAGAAAGACGCACTCACACAGACAGTACTACATCGGAAAGATAAGAATTCGAATAGTAATATATTAAGATCTAAACACTGCAATACTGAGCAATATATCAATCACAATGCGTACTAATATCCTATAAACATTATCATTATTATTCATACCTGTGCTTTTAGCATATTTTGGCATTAAATCTTCCTGAAAATTCTAAACAATTCAAATTTGAATATATACAATTAACAGGCATTCATTACAGTACAAATTAATATACAATTCATAGTCTACAATATTTACATTGAATATGGACTTGAGACTGAGGCTTCATTTGGGGTCAGGACAGTGAAGGGACATTAATGGATGGTTTCTGGACGAACAGTTACCTCATAATGGACACGTGTAGTCATGACCCTTCCGTGGCCTGTCTTACTGACACACTCACTTCATCCAGTCACTCATCATATCTCATTCTTTGAAGAATCTATTATATATTTTGGAATGTATGTATGTATGTTTTCATTAGAAATCCAAATGTATGTATATAGTACATTTTAAACAGATACTACAGAGGTACCTTTTATGGTGCAGCTAATGGTGTGCATTAGATTGGCCTCTGAGGTCATCTGAGGTTGCAGAAAAACATAATGTGGCCAGGATTGGTTAACTAAGTTGCAACTCAACTCAAATCAAATGCATAATGATTACAGGGCTAATGTTTGACATGAAGATAGGTATGTGTTTCAAGAGTAACAGTGTGGTAGAGAGATGCAACACAGCAAACTCCCAAACAGTGTGTTAGAAAAAACTTTCAGTGTGAAGCGCCTTGAAATGCACGAGCATTGAAATTATCATCTTTAATTATTTTCAATAAAATAACCAAATACGACATGAGTCATTTGTGTAATAGCAAGAAGTTGATGTTTGGTATTAAACCGGGTATAGATTTCATGAATAACAAAGGCTACTTTGGTGTTTCAAAATTCAACCTGTGGAGCAATTAGTGTTTTTTCTGAGCCAGGCAATGGTGGGTACCACCGTATCATTGCTATTTTTTGTTAAATAGCTATCACAGCTAATTATCTGTAATCCTATTTATCATAATAACACAGAAAAAGGGTCAAAGCATCTACAAGAACTTATTCCCTCACTGAAATACTGCTATGGGTTCACATGGACAATTCTTGCATCACAAAACATATCACAAAAACATCCACATTGGATTCCTCTATAGTAAGATATTTCAGACAGTGTTGAGAATTTCAGAAAATAATTGAATGAGTGGAACCACTCACTGAGTTGTCATGGTTGACTGAGATAGTGGGAAATATTTTGATCATGCACCATGCAATGAATCGCAAAAAATCACAATGAAATAAAAAATACAGATTATATACATTTGATAAACTTCCTTTTAGAAAAAAACCCATTGATTACATTTGCAATGAATATATATATATATATATATATATATATATATATATATATATATATATATATATATATATATATATATATATATATATATTTTGTAAAAAAAAACTTCCATAAAAAATTCATAATGAAGCCATAATGATGCAGATGATTGCTTCAACAGTGCATACAATACTGTGCTAAAACAAGCAGCCTGGGTTGAGATCCAGTGTTGAAGGTACTGCCATGCCAGGCCTGGGTTGATTATTGCATATGTAGGAAACTCTATATCTTAAACTTTCCTCTACAAGCTGGAGTTGGATGTTCAGTGTTGCATTAAGTTTTGCGACAACTCATTTCGATAATTTGTTTAAAGCAACCATCAAATATTCCACAATTGGACTCGTGCAGCAATCTTGTATAACATCAGAATTCTGACTGCAATGCACAGTTGTATTCTCCAAAAATAACGTTTACTCTTATTTTACAGGAAGGGTGTTCAGTGGGTATGCTTATGAATCACACAAATTTTCTTCAGTATACTATCCATTCTTATGGATATTACTTAGCGCAGGGATTTTAGGAAGTGTTGCGGGTTATATGAATAACTTTGTGACATCACTGCTGAGAGGCACAGATTAATATAATGCTCATATTTTCTTTCCCTTTTTTGCTATAGGAAAGCATTGCAGTGGTTGGCAGCAATGAAGATCCCCGGTGAAGAATATAAAGTTTGAAAAAGAAAAATGCAAGTGGATCCACTTGGGTTAAACTTGTGTCACAGCTACAGCATATTTTTACTAACGCCAAAGTAGAGCAGAATTAAGAAGACATTTATGAGACTTGGAAATGCGTTGAAATGGATCAAAAGGCATGAGATGAAGCGGCTGGAGTTGGAACCATTAACAGAATACTGCAATACATGACTTCTTTCCAGGTAGGAGTTTTCCTTTCAATTTCTTGTTGTTGTATACTCTTTTTCAGTAAGTTTATATTGGTGATTGGATATTCAGGGGAGTTTGTGGGCAGGATCAGAATCAGTAAAAAAAATATGTTCAAAGTATCGATTACCAACCTAACCGATTTATGTTTCAATTACTTTTTGAGGAACTGAATAAGTGCGAAACTTGATGCATCACTGTAGGAACAATAGTGCGCTAGACATTGGGTTGGTAGTCTCACCTTAACTGGTACATATTAGTGTGTGTGATCACGCCCTATGCAGTAGACACTACTAGCCATACTAACTATATTGACAGTGGCATAACTTGGGTTGGGATTCAGGCTGTTAGTTCTTGGTGACAGTGACAACAATGATCTTTGCAACACATTTGTTATTCAGGTGTTGTGTTTTTCTTTATTACATAAACTCATTTCCCATTTGAGTTAGTTAATTAGTTGCTGATACAAACACTGTTGTCATCTACTTTGTTCCATCAGTGTGAGATAACCAACGCTTTGGAAGGCGGTGGCATGGTATAGGAAGGGAGAAAGCAAGCTGGAGGGTAGACGAGAGGGTAGACAGGTGGGAGGAGAGGAGGAGTAAGGGCAGTGTGAAGGAGGTTGTCCACAGAGTTAGCAGGTCTTGCAAGCTAAAGCTAATCAAAGGATGCAAAACTGGTGATGGTGGGTTTATATAGATAATATTGCACTTCATTAATGCATGGAGGTTATAAAATTGTATACTCATAGTTAAGCCAACTTGAATACAATCAACCACTCTGTTCAGTTTTTAAAAATTTCACTGCAATATACATATGACCATGGTTCAATTTTGTTTAACATTTCAGCTTTTTCTTGGATCAATAGGTTTATATTTGATGCCACCACCTACACTTGCATCTCTCTAGAACCATTAGCTAAGGTTAAATGCGAATAATAATCTCATTATATTGAGGGATCACCACTAAGTTGTGCTGTGTGAATAATCTATGCGTGTTACTCACAATTTCATCTGAGGCCATTCCAATAAACCTATTCATTGTAAGGAAGAATCACAGCGAGTAAAGAATTTATCTTTTACCCATGGCGCCGGTAGGCTTCAGGGAGACCTTAGATGGTTGGCCTCCGCCCGTTAGTAGCGCGGGTTAGATTTTTTAAGTGACGCCTTGTTTCTTCTTATTGATAGGCTCATGCTGCCAGCGGAAGCTCCTCGCACATATAACGTTGCAGTCCCGGCGAGGATGGTGTTATGGCAGCATGTGGGTGATCTTAGGCCACTCGGCGGTAGTAACGTAGAAAAGTGGCCAGCCCGTGCCGAGGCTCGAACGCGGGACCCTGAGCTGGTATGCCCGACCGCTAGCCACTAGACCACCGCAAAACAATACCGTAAAAAGATCATAGTTGGGGACCGTCTCTAGTTTGGTGGTCGCAACAATTTAAAATTCCCTCTCTTGATGTTGTCTGCACCATCAGTGTGTGTGGTATAGCTATATATTATACATAATGTTCATTTTCTAACTTACAATTACCAAACAAAAAATTGAGCTCAAAGATACCAGAGTTATGACTTAACTATGAGTATGCTTTTCTCCACTTTGAGTTTGGCACATTGACACCTTCTTCCAGGTGTACATACATAAACTATAGTGTTGTACTCGCACATTCCACTCTAGGAGGGATTTGGGCAGTGGTGTGGATTTATGGGGCAGCGTGTCACTGGCCCAAACATAATGGTAATGATGAATAATCAAATAATTACAATAATCATATCAAAATCAAATAACTAAGCATCAATTAAGTAAGACAATAATTGAAAACAACAAAGGCTGCTTCAACATAACAGTTACTCGAGTTTACTGGAAATTGAACTCTCGTCAACAGTTGCCATAATCCCTAATTACCTTCTCAGTTAGTGACAGATTTTTGTGTGGGATGATCTAAAACAGTAATGCATTGATAAAAGCATCATTTTGACTGGAGTGCAAGGCTGGACTGGACTGGACAGTTCTGAACAGTCTAAAGAGAGTGAAAAGCATGTGAACAGTACAACTCAATCAAATATGGCAAATAGATGAGTTCAGGTCGATAAAATTTGATATCACAAACTGGAATACTTAAAAAAACCCAAAAAAGTTAACTCTATAAAAGCTAAGTGAGTATTCTGACATTGAACCTATAAGTCAACATGAATGATCAATTCAATACCTTGAGTAAAGCAATATTTGTGTATAATTATCAGAAATATTACTTTGTTATCCTTTTCTATTTTCGATTTCATTGTACAAAGTAATATTTCTGATAAAACTTTTTTCCAGATTCATAAAATGCAAAAAGTAAATTGAAATATACAAAGGTTTTCTGAGTAATCATTACACTTTGCAGTTTGACAGTGTAATGGCAAACTAGTAGTGTTGTGATGTTCAAGCACATTAAAGCGACACACTTTGAAGGTACACGTAATACAAACACTAAGCAAACTTTTTTTCAAATTATACATTTGATTCACAATCAGGCTGAGACACTGTATCTCCATTTCTAGTAACCCAATGTTGGGGGTCCATTAAGCTGTGCCTCTCTTCTTCCTCACTATCCATATCTTCCTTCTCTTTCTCATCCTCTCTATCTGAATCATCCTCAAACTTATTCTCTTCCTTTTCATATTCAGCAACAGGTGGGTCTTGAGGAGTCTTCTGCTGTGCGTCTGAAAACACACTGTCATTGGCAGCAGCCGAGCTGCTGTGCCCCTCGGGTATGGCTGTGAGACGGGGTTGGCCAGCTACCACAGGAAGTCCTGTAACAGCATTGTTGGGCTTGGTTGAAGTGAGATTTGGCTGAGGGCGAGAAGAAACGCTGGCTTTTTCCCAGAAGAACCTGAGGCCACGGTGACGCTTGAATCTTGGGAAGACTCGTGCCAGACAATCCACATAGGCATCACGGTATTGGCGGTTCATGAGAACATACACCACCACATTGATGCTATACTGGAGCCAGTACAATATATGGACAAGAAGAAACCGGACAGGCCTCCTCACTAATGGGTCAATTGCATGCACCACTGCAACTGGCACACTGCACACCAGCACCAAGAGGAAGATGATGAAGATTGTGCGTGCCACTCGCATGTCCCGCCGAGTGGAGGTCAGTCTCTGGCTCATGGTGGATGACTGACGTGTACTGAAAGGAGAGGGACCATAATGGTATTATGTATACATGTATGTACTAGCTTTAGGACTATAAGTGTATTGAGTATTGTAGGTAATGGGTATGAAAGGGTGTTGATTAAAAGGATACGAGGTATAGAGGAAATTATTTGTGATGAGCAGTGTGGCTTAAAAAGAGGGAAGGGAAGCATGGATCAGGTGTTTGCCGAGAGACAGTTTTGAGAGAATCAATTAGCAATGAATAAGGAAGTGTTGTGAACATTCATGAATTGAGAGAAAGCATATGACATCATTGATAGAGGGATTGTAGATTGCTTTGAGATAATATGGGATAGGTGGTAGATTGTTAAATGGAGTGAAAATCTTTAATGTATTTAGTAAAAAATGCATTAGAGGAGGAAATAGCATGAGTGATTGGTTTCCTGTTCAAGTGTGTAATGTCAGCCAAGTTATTTAATATTTACATGGATGGAATTCCAAGGGAAATAAATCAGAGAATATTAACCTAGGTAGAGGTTTCAAGTTAATGCAAGAATGTTATATAAAAGTTAGAGTCAGAGTCTGGTAGATGTTGATGGTAGAGAATGAAATCTGAATTTACTACTATTTACAGATGATACTGCACTGCTGGCCGATTCAGAAGAGGGATTCAAACAACTGGTAGAAGAGTTTGGAAGGGTGTGTAAAAGGAGGAAATTGAGAGTAAATGAAAGAGTAAGAGCAAAGTAATAGAGTACAAGGATGGCAGATGGTAGAAGGATGAGTGTAATGTTGAATGATGAGTTTACTTGAGGAATTGATGTAGAGGTGAGGTCTAGAATGAACAAAGTATGGGAGGAATGAGTAGAATGTTTCAATGTAGATCACTTCGAATGAATGCCAAATGAAAGTTGTATGAAGTAGTGGTGAAACATGGAAACATTCCCAAGATGTATGAGCAGAGTGAGAAATAACAATGACTAAATTACACATGTCAGACACAATTATGCAGCATACGTCAGCCTGTTAACCTGCCTGTCCATTCACCTGTCTCTGTCTATCATCTATTTCATCATGACATTATTGAAGCTATTAGTCAAGATCGCAAGTGACAGCTCTATACAGTACAGTTTGTTCAGAGGTCAAGATCATGGGAGCCATCCACCCCTATCCCTATCCCATGAATCATAAAAAAACTTGAGGCAACACACCCACATCACCCAACCTTAGCTAGGGAAGGGTAAGGCTATCACTAAGGATGCATATACATAGCTGACCAACACACAAAAGTGGGATTTAACTACATAATGAATGAGGTTGAATTATTTTGTAGTGTATCAACATATACCAAAAAGTACAAGTTGACATAAAGGAACAAAGATAGTTTTCTAAGAGAGATACTGGATAACCTACACTTGCTTATATCAGAGGAGAGAGACGAAAGTGAGAAGACAAGAAAACAAGGAAAAAGAGATGAGAAAAGATCAGAGGAGGAAAGAGAAGAGACGAAAAGACACGAGATAAGAAAAGAGACGAGAGAAGATAGAAAGAGAGAGAAATACGAGACAAACATGCATACAGGCATACTTTTAGCACATATACTGTATTCATCAACTGGGTAAATATACTTGTACACATACTAGACTTTTTTTAAACATCATCTCACGTAACATGCATCTCACGTAACATGCAGAGATAGCAAGCAAGACTTACCACTTCCCAGATAATAGTGTGGCTGCATGGTGACTTTTGGGGTAAAGGCAATCTATAAATAAGTGCTTACAACCCAAATATAGAATGTGCATAAAAACATTATAAATCTCTCAATGCATGATTAGAAAAGCTTGCATTTTATTTTTACTAAATGTTCAAGAAAAGTATTGATATTAGCAAAGAAAATTGAATATACTTAAGAATCCCAAAAAATCAACACAATCATTGATGCCCATAATGATTGGCTCAGTGGCATACACAAGGTTGGAAGGTGAGGCCTGTTTTCAATACTGTGCAGCTTATGACTGGTGTGTGCAGGAGGTTCGTGCCAATTTAGTGAAGGTTTTGAAAAAGGTATACATTGTTATGGAATAGGTATACGACAAAAATGTAGCATATTCTAATTTCAAAAATTATTTAAGTACTCTGTGCTCCCGAGTTATGATGATTTTTTCATACCATCTATCCATCCCATTCATGGCCTTCCTCTCCACCTCACATCTCATTCATCGGATCCTACTGTTCACTTCACTAACCGGTCCTCCTCCATTCTCTCCACATCTCCAAACACTCTCAACACACACCGCTCTGCTCAACCAGCCAACTCTCTTGTATCGAGTTCTCTTTTGCACCTCCTCATTCCTCACTCAGTCAATATGCCTAAGATACCTCATCTCCATTACAGTTTAATATCTCCCTCTTTGCTACTCCCATACTCCACATTGCAGCTACTCCTTCATGCAACCTTCTCTTCACATTCATTCCCTTTCTGCTTTGAAAAAACAAAACATGCAGACTTATATAAAGACATAACAATGATGTATGTACTTTGAACGGTTTTCATATTCTTTTTTTGTCATTATTATATTAAAAATATTTCAAATCCATGCCAATCATAATTTCTAGGTGATATGAATAGGTTATAAAATGCAAGAAAATACATTAGCCAAAACCACAAGTCTATGATAGATCATAAACATACTTACAATCTGGCACGCAAATTGGTATCCGAGACCATCTTCTTGAGACTCTTCAAGCTGGAGGAGGACCCCTTCCTCTGAGGTGGTGGGACTGATGATGTGGAGGTGCTGGAGGAGGTGGGTGGAGCCACCTTGGCTCGGCTCCTCTTGGAGGCTCGTGCCACTCTTGCTGAGCTTAGTTTTACCTGTTAATTACATTAAGCATTAATATAATTTGTATATTAATAAATATTCTTATAGAAGCAGAAATATTTTTCAATTTTTAAATTCTATATATTCATCTCTGCAGTAATTTTAGTAACATGCAATTCAATTATAGTGTTTGCAATATTATAAAACATTGCATAACATGCAAAATATGGTGTTACTATGCACCAAATGTATAGTACATTAATATTGGCTTTTCACATGTATCATCAAAAAAAAAAAAAAAAAAATATTAATCCCAACAAGGTCAAGCAAATTAAAGACATACAAATACATTAACTGCAACTTACATACAGTCTCTGCAAAACGTTACTGCGCCAATAAATTTTTGGAAGCATGCTTCCTATCAGACCACTTATATTATAAAGAATTTAACTATGTGGAAGTTAATATTTATTGCATTTTCTTGTTTCTTCAGGACCTCTTTGAAACGCTTTGGTACACAAATGTTTCAGGAATCAATTCATACCAAAGCTCTGCTTCCGGCTTGGAGAGTGTGGAGGTGTCACACAATTTGACTTTCATTACCGCCAATTAAGTTCCCTATTGTAGATATATCTGGTGAATTACCTGGCTAATTACCAGGCCAGTCTTTTAAGAGTTTAACTTCAGTTATTTAGCCATTTTCTTTACTATTTGAGCAGCATGAACTGTTGCTTCACCTTGCTGGAAAACATTGGTTTGAGTCTTTCCAAAGTGGTCCATCTATAGTTCCAAATTAATTTCTTTTGTGACAGTAGTGTTTTTAGAGAACACAAGACCAAGGCCATGGCAAGTAAAGGATCTCCAAACCAGCAAATTCTGAGGTTGTTCTATGTTTTTCTGAGTGTAGCGGTGGGAACTGGGATCAGACGCCAGCCGCCTCTTCACTGTTAGATGTCATAACACACCACACAATGAGTTTTCATTATACCACGCTATCGTGCACCACTAAGGTTCAGTCTTGATATCTATTTTTAAACTAGATTTTTTTTCTTTCGAGTGTCATTCATTAGAGGCTTCTTTTGGGCATGGTAACTATGTTACCTTGAGTCATGGCACACCATATATTGGCTAATGAAGAGAAACACCAACTAGTAAATTTAGATTCTCTTCCTAAGTTCTATAAAGCTGGCTCATGAGAAGTTTTTATCCTCTTAGATACCTTATGTTGCCTCCTAGACGGCTGTTGTGGAAAGGATAAGCCTTTGATGACATTAACTTTGAAGTTTATATCATGTCATGTAGTGACGGGACAGTCAACGTCAATCAAACTTCACTTGGACCTTGGTGATCATTATGGTCTGATTGGTAAGCCGTCGGTACGTTGATGGTACTGTTAGTGATTCAATCCCTGGCCACAGCCCTCCCATGGCTACTTACTTTTTTAGATAAATTTTTCAAGGTTTCAAAACAAGAAGCATTACACTCAGGCAGCCATTCTAAGTACAAATGTCTTTGTTACTAAGAGCTGCTTTATATAGATCTAAGATAGCTTGCATGATTTCCATATCAATGCACTTTTCCTTTTCACCCATATCTAGTGGACTCAAAATCAGAAGTGCAATATGGTGATTGATGAGTACAGGGAAGCCTAGTGGCTAGCGTGGGGGGCATACCAGCTCAGAGTCCCAAGTTTGAGTCCCGCGACAAGCTGGCCACCTTTCTTTGGAAAAACCGCCGAGTGGCCAAAGATCACCCACATGCTGCCATAACACTATACTCGACGGGGACTGCAACGTAAAATGCAACGAGGAGCTTCCGCGGGCAGCATGAGCCTCTCAACAAGATACGAGGCGTCACTATAAAAAATCTAACCTGCGCTATTAATGGGCGGAGGCTGACCATTCAACGCCTCCATCAATACAAACATACTGGCAGTATGTTGTCTTGGAGGAGGAGCAGGGTGTACCTCACTTCCAAACAGAACAGTCCCTCTACTCGACAGTACTTTAGAGTTAATGCAGTAACTTTTCATGCAGTGTATGTACATTCCTTGGTTGCTATGTGCAAAATTTACAGCAAAACATTCAACATGTGGCAAATAATCACAAAGGCTTTACAAAAAACGTGTCAAGAAAAAAACAAGACTCCTCATGCTTGACAATAAAAAATGCAGACACAAACAAATACCATTACCACATCTAGACTTCAAACGTATGCACACCAGACAAAAAAACAATGATTCTTGGATGAGAACGCACACAATACATAAAACAAAACAATGCATAAAATCAGATGCAATAATTAAGTAGTTGAAAATTTAAGACCTGGGATGGCGGTGGTGGGAAATTTGTGCTGAACTTCCGTTGTCTTACCACAGCCCTTCTGACCACCTGGTGTGAAAAGGACGGCAAGGCATGACACTACAGAAAGACCACTAACGATCCTTTCAATATTTTTTTTTTTTTTTTACTGTAAACAAAATTAGTCTGTAAGGTATATCAGAGAAGAAAATTATTAAAAAATTATTAAGATACATTTCTACCTAAATTACAGTAACAAAAACATGCCTAGTTTGCAGATCGATTAATGTCGAGTACACCTTTTTAAAATCTATTGTATAATTGGATATTTCTTGTATCTATTCTATCGATATACCAGGCCATTATCCCCCTAAAGGAGGGTAGCCGAGACAAGGCGCAATACACATCCCCATACATCCATACACATACACTCCTCTCATTCCTTACCATTATAAAGACAAAGAAGTACAGGATAAAGATGAGCAGTACAGGAATGAAGGCATCCACCACAATGTAGATGAGCCGGGCCACCTTGTTGGCTTTACCCAGATCACATTCCATGGAATTGGAGTTGTACATGTACTGTCCCATCACCTGTGGACAGATGCATTACATGAATCAACAATAAAAGAACATATCAGGGTACGGAGATTTGTTGCATGATGTTATACACACATACAAACAGGTATATACATGTATAGCGTAAAAATGATATTGCCGTGTAAAAAAAAAAGTGTTCTAATTTTTATAATGATACCGCTTTGACGGCAGCATTAATATAAGTAATCTCATGTGGCTCGCCAGCTTCATTCACTGTCATCTTAACTTTACTCTTCAATAAACACCTCAGCACGTGCACAATGTTTTTCTGATACTGTACATGATAGTGATGCAAGACCCGCATGATGCTGACATGGCAGCGACCACTGCACCCAGAGTCTCCCAGGAGGGCCATAAGGCACACTGCATTGGCACTACAACTGTACAGCAAATGCATCACATAAGGATAGTGTAGGTAAGGAAAAGGAAAGTGATTGCATGGTGGACAAAGTTAGTCAAACAAAAGAACCAAGTATATGTGAAGTCTATTCAAAGGAATCTTCCTAAACTTGTTAGAAAATAAAGAGAATATACACCAGAAGTTTGTATATCTGGCATCTAAGCAACAGACATGACTGGATAACAACAAACCTTTCACTCACATGTCCCAATTTGTTTAAAAAGCTAAATTGTCTGGTTATCAAACTGTCATTTGCTTACTCAGGGGCCAACGGTGATTAGTTTTGTGAGTTTACTGCTATCTAATGAGAGGTAAACTGTCCAAACAAATGTAGGTGAGACAGAGCAGGAAGCCTTTGTCATGTTACAGAGAAAGCTACATATAGTATTTATGATGAATATACTATAGTATACAACATACATCCAGTATTAGCACTACTGCCTTCTACTTTATAATGGTGACCCAATACAGCACTGCTACTGCAACATCAGACTATACCAATAATATATAGCCAAAGAAACTGGTCTCCCAAAAAAATTGGATAAACCCACATTCATTTATGGAGTATAAAAAGATTGTTAAATGGATGAATTCAGAAGAAAAAAAGAAGAATGAAAATGTTGGTAAAAGTTTAAGTGAGGTACAAAACTTTACTGGAAGGGAAGGACAAAATGTAAAAGAATGCAGATGAAAGGTGATAACAAGAGAGAGAGAGAGAGAGAGAGAGAGAGAGAGAGAGAGAGAGAGAGAGAGAGAGAGAGAGAGAGAGAGAGAGAGAGAGAGAGAGAGAGAGAGAGAGAGAGAGAGAGAGAGAGAGAGAGAGAGAGAGAGAATACCCTGACGCAGCCATCCTCTAAAGGTCAGTCACAATGCTGATTAATGATACCAATGAATAATAAGCCACATAACAAAAATATTCATATAGACATACAATG
>JAPQNM010000005.1:14197010-14199510 GCA_029783475.1 Metacarcinus magister | reverse complement strand
AGAGAGAGAGAGAGAGAGAGAGAGAGAGAGAGAGAGAGAGAGAGAGAGAGAGAGAGAGAGAGAGAGAGAGAGAGAGAGAGAGAGAGAGAGAGAGAGAGAGAGAGAGAGAGAGAGAGAGAGAGAGAGAGAGAGAGGAGAGAGAGAGAGAGAGAGAGAGAGAGAGAGAGAGAGAGAGAGAGAGAGAGAGAGAGAGAGAGAGAGAGAGAGAGAGAGAGAGAGAGAGAGAGAGAGAGAGAGAGAGAGAGAGAGAGAGAGAGAGAGAGAGAGATAAGAGAGAGAGTTTAGAGGTAGAAAATATCACTTTATCAGCGCGAATATAGTTTGAACCCATAACATTTGCATCTCAGAATTATATAGAGTACGTGAAACTAATAAATTATGTAGGGAGGAGGAGGAGGAGGAGAAGAGGAGGAGGAAGAAGAAGAAGAAGAAGAGGAGGAGGCACATGAGGTAGAGAAAAGGAAGAAATGGGGGACTTTTCCATAACACACAAACACTAACATCCTCTTTCCCCCCCCCCACACCCACACACACACACGCAATGGTCTCCTAACGCTGTGGCTTGTGCTCCTCGGCAGAGATGGATGGATTTGTAGATAATTTGGGTACACGTCCAGTTAGAGGCAGACGCAGTAGACGACTGACATCCCATCTAGCTGTTCTTCTGCCGTGCTAGTTGTGAGGAGATATAGGAGGACGCTAGGGTGTAATAGTAGCCTGTAGAGCCCCGGGTGTCACTCTACGAGCATGTGTACAGCGGTGAGGAAGTCTTAGCCCAGTGAAAGGATAAAGAAAGAAGGTTACACGAACGGGAATGAATGGTGAGGTATAGGGATGGTTTTGTTTTCTCATATCTACGAATATTTTTCCTTTCTGATTGCTTGCTGCCACACCATAACAAAAGATTGCAAGCACTACCCACCACCACCACCACCACCACCACCACCACCACCACCACCACCACCATCACAACAACAACACCACCACCACCCTCAGAGTGCCTCCTAAGTAGTGCACCGCCATTTCTTCCAGCATGGCAGCGCCCAACTTCCTTAGTTTTATGTTAAGAGGCGAAGCTGCTTTTTCGCGGTGGGGCTATACATGACTTTTTCTCTCCCTTAACATTACCAGCAAGCAAAAGGGAAAGGGAGATGGGGTGGAGACTGAAAAATGGAGGGAGGAAGAGAGGAGATGAGAAAAAAGGGACGACGGAGAGGAAAGGAAAGTCGCTTATCATGTAACACGATGAAAATTTTCCTCTGCTGTGGTGCCAAATTTTGTGGAAATTGGGAAGAACCTTGAGTTATGTTGCTCTACCTTATGTGCTATGACCTTGAACCCCCGACCTGGCACCGCTACCTGGGTGACGAAGGGGGGGAGGGTGGGCACGTCAGGAGTGTTGTGGTGGGTGGATGGGTGTATGGGTGCTTTGGGTTATTACTGGGTGAGGTGCGGCACCCTGGTTGATGCGAGGCTTTTAGCAAGAGTTGGCGGGATGGGAGGGAAGATGGGGTGGAGGGAAGAGTGAAGGGGTGATAGGAGAGAGGGAGGGAGGGAGGGAGGGAGAGATGGAGGGAGGGAGGGAGGGAGGGAGGGAAAAGTAAGGGATATAAGATGGTGTACATAACATACAACATGCCATAAAAATATGACCTCATATTTTTGCACACACACACACACACACACACACACACACACACACACACACACACACACACACACACACACACACACACACACACACTGCGGAAGTGAGGTAAAGTAAAGATGGAAATTAAGAACAAGCTACGGAGTAAGAGAGGAAATTCCACATGAATTATCGCGAGAGAGAGAGAGAGAGAGAGAGAGAGAGAGAGAGAGAGAGAGAGAGAGAGAGAGAGAGAGAGAGAGAGAGAGAGAGAGAGAGAGATAGTCACACAACGCCAGCCAATCAGAACGCAGCATCGCAGGAAGGAAGTGTTTGATGTTCGTCTTGGAAACCTTTGTAAAATTGTCTCCCAGAACATGTGTTGTATCGCTGGAGTGAACAGAAGCGAATACACTCAATCACAAAAGCAATAACGTCAGTCCTTGTGTGTGTGTGTGTGTGTGTGTGTGTTGTGTGTGTGTGTGTGTGTGTGTGTGTGTGTGTGTGTGTGTGTGTGTGTGTGTGTGTGTGTGTGTGTGCATCTCCTCTCATTCCGAAGGCCAGGCTAGTCCTCACTTAGTATGGAACAAAGCCAGATTAAATTTATTTCCATTTGGGCTCCTAAAGGCATATTCGAATAAACTTGTCTGCTCTCTCTCTCTCTCTCTCTCTCTCTCTCTCTCTCTCTCTCTCTCTCTCTCTCTCTCTCTCTCTCTCTCTCTCTCTTTCTCTCTCTTTCAAATAACGCTACGGATGTGCCAAACGTTCGCCAGATAAACAAGCAAGGCTGGGACATGCAATCACACTTTTTTTCCCTCCTCCCAACATGTACAGGAAACACGAACTCTGGCTCTTAAATTAACGGAGGTAAGC
>JAPQNM010000005.1:14179510-14187010 GCA_029783475.1 Metacarcinus magister | reverse complement strand
ACACACACATATCTCTTTCCCCCCTCCCATGGCAGACAGGTGAATGGTAGGTATCGACACACAGGTATACACAGCACCACCCATCGACAGGTAAGAAGACACATCGACGCACATAAACACACACACCACACCCACACACACACACACCCACACACACACACACACACACACACATATATATAAACTAAGCAAAAGAAGTATAAGAAACAAAATGAAACGATGAATAAAAATAAGAGAAGAAAAAAACATGGAAAGAGAAGAAGAGGTTGAAGAAGAAGAACAACAAGAACAAGAACAAAAACAAGAATAAGAACAAAAGTAAGAAAGAAAAAAAACATACAAGAGAAAAAAATAATAAGAATAAAAGAAGACCAGTTACTCACCTTGCCCTGAGTGTGATGTTTAAGGAGCCTCGCCGTGGGATCTGAAAAAGAAGGTGCCGTTACGTTACAGTATGTTACGCCTCACTGACCATCAATGAAACTATGAATAACAACCAAACGCGTCGGCAACGTGTATAAGACTGGCAGGGGAAACTATAATGAAGAGTGTTTATTCAGCCTCACACTCAGCCTCCTTCTCCTCCTCCTCCTCCTCCTCCTCCTCCTCCTCCTCCTCCTCTTTCTACTCCTCCAAAGAACAGAGGGAGAGAAGGGAAAAAAAATATAAGTAAATAGAATAATAATGAATAAGTAAATAAATATAAAGAAAAGGGGAAAAGATAAAGCTTAATTTAATTTAATTTACTCTGTTACTTTTTTTCGTTTTTTTCTCTTAATTTATTTTCTTGGGTGACGGTCTCTCTTTCTTTCTTTTTCTTTTCTCTCTCTCTCTCATGTTAGTCAACTCAATTTATCTTTTCTTCCTATTTTCTTCTTTACTTATCGTGTCTCTCTTCTTTTGATTCTTAACATCGTTTGGCTCTCCTCAGGGAAGACAAGACTTTTAAACTTAATACAAGACAAGAAAAAAGAGGAACTGCATTAGCAACAGAATTTAAAAACAACAGTAATAAACACACACACACACACACACACACACACACACACACACACACACACACACACACACACACACACACACACACACACACACACACAGTCCTGCATCACCTGCTTCACAGATAAGCACAAACTGTCTCAACGAAGTTACATTCGTCTAAAGTTTTCCTCTTCCAAGGGCAAACAATTTTTTCGGGTAAACATTTTTTAACCCAAAACCTTCCTCTCACTTCTACCTCCCTCCTCTCCCCTCAGCCCTTCCTCCTCCACACACACACACACACACACACACACACACACACACACACACACACACACACGCACTGGCCTCCTAAAAACCTAAACACCAAGAAGGCCTTAATTCGTTTAGATTGTCTGTACTTGAAGGAATTTATCACTGTCAGTTAGTAGTGTTTGTGAGGTTAGAGAAATCAGTCTTATCTGTACCGTTGCTGCTTTTGATCAAGGGAAAACTTCAGTGATTTATGCTTCCTCTCCTCCTTCCTCCTTCCTCCGTGTTGTTATTATTTTTTTTATAGCTGAAGGATGGTATAAGTTCGCTCATCTCCACTCGACGCCTTCCTCTGCCAGCACCACTCCAGCATCAGTGAGACCAAAAGTTATTCCATCGATACGCGTGATGGAATCTTCTGAATAATGTATAAGTTATCATATTTATATTATACTTTGTTTAGGAAAAATTCGTGGTGTTGAAACTGAGCATCTGAAATTTATTATTATTTTTTTTTATCATTATTTTTGGACATTTTGACACTTTCTACCTTTATTATTTGCATTATCATCATTATCAATACATTTCCCTTTAATATAACCTTCCGCACCATGAATATACATCACGAATACACAGTTACTCTTTTTCTTCTGGTTTTCCATCTACTTTCTAACCTGCGTCACCTTTCACTTCCTAATATCAATGCAGGAAAAATCTACGGTAATCACATATCACTTTTCACTGTTATTACGACCCCTTCCCCGTAACTCTCATCTCTCTTACAGTTCACCTTCACCTATATTCTCATCTCCTTCTCCTCCTCCTCCTCCTCTTTCTCCTCCCAATCTTCTTCCTCCCACGCTTCGTCTCCGGCTCTCAAGAAATTATTAAAGCTGAGGAATAGCAAAGCAAAGGATGAGATACTACCAGCTACCTCACCCCGACCTAACCCTCGAGGTACAAAGGAGTACAAAGGAAGAACAAACAGCAACAGCCCAACCCGACTCTCAAAGGGATAGAAAAGTGATAGACTAACCCTTTGGCGGCCTAGTCTTGGAGGGGGTAAAGGGGAGAGAAGGGTTGGAGGTGGACTTAAGGGGAGACAGATGAGTAATGAACTGTGCTCTCTCTCTCTCTCTCTCTCTCTCTCTCTCTCTCTCTCGCCATACACTTCCAAAAACGAGATACCACGAGAGAGAAGGAACCAAAATTTAACAAACACACAGGTAAAAACAAACGCAACTTTATTTGATCTATTTTTTTCTTCTTTTAACCTGGGACCAAACTGGACTGCTGTTGACGAAAGACACAAACTCGACCCCACACTTTTAAACTCAGCCTTGACTCAGTTACCGCTGCTGTGTGACCGACCACCTGCTGGCTACCTCACGTGACTGACCAGAAGGAGGTTACCAGGACGACAGATAAAAAGGAAGGAGGAGGAGGAGGAGGAGGAGGAGAAGGAGGAGGAGGAAGGGGAGGTAGTGAGGAAGAGGTGGAGAAGAATAATGAGTGGTGACAGTAATGTGGCGTGTGGAGGAGGAGGAGGAGGAGGAGGAGGAGGAGGAGGAGGAGAAGGAGGAGGAGATCGAGAAAAAATAAAATAATAAATAAAAGGACGAAATAGAATAAAAAGGAGGAGGATGAGAAGAAAAAAAAAGCAGTAATGAAAGGAGACAGAAAGAAAAGAAAGAAACGACAAAAATACGAAGAGAGAGAGAGAGAGAGAGAGAGAGAGAGAGAGAGAGAGAGAGAGACAGAGAGAGAGAGAGAGAGAGAGAGATAGAGAGCCCCACCTGATATGACCAAAGGAAGTATTTTGATAACTGGCTAGGGATGTCGTCATATCCACTCCATTAAGTACAATCCATCTCCATCCGGTCCACACATTCCACACCCACATCCACCTCCACATCCACTCTCCTATAACTTCACCCACACCATTATCATCCATCTCCCCCCCGGCCCCTCCCCCCCCTAACCTTCTAAACTCCATCTACAACCCTGGCCCAGTTTCTCTCTCCCCGTTTCTGTCTCTCTTCACCCTTTTCTCTCCCTCCCTCCTATCCTCCTCCTCCTCTCTCTCTACCTCCTCTCCCTCTCCCTTAACACCTCCCCCTCAGCCACCCTCACATTGTCAGTGCCAAGAGTGTCATGCTGTCTCCACTATGCATCTTCTCCTCTTCCTCGTCTTCTTCTTCTTCTTCTTCTTCTTCTTCTTCTTCTTCTTCTTCTTCATTCACCAGCCATGTGTTTACGAAGCAAGTCTTTCTAAAGGATAAATATATTGCACCGTGTCCAATCGCTTAAGCCCATCTCTCTCTCTCTCTCTCTCTCTCTCTCTCTCTCTCTCTCTCTCTCTCTCTCTCTCTCTCTCTCTCTCTCTCTCTCTCTCTCTCTCTCTCTCACGCACTCACACACATACACACACATACACACACACACATACACTGAATCAACAGCTTTCTCTTTGTCTCTTTTAAATTGGTCTTTAATCCCTCACTCTCTCTCTCTCTCTCTCTCTCTCTCTCTCTCTCTCTCTCTCTCTCTCTCTCTCTCTCTCTCTCTCTCTCTCTCTCTCTCTCTCTCTCTCTCTCGCTGACTCACACTATAAAGACCATCACGACATACTTACTATTTATATAACTTTCCCAGAAATTTATTGACATCAGACGTAAGGTTAAGGTGTGATACTGAAGAATAAAATCACCACCACCATCACCACCACCATCACCACCACACACACACACACACACACACACACACACACCTGCCTTCATCCCTACCACACACCTGCCTTACCTACCATTCACTGGCCCAGCACCTCACCCCCATAGACACACACCTGGGCGAAGTGATTATGCAAATGTGTGCCGTGTTCTCACAGGTGTTATGTCACGTGGAGGGAGAGGTGGTGATGATGGTGGTGATGGTGGTGGTGGTGGTGGTGAGAAGGAAGAGGAGGAAGAGGGAACACGCAAGAGGTGGTGGAGAGAAGAGAGAGGAGGAACTCAGAGCATGTTCCTACACGTTCTGGAAATGTTTATGTGTAGTCTTGTTGTTGTTGTTATTGTTTACGGTATTGTTATGTAGAGAAATATATGTGTTGTCCTTTTTCTTTAAGTTAGTCGACTAGAACACGTCTCTCTCTTTTCATTAGTACAAAGACAGTGTTGGACTTCCTCTAATGGAATCAAAGTGTTGTTTCAGAGTCTAATGGTGCAGCGGGGGAGAGGTACGAGCTAGTCTTAATGAAACACACACATACATACATGCATACAACAGCAAAGTAATGCACACACACACACACACACACACACACACACACACACACACACACACACACACAAATGCAGTTTCTACCAATAAATTTTTTTTTATCCTAATCCCAAAGCCTTGAAATCACCACTTGAAGAAGAGTTCCATTTGTGTCATTTTCGCTTAAGGCAAATATGAGTTTTGGAAATAATAAAAATTAAAAGAACTCAGACGTGGTGCGTGTTGTTGGCTCCCTCTTATCCTCCGCAAGAACAAGAATACACACACACACAAGCGTCAGTAAATACCCCGATCATCCCAGCATCCCAGCGCAGCGCCAACCAACCTTGATACGTCACGGTATATGTAGTAGAGGGCTTACTGATCTGTCACTGCATTCTTACGGGCGGAGCGGGCTGGATAAAGAAAACGGAAGGGAACAGAGTAGGAGGCGGGTTGGTAAGGCTAAGATACGGAGAAAAAACCCGGAAATATAAGTGATGTAAGACTAGAGAGAGAGAGAGGAGAGAGAGAGAGAGAGAGAGAGAGAGAGAGAGAGAGAGAGAGAGAGAGAGAGAGAGAGAGAGAGAATAAGAGAGAGATGTTCAAAAATAGTGCATGTTTACCTTTTCGATCAAGAGAAGGACACAGTGGCAGTCTGGTGTTTATAAGGCTGGTTTCTGTATCTTACCTAACACCTCTCTCCTCTCTCCCTCCCTCTCACTTCCCTCTCCATCTCCTACTCCACCCTATAGTTTTCCTCTCCCTGTATTCTCCCTCTCACTCACCCTCCCTTCCTCCTCACACTATTTCCTACTCCTCTTTCCTCTGTCACCCATTTATTTCCTCCCACATGACGAGTCTTCTCCCATCTACTCACTCACTCATCCCTCATCTCTCTTCCTCATCTCCTTCCACTTCCGCCTCACTCTCCCTCCCTTCCTTCCTTCCTCACAAACAGTCACTCCTGAAGATAGCAACACACTTCCCTCCCTCCTCCCATCATCAGTAGTGCAGAAAACAGTGCCAGCATCTCTCTTCACCCTCCATCCCTCCTTCCTTCCTTCCCTCCTTTGCTCCTTCCTTCCTTCCTTTCTTCCTTCCTTTCTCTCGCTTCCAGCAATGCATCGAGGTCTAGGAAGAAGCACAAAGGCGGAAAGGAAGGAGAGGAGAGGAGAGAAAGAGTGAGATTAAGATGAAGATGAGAAGAAGGGAGGGAGGGAGGGAGGGAGGGAAAGAGGGAGGGAGAGGGAGGGAGAGGGAGGGAGGGAGAGAGGGAGATGAACACTGAGCCAACGCAAACAAGTGAATTGGCGGCTTGTCGATGTAAACAAAGCATAAGAGAAATAAGTAAAGAAAATAAGTATAAAGAAAATAAGTGAAAGAAATATGTGAAAAAAATAAGGTACTATAGAGGAAGAGGAAGAGGAAGAGGAAGAGGAAGAGGAAGAGGAAGAGGAAGAGGAAGGAGGAGGATAAGGAAGTGGAAGAAAAGGAAGAGGAAAAAGGGAAGAGAAACATGAGGAGGAAGACGAAGACAAGGAGAGAAAGGACGAAGAGGAAGAGGAAGAATAAGAGGAGAAAATAAAAAACATGGAAAAGAGAATTAACATGAAAATATAATAAAAAGAATAAAAAAGAAAAGACGAATAGAAAAGAAAAGTTACAGACGAGAGAGAGAGAGAGAGAGAGAGAGAGAGAGAGAGAGAGAGAGAGAGAGAGAGAGAGAGAGAGAGAGAGAGAGAGAGAGAGAGAATGTCCCACAAGAATAATCGTGTCTTGGGAGCCTTCAGGTGTCGTGAGGGGAAGGAAAGAGAGAAGGGGAAGAGAGGTGAGGGGAAAGGGGAAGGAAAGAAGGGGAAGAGAGGTGAGGGGAAAGGGGAAGGAAAGAAGGGGAAGAGAGGATAGAAGGGGAAGAAGGGATGGAGCTTCATATATCCCCAAACTATCCCAGGGGACTTTTGAAGGAGGAAGAGTAGGAAGAAGGGGGAAGGAGAGGAGGAAAGGAATGCATGAATATGAGGAACCGAATGGGGAAGGGAGGGGAAAGGGGAGATGAATGAGGGAAAATGATGGAAGGAAAGGGGAAATGAAGGGTTAGAAGAAGGGGAGAAATAAAGATAGAATATGGAAGGGAAGGGAAGGGAAGGGAAGAGGGAAGGGAGAAAGGAAAGGAAGGCTTCTTAATCACCTATCTTATTTATCCATTTATGTTAATTACTTATATATCTTTTCTCTCTTCTTCCCCTCTAACCTCTTTTTCTTTCCACTTTTTACGAGTATTTTATCAGCTAACATTTCCTTAACTATTCACACATTCAACCAATTTTTTTTTATATCATTTTTTTTTTTATTGTCTCACTTCATTAACTATCTTTTATTTATCATTATTTTCTACCTTTCTTTTGTCTATCAGTCTTCCTAATGACCCCTGAATTTGGCATTAGTTGGCTATCAAGGTTTTAATAGCTATCATTTATCATTATTTAACGGTTAATTATCATCCAGTTCCCCTCTCTCTTAATTAATAGCTATCTGTTTATCTATCTGTTATCTATTACGTTATCTTAGTTATAAAATCTTCCTTCAATTATCTGTGTTATCTATCTTTTTCCTGGCTGCTAACCTGCTTAAAGGTGTGTGCTTTGTCTTGTCTCTCTCTCTCTCTCTCTCTCTCTCTCTCTCTCTCTCTCTCTCTCTCTCTCTCTCTCTCTCTCTCTCTCTCTCTCTCTCTCTCTCGTATAACTAATCATATCCTTATTTACTTTGTGTTTACTAATTATTCCAGACGTTAAATATTTTTTGTTCACTTTAGAAATAATATAAACTTTCATATTCCATTTAATTTCTTTCTTCCTTCCTTCCTTCTTTCCTTTATTCCTTTCTCCTCTTCGTTATGTCATTCTTCCTTCCTTCTTTCCTTGGGGCAGAAGAGGAGTCAATGTTACTTATGTTTCCCTGCTCCTCTCTTCCTCTTCTTCTTTTTCTCTTTCTGTCTTTCTTTCTCTC
>JAPQNM010000005.1:14172010-14177010 GCA_029783475.1 Metacarcinus magister | reverse complement strand
GTGGTGGTGGTGGTGGTGGTTGGGGTGGGGTACAGATTTGCAGTATATAGGGGTGAAGGGAGAGGGTGTGGTGTATAAGTGCTTAATTAAGGAAGGAGGAAGATAAGTTGAAAGAGGAGGAGGAGGAGAAGGAGCAGGAGGAGGAGGAGGAGGAGGAGGAGGAGGAGGAGGAGGAACACATAGGAACACATAGGAAGAACAAACAACAACAGGCCTGCTGGCCCTTACGAGGCTGTTTGTGAGACTACACTATCTACTCTAGAGTGAAGGATACAGGATAGTAAGGGTGAAGGCTTCTCTCCCCAGCCATGGCTGGCAGGGAAAAGAAGGCCAACCAAGACCAGACTGTCACTACCACTACTGCTACCACTACTTCCTGGCAAGCGATGTCAGGCCACTAGCGACGTCTTTTGAATCGACATTTCGTAAGTTAGGTACATCAGGATAAACTTACTCAAAGTTTGCTACGTTAACGGATAGTATTTTAGTTGTGGATTTGCTTCTAAATATTTGTCAAGTCTATTTTTGAACGTAATAATTGTTTTACTGTCGACGACATTGGCGGGCAGGGAGTTCCAAACGTTAACGATCCGATTGAAAAAGAAGTGCTTGGCTTCGTTTGATTCGTGTGTTAGAGTATACGCGGGTTACTGATAGCTATCATATTCTCTTGATGGAGCTTGACACTGCAATAAAATTACTGCATTACATTTTTTAATGAAAATAAATTACTTCCATAGCCATTGGCACCGGTGACAGCAGAGTCAGTAGTGAAGATTTTGATCGGCCGGTCATGACCGAACGAGTGGTGGGAAATTGAATTGTTTTCTGCCTCTATATACCTAATTCTAGTGAGCCTTATCTTGATGCAGCAGCATTTAAGAAGGTCAAAGGAAGGCTATGTACACTACAGGAGTAATCAAACAGACTCTGCCATCCTGAAATAGTGTATAAAATCTTGTTTTCATCATATGTTCTACTTAAACTAGCTGTAACTCCTTCCATTTTACTCTTATTGAATTATCAAGCAATGCTTCAGAATCTGCACCTTTTTCCGATTCTTATGGTATGTAACAAGGACTGATAAACACAATATTAAGAAAATATATATTACGTCCTCACGTAAATTACGTAGATTATAAATAATGAAAAAAGAAACTAGACGCAGGATTGGAATGGGATAGGGTTTAATAAGAGGAGAAAAATATTTATAAATTCATAACATAACTCTTTGTTATATTTGATCGGTATCTATCTCATGAAAAATAGTTATCTACTAAAATAATGATATCATTAAACAAACAATATTAGCTTCTAAGCTAAGATACCAATTGAACAAAGTGCTTTGTTTATTAGTTGGTAATTTCATAAGGAATATCTGATATCTTTTCCATCAACATTGGTAAAGTATTAGTTCCACCATACTGATTTTATCATTTCTTTTAACCCAAATAAATTCATTTATAGCAATAAAAGTTTCTGGTGAAATTAACTGAAACTAAGCTGAGAGTCTTACATTATTCCCATGTACAACATAGTTTAAAAAAAAACAAAATCGAAGAGAAAATTTTGCAAAAAATTTCCCGAAGTAGAAAAAATGACAAAAATACACCATATGTTGAGGTCAATTCTACACATCCACGAGGGTCTGCAAGATGGTTAAACGTGTCGTAAGGCTTAGTTATGAACTGCTTTGAGCTGTAACAGGCATTACAATAATATTCGTGGACGTTAAGACTATATGTGTTCCTTACGGGTTAACGCGTCGTGTGTAGGAGTATACGCAGGTTACTGATAGCTATCATATCCTCTTGATGGAGCTTGACACTGCAATAAAAGTACTGCATTACATTTTTTAATGAAAATAAATAACTTCCATAGCCATTGGCACCGGTGACAGGGTCAGTAGTTAAGATTTTGATCGGCCGGTCATGACCGAACGATACACCATATGTTGAGATCAATTCTACACATCCACGAGGGTATGCAAGATGGTTAAACGTGTCGTAAGGCTTAGTTATTAACTGCTTTGAGCTGTAACAGGCATTACAAGAATATTCGTGGACGTTAAAACTATATGTGTTCCTTACGGGTTAACGCGTCGTGTGTTAGAGTATACGCGGGTTACTGATAGCTATCATATTCTCTTGATGGAGCTTGACACTGCAATATAATTACTGCATTACATTTTTTAATAAAAATAAATTACTTCCATAGCCATTGGCACCGGTGACAGCAGAGTCAGTAGTGAAGATTTTGATCGGCCGGTCATGACCGAACGAGTGGTGGAAATTGAATTGTTTTCTGCCTCTATATACCTAATTCTAGTGAGCCTTATCTTGATGCAGCAGCATTTAAGAAGGTGAAAGGAAGGCTATGTACACTACAGGAGTAATCAAACAGACTCTGACTATATGTGTTTCCTTACGGGTTAACGCGTCGTGTGTTAGAGTATACGCGGGTTACTGATACCTATCATATCCTCTTGATGGAGCTTGACACTGCAATAAAAGTACTGCATTACATTTTTTAATGAAAATAAATAACTTCCATAGCTATTAGTTATTAACTGCTTTGAGCTGTAACAGGCATTACAAGAATATTCGTGGACGTTAAGACTATATGTGTTCCTTACGGGTTAACGCGTCGTGTGTTAGAGTAGGAGGAGGAGAAGGAGAAGGAGGAGGAGGCGGAGGAGAAGGACATATGAAATTGACAGTTTAATAAGTCATTCATCATTTGAATAATACTGTATTGGTTTTACTCTCTCTGTCTCTCTGTCTCTCTCTCTCTCTCTCTCTCTCTCTCTCTCTCTCTCTCTCTCTCTCTCTCTCTCTCTCTCTCTCTCTCTCACTGTGGGTTGGCGTCAGGAAATGTGCCCAAGACTTGTTTTTAGACACACGCCCCCCCCCCCTTGCTCCCTCTTGCCACCCTTCCCCCTTTCTTTCCCTCCCTTTCTGACCCCTTTACTCGTCTATGTCTATCCCATCTGACCCTCCCTTCCTCCTATCCCTGCTCCCTTTTCACCCTCTTCCCTAATCGCCCTTTATATTTACCCTTTTCTCTCTCTCTCTCTCTCTCTCTCTCTCTCTCTCTCTCTCTCTCTCTCTCTCTCTCTCTCTCTCTCTCTCTCTCTCTCTCTCTCTCTCTCTCTCTCTCTCTCTCTCTCTCTCTCTCTCTCTCTCTCTCTCTCTCTCTCTCTCTCTCTCTCTCCTGTGATATTTTTCCTCCATTCTCTAATTCCCTTTTGATATCATAACTTGCAAGGAGTAAACACAAAAATGCAAACTATTCCTGACTTGTGTGAGGAGAGGGATGCAAATTAGTTCAAGTACATGACACACACACACACACACACACACACACACACACACACACACACACACACACACACACACACACACACACACACACACACACCTCTTCAGCGATGTTTACCAGCCTAATGAGAGAATGAGAGAGAGAGAGAGAGAGAGAGAGAGAGAGAGAGAGAGAGAGAGAGAGAGAGAGAGAGAGAGAGAGAGAGAGAAGAGAGAGGGGGGTAGGGTGTAAAAGCTGCACAAAGCTCCCTCCTTAAGACCATGAAATAATTTTGTTTTCTCAGCAAAGCACATACACACACACACACACATACACACACACACACACACACACACACACACACACACACACACACACGCACACACACACACACACACATATGAACCTTGATGTTAAAAGCGAGTAAAGAGATAAAAAAATACTACAACTAAACACCGATTTAAACACAAAATAGAATAAGAAACAGTAAAGAGAAAATATATAATGAAAAATAATCATGTTTTCTTACCTAGTTCAAAAAAAATATATACACAGGTGAACACAGGTATAGAGGTGAACATTACTGAGCCAAGACAAGGTAATACACACTGAGAGGATAATATACATACTACCATACTAACATTACAGTGAACAGACACACGTATACACACAAGGTAGACGCCAAGGTACCTGTACACTCTACCTTTTCTTTGTTTGTATATTTAGGAAAGGTCACCTGAGCTTACCTTGGGAGTTATAAATAGCTCTGTGTGTGCTGTGTTTGTATTACTTGTGTGTGTGTGTGTGTGTGTGTGTGTGTGTGTGTGTGTGTGTGTGTGTGTGTGTGTGTGTGTGTGTGTGTGTGTGTGTCTGTGATAATAAACTATAGTGACTCTACCATAAAAAAAGAAAGGAAAAGAAAATACAAGTAAACTACATGAATAAGACAACCTGATAAATAAATAAATGAATAAATAAATCGAATGAAAAAAAAAGAAAATAAATAAAATAATTGAAAAAAAAATAATTGAAAAAAAACAAAAAACGGTAAACAGGTAGATAATTCCAAAAAGTTACATTGAAAAGACCACTAAACGAGAGAAAAAAAAGTGCATTAACGACCCCTTAATGAGAAAAATCGTGCAATGTAATCAACGCTAAACACTATTGCAAACTGTCTTGAGGGGAGGTGAGGCGGGCGGGAGTAGGGTGAGTGGGGCGGGCCAGAATTAAGGTTATTTTCCGGTAATGTGGGTGGAGGAAGGGGGGGGGGGGTAAGGGTTAAAATGGGGGGAGGGGGGCAGGTGTTTGCAATTAGCTAGTGGGCCATCATCAATATTCTGACTTCACACCTTTCCTGCAGCAGTGAAATGGGCGTGAAGAGACTGACTGATAGATTTATTATTGCATTAGTCTTGTATATTACTGTGGATTCGGTGTTGTGGTGTTTTGGGAAGGGGAAAAAAGTTGGGGAAAAAGAGGGAAAAAAAGAAGGGGAGTGGTATTGAATAGGGAAAAAAAGTCGTATATCTTTTTTTATCTTTTCTTGTGTCATGTTGATTTATTAGATAGATAGATAGATAGATAGATAGATAGAGAGAGAGAGAGAAAAAAAAAGTAAAGAGAAAGAGAGAGAGGGAATAAATAAACTCTCAGCTGATCGTTTTTTCGCAACATGAAACATAAAAAAAAACTATATC
>JAPQNM010000005.1:14157010-14162010 GCA_029783475.1 Metacarcinus magister | reverse complement strand
TCAATCCCCCAAAACTGCTCATTCCTTGTGTCAGTTTATGCTTTTTAGCGTCAAGTACACGATGATAAAGAGGTCTTTTTTCATGCCGTGTCTCCCCCCGTCCCCCTGTCCCTCCATCCCTCCCCTCGTTCCTCCCTCCTTTCCTCCCCCTCTTTCTTCCCCTCTTAGTCATGTGAGGGGAGAGGCAGTTGGCAGGTGTAGCAATCAGGGCCAAGGCAGGTGTGAATAAAGAAAGAGGCATAGGAACACACAGGAAGAACAAACAGCAACAGGCGATTGATAAAGAAGTGCTTGGCTTCGTTTGATGAGAAGGCAGAGAGGGAGAAAGTATGATGAGGTTGAGAAGAATGTTGCTTTTGTAATTACAGGAAAAAAATGGGTTAAAAAATGCCAATGAGGATATGATTAGAAAGGAAGGAAAATGTTGGAAAGTATAAGGTCGCTTTTTGAAATGTTGGTCAGGAAAGGACAGGAAAAAATGGGTGAAAAAATGTAAATCATGATAGAAAAAAGTGTTTCCTGTTTTATTTACTTAGGCTGTCAGTTTAAGTGTTGAGTAATGTATCGTTTCCATGCATACTGTTCTAGCATGTGTATAATTTATAGGATTACATACATGAAATCTAAACTTTATCTATTCTCTCCCATTCACTTTGTTCTGATATAGCGTATGCAATCATTTGAGTTGGAGTAATTACATCAAACAGACGTGAATGTAATTAATAGAACGAATAACAGCAAACCAGACATAATTAACTTGATAACTAAAAACAAAATACTGGAATAATTCAATACACACATATAGCTAATGAGAGAGGGAGAGGTAAACTTTGATTATTTTACATTATTAAGTATTGCAGTACGACACTTTGGGCTGACTAACCTCTCCAGTACGAGCACGTGATGTAAACAAAGGCACGTGAGGCTGTGTACGTATTCTCATGTCTGTAGTATTATATAAATATGTGTGTGTGTGTGTATGTGTGTGTGTCTAAACGTAGGAGCAAGATTGAACGCAGAAAGGAATAACAAGGAAAAAGGAAAGAAAAGAATGGAAGAGAAGGAAGGGAACTAATGAAGAAATATATTACTTATTACATTCTCTCTTCTCCCTCCTCATTTTTCTTCTTTTCCTCTTCCTCTTCCTCTTCCTCTTCTTATCAATTCACACAAGAAAGTCAATCTGCTTTTCTTCACCTCAAGTAACGATTTTTTTTTCTTCTCTCTCCATAAGCTTATCTCTATATTCTTGCTACCTCCTTCTTTCCTCTCCTTCCTTCCTTCCCTCCTTCCGTCCTTCCTTTTCCCTTCAATTTCCTCACTTATCACATTTTTTCCCTCTCCTCCTCTTTTTTTCTCTCGTCTTCATGAGGCTGTCTGTTACCTGCTCCTCTTCCTCCTCCTCCTCCTCCTCCTCCTCCTCCTCCATGTCTTCCTCCTCTTAACTCTCCACAACTCTTCCACTTCGTTCCATCCTGTATCGTAACTATCAACTGGTCAACAATATTTCCTTCACCACTTACCCCTGTTACCTGTTCTCTCTCTCTCTCTCTCTCTCTCTCTCTCTCTCTCTCTCTCTCTCTCTCTCTCTCTCTCTCTCTCTCTCTCTCTCTCTCTTTGTGTTACCTGTATCTCTTAGTTGTCGTCTTTTCTAAGCATCTTTCTTTCTCTCGCTTCACTGTTTCCTCTCTTCTATTATTTTCCACCGTTGCATATCACTATAATTACCCCTTCTCCCCTCTCTCTCTTCCCCTCTCTCTTCCCCTCTCACCGGTAACCTTCACCACAAGTTCAATGAATTCCCTTACCTTCCCCTCACCCTCCCTCACTTCCCCTCTCCCCTTCCTCTCCCCTCACTTCCCCTCTCCCCTCTCCCCTCACCGCCCATTACCTCCGTGACAAGATCTGCCAATTACTGAATGGATGAGATGGAACACTCTTACCTCATGTCTCTCTCTCTCTCTCTCTCTCTCTCTCTCTCTCTCTCTCTCTCTCTCTCTCTCTCTCTCTCTCTCTCTCTCTCTCTCTGTTTTTCTTCCTCCTTATTTCTGTTTTCCTTCCCTTTCTGTCGCATTTATCTTTATTTTTATTCCTTGCTTCTTCTTCCTTCTGTGTGTTATTTATTCTATTCACATATGTTCCCTTACTACATTTAAAAGGTTTTCCTGCTACCACTCACACTCTCTCTCTCTCTCTCTCTCTCTCTCTCTCTCTCTCTCTCTCTCTCTCTCTCTCTCTCTCTCTCTCTCTCTCTCTCTCTCTCTCTCTCTCTCTCTCTCTCGTTCTTTTATTTATTTTTCCCTCTCAAGGCACTCTGTCCCCTACACATCATTCCTGGAGTTTTTATTTCCCTTCCCTTCCCCTTAGGTAAAAGTAAACGTTTGGGTGGCAAAGGAAGGAGGAGGGGAAGGGGTAAGGGAAGGGGATGAGAGTAATAGGTGAGAGGAAGGGGAAAGAGGAAGGGGTGATAAGGAAGTGTGAAAGGGTGAGAGAGGAAGGGAAGGGGGAATGTGAGGGGCAGGTGTGAGGGGAAGGGATTAAGTGAGGGGATAGGGACAAGCATAGTAGGAGGATAAGGACAGATTGACCGGTTATTAGTAATTACATGAGGTGTGAGGCGGCTTGTGTTGCGAGAGAGAGAGAGAGAGAGAGAGAGAGAGAGAGAGAGAGAGAGAGAGAGAGAGAGAGAGAGAGAGAGAGAGAGAGAGAGAGAGAGAGAGAGAGAGTAGGTTTGCATGAGTCATACTTATATAAACAAATTACGACAGCCACTACATGACCACAAGGACACACACACACACACACACACACACACACACACACACACACACACACACACACACACACACACACACACACACACACACACACACACACACACACACACATCACAGGGAAGGTGTGTGCGTGTTTGGTCTTCACAACAAATAATTATCACCATTATTGCAATCTTCTGCCCCGTTGTAATGTGGGGGGAGGAAGGGAAGGGAGGGGGGGGGAAGAGGGGGAAGAGGGGGAAGAGGGGGGTAAAGGGTCAGTTTCAAGAAAGATAATTCCCTATAAATCCAGCATCAAAATGTCACATGAAACGAAAGATTATGAAATGTAAATCAATGAGTATTAATTTTTTTTCTCGGAATGATGATCTAGAATACGATATTGATTTTTAATAATTCTTTTAGGTTGATTCATCTATTATTTTTCATCTATCTTTTTTATTTAGCTTTCTATTTATGTACACACACACACGCACACGCACACGCACACACCACCGTCCCCACACTAAGCTTCTTCACTGTTCACCTTCAGCTTCCCTTCACCTTAGTGCCAAAAAAACAAGCCACACTATCACACCTGCACAAGCACCTCCTCACCTTCACTCCCTCCCATTCCTCTCCGTTCACAGACCTCCAAAAAATTCCTCGAACTCTCAGTGCATGACTCTTAACTGGCAAGACACAACCCATCCCTCGTTTTGTGCTCGAGTCCAATTTCATATACAGTTCCAACACACACACTCACTCCATCATCTTGTCTCTTGCATCACATCACTTGAGTAGCCTCGTTAAGTGATCAAAGTGACATGATGTAGTTATTACTATATTATTTAGTACTATATATTTACTACTATACACTCCCTCTCACCCCGACACATGGTAGACATTCTTAACTAAATTTTATATTATCAACGTAACGAAGCTCTAACATTGTAATTTCTTTCTGAATCTTTAAGACATTACGGAGGTAGTGACGTCATGGCCTCCTAGGAAGTGGAATGTTTACCCTCACAGTCCAACACACCTGTCTGGCCTCAGTCACGTGTAGCACACCACCACACCGTCACGTCCTGTTGCCAATATGTGACTCACTCAACTACACGGGCTGTCATATCATATACCATACTGTACCGTGAACCTGTACACCATCATGCTATACCACACACCGTACCATACACACACCATCATGCCATTAATTTTAACTTTTCTCTACACAACTTTCTATTTGATTAACCTAACTTTACTACTAAGCACATGTTTATATTTATTACATCCATCAAGTTTCTTTTCGTGTTGCTTAAATGTTCCTAGACCCATAAACACAGTGTAGTCATGAAATCTTTCCAGTGATCAAAATTAACAAACATTATTTATTAACTTTGCCTTCCCGTACATACATCATGCCAACCAGACACCTGCCGGGTGACGACCTGCTGCTGCTACACCTTATAGGGACACACACACACACTACTTGCAGGTATGGGAAGGAAGATAAACAGACTCACTTGCAACACCATAAACACACACACACACATACACACACCTACACCCACACAAACTTGATAAAAAGAAAAAGAAAACACCAAAACATGAGCAATGGAGCATATATGCAGGCCGGCAGACACGCATCGCTTCCAGGAATGAGTTACATCAAAGGTAAAGACTCCGCTCGTTCAGCCTCGGATTTTGCAGCGAGGCGGGAGGAAAAAAACAAGGCGGCTGACTGATGAGGACGACGTAAGCCACGACTACTACTACTACTACTACTACTACTACTACTACTACTACTACTACTACTACTACTACTGCTACTACTATTACTACCACCTTGACTATTGATGACGGTAAGGATGATAACATTTCGATCAATAAAGATAAAATAACAAAAAATGTAACCGATATAATGATTCTGGTAATACGATACCAAAAAATATATAAAGAAAATGGACTCTGAATACATAAAACAAAAAGATAAAACGTAAGTTAGTAAGTAGGATTCAAATCTTTCCAGGAAACTCTACGTACCACTTAACAAAAGAAACACAACATGCGTAAGGAGTATATGAAAAAAAAATTAAAAAAACGTGCAATGAGGGGAAACTTAACGAAACCAAGTAGTGACGTCACGCTGAGTGGGCGGGGCTTTGACATCAACAGAACTGGGTTAACGAGGGAGTAAAGGGGAGTAAGCAGAGAGGTGAGGGGAGGTGAGGGGAGGGGAGG
>JAPQNM010000005.1:14137010-14152010 GCA_029783475.1 Metacarcinus magister | reverse complement strand
AACTTTTAGATATTCCAATTTACAGTAAAACTAGTTCAAAAAGTTTTCGTGTATGACAAACAGTTTTAACGGCAGTAACAGTAATAGTAGTAATAGTAGTAATAGTAGTAGTAGTAGTAGTAGTAGTAGTAGTAGTAGTAATAATAATAGTAGCAGTAACATTCGCTTCGTCACAGGGTCGTTGCAGTATGCTGTGGTAGTAATTGCCGTAAAAGTAATCATTTTACTACTATGTATAAACGTATAAGTAATTGTTTTTATTATTCAGTAACATTACTACGATTCTTTACGAGCGGCAATACCAGCTTTCATTAATGCCTGATATCATGAATTACTTCTATTATTACTTCTGTTATCATTTTTATTCTTATTCTTTTTCTTCTTTCTTCTTATCATTATTCTGTCACCGCAACATATATGGTCTTACGTCGCCTGAAGAAGAAGAAGAAGAAGAAGACGAAGAAGACAACGATGATGAAAAACAAGAACAAGATCAAGAATAAGAGGAAGAAGAAGAAGAAGAATATAAGCAATTGAATTTCCATGGGTGTTGGAAAGACTGTCTTGCCTCACCCAGGGTTGCCCATTGAGGTGAAACAGAGTGGGGGGCAGGAGAGGCCTAGGGAACGCCACGTGCCTCATTACTAAGTGTTTGGTGTTCATGGGGAGGAGCAAACACACACAAACACACACACACACACACACACACACACACACACACACACACACACACACACACACACACACACACACAGGCGACAAATGAACATAAAACGAAAAACAACCGGTGACAAATCTTACAAAAAATCATAGAAGTAAATAAAAAAAAAAAAAAGAAGTAAGAAAAGATAACTCACAGGAAACGGAAACGTAATAGATAAGACATTAGGATCAGGTTCAAGTGCTTAAGGGGGGGGATACACTAAGGGGATACACTAAGGGGGAGAACTAAGGGGGGAAAGGGAGGAGGTAAGTGTAGATGAAGGCAGCGCTGAAAGAGGAGTACAGAGGCAACATGGACAAAGAGGTGGCCTGGGAAAGGGGAAAAGGGAGACCACTGCTAAGAATGAACCCTTAGAGACATACCTAAAGGGGCGGGGCACTACTGTAGGACACTATAGGAGAGACCACTGTGAAGGAGGCGCTGTAGGAGACCAAACCAAAGGAGTGGACGAAGGAGAGGAGTTGATGAAAGATACATATAGGGAGAGGAAACGTAAAACCAAGGAGTTATGGATAAGAGAGAGAACAAAGGGAGGAAGGGAGATGGAAAGGCCTTGGAGAAGAGTGGAAATGGAGCAAATGGGGGAGTGGAGGAGATAAGATAAGGAATGGGTGAGAGAAAACGGTAAAGAGATTGGAAGGGGCACAGAGGATAAAGAGGGGTAGTGGTGGGAGGGTAGTACAGGAAGGAAGGTATAAAGGGAGAGAAATGGGGGGTGATAGAGGTATGTTGGGGGTGTGTTGGGGGGGTTGGGGGTCTCTCCAGTTACGAGGGTGATAGGAAGAAAGGCACGTGGAGGGTTTTTCCATGATATTTAGAATCTGATGATGATACCTGAGGAGGGACCACTAACGTCCCTGGGGAAGGCCTGTGTGTGTGTGTGTGTGTGTGTGTGTGTGTGTGTGTGTGTGTGTGTGTGTGTGTGTGTGTGTGTGTGTGTGTGTGTGTGTGTGTAAAAGTATTTATCCCACTAATTAAGTCAACAAGAATAGCATTAAATATTTACGCTAACCTTCCTTCCTTCCTTCTTTCTTTCTTGCCTTTCATTATCAACAAGTGAATTATTTTAAGTGTGTTCACGTGGATTTAACACTAACACTACAGAGACGACGCCACGCCCTCCCCCCCCCTCTCACACACACACACACACACACACACACACACACACATCCTATAAAGACACCAAAACACACCGGATAGACAAGACAAGACAAGGCAAGGCAAGGCAAGGCTAGGCAAGGCAAGGCAAGGCAAGGCAAGGCAAGGCAAGGCAAGGAGAACCAAAGGACTACTGACCTAAATGAATCTATGAGACTGATAGCGAGGAGAGAAGCGGAGAGGAGAGGAATGAAAGGGAGGATCAACACCTATACAACAACAACAACAACAACAGCCAGCCTTCACTTTTGCAGGGAATGTGTCCATGGCCAGCGAGGAATGAGGCCTTGCAGCTGATATGGCCTCGCCTGTATTACGAGACCGAAGGAACTTTATGGACAAGACTCGTTCGAAAAATGTTGATGTAATGACGGTATGATTCTTCTTCTTCTTCTTCTTCTTTTTCTTCTTTTTGTGCGTCCTCACCGTCCTTATCATCGACACTATCACCACCACTAACGAGCCGTGATGGTGACATAGTATCCTGTCTTCGTCCCGGCACCCCAGCCTCACTCACCCCAGCATCACCACACCACCGTCCGCTGCGCTGGGAACTCAAGATAACTCCAGCCCCGCCACGGAAAGGTCCCACTAAGCCTCGCGCACTTTACAGCCCCACAAATACAACCCTCGTTACGCTATTACAGCGCCACAAAACCAATAACATTACCAATATCACCGCGGGCCGAACCTTACCCTAAAACACAACCAACCTCCCCCCCTCCCCATAAAAATAAACCTCAACAGTGAGTGCAGTGACCGAAAACTTCAACAAAATACAACACCACAACCAGTCATCTCTACGAATGCACCGCTAGACAACATAAGGTTAAGTCAGTCAGCCGAGAAAGAGGTGAGGCAGCTTGGTCCCATACACAGCCGGTTATGGGCCACCGCCAGTCCGCTAGTTGTATAGTCGATATCCGAACTTGAATTACTTCCTCGTAAAGAGAGGCTGGAGCAGGGCGAGGGAGGGAAGGATAACGCAGGTGCTGGTTCTGCTTGTAGTAGTAGTAGTAGTAGTAGTAGTAGTAGTAGTAGTAGTGGTAGTACGACCTTCAACTTGAACTTCATGATTTCGTACGATAAACAAACTAAAATTAGAACGTTAAAAAGAACTGCATATATCTGTCATCACATTTTGCACTGGCGACTCCCACCTCTTCTAGGAATTGATGACGGAATAACATCATCATCATTATCATCATCTGTTAAAATACGCAGTGGTAAGACGAGGAAATATAGCAATATACATACATAAATAAGTTTGCTGGTTTAAAAAAAAAAGAACATTCACCGAACACACCTTTTCAGAAAACACTCCATTATGAAATATTAAGAAAAAGGTTAAACTGCCCCGCGGTAAGAACCATTTTATTCAGGTAATTTCGCTTTACTGGGAATTGCTTCTAAAAATTGCACGTTCATTCAGAATAGCCTTGCCCTCCCTTGCCCCTTACGACCCCCCCCCCTTCCAAACACACACACACACACACACACACACACACACACACACACACACACACACACACACACACACTGCTGTAACTAACCCAACAGCAAAAAGTTACCTACTAACCCAGAAAATTAACGAAACTAAATGATAGACTTAATATATGCAACACCAGTACCAACAACACCAAACTACTATTACTACTCTCTCTCTCTCTCTCTCTGTCTCTCTCTCTCTCTCTCTCTCTCTCTCTCTCTCTCTCTCTCTCTCTCTCTCTCTCTCTCTCTCTCTCTCTCTCTCTCTCTCTCCTCAGCATCAATAAATCAGATTCTCCCTGACTCTCCCACCCTCACAGTCTCCTCCCTTCCACTAGCTTCCCTCCCTCCACCTTTGCTTCCCTGCCCTCCACCCTTGCTTCCCTGCCTCCACCCTTGCCTCCCTCCCTTCACCTTTGCTTCCCTCCCTCCGCCCCGTCCCATCCTTCACACCTTAAGCTGCTCCTCACATCAAACTCCTTTCAGGGTAAATAAACCAATATGTAAGAGGAGAGAATAAATTTTACGTGAAAAGGTGGTTTGTGAAAAGTTTATTATTGTAACCGAACCATACTTACTGCCGCTACTACTGACCATTACTACTACTACTACTACTACTACTACTACTACTACTACTATCACTAAGGGGAAGCAGGTAGTCTTGGGGTTATCCTACACAGTACAGCAGCAGGAGGAGGAGGAGGAGGAGGAGGAGGAGGAGGATGAGGAATAGGAGGTTAGGGATCGGGAAGACCAGCTCGTCCTGTCGTGTGTTTCGATAACCAAACGAGGCACGTCATGGAGGCTTGAAACTGGACCCCGGGCTGACCAGACTGACGACAGGTGGTGGTGGTGGTAGTAGTGGTGGTGGTGGTGGTGGTGGTGGTGGTGGTGGTGGTGGTGGTGGTGGTGGTGGTGATGATAGTTCAATAAAGTAATGAAATAATTGGCCTATTTAACATCAGTGACTAAATTTTCTAACTTTTTTCTGTTTTACGAAATGCTACAAGGGAGAAGAGAGAGAGAGAGAGAGAGAGAGAGAGAGAGAGAGAGAGAGAGAGAGAGAGAGAGAGAGAGAGAGAGAGAGAGAGAGAGAGGGGGAAAGGGAGGGGAGAGGAGGTATATATGCAAATGAACTTTCATGTATCGTAATTTGAGAGTGAGAGTGAGAGTGTGTGTTGTGTGTGTGTGTGTGTGTGTGTGTGTGTGTGTGTGTGTGTGTGTGTGTGTGTGTGTGTGTGTGTGTGTGTGTGTGTGTGTGTGTGTGTGTGTGTTGGCGGGGTATCAAACATACATACATACAGTCACGTACAGTAGCAGACATGTACTGTACTACACGTCTACATTACACTACAGAGACTTAGATAATTACTACTTTTAATTCTGACTCACACACACACACACACACACACACACACACACACACACACACACACACACACCCCCACACACACCACAAACACCACAGTACCAAAAAATAACCACCACCATCACCACTACAGCCACTATCACCACACTCATCACCACACTCACCACCAATACAGCAAGTCATCACCAAACACCAACACCAACACCAACACCAACACCACACCTTCAAACACAGACCGTCCTCACCACCACTAACCTCACTCAACACCACGATGGACACTTTCATGAGGCAAAATCGACACCATAACGACTTTTATCTCCACTATCACGTCTTCCGATATGGTGGTGGTGGTGGTGGTGGTGGTGGTGGTGGTGGTGGTGAGAAAGGGTTGAGGGTGAGTCTTGTGGGGCGGGGCAACATTATACCAGAAACACTCAATATTCAAGACGCCCTACTCTCCTCCTCCTCCTCCTCCTCCTCCTCCTCCTCCTCCTCCTCCTCCTCCTCCTCCTCTGCGTCCTACTTCTCTCACTCCAGCAGCTTCGAGGCACTTCATACTCTTTCCGATTTGTATTTTCTCTCTCTCTCTCTCTCTCTCTCTCTCTCTCTCTCTCTCTCTCTCTCTCTCTCTCTCTCTCTCTCTCTCTCTCTCTCTCTCTCTCTCTCTCTCTCTCTGAACTAATAACAACAAACTTACACTCTTTGCCAAGGAAAGTATCAGAATGTCCCACAAAGTTCACAAATTCGGATACAGCAAATTTTCCCTTTTTTTTCCTTCCTAGTTCCTAATAGTCTTTCTTTGGGCACAGCACTATTAATGAAACCTCTCTTCTTTTCCTCTTCTTCTTCTCCTCCTAATCCTACTACTACTACTACTTCTTCTTCTTTTTCTTCCCCCTTCAGATACCCAATTTCCATTATCACCCCGAAAAAAGTTTGTGAAATAAATGGATACAAGTCGTACAAAGCAGTATTTTCACCTATTATAGATTTTCCATTGAATTTTACGTTGTGGTGGATCTCCGGTTAGCAAGGAACCCACGCACTCCTGCACCTCACTCCATCTCTTAAGTGCAGCGATGCAACACACACACATCTCTCTTGTCTGCCGGAGGGAGTGGAGGGGCAGAGGTGCAGAGAGACATAGGGAGGGAGGGAGGAAGGGAGGAAGGGAGGGAAAGACAGATAGACAGAGGGGCAGAGGGAGGGAGGGTAGGAGGGAGGGACTCTGGAATGGGGTGCACCAGAGGAAGGTCCACTGCCGGATAACACTTTACAGCCCAACATTTCCAGCCCAAACACCTGCATTCACGGGGGAGCGGCGCCGGCAGACAACACCACAACACTACAATACCACATCACCACAACACCACCACAAAACACTATATACGACGACGTGGGGATGAATACCTGCTGTTATCGTAAAAAGAGGAGGAGGAGGAGGAGGAGGAGGAGGAGGAGGAGGAGGAGGAGGAAGAGGACTATTGTACTACTACTACTACAACTACTACTACTACTACTACTACTATTACTACTACAAATAATAATGATAATAATAAAAATAATAATAATATTAATAATAATAATAATGATAATAATAAAATTATGATAATAATAATAACAATAATAAAAATAATGATAATAATAATGACAACAACAACAACAATAACTAATCACATTGCCTCACACCTCATCAACGCCTAATGAAGACACCTCATCATAATATATGTCATCAACTTCCCCATCCGTGGTAGTGGTGGTGGTGGTGGTGGTGGTGGTGGTGGTGGTGGTGGTGCAAAGGAGAAGTTAATTAGTTAGGTAGGTAGGTAGGTGTTAATGGTGGTGTTAATGGTGGTAATTATGGAGGTGGTAATGGTCTTGGTGATAATTAGACTCTCTGCCTAAAGGTCACTGAGTTCTTGTAAATCATTCTGGCTTGTTAGACTAATTACCAGCAGTTTAAGTCCATTACTGAATTTGAAGGTTTAAAAAAGCCATGTTAAAAATAAAACATAAATAGCTTAAGTCTTAGTGGTCTTACAACAGCATTTTATTATTAAGCTGTTTATATATATGTGTGTGTGTGTGTGTGTGTGTGTGTGTGTGTGTGTGTGTGTGTGTGTGTGTGTGTGTGTGTGTGTGTGTGTGTGTGTGTGTGTGTGTGTGTGTGTGAGTGATTCAACTTAGTAATGGAACCCAACTGTCGATAATTAGTTAAACAAGCCAGGCTGATACGACAATTGTTCAATATTAAGATAAACGCGGTTGGGTAATTTATAGCCGACACTGCAACCATTTATATATATCCCGGTAACACATTAGCTTCAACGTGTGTGTGTGTGTGTGTGTGTGTGTGTGTGTGTGTGTGTGTGTGTGTGTGTGTGTATTAAGAGACCCTCCCCTTAGGAAGCTGTCGCACACACTGGCTGTCACAACATCACTATCTCGGGCAAACTGGGACGCCCTTCCTGTGTTCTCGTCTTCCCCGCCGGCCACAAAACAGGGTCCAGCGGGCAGCCAGGCGGAGTGTTGCCTCTCACAATATTTATCGAACATAACCCAAGGCAAGGCGGGCTCTGACGTCCAGGAATGTTCACTGCGGGGAACCAAACGAAGGAGGCAGAAGCTTAATGAATTGTGCCAAAACACGGAATCGAATGGAAGCTTGGGATGAAATATTGGGCAGATTTTTTCGATTCTTTGTTGAGGAAAACGGAAAGAAAGAGAAAGAGAAAGAGAGAGAGAGAGAGAGAGAGAGAGAGAGAGAGAGAGAGAGAGAGAGAGAGAGAGAGAGAGAGAGAGAGAGAGAGAGAGAGAGAGAGAGAGAGAGATTTGTTGTCAGGGTTTATGTAATGAATGGGTGGCATGAAGCGTCCTCTGAGTGCGCTGAAGAGAAGAGATTTCACTGCAGTGTGTACAAGCTTAAACCCAACCCACAGATAAACATAAAAAAAAACAGCAACACAACACAACACAACACAACACAATACAACCTGGGGGAAATATAACCGTAAAAAAAATAAATAATAATATAATAGCATTGTATTATCTACATTAAAAAGAAAAACAATATTAGTCCCATGCCCTTCCCACCTTCCTACAACAAACAGGTTGGTAAGAGACACCTCACCCACCACCACCACCACCACCACCACCACCACCACGACCTGCACAATGGGCCATCCATCCCTCGCGCGGCCTGAGTTATGGCTCGTTAGTAAACCAAATGGCTCGTTCGTAAACCAAATCCAATTACACACAACGACTCCGGACGTGACCATACCCCGAGCCAGCTGACAGGACCTTAAGAGAAGACGCGGGAAAGAGGGTCGCAAGAATAAGGGAAGAAGAAGACGTCTGAAGAAGAGAAGTGTGGGAAGAACAGGTGTGTGTGTGGGGGGGGGGTAGGCTATGGAAGGGCACGTGCCTCGAGATACAAGCTGAGGAACATGTGCTTATGAGACGAGAGAATAACGTGAGTGAGGAACCTTCTAAGAAAACAAACGTTCGTGAAATAAGAGGAGGCGTGACTGGGAGGACGTGTGAGGTGCTGCGTGTGAGGTGCGAGGAGACGTGTATGAGAGGGACCGTGTGTGTGTGTGTGTGTGTGGGTGGGTGTGTGTCGCTGGTAAGAATCAAGTTGTAAAATCAAGCAAGTTCATACCAGTGAGTAAAAAAAAAAAAACATGCATTTTCTTCCCATATAGTAATTCAATTTATCTGACACGAGTAAAAATACATTTTTAAAAAATATAATCTAATAGAGTAAAACCAAATCTTTTCCCCAACTTTTCCTCTAAAAACTGAGATAAACCAGAAAAACGAAAGTGAAGTGGAACAGAATCACGTCATCTTTAAACTTCTTTTCAACAAGCGAGAGGAGTAAATAAAACGGAAACTCTGAAGTGTTACCGGTAAAGGAAGGGAGTGAAGAGGAGGAGAAGAAGACGGCGGGGAAGGGAAGGGAAGGGAAGGGAAGGGAAGGGAAGGGAAGGGAAGGGAAGGGAAGGGAAGGGAAGGGAAGGGAAGGAACAAGTGAATCCTCAGGGAGCCACACCAGGATCTTATTAATGTCTTGGCTGGAGGTAAATTGACTTTTTGAGGTCAGCTTTGCGTGCCCCGACAAATGAAGAGAAGAAATGTTATGATGCAGGAAGAGGAGGAGGAGGAAGAGGAGGAGGAGGAAGAGGAGGAAGAGGAAGAGGAAGCGGAGGAGGAGAAGAAAAAAGGTAAAAGTGAAAATGAAAAAAATGAACTGACTGAACCATCTGTCTAGTCTACAAGAAAAAAAATCACTGCATTGGTAAGGGGAAAGGGAGACAGTGTGAGTGGGAGGTGATGTTAAGTGGGCCTCCCTCTGCGTCCCTCCCCCTCCTCCCCTTCCCCTCTTCCCCTTCCTTTCCCCTTCCCCTTCCCCTTCCACTTCCCGTGACTAGATTACTTTCATCTCCCCTCTAAAAGTTTTTTCATGGCCCATTTTGCCTTTAAATAACGTGGTTGCATTCTTTCTTTTTAATCCTCGCAGCAAATCGTGTAGTTAGTCCGCTCATTTGACAGTCAATATTTCAGCTTAAACTCTTCATCAGCTGTGTGTTTATGTAGGTACCGTAGTAGTGTTAATTAAGTGTAAACCTGATTTCACATACGTATATATCCTGTGATTCTGTTTATCATTATTATTATCATTATTATCATTATCATTATTATTATTCTCGGTGCGTTAGTGATATACAAAATTACTAAGTTACTGAGACGTATTTCCAAGGTCACTGTTAACTCATAGTAACGTTAACTATTCCAAAGATTCATTTATTATATATCTGTTTTATCTTCTGTTTATCCCTCTACGCCATCCACTCCACACTCTCTCTCTCTCTCCTTTCACCACCACCACCACCACCACCACCACCACCCTCACAGTCGCGTGCCAAGCCTGCCCTTCCACTATTTCTTACAATGATATGTAGTCGCCAGCATACTGTATGAGGGCCGCGGCAGAACACAGGCTGCAGGGTATAGGGGACCGTTACCCTTAAAACCCACAGTCAAGTCTAGCCAATACTCTGCCTTTTACTGCGTCCCTGTGCTGAACATCCATCAGGAAAAACTTTAATGCATGATCTGTTTTTACACTACACTATTTCGTACATGATTTATCCTCTTAAGTTCAATATTCTGTAAGTGATCATTTAACTGCAAGTCAACAACATAATTTAGATGATTTTGACAGTGTTTTCGAATACCAATTACTTAACAATTATTAAAAAATATGTAATCATTTCAATTAGCAACTACAACCTCGGATTTTAATTGGTTTTTTTTCTTTCAGTCACATCGTTAGATCTAAAAATGGAATTGAAAACTATCAACCAGACATTATTTTATTTGTTTTTTTATTTAGACATACCAGACATTATTATTTTCCAAGTGTAATTCCTGACTTTGACTGAGTGACCTTACCTTAATGACCTTACCTGAATAACCGTGCCCTGTGACCTTGCCTAGCGACGCCACATGTATGAATCATTACCTTATTTCCATTTGCTAATCACTCAATCAGCTTACACGATGGAAGCAAACGCACACGCACACACACCCACACACGCACACGCACACACAGAACGAGCTTACAACACACTTCATTAACCACCTACCAACACCCCTACCACCACCACCACCACCATCACCACCACCACCACCACCATCACCACCACCACCACGACAACATTTCCTCCTTAAAAAATCAAAATAAAACTGAATTAGATAAAAACAAAAGGAAACAGGAATGCGTACCAGGAAAGGAAATGTGTGCAATGTACCTGACGCGATGCTTAGGATTTCCGAGAGTGGACCAGGTGATTCACGCTCTTCCCAATGGACCAGGGGAGGAGGAGGAGGAGGAGGAGGAGGAGGAGGAGGAGGAGGAGGAGGAGAAGGGGGTTAGGAGGGGTGGGTCAGGGAGCGTATTAAAGGGAAAAGGGAAAGGGTTGGATTACTTTAGCGTCAAATAAGGAAGAGGGGAGCTAGCAAGGGTAGAGAGAGAAGGAGGTAGAATGAGGGGAGAGAGGAAGATGTCACTAGCTGGGAGAACGCAAGGTTATGGTAAAGAGAGGAAGAGGGAAAAGGGGAAGGAGGAAGAGGGGAGGAGTAATGCAAGTGTATATAATGGAATGTAATAGGAAATAAGTTGAATTTACACTGGAGTGAGGATAAGGGGAGAGGCAGAAATTCAAGGGGAAATGGAGGCGAAAAAGGGAGAGTAAGTGCAAGAGGGGAGAGTGACTGAAGTGAAGTGCAGCGCAGAGGTGACGGGAGGGTGACGAGAAAGAGGAGAAAGGAGAAAGAATAAATAAAAAAGGGAGGACGACAAGTTTGGAAAAAGAGACGTCGAGTGAATAAAAAAAAAGAGAGAGAAATAGAAAAGAATAGAAAGATAGAAGGAAGAGGGATGGAAGGTGTGAGATACGAAAGAGATAGAGAGAGAGAGATAGGCTACAGAAAAAAGAAAAAAGCGTAAGAGATGAGAGAAAGAGAGGAGAGACAGAATGTGAGGGTGAAACAGGAGAGACGAGAGGAGGAAAAGAGAGGAAAATTTGAACACCTTTCCCCCCCCCCGAGTCCTGTCCTGCTGCCGCTGTCCCCTAAATATTCGTAAAATCATAAGGCTCAGAGATTATAGTGGAGGAGTGGGAGGAGGAGGAGGAGGGAGGGGAAAGGGGGGGAGGGGAGAGGGGAAAGGGAGGGGGAGAGACTGAGAGACGCAGCAGGGGAGGAAAGTGTGTGTGATGAGTAAGGGGAGTGCCGATGGAGGGGAGTGCATGTTAGTGAGGAAGGATAGGTGGGGATGAAGGGGAAAGAGGGAGGGGAAAAAGTAGTAGAATATGAGAGAGTGAGAGAGAAAAAAAATAATAGAATGCTACTAAATATGACGTGACTTAAAAATAACACGCACCTAATTGAACTCCTCCTCCTCCTCCTCCTCCTCCTCCTCCTCCTCCTCCTCCTCCTCCTCCTCCTCCTCCTCCTCCTCCTGAATCATTATTACTTTTCACTCTCACGAGACCCTACGACCTGACTGTTTCTGAAGTGAGTTGAGATGGATGAGTCAATTTAGCTAACACACGCTGAAATAATTAACACACCTGAAGGGCTGAACTCAGGTGAAGAGAGAGAGAGAGAGAGAGAGAGAGAGAGAGAGAGAGAGAGAGAGAGAGAGAGAGAGAGAGAGAGAGAGAGAGAAAAAAAAATGCATGCACTAACTAATTCAATATTATTATGGAAATTGAATAGCCACAAGGCAGACTCGTGAATTGGTAAAGAAAGGAAAAGTGGGAGTTAGTAATAATTGGAATGTTATGGAGAGAGAAAAAGAGAATATAATGAGGAGGAGGAGGAGGAGGAGGAGGAGGAGGAGGAGGAGGAGGAGGAGGAACTACATACCTACCTCTCCTCTGGGAATGAATTAACGATAACAAGTGATGAGATAAAATTCGGAAATTGGACGGATTATAATTTTTTGTTTTCATACAGTACAAAAAAAAACAACAATAATTATGTATGTTGCTGTAATACACGCTTGGTAGGAGGAGTTTTAGGACTAAATCGACATATTTACTCGCGATTATACACTGTGAAAGAATGAAAAAAATGAGAAGAATGTATGTGTGTGTGTATGTGTATGTATGTATGTATAGAACACTTTTTTTGAACGTGATGTTTTTGTGTGATGTGATAAGTTCAATGAAGTAGTAAGTCAACACATGAATTTATCTATCTATCTTAACGAAGCCTTTCCTCACTAGATATTGACGTACGCTATTTTTAGATGAACCTTATCGTTAACACACTTAATACATACTCCTGTGCGTGGCGTGGCGTGGTGTGGTGTGGCTTCGTCCTGTAACCAACACCAACACCACCACCACCACCAACACCACCACCACCACCACCGTTAAGAAGAATGAATTGGTAGCATTCGAGTTTCAAGACATCGCTTCATCAGGCTTCGTCATGGCATTCGTTCTGATGCCAAAGATTTACAAAGATTTACAAGTGACTGTCTAGCTACCCGATAATGCTACATTGACCCAAAAAAAAATTTAAAAACTTCTTATATCACGTCTCCTCGGCAACTATTTATCTTCCAGGAACTAAAAGACTAGAGAAGTTATATCCATTCTTTGAGTAAAGTTTCTTCCTTGATATTACGATAAGTTTCCTTCGGTCTATAATGGTGTTTATTATATATCCTTAAAGCAGCTCATGGATGGATGGATGCAAGGATCGACTGTCAACTGTTTCACGTATTCAGGCTTCAGTTTCATTAATAAAAGTTTCATTACATCAGGAACTTGTAATGATGAGCAATGTTAAGACTTTTTCGCGCTCTTTCTGACGATGAAAAGGAAAGTAAAGGTGAAGGAAGAGGAGGAGGAGGAGGAGCATGATGTATATCCACCTTGGGATTTAAATAACGAAGAAATCTGATATGGTGAGACTTGGAAAGAGGAGAGAATGAGGAGGAAGAAGAAGAAGAGGAGGAGAAGAAGAAGGAGGAGCAGGAGGAGAAGGAGGAGGAGGAGGAATAGAAAGGGGAGAGAGGAAGTGACCAAATAAGATAAAACAAAAGATAAGATATGCAAATGAAGCTTGTCATGTAATTCTTTTTTACTTACTAATGTGATAATGGATTGGTCTTCCTCCTTCACCTCCTCCTCCTCTTCCTCCTCCTCCTCCTCTTCCATTAATCATACTCACTCATCGCCACAAGCACCCCCATTACCATTTATACTTCCTCCACCACCACCACCACCGCCACCACCACCACCACCACCACCACCACCACCACTCCCACCAACACCATTATCATCGGTCTTCCTTACAAACGTCCCCACTCTCTCTCTCTCTCTCTCTCTCTCTCTCTCTCTCTCTCTCTCTCTCTCTCTCTCTCTCTCTCTCTCTCTCTCTCTCTCTCGTGTACTAATAATACTAATGATCATGATACTAGAGGTGACAAAGCTGATGATGCTGCTGCATGATGATGATGATGATACAGGTGGATGAGCTTTACGACAGGTAAGATATACGTGAGGTTATGACCAGGTGTGTCACTACCAACCTCACCTTCAACCCTTTGACTGATTGCTTGTGACACCTTATCTTGGCCTCCCTCAGTGGCCAATACATGAGATGAAAGGGAGAAGGGAGAGAGGGAGAGAGAGAGAGAGAGAGAGAGAGAGAGAGAGAGAGAGAGAGAGAGAGAGAGAGAGAGAGAGAGAGAGAGAGAGAGAGAGAGAGAGAGAGGGTAGTTATTGCTTTCTCTACCTTCCTGTTATTTCCTCATTTCTTTATCAATCTCGACACAAAAAATAAATAAATAAATAAATAAATTAAATAAAAAATAAACATACACTTAGGATGAAGATGCAGATAAGGAGATTGTAAAGATAAGGATTGATTGGAGCTTCACTACTGACTGATGAAGAGATGACTTCTTGGCAGGCAAACTAATCTCTCTCTCTCTCTCTCTCTCTCTCTCTCTCTCTCTCTCTCTCTCTCTCTCTCTCTCTCTCTCTCTCTCTCTCTCTCTCTCTCTCTCTCTCTCCTTCCTTTATTACCTGTTCCCTCACCCTTCCTCCGTCACCCTGTAAACTAATATTGCTTCACCTCAACCTTTTTCCTCCATCCTTTACCAACACTTGCCTTCCACGTTCCTCCTCTCTCCTCGTACCTACTCTGCCCCCCTCCCTACACCCTCTCACCACGCCCTGCCTCTCTCCCTCACCACGTGCTCCACACCCTAACCCATTACTACGTGCCAACGAGCGATAAGACACATGCTTCAAACAATTCAATTAGTAATACCTTCCACCTATGTACACTCTTCTAAAAGTTTGTGTCAACATTGCCTTCTAAACGTGTACCTTGGTGTGTAGAACGTCGCTAGATCCTGATAAAGAGTATTTCCTAGCCCTGCCTTGCCCTAACACATTGCCCTAACACCTACGTACTATATATGTTCCTCTGCTCGATTCCTCCCCCCTCCCTCCCGCCCCTCCTCCTCTGAACCCTTTAAGAAGCTGTTCTGTATGAGGCTCCTCGTCCCAGCGGTCCACACTTTCAAGGCACGCCAGGTCATTCCACGCCCACGTCGTTTTCTTCACAACTTCACATTCCTGCTTTTACTCTTTTCGGTTCTCTCTCTTGTTTTTTTCATAGAATGTTTTATTTTTTATTTTGGAATCTATTTTTTGCAGTAATG
>JAPQNM010000005.1:14097010-14132010 GCA_029783475.1 Metacarcinus magister | reverse complement strand
GCAAGGCTAGTCACGACCCAGGCTTCCTATTCCACACACGCCCCTGCACGAGACACGCTTGTTATTGTGCGTGCTGTGTGTGTGTGTGGTGTGTGTGTGTGTGTGTGTGTGTGTGTGTGTGTGTGTGTGTGTGTGTGTGTGTGTGTGAGGGGGGGAGGGGGGATGTGTTGTTGTCTGGAGCAGTAATAATTGTCGATAGTAGAGTAGCTGTAGTAGTAGTAGTAAAAAGAGAGGAGGAGAAACCAACATTTTCTAGTAAAAAGTGCAGCGTAAGTACAACACACATATAACTTACAAACACACTCACACACGCGCACGCACACACGCACACGCACACACCCACACCCACACACGAAAAAAAAGCATTACGTTGATGAGTCCCTCTGAGGCGCCAACCTAACCTACCTGATAACACAGTCGTAATTTCCTCCCCTGGCGAGCATTTCTTCGTCCACCACCACCACCACCACCACCGCCACCACCACCACCACCACCACCACCACCACCACCGCCACCACCACCACCACCACCACCACCACCGCCACCACCACCACCACATGCCGGATGGAAAATATTTACGAGTAGGTATAAAAAAAAAAAAAAAATTAGGAGGGAAGGGAAGAGAAGGGACCACACACACCACCAGGAATAATGGAAATATTGAATTATATGAAAGTAACTACATTTATCACCTTTAGGAATGGAAATACATAACTTTACTTAACGGAAAATAAATAATAATGATAATAATAATAATAATAATAATAGTATGTAATGTTCTTATAAGGTAAATATATATACACACACTACTCTATTTTACGAACAAAAGAAGTCAGGTTGGAGGGAGAAGGGAAGGGAAACAAGTACCTATAATCGAAAATATAAAGAAAAAGAAAAGAGGAAAAGAAAAATAATAATATCGTATCTGCAAGAGGAGAAATAGCGTATTGGTATTTACGAAAAGAAACAAAAAAATAATGATAATAATGATCATTTTGCAGAAGCCTGATACCTGTGCCTACGTATTTCCATGAACGAAAGGGAAAAAAAAGTTGGTGTTTTTAGGGGAAAGAGAAAAAAAGAAAAAAAAATGGACGATACTATAATGTGAGATAGGAATAAGAATGTTCACGTGACAAAAATGACTTCCTGTGGCTTCCTCCTCCTCCTCCTCCTCCTCCTCCTCCTCCTCCTCCTCCTCCTCGTCTTTTTCCTCCCTCCTACTTCAATTCTTCCCCTCTTCTTGCACCTCCACCTACTGACTCTCCTCTTTCAATTCCTTCTCCTCCTCTGTATTCGCCTTCTCTCCCTTCTCCTTCGTTCCCTTTTCCTCCTCCTCCCCTTCCTCCACCTACCTACTCTTCCTCCCACGCTTGATACTTTTTTTTACCTCCCAACCGCCCATATTTTGCCTTGAGTCCGAGAGGCGAGGGGAGTTCGGGCCAGTGGTGGTAGAGGAGGAAGGGGAAGGATGAACGGGGAAGGGGAAGAGGGAAGGAGGAAGAGGGAAGAGGGAAGGGGGAATGGATAAGGGGGAAGGATAAAGGGGGAAGGAGGAAGGGGGAAGTGGGAAGGGGGAAGAGGGAAGAGGGAAGGGGTGAGGGGAACGATTTCTAGGAAGGGACGAGGTTGCCAACTGACCGCTACGCACCTAGGATCGTTACCTGCATATTTTACCTTTCTATTCTTTATATATACATTCATCAGTTATCAGCATTTCTTCATTTTTATAGAAGGAAGAAACCAAGGGGAGGGATCAGACAAAATATAATAACGTGACTATAATTACCGCGATGAAATGTATAAGTGAAGTCTGAACGGTTGATTAAAGAGTAAGAATGTAGAAGTAGGGATAGATAACAGTTAATAAAGATGGAATTGGGAAGGATAGGATAGGAGGATAGCGGGTAGGTCACTGACAGATCCCATGATAAAAGATTACAGATGTTGACTGGTTTGGGATATTGGCTAGAAATTGTCCGGTTTGGTTTACAGGTGTGTGGGTGTGTGTGTGTGTGGTTGGGGGAGGGGGTTGAGGCGTTAGGTTTCAGTGATGTCAAGTTCCCTTCGTCGTTAAGACCAGCCCACAAGCAACGTTTTCTCACAGGCGAACGTAAGTCTAAGCTATGCCTGGTAAGGGTCACTGCGCCACCACCTACAGCGTCAAGGTGATGGTGGTGGTGGTGGGTTTGGGGTTCCTAGGGATATTCCGCCATTCAACTGGTTTTGTAAGTTAAATTTTCTTCCTTTTATCCTTAGGGAACGACACACAAGATCTTTCTATTTATCTTTCTTTTTTTAACTTTACCTTGCAAGTTTGTTTTTCGCTGCCTTGCAAGATTTTTAGTTTGTGTTGCACGATATATTTTTTGTTCATGCTCTTTGGAAGTGAAGGTCTTTTTATTAATTTTAAAACTGGTCTTGTTCTCTGGTGCAAAGGGTTATTGTCCTCCCTCCACACTGACCTCTCTTACCCTCCGGTCACACACACAAACACACAAACACACACACGCACACGCACACACACACACACATACACACACACACACCTGTCATGATGTTTCCTGCACAAGCTTCACAGATTTATTTACAAAGCAAATACAACAATTTATTAGAAACAACAATTTCGGGGAATTTCACGCGGTTCCGTCAAAACGCACATCACAACTATTATGCTAAACATATTTACAGTTCATTTAAATAAAATATTACATTAATATATATGAAGGATATTTACAATAAACGCAACGTCAGTGAACATACATCTCGCATTAACATATATATGAAGAAAATATGAAAATGCATATGATGTAATACCTTGCAGTGCTTGTAGCTTACTCATATCCTTACCCCCCTCCCCCCGACGCTACCTCCGCTCCCCCCAACCTATCTCCACCCCCCACGCCCCTCATATCACTGCCTGACGGGTTACACCACCAGGCAACACTATCAAGTCATCAACATCCACCATGAGCAGGATACAAAAGGATTTATCGGAGTTACCATCACCGTCCTTAAGCCTCACAGGATGGCCAGGATGGAATGTCAAGGGTCAAGGGCGGACTGTTTGTCATAGTGTCTCGTTGAACATTAAGGTTTAACGAACATTCTTTTTGCTACTCAAGTACAGTTCCTCATAGTTCACGTTCGGAGGCGATTGGGTCTAGTTTATGGAGCTTGGTATTAACGCTTCTGGTATTTCTTAAAGCTCAATTGAAGCTTCTATATATTTTTGGAAGTTCTAGACCAAAGTTTCTATTTATGCAAGCCCAGCTGAAGGTTTTTATATATTTCTGGAATCTCTGGACCGAAGTTTCTATTTCTGGAAGCCCAACTAAGACCTATCTACTTTTGGAAGGTCAAGCAAGGTTTCCATCAATTTTTGGAAATCCTGGACCATGGTTTCTATATCTGGACGATCTCGACTAAAGTTTCTATTTCTGGAATGTCTCAACTAAACCTTCTTATTCCTGAACCTCTGGAATAAGGTTTCTATTTGTGGAACACCTCATCTAAGGCTCTGGGGACTAGTACTCGTGCGTTACAACAGTCTGTCAGTATCGATCAAAAGGCGTGTAGGTCACCAGGGAATACAGGAACCAGCGTATAGCAGGAATAACGGAACACACAACACTTAACACTTAACACTTCTACTTCTTTCCAACAATTCCTCCAACGCAGCTGAAATAAATGACCTTTACACGGAAGTATTAATTAAGGAAAGGAATGCAGGTTAGTTTAGTTTTTCTTCGGTACTGCAAGCCATTCTCTGATAGCGACAGGAGTTACGTTACAATACGAAGGACACTGTTGCTGGAAAGTGTGAAGATTAATGAAAATATGAACTTGAACGTAAAGCGGTGATAATTTTGTATTGATATCCGGTCGGTTAAGCCTGAAGTAATCCGGTTATGGCGCCAACTGGGAAAACCAAAATTATGTAATGACACCACATGAACATTTACACGTGGCAACTTTACTGTTATCATTATTATTACTGATGATTATGATGGGGTTTTTTTATATAGTAGAAGTAGACTATTGACTGCAAAACAAACATATACTAAATAAAACAATGTGTAGATCCAGTGTAAAAACAGATGATAAAAAGAATAAAACAGTTGGATTTACAACGTATCTTTATATCTATTCATTCTAAGACTTATGAAAAAAATAAAAAATAAAGTATGAGAGAGAGAAAGAAAGAGGCGGACAAGATAAACTAATGTACAAATGTATAGTTGAATAAATTGACTGACTTTCATCTTCACCTTCCTTACTTATAGCCTTGCGTGCGTGCTGCTAAGTGTAGGTATACGAGGTGAGGCTGTGTATGATGGATCTATTTGTGTTATAGAAAGGGTTGAAGATAAGAGGCGCACCCTGTTAAGTAATGAATAGGTGTCTACACGCTGAGTGATGTATGTGTATGTGTGTGCGCGCGAGCGTGTGTGTGTTGCTGTCATGTTCCCAGCTCTGACGGTGATCATAACAGCACTCCACCTCCCTCCATCCACTACCCTAACCCCTCGTCCCTTCTCCTCCCTCCTCCTCCCTCCTCGTCCCTCCTCGTCCGTATCCTCTGAACACAAACAGTCATCTCTGCATCAAACCTAAATGACACGTCTATTTGATCCCTGGTTTGGTATTAATTGATGTTTTATCTATAGACTCATTTACTTATCTATTATACTTTAATCGAAAATGAAGTAGATTTTATAGTTGATTATTATTTTGTAGTTGCAGTGTCGGATTATTTTATTGATTCAACTTGTCAAAAATATTCAAATAAAACTCCCCACCAAAAAGAAACGCAATCCACTCCAATTCATCAATAAGTTGTGCATCAATAACATAAATTAATTAAACTAAAATATGTACTCACCACATGGCCACAAGTCTTCCCACACACACCTGGATACCACGTGAAGGCCCAGTCTCCGGCCCCGGACACCAACCGTAACACACTGCAGAAACCTGAAATGTACCGAAATATAAAAGATATGACTAAAAGAAAGCCAGGAACCGGACCAATGAATCCTTAAATCAAACAATCACCACAAGTAATTACCAGAGTCCTAGAACGCAACCATATGTTTCAAGACTAACTCACCGCTCAAATATCACCCTTAAGTAAATAAAGCAAAAATATATATCATGTGTCAATCCTCAACAAAATCACCAAATCGCCGTACATACCTGACACGTCCGCCCTGAACCCCACCTTGGCTGGAACTAAACGTCCTGCCACACCCCAGCCCCAGTCATCACTTAGTATTTCCTTTCAGCTCGCGTGTGTCGTAAGCCTAACTATGCTTAACCATCGTCCAGTGATAACTAAATCTTACATCCAAAGACCCTTCCAATAGACGTGAAATAACAGATACATTTATACCTACATACATATACATAAGAAATACAATAATACATAGACATAGACATAACAAATAATTTTATACATAGACAACAGAACAACCCGAACACTACCAATTGCTCACAAGAGTACCACCCACTCCCCGATGGTTACAACTAACTATCTAACTATCTAACTAGCTAATGGTACTACGGGAAGCTTATTGCGAGATTCACCACAAATCCCAATACATGGAGTAATGATTATGGATATGACAGTTTCGGTATCTGCACCCCTTTACCCACCCTACCCCCCCCACACACACACACTTGACACACCTAGGGCACGAATTACTACCTATGTTGCTACCCTCTGCCCCTTACACATGACACCTAGCACTTGGCACTGTCCACTAAGTACCCACTCATCCAAGTCACTTACCAATATTAAAGTTTCATTTTACTGCGTAATTATTAGTCATAGAAAAAATATTCATAATATCAGTTGTACAGTTTAATGAGGTGTATCAGATGCTGCAATGATATTTCAAATATTTCTAATAGCTTTCGGGAAAATGAGGAGGAAAGTCATGTTTTTATATAAATATAAAGTTTAATTTTATTGCGTAATTGTTAGTCATAGAACAAATATTCATAATGACAGTTGTACAGTTTAATTAGGTGTATCAGATGCTGCAATGATATTTCCAATATCTCTAATAGCTTTCGGGAAAATGAGGAGGAAGTTCATGTTTTTAAATAAATATTAAGTTTCATTTTACTGCGTAATTATTAGTCATAGAAAAAATATTCATAATATCAGTTGTACAGTTTAATTAGGTGTATCAGCTGTTGCAATGATATTTCCAATATCTCTAATAGCTTTCGAGAAAATGAGGAGGAAAGTCATGTTTTTAAATAAATATTAAGTTTAATTTTACTGCGTAATTATTAGTCATAGAACAAATATTCATAATAACAGTTGTACAGTTGAATTAGGTGTATCAGATGATGCAATGATATTGCCAATATCTCTAATAGCGTTCGAAAAAACGAGGAAGAAAGTAATTTTTAAAAAAGTAAAATTCAGTATTTATTAGTACTAGTGAAAATATTCATAATGACAGTAGTAGATTTTAATAAGGTCTATCAGATGCTGCAATGATATTTCCAATATCTCTAATAGCTTTCGAGAAAATGAGGAGGAATGTCATGTTTTTATATAAATATATAGTTTCATTTTACTGCGTAATTATTAGTCATAGAACAAATATTCATAATGTCAGTTTTACAGTTTAATTAGGTCTATCAAATGCTGGAGTGATATTTCCAATATCTCTAATAGCTTTCGAGAAAATGAGGAGGAAAATCATGTTTTTATATAAATATTAAGTTTCATTTTACTGCGTAATTATTAGTCATAGAACAAATATTCATAATGAGAGTTGTACAGTTTAATTAGGTGTATCAGATGCTGCAATGATATTTCCAATATCTCTAATAGCTTTCGAGAAAATGAGGAGGAAAGTCATGTTTTTAAATAAATATTAAGTTTAATTTTACTGCGTAATTATTAGTCATAGAACAAATATTCATAATATCAGTTGTAGAGTTTAATTAGTTGTATCAGCTGTTGCAATGATATTTCCAATATCTCTAATAGCTTTCGAGAAAATGAGGAGGAAAGTCATGTTTTTAAATAAATATTAAGTTTAGTTTTACTGCGTAATTATTAGTCATAGAACAAATATTCATAATCACAGGTGTAGAGTTTAATTAGTTATATCAGATGCTGCAATGATATTTCCAATATCTCTAATAGCTTTCGAGAAAATGAGGAGGAAAGTCATGTTTTTAAATAAATATTAAGTTTAATTATACTGCGTAATTGTTAGTCATAGAATAAATATTCATAATGACAGTTGTACAGTTTAATTAGGTGTATCAGGTGTTGCAATGATATTTCCAATATCTCTAATAGCTTTCGGGAAAATGAGGAGGAAATTCATGTTTTTAAATAAATATTAAGTTTCATTTTACTGCGTAATTATTAGTCATAGAAAAACTATTCATAATATCAGTTGTAGAGTTTAATTAGGTATATCAGCTGTTGCAATGATATTCCCAATATCTCTACTAGCTTTCGAGAAAATGAGGAGGAAAGTCATGTTATTAAATAAATATTAAGTTTAATTTTACTGCGTAATTATTAGTCATAGAAAAAATATTCATAATATTAGTTTTACAGTTTAATTAGGTCTATCAGATGCTGCAATTATATTTCCAATATCTCTAATAGCTTTCAAGAACATGACGAGGAAAATCATGTTTTTATATAAAAATACGGTTTTATTTTACTGCGTAATTATTAGTCATAGAAAAAATATTCATAATATCAGTTGTACAGTTGAATTAGGTGTATCAGATGATGCAATGATATTTCCAATATCTCTAATAGCTTTCGAGAAAACGAGGAAGAAAGTAATTTAAAAAAAAGTAAAATTCACTATTTATTAGTACTAGTGAAAATATTCATAATGACAGTAGTAGATTTTAATCAGGTCTATCAGATGCTGCAATGATATTTCCAATATCTCTAATAGCTTTCGAGAAAATGAGGAGGAAATTCATGTTTTTATATAAATATTAAGTTTAATTTTACTGCGTAATTATTAGTCATAGAACAAATATTCATAATGACAGTTGTACAGTTTAATTAGGTGTATCAGATGCTGCAATCATATTTCCAATATCACTAATAGCTTTCGGGAAACTGAGTATGAAAGTCATGTTTTTATATAAATATTAAGTTTCATTTTACTGCGTAATTATTAGTCAGAGAACAAATATTCATAATCAACGTTGTAGAGTTTAATTAGTTGTATCAGATGCTGCAATGATATTTCATTTATCTCTAATAGCTTTCGAGAAAATGAGGAGGAAAGTAATTTTTATATATAAATATTAAGTTTAATTTTACTGCGTAATTGTTAGTCATAGAACAAATATTCATAATGACAGTTGTACAGTTTAATTAGGTATATCAGCTGTTGCAATGATATATCCAATATCTCTAATAGCTTTTGAGAAAATGACGAGGAAAATCATGTTTTTATATAAAAATACGGTTTTATTTTACTGCGTAATTATTAGTCATAGAAGAAATATTCATAATATCAGTTGTACAGTTGAATTAGGTGTATCAGATGATGCAATGATATTTCCAATATCTCTAATAGCTTTCGAGAAAACGAGGAAGAAAGTAATTTAAAAAAAAGTAAAATTCAGTATTTATTAGTACTAGTGAAAATATTCATAATGACAGTAGTAGATTTTAATCAGGTCTATTAGATGCTGCAATGATATTTCCAATATCTCTAATAGCTTTCGAGAAAATAAGGAGGAAATTCATATTTTTATATAAATATTAAGTTTCATTTTACTGCGTAATTATTAGTCATAGAACAAATATTCATAATGACAGTTGTACAGTTTAATTAGGTGTATCAGATGCTGCAATCATATTTCCAATATCAATAATAGCTTTCGGGAAAATGAGTAGGAAAGTCATGTTTTTATATAAATATTAAGTTTCATTTTACTGCGTAATTATTAGTCATAGAACAATTATTCATAATCACAGTTGTAGAGTTTAATTATTTGTATCAGATGATGCAATGATATTTCCAATATCTCTAATAGCTTTCGAGAAAATGAGGAGGAAAGTCATGTTATTAAATAAATATTAAGTTTAATTTTACTGCATAATTGTTAGTCATAGAACAAATATTCATAATGACAGTTGTACAGTTTAATTAGGTGTATCAGATGCTGCAATGATATTTCCAATATCTCTAATAGCTTTCGGAAAAATGAGGAGGAAATTCATGTTTTTAAATAAATATTAAGTTTCATTTTACTTCATAATTATTAGTCATAGAAAAACTATTCATAATATCAGTTGTAGAGTTTATTTAGGTATATCAGCTGTTGCAATGATATTTCCAATATCTCTAATAGCTTTCGAGAAAATGAGGAGGAAAGTCATGTTTTTAAATAAATATTAAGTTTAATTTTACTACGTAATTATTAGTCATAGAACAAATATTCATAATATCAGTTGTACAGTTTAATTAGGTCTATCAGATGCTGCAATTATATTTCCAATATCTCTAATAGCTTTCGAGAACATGACGAGGAAAATCATGTTTTTATATAAAAATACGGTTTTATTTTACTGCGCAATTATTAGTCATAGAAGAAATATTCATAATATCAGTTGTAAGTTGAATTAGGTGTATCAGATGATGCAATGATATTTCCAATATCTCTAATAGCTTTCGAGAAAACGAGGAAGAAAGTAATTTAAAAAAAAGTAAAATTCACTATTTATTAGTAGTAGTGAAAATATTCATAATGACAGTAGTAGATTTTAATTAGGTCTATCAGATGCTGCAATGATATTTCCAATATCTCTAATAGCTTTCGAGAAAATGAGGAGGAAATTCATGTTTTTATATAAATATTAAGTTTCATTTTACTGCGTAATTATTAGTCATAGAACAAATATTCATAATGACAGTTGTTCAGTTTAATTAGGTGTATCAGATGCTGCAATCATATTTCCAATATCACTAATAGCTTTCGGGAAAATGAGTAGGAAAGTCATGTTTTTATATAAATATTAAGTTTCATTTTACTGCGTAATTATTAGTCATAGAACAAATATTAGTAATCACAGTTGTAGAGTTTAATTAGTTGTATCAGACGCTGCAATGATATTTCCAATATCTCTAATAGCTTTCGAGAAAATGAGGAGGAAAGTCATGTTTTTATATAAATATTAAGTTTAATTTTACTGCGTAATTATTAGTCATAGAACAAATATTCATAATCACAGTTGTAGAGTTTAATTAGTTGTATCAGATGCTGCAATGATATTTCCAATATCTCTAATAGCTTTCGAGAAAATGAGGAGGAAAGTCATGTTTTTAAATAAATATTAAGTTTAATTTTACTGCGTAATTGTTAGTCATAGAACAAATATTCATAATGACAGTTGTACAGTTTAATTAGGTATATCAGATGTTGCAATGATATTTCCAATATCTCTAATAGCTTTCGAGAAAATGAGGAGGAAAGTCATGTTTTTAAATAAATATGAAGTTTAATTTTACTGCGTAATTATTAGTCATAGAACAAATATTCATAATATCAGTTGTACAGTTTAATTAGGTCTATCAGATGCTGCAATTATATTTCCAATATCTCTAATAGCTTTCGAGAAAATGACGAGGAAAGTCATGTTTTTATATAAAAATACGGTTATATTTTACTGCGTAATTATTAGTCATAGAAGAAATATTCATAATATCAGTTGTAAAGTTGAATTAGGTGTATCAGATGATGCAATGATATTTCTAATATCTCTAATAGCTTTCGAGAAAACGAGGAAGAAAGTAATTTAAAAAAAAGTAAAATTCACTATTTATTAGTACTAGTGAAAATATTCATAATGACAGTAGTAGATTTTAATCAGGTCTATCAGAAGCTGCAATGATATTTCCAATATCTCTAATAGCTTTCGAGAAAATGAGGAGGAAATTCATGTTTTTATAAAAATATTAAGTTTCATTTTACTGCGTAATTATTAGTCATAGAACAAATATTCATAATGACAGTTGTACAGTTTAATTAGGTGTATCAGATGCTGCAATCATATTTCCAATATCACTAATAGCTTTCGGGAAAATGAGTAGGAAAGTCATGTTTTTATATAAATATTAAGTTTAATTTTACTGCGTAATTATTAGTCATAGAACAAATATTCATAATCACAGTTGTAGAGTTTAATTAGTTGTATCAGATGCTGCAATGATATTTCCAATATCTCTAATAGCTTTCGAGAAAATGAGGAGGAATGTCATGTTTTTAAATAAATATTAAGTTTAATTTTACTGCGTAATTGTTAGTCATTGAACAAATATTCATAATGACAGTTGTACAGTTCAATTAGGTGTATCAGATGCTGCAATGATATTTCCAATATCTCTAATAGCTTTCGGGAAAATGAGGAGGAAATTCATGTTTTTAAATAAATATTAAGTTTCATTTTACTGCGTAATTATTAGTCATAGAAAAACTATTCATAATATCAGTTGTAGAGTTTAATTAGGTATATCAGCTGTTGCAATGATATTCCCAATATCTCTACTAGCTTTCGAGAAAATGAGGAGGAAAGTCATGTTATTAAATAAATATTAAGTTTAATTTTACTGCGTAATTATTAGTCATAGAAAAAATATTAATAATATCAGTTGTACAGTTTAATTAGGTCTATCAGATGCTGCAATTATATTTCCAATATCTCTAATAGCTTTCGAGAAAATGACGAGGAAAATCATGTTTTTATATAAAAATACGGTTATATTTTACTGCGTAATTATTAGTCATAGAAGAAATATTCATAATATCAGTTCTACAGTTGAATTAGGTGTATCAGATGATGCAATGATATTTCCAATATCTCTAATAGCTTTCGAGAAAATGAGGAGGAAAGTCATGTTTTTAAATAAATATTAAGTTTAATTTTACTGCGTAATTGTTAGTCATAGAACAAATATTCATAATGACAGTTGTACAGTTTAATTAGGTATATCAGATGTTGCAATGATATTTCCAATATCTCTAATAGCTTTCGAGAAAATGAGGAGGAAAGTCATGTTTTTAAATAAATATGAAGTTTAATTTTACTGCGTAATTATTAGTCATAGAACAAATATTCATAATATCAGTTGTACAGTTTAATTAGGTCTATCAGATGCTGCAATTATATTTCCAATATCTCTAATAGCTTTCGAGAAAATGACGAGGAAAGTCATGTTTTTATATAAAAATACGGTTATATTTTACTGCGTAATTATTAGTCATAGAAGAAATATTCATAATATCAGTTGTAAAGTTGAATTAGGTGTATCAGATGATGCAATGATATTTCCAATATCTCTAATAGCTTTCGAGAAAACGAGGAAGAAAGTAATTTAAAAAAAAGTAAAATTCACTATTTATTAGTACTAGTGAAAATATTCATAATGACAGTAGTAGATTTTAATCAGGTCTATCAGAAGCTGCAATGATATTTCCAATATCTCTAATAGCTTTCGAGAAAATGAGGAGGAAATTCATGTTTTTATAAAATATTAAGTTTCATTTTACTGCGTAATTATTAGTCATAGAACAAATATTCATAATGACAGTTGTACAGTTTAATTAGGTGTATCAGATGCTGCAATCATATTTCCAATATCACTAATAGCTTTCGGGAAAATGAGTAGGAAAGTCATGTTTTTATATAAATATTAAGTTTCATTTTACTGCGTAATTATTAGTCATAGAACAAATATTCATAATCACAGTTGTAGAGTTTAATTAGTTGTATCAGATGCTGCAATGATATTTCCAATATCTCTAATAGCTTTCGAGAAAATGAGGAGGAATGTCATGTTTTTAAATAAATATTAAGTTTAATTTTACTGCGTAATTGTTAGTCATTGAACAAATATTCATAATGACAGTTGTACAGTTTCAATTAGGTGTATCAGATGCTGCAATGATATTTCCAATATCTCTAATAGCTTTCGGGAAAATGAGGAGGAAATTCATGTTTTTAAATAAATATTAAGTTTCATTTTACTGCGTAATTATTAGTCATAGAAAAACTATTCATAATATCAGTTGTAGAGTTTAATTAGGTATATCAGCTGTTGCAATGATATTCCCAATATCTCTACTAGCTTTCGAGAAAATGAGGAGGAAAGTCATGTTATTAAATAAATATTAAGTTTAATTTTACTGCGTAATTATTAGTCATAGAAAAAATATTCATAATATCAGTTGTACAGTTTAATTAGGTCTATCAGATGCTGCAATTATATTTCCAATATCTCTAATAGCTTTCGAGAAAATGACGAGGAAAATCATGTTTTTATATAAAAATACGGTTATATTTTACTGCGTAATTATTAGTCATAGAAGAAATATTCATAATATCAGTTGTACAGTTGAATTAGGTGTATCAGATGATGCAATGATATTTCCAATATCTCTAATAGCTTTCGAGAAAACGAGGAAGAAAGTAATTTAAAAAAAAGTAAAATTCAGTATTTATTAGTACTAGTGAAAATATTCATAATGACAGTAGGAGATTTTAATCGGGTCTATCAGATGCTGCAATGATATTTCCAATATCTCTAATAGCTTTCGAGAAAATGAGGAGGAAATTCATGTTTTTATATAAATATGAAGTTTCATTTTACTGCGTAATTATTAGTCATAGAACAAATATTCATAATGACGGTTGTACAGTATAATTAGGTGTATCAGATGCTGCAATCATATTACCAATATCAGTAATAGCTTTCGGGAAAATGAGTAGGAAAGTCATGTTTTTATATAAATATTAAGTTTCATTTTACTGCGTAATTATTAGTCATAGAACAAAGATTCATAATCACAGTTGTAGAGTTTAATTAGTTGTATCAGATGCTGCAATGATATTTCCAATATCTCTAATAGCTTTCGAGAAAATGAGGAGGAAAGTCATGTTTTTAAATAAATATTAAGTTTAATTTTACTGCGTAATTGTTAGTCATAGAACAAATATTCATAATGACAGTTGTACAGTTTAATTAGGTGTATCAGATGCTGCAATGATATTTCCAATATCTCTAATAGCTTTCGGGTAAATGAGGAGGAAATTCATGTTTTTAAATAAATATTAAGTTTCATTTTACTGCGTAATTATTAGTCATAGAAAAACAATTATAATATCAGTTGTAGAGTTTAATTAGGTATATCAGCTGTTGCAATGATATTTCCAATATCTCTAATAGCTTTCGAGAAAATGAGGAGGAAAGTCATGTTTTTAAATAAATATTAAGTTTAATTTTACTGCGTAATTATTAGTCATAGAACAAATATTCATAATGTCAGTTTTACAGTTTAATTAGGTCTATCAGATGCTTCAGTGATATTTCCAATATCTCTAATAGCTTTCGAGAAAATGAGTAGGAAAATCATGTTTTTATATAAATATTAAGTTTAATTTTACTGCGTAATTATTAGTCATAGAACAAATATTCATAATGAGAGTTGTACAGTTTAATTAGGTGTATCAGATGCTGCAATGATATTTCCAATATCTCTAATAGCTTTCGAGAAAATGAGAAGGAAAGTCATGTTTATATATAAATATTAAGTTTCATTTTACTGCGTAATTATTAGCCATAGAACAAATATTCATAATCACAGTTGTAGAGTTTAATTAGTTGTATCAGATGCTGCAATGATATTTCCAATATCTCTAATAGCTTTCGAGAAAATGAGGAGGAAAGTCATGTTTTTAAATAAATATTAAGTTTCATTTTACTGCGTAATTGTTAGTCATAGAACAAATACTCATAATGACAGTTGTACAGTTTAATTAGGTATATCAGATGTTGCAATGATATTTCCAATATCTCTAATAGCTTTCGAGAAAATGAGGAGGAAAGTCATGTTTTTATATACATATTAAGTTTAATTTTACTGCGTAATTATTAGTCATAGAACAAATATTCATAATCACAGTTGTAGAGTTTAATTAGTTGTATCAGATGCTGCAATGATATTTCCAATATCTCTAATAGCTTTTGAGAAAATGAGGAGGAAAGTCATGTTTTTAAATAAATATTAAGTTTCATTTTACTGCGTAATTGTTAGTCATAGAACAAATATTCATAATGACAGTTGTACAGTTTAATTAGGTATATCAGATGTTTCAATGATATTTCCAATATCTCTAATAGCTTTCGAGAAAATGAGGAGGAAAGTCATGTTTTTAAATAAATATTAAGTTTAATTTTACTGCGTAATTATTAGTCATAGAACAAATATTCATAATATCAGTTGTACAGTTTAATTAGGTCTATCAGATGCTGCAATTATATTTCCAATATCTCTAATAGCTTTCGAGAAAATGACGAGGAAAATCATGTTTTTATATAAAAATACGGTTTTATTTTACTGCGTAATTATTAGTCATAGAAGAAATATTCATAATATCAGTTGTAAAGTTGAATTAGGTGTATCAGATGATGCAATGATATTTCCAATATCTCTAATAGCTTTCGAGAAAACGAGGAAGAAAGTAATTTAAAAAAAGTAAAATTCAGTATTTATTAGTACTAGTGAAAATATTCATAATGACAGTAGTAGATTTTAATCAGGTCTATCAGAAGCTGCAATGATATTTCCAATATCTCTAATAGCTTTCGAGAAAATGAGGAGGAAATTCATGTTTTTATATAAATATTAAGTTTCATTTTACTGCGTAATTATTAGTCATAGAACAAATATTCATAATGACAGTTGTACAGTTTAATTAGGTGTATCAGATGCTGCAATCATATTTCCAATATCACTAATAGCTTTCGGGAAAATGACTAGGGAAAGTCATGTTTTTATATAAATATTAAGTTTCATTTTACTGCGTAATTATTAGTCATAGAACAAATATTCATAATCACAGTTGTAGAGTTTAATTAGTTGTATCAGATGCTGCAATGATATTTCCAATATCTCTAATAGCTTTCGAGAAAATGAGGAGGAAAGTCATGTTTTTATATAAATATTAAGTTTAATTTTACTGCGTAATTATTAGTCATAGAACAAATATTCATAATCATAGTTGTAGAGTTTAATTAGTTGTATCAGATGCTGCAATGATATTTCCAATATCTCTAATAGCTTTCGAGAAAATGAGGAGGAAAGTCATGTTTTTAAATAAATATTAAGTTTAATTTTACTGCGTAATTGTTAGTCATAGAACAAATATTCATAATGACAGTTGTACAGTTTAATTAGGTATATCAGATGTTGCAATGATATTTCCAATATCTCTAATAGCTTTCGAGAAAATGAGGAGGAAAGTCATGTTTTTAAATAAATATTAAGTTTAATTTTACTGCGTAATTATTAGTCATAGAACAAATATTCATAATATCAGTTGTACAGTTTAATTAGGTCTATCAGATGCTGCAATTATATTTCCAATATCTCTAATAGCTTTCGAGAAAATGACGAGGAAAATCATGTTTTTATATAAAAATACGGTTTTATTTTACTGCGTAATTATTAGTCATAGAAGAAATATTCATAATATCAGTTGTAAAGTTGAATTAGGTGTATCAGATGATGCAATGATATTTCCAATATCTCTAATAGCTTTCGAGAAAACGAGGAAGAAAGTAATTTAAAAAAAAGTAAAATTCACTATTTATTAGTACTAGTGAAAATATTCATAATGACAGTAGTAGATTTTAATCAGGTCTAACAGAAGCTGCAATGATATTTCCAATATCTCTAATAGCTTTCGAGAAAATGAGGAGGAAATTCATGTTTTTATATAAATATTAAGTTTCATTTTACTGCGTAATTATTAATCATAGAACAAATATTCATAATGACGGTTGTACAGTTTAATTAGGTGTATCAGATGCTGCAATCATATTTCCAATATCAGTAATAGCTTTCGGGAAAATGAGTAGGAAAGTCATGTTTTTATATAAATATTAAGTTTCATTTTACTGCGTAATTATTAGTCATAGAACAAATATTCATAATCACAGTTGTAGAGTTTAATTAGTTGTATCAGATGCTGCAATGATATTTCCAATATCTCTAATAGCTTTCGAGAAAATGAGGAGGAAAGTCATGTTTTTATATAAATATTAAGTTTAATTTTACTGCGTAATTATTAGTCATAGAACAAATATTCATAATCACAGTTGTAGAGTTTAATTAGTTGTATCAGATGCTGCAATGATATTTCCAATATCTCTAATAGCTTTCGAGAAAATGAGGAGGAAAGTCATGTTTTTAAATAAATATTAAGTTTAATTTTACTGCGTAATTGTTAGTCATAGAACAAATATTCATAATGACAGTTGTACAGTTTAATTAGGTATATCAGATGTTGCAATGATATTTCCAATATCTCTAATAGCTTTCGAGAAAATGAGGAGGAAAGTCATGTTTTTAAATAAATATTAAGTTTAATTTTACTGCATAATTATTAGTCATAGAACAAATATTCATAATATCAGTTGTACAGTTTAATTAGGTCTATCAGATGCTGCAATTATATTTCCAATATCTCTAATAGCTTTCGAGAAAATGACGAGGAAAATCATGTTTTTATATAAAAATACGGTTTTATTTTACTGCGTAATTATTAGTCATAGAAGAAATATTCATAATATCAGTTGTAAAGTTGAATTAGGTGTATCAGATGATGCAATGATATTTCCAATATCTCTAATAGCTTTCGAGAAAACGAGGAAGAAAGTAATTTAAAAAAAAGTAAAATTCACTATTTATTAGTACTAGTGAAAATATTCATAATGACAGTAGTAGATTTTAATCAGGTCTATCAGAAGCTGCAATGATATTTCCAATATCTCTAATAGCTTTCGAGAAAATGAGGAGGAAATTCATGTTTTTATATAAATATTAAGTTTCATTTTACTGCATAATTATTAGTCATAGAACAAATATTCATAATGACGGTTGTACAGTTTAATTAGGTGTATCAGATGCTGCAATCATATTTCCAATATCAGTAATAGCTTTCGGGAAAATGAGTAGGAAAGTCATGTTTTTATATAAATATTAAGTTTCATTTTACTGCGTAATTATTAGTCATAGAACAAATATTCATAATCACAGTTGTAGAGTTTAATTAGTTGTATCAGATGCTGCAATGATATTTCCAATATCTCTAATAGCTTTCGAGAAAATGAGGAGGAAAGTCATGTTTTTAAATAAATATTAAGTTTCATTTTACTGCGTAATTGTTAGTCATAGAACAAATATTCATAATGACAGTTGTACAGTTTAATTAGGTATATCAGATGTTGCAATGATATTTCCAATATCTCTAATAGCTTTCGAGAAAATGAGGAGGAAAGTCATGTTTTTAAATAAATATTAAGTTTCATTTTACTGCGTAATTATTAGTCATAGAACAAATATTCATAATATCAGTTGTACAGTTTAATTAGGTCTATCAGATGCTGCAATTATATTTCCAATATCTCTAATAGCTTTCGAGAAAATGACGAGGAAAATCATGTTTTTATATAAAAATACGGTTTTATTTTACTGCGTAATTATTAGTCATAGAAGAAATATTCATAATATCAGTTGTAAAGTTGAATTAGGTGTATCAGATGATGCAATGATATTTCCAATATCTCTAATAGCTTTCGAGAAAACGAGGAAGAAAGTAATTTTAAAAAAAGTAAAATTCACTATTTATTAGTACTAGTGAAAATATTCATAATGACAGTAGTAGATTTTAATCAGGTCTATCAGAAGCTGCAATGATATTTCCAATATCTCTAATAGCTTTCGAGAAAATGAGGAGGAAATTCATGTTTTTATATAAATATTAAGTTTCATTTTACTGCGTAATTATTAGTCATAGAACAAATATTCATAATGACAGTTGTACAGTTTAATTAGGTGTATCAGATGCTGCAATCATATTTCCAATATCACTAATAGCTTTCGGGAAAATGAGTAGGAAAGTCATGTTTTTATATAAATATTAAGTTTCATTTTACTGCGTAATTATTAGTCATAGAACAAATATTCATAATCACAGTTGTAGAGTTTAATTAGTTGTATCAGATGCTGCAATGATATTTCCAATATCTCTAATAGCTTTCGAGAAAATGAGGAGGAAAGTCATGTTTTTAAATAAATATTAAGTTTAATTTTACTGCGTAATTGTTAGTCATAGAACAAATATTCATAATGACAGTTGTACAGTTTAATTAGGTATATCAGATGTTGCAATGATATTTCCAATATCTCTAATAGCTTTCGAGAAAATGAGGAGGAAAGTCATGTTTTTAAATAAATATTAAGTTTAATTTTACTGCGTAATTATTAGTCATAGAACAAATATTCATAATATCAGTTGTACAGTTTAATTAGGTCTATCAGATGCTGCAATTATATTTCCAATATCTCTAATAGCTTTCGAGAAAATGACGAGGAAAATCATGTTTTTATATAAAAATACGGTTTTATTTTACTGCGTAATTATTAGTCATAGAACAAATATTCATAATATCAGTTGTAAAGTTGAATTAGGTGTATCAGATGATGCAATGATATTTCCAATATCTCTAATAGCTTTCGAGAAAACGAGGAAGAAAGTAATTTAAAAAAAAGTAAAATTCACTATTTATTAGTACTAGTGAAAATATTCATAATGACAGTAGTAGATTTTAATCAGGTCTATCAGAAGCTGCAATGATATTTCCAATATCTCTAATAGCTTTCGAGAAAATGAGGAGGAAATTCATGTTTTTATATAAATATTAAGTTTCATTTTACTGCGTAATTATTAGTCATAGAACAAATATTCATAATGACAGTTGTACAGTTTAATTAGGTGTATCAGATGCTGCAATCATATTTCCAATATCACTAATAGCTTTCGGGAAAATGAGTAGGAAAGTCATGTTTTTATATAAATATTAAGTTTCATTTTACTGCGTAATTATTAGTCATAGAACAAATATTCATAATCACAGTTGTAGAGTTTAATTAGTTGTATCAGATGCTGCAATGATATTTCCAATATCTCTAATAGCTTTCGAGAAAATGAGGAGGAAAGTCATGTTTTTATATAAATATTAAGTTTAATTTTACTGCGTAATTATTAGTCATAGAACAAATATTCATAATCACAGTTGTAGAGTTTAATTAGTTGTATCAGATGCTGCAATGATATTTCCAATATCTCTAATAGCTTTCGAGAAAATGAGGAGGAAAGTCATGTTTTTAAATAAATATTAAGTTTAATTTTACTGCGTAATTGTTAGTCATAGAACAAATATTCATAATGACAGTTGTACAGTTTAATTAGGTATATCAGATGTTGCAATGATATTTCCAATATCTCTAATAGCTTTCGAGAAAATGAGGAGGAAAGTCATGTTTTTAAATAAATATTAAGTTTAATTTTACTGCATAATTATTAGTCATAGAACAAATATTCATAATATCAGTTGTACAGTTTAATTAGGTCTATCAGATGCTGCAATTATATTTCCAATATCTCTAATAGCTTTCGAGAAAATGACGAGGAAAATCATGTTTTTATATAAAAATACGGTTTTATTTTACTGCGTAATTATTAGTCATAGAAGAAATATTCATAATATCAGTTGTAAAGTTGAATTAGGTGTATCAGATGATGCAATGATATTTCCAATATCTCTAATAGCTTTCGAGAAAACGAGGAAGAAAGTAATTTAAAAAAAAGTAAAATTCACTATTTATTAGTACTAGTGAAAATATTCATAATGACAGTAGTAGATTTTAATCAGGTCTATCAGAAGCTGCAATGATATTTCCAATATCTCTAATAGCTTTCGAGAAAATGAGGAGGAAATTCATGTTTTTATATAAATATTAAGTTTCATTTTACTGCATAATTATTAGTCATAGAACAAATATTCATAATGACGGTTGTACAGTTTAATTAGGTGTATCAGATGCTGCAATCATATTTCCAATATCAGTAATAGCTTTCGGGAAAATGAGTAGGAAAGTCATGTTTTTATATAAATATTAAGTTTCATTTTACTGCGTAATTATTAGTCATAGAACAAATATTCATAATCACAGTTGTAGAGTTTAATTAGTTGTATCAGATGCTGCAATGATATTTCCAATATCTCTAATAGCTTTCGAGAAAATGAGGAGGAAAGTCATGTTTTTAAATAAATATTAAGTTTCATTTTACTGCGTAATTGTTAGTCATAGAACAAATATTCATAATGACAGTTGTACAGTTTAATTAGGTATATCAGATGTTGCAATGATATTTCCAATATCTCTAATAGCTTTCGAGAAAATGAGGAGGAAAGTCATGTTTTTAAATAAATATTAAGTTTCATTTTACTGCGTAATTATTAGTCATAGAACAAATATTCATAATATTAGTTGTACAGTTTAATTAGGTCTATCAGATGCTGCAATTATATTTCCAATATCTCTAATAGCTTTCGAGAAAATGACGAGGAAAATCATGTTTTTATATAAAAATACGGTTTTATTTTACTGCGTAATTATTAGTCATAGAAGAAATATTCATAATATCAGTTGTAAAGTTGAATTAGGTGTATCAGATGATGCAATGATATTTCCAATATCTCTAATAGCTTTCGAGAAAACGAGGAAGAAAGTAATTTTAAAAAAAGTAAAATTCACTATTTATTAGTACTAGTGAAAATATTCATAATGACAGTAGTAGATTTTAATCAGGTCTATCAGAAGCTGCAATGATATTTCCAATATCTCTAATAGCTTTCGAGAAAATGAGGAGGAAATTCATGTTTTTATATAAATATTAAGTTTCATTTTACTGCGTAATTATTAGTCATAGAACAAATATTCATAATGACAGTTGTACAGTTTAATTAGGTTTATCAGATGCTGCAATCATATTTCCAATATCTCTAATAGCTTTCGGGAAAATGAGTAGGAAAGTCATGTTTTTATATAAATATTAAGTTTCATTTTACTGCGTAATTATTAGTCATAGAACAAATATTCATAATCACAGTTGTAGAGTTTAATTAGTTGTATCAGATGCTGCAATGATATTTCCAATATCTCTAATAGCTTTCGAGAAAATGAGGAGGAAAGTCATGTTTTTAAATAAATATTAAGTTTAATTTTACTGCGTAATTATTAGTCATAGAACAAATATTCATAATATCAGTTGTACAGTTTAATTAGGTCTATCAGATGCTGCAATTATATTTCCAATATCTCTAATAGCTTTCGAGAAAATGACGAGGAAAATCATGTTTTTATATAAAAATACGGTTTTATTTTACTGCGTAATTATTAGTCATAGAAGAAATATTCATAATATCAGTTGTAAAGTTGAATTAGGTGTATCAGATGATGCAATGATATTTCCAATATCTCTAATAGCTTTCGAGAAAACGAGGAAGAAAGTAATTTAAAAAAAAGTAAAATTCACTATTTATTAGTACTAGTGAAAATATTCATAATGACAGTAGTAGATTTTAATCAGGTCTATCAGAAGCTGCAATGATATTTCCAATATCTCTAATAGCTTTCGAGAAAATGAGGAGGAAATTCATGTTTTTATATAAATATTAAGTTTCATTTTACTGCGTAATTATTAGTCATAGAACAAATATTCATAATGACAGTTGTACAGTTTAATTAGGTGTATCAGATGCTGCAATCATATTTCCAATATCACTAATAGCTTTCGGGAAAATGAGTAGGAAAGTCATGTTTTTATATAAATATTAAGTTTCATTTTACTGCGTAATTATTAGTCATAGAACAAATATTCATAATCACAGTTGTAGAGTTTAATTAGTTGTATCAGATGCTGCAATGATATTTCCAATATCTCTAATAGCTTTCGAGAAAATGAGGAGGAAAGTCATGTTTTTATATAAATATTAAGTTTAATTTTACTGCGTAATTATTAGTCATAGAACAAATATTCATAATCACAGTTGTAGAGTTTAATTAGTTGTATCAGATGCTGCAATGATATTTCCAATATCTCTAATAGCTTTCGAGAAAATGAGGAGGAAAGTCATGTTTTTAAATAAATATTAAGTTTCATTTTACTGCGTAATTGTTAGTCATAGAACAAATATTCATAATGACAGTTGTACAGTTTAATTAGGTATATCAGATGTTGCAATGATATTTCCAATATCTCTAATAGCTTTCGAGAAAATGAGGAGGAAAGTCATGTTTTTAAATAAATATTAAGTTTAATTTTACTGCGTAATTATTAGTCATAGAACAAATATTCATAATATCAGTTGTACAGTTTAATTAGGTCTATCAGATGCTGCAATTATATTTCCAATATCTCTAATAGCTTTCGAGAAAATGACGAGGAAAATCATGTTTTTATATAAAAATACGGTTTTATTTTACTGCGTAATTATTAGTCATAGAAGAAATATTCATAATATCAGTTGTAAAGTTGAATTAGGTGTATCAGATGATGCAATGATATTTCCAATATCTCTAATAGCTTTCGAGAAAACGAGGAAGAAAGTAATTTAAAAAAAAGTAAAATTCACTATTTATTAGTACTAGTGAAAATATTCATAATGACAGTAGTAGATTTTAATCAGGTCTATCAGAAGCTGCAATGATATTTCCAATATCTCTAATAGCTTTCGAGAAAATGAGGAGGAAATTCATGTTTTTATATAAATATTAAGTTTCATTTTACTGCGTAATTATTAGTCATAGAACAAATATTCATAATGACAGTTGTACAGTTTAATTAGGTGTATCAGATGCTGCAATCATATTTCCAATATCACTAATAGCTTTCGGGAAAATGAGTAGGAAAGTCATGTTTTTATATAAATATTAAGTTTCATTTTACTGCGTAATTATTAGTCATAGAACAAATATTCATAATCACAGTTGTACAGTTTAATTAGTTGTATCAGATGCTGCAATCATATTTCCAATATCTCTAATAGCTTTCGGGAAAATGAGGAGGAAAGTCATGTTTTTATATAAATATTAAGTTTCATTTTACTGCGTAATTATTAGTCATAGAACAAATATTCATAATCACAGTTGTAGAGTTTAATTAGTTGTATCAGATGCTGCAATGATATTTCCAATATCTCTAATAGCTTTCGAGAAAATGAGGAGGAAAGTCATGTTTTTAAATAAATATTAAGTTTCATTTTACTGCGTAATTGTTAGTCATAGAACAAATATTCATAATGACAGTTGTACAGTTTAATTAGGTATATCAGATGTTGCAATGATATTTCCAATATCTCTAATAGCTTTCGAGAAAATGAGGAGGAAAGTCATGTTTTTAAATAAATATTAAGTTTAATTTTACTGCGTAATTATTAGTCATAGAACAAATATTCATAATATCAGTTGTACAGTTTAATTAGGTCTATCAGATGCTGCAATTATATTTCCAATATCTCTAATAGCTTTCGAGAAAATGACGAGGAAAATCATGTTTTTATATAAAAATACGGTTTTATTTTACTGCGTAATTATTAGTCATAGAAGAAATATTCATAATATCAGTTGTAAAGTTGAATTAGGTGTATCAGATGATGCAATGATATTTCCAATATCTCTAATAGCTTTCGAGAAAACGAGGAAGAAAGTAATTTTAAAAAAAGTAAAATTCACTATTTATTAGTACTAGTGAAAATATTCATAATGACAGTAGTAGATTTTAATCAGGTCTATCAGAAGCTGCAATGATATTTCCAATATCTCTAATAGCTTTCGAGAAAATGAGGAGGAAATTCATGTTTTTATATAAATATTAAGTTTCATTTTACTGCGTAATTATTAGTCATAGAACAAATATTCATAATGACAGTTGTACAGTTTAATTAGGTTTATCAGATGCTGCAATCATATTTCCAATATCTCTAATAGCTTTCGGGAAAATGAGTAGGAAAATCATGTTTTTATATAAATATTAAGTTTCATTTTACTGCGTAATTATTAGTCATAGAACAAATATTCATAATCACAGTTGTAGAGTTTAATTAGTTGTATCCGATGCTGCAATGATATTTCCAATATCTCTAATAGCTTTCGAGAAAATGAGGAGGAAAGTCATGTTTTTAAATAAATATTAAGTTTAATTTTACTGCGTAATTATTAGTCATAGAACAAATATTCATAATATCAGTTGTACAGTTTAATTAGGTCTATCAGATGCTGCAATTATATTTCCAATATCTCTAATAGCTTTCGAGAAAATGACGAGGAAAATCATGTTTTTATATAAAAATACGGTTTTATTTTACTGCGTAATTATTAGTCATAGAAGAAATATTCATAATATCAGTTGTAAAGTTGAATTAGGTGTATCAGATGATGCAATGATATTTCCAATATCTCTAATAGCTTTCGAGAAAACGAGGAAGAAAGTAATTTAAAAAAAAGTAAAATTCACTATTTATTAGTACTAGTGAAAATATTCATAATGACAGTAGTAGATTTTAATCAGGTCTATCAGAAGCTGCAATGATATTTCCAATATCTCTAATAGCTTTCGAGAAAATGAGGAGGAAATTCATGTTTTTATATAAATATTAAGTTTCATTTTACTGCGTAATTATTAGTCATAGAACAAATATTCATAATGACAGTTGTACAGTTTAATTAGGTGTATCAGATGCTGCAATCATATTTCCAATATCACTAATAGCTTTCGGGAAAATGAGTAGGAAAGTCATGTTTTTATATAAATATTAAGTTTCATTTTACTGCGTAATTATTAGTCATAGAACAAATATTCATAATCACAGTTGTAGAGTTTAATTAGTTGTATCAGATGCTGCAATGATATTTCCAATATCTCTAATAGCTTTCGAGAAAATGAGGAGGAAAGTCATGTTTTTATATAAATATTAAGTTTAATTTTACTGCGTAATTATTAGTCATAGAACAAATATTCATAATCACAGTTGTAGAGTTTAATTAGTTGTATCAGATGCTGCAATGATATTTCCAATATCTCTAATAGCTTTCGAGAAAATGAGGAGGAAAGTCATGTTTTTAAATAAATATTAAGTTTAATTTTACTGCGTAATTGTTAGTCATAGAACAAATATTCATAATGACAGTTGTACAGTTTAATTAGGTATATCAGATGTTGCAATGATATTTCCAATATCTCTAATAGCTTTCGAGAAAATGAGGAGGAAAGTCATGTTTTTAAATAAATATTAAGTTTAATTTTACTGCGTAATTATTAGTCATAGAACAAATATTCATAATATCAGTTGTACAGTTTAATTAGGTCTATCAGATGCTGCAATTATATTTCCAATATCTCTAATAGCTTTCGAGAAAATGACGAGGAAAATCATGTTTTTATATAAAAATACGGTTTTATTTTACTGCGTAATTATTAGTCATAGAAGAAATATTCATAATATCAGTTGTAAAGTTGAATTAGGTGTATCAGATGATGCAATGATATTTCCAATATCTCTAATAGCTTTCGAGAAAACGAGGAAGAAAGTAATTTAAAAAAAAGTAAAATTCACTATTTATTAGTACTAGTGAAAATATTCATAATGACAGTAGTAGATTTTAATCAGGTCTATCAGAAGCTGCAATGATATTTCCAATATCTCTAATAGCTTTCGAGAAAATGAGGAGGAAATTCATGTTTTTATATAAATATTAAGTTTCATTTTACTGCGTAATTATTAGTCATAGAACAAATATTCATAATGACAGTTGTACAGTTTAATTAGGTGTATCAGATGCTGCAATCATATTTCCAATATCACTAATAGCTTTCGGGAAAATGAGTAGGAAAGTCATGTTTTTATATAAATATTAAGTTTCATTTTACTGCGTAATTATTAGTCATAGAACAAATATTCATAATCACAGTTGTAGAGTTTAATTAGTTGTATCAGATGCTGCAATGATATTTCCAATATCTCTAATAGCTTTCGAGAAAATGAGGAGGAAAGTCATGTTTTTAAATAAATATTAAGTTTAATTTTACTGCGTAATTGTTAGTCATAGAACAAATATTCATAATGACAGTTGTACAGTTTAATTAGGTATATCAGATGTTGCAATGATATTTCCAATATCTCTAATAGCTTTCGAGAAAATGAGGAGGAAAGTCATGTTTTTAAATAAATATTAAGTTTAATTTTACTGCGTAATTATTAGTCATAGAACAAATATTCATAATATCAGTTGTACAGTTTAATTAGGTCTATCAGATGCTGCAATTATATTTCCAATATCTCTAATAGCTTTCGAGAAAATGACGAGGAAAATCATGTTTTTATATAAAAATACGGTTTTATTTTACTGCGTAATTATTAGTCATAGAAGAAATATTCATAATATCAGTTGTAAAGTTGAATTAGGTGTATCAGATGATGCAATGATATTTCCAATATCTCTAATAGCTTTCGAGAAAACGAGGAAGAAAGTAATTTAAAAAAAAGTAAAATTCACTATTTATTAGTACTAGTGAAAATATTCATAATGACAGTAGTAGATTTTAATCAGGTCTATCAGAAGCTGCAATGATATTTCCAATATCTCTAATAGCTTTCGAGAAAATGAGGAGGAAATTCATGTTTTTATATAAATATTAAGTTTCATTTTACTGCGTAATTATTAATCATAGAACAAATATTCATAATGACGGTTGTACAGTTTAATTAGGTGTATCAGATGCTGCAATCATATTTCCAATATCACTAATAGCTTTCGGGAAAATGAGTAGGAAAGTCATGTTTTTATATAAATATTAAGTTTCATTTTACTGCGTAATTATTAGTCATAGAACAAATATTCATAATCACAGTTGTAGAGTTTAATTAGTTGTATCAGATGCTGCAATGATATTTCCAATATCTCTAATAGCTTTCGAGAAAATGAGGAGGAAAGTCATGTTTTTATATAAATATTAAGTTTAATTTTACTGCGTAATTATTAGTCATAGAACAAATATTCATAATCACAGTTGTAGAGTTTAATTAGTTGTATCAGATGCTGCAATGATATTTCCAATATCTCTAATAGCTTTCGAGAAAATGAGGAGGAAAGTCATGTTTTTAAATAAATATTAAGTTTCATTTTACTGCGTAATTGTTAGTCATAGAACAAATATTCATAATGACAGTTGTACAGTTTAATTAGGTATATCAGATGTTGCAATGATATTTCCAATATCTCTAATAGCTTTCGAGAAAATGAGGAGGAAAGTCATGTTTTTAAATAAATATTAAGTTTAATTTTACTGCGTAATTATTAGTCATAGAACAAATATTCATAATATCAGTTGTACAGTTTAATTAGGTCTATCAGATGCTGCAATTATATTTCCAATATCTCTAATAGCTTTCGAGAAAATGACGAGGAAAATCATGTTTTTATATAAAAATACGGTTTTATTTTACTGCGTAATTATTAGTCATAGAAGAAATATTCATAATATCAGTTGTAAAGTTGAATTAGGTGTATCAGATGATGCAATGATATTTCCAATATCTCTAATAGCTTTCGAGAAAACGAGGAAGAAAGTAATTTAAAAAAAAGTAAAATTCACTATTTATTAGTACTAGTGAAAATATTCATAATGACAGTAGTAGATTTTAATCAGGTCTATCAGAAGCTGCAATGATATTTCCAATATCTCTAATAGCTTTCGAGAAAATGAGGAGGAAATTCATGTTTTTATATAAATATTAAGTTTCATTTTACTGCGTAATTATTAGTCATAGAACAAATATTCATAATGACAGTTGTACAGTTTAATTAGGTGTATCAGATGCTGCAATCATATTTCCAATATCACTAATAGCTTTCGGGAAAATGAGTAGGAAAGTCATGTTTTTATATAAATATTAAGTTTCATTTTACTGCGTAATTATTAGTCATAGAACAAATATTCATAATCACAGTTGTAGAGTTTAATTAGTTGTATCAGATGCTGCAATGATATTTCCAATATCTCTAATAGCTTTCGAGAAAATGAGGAGGAAAGTCATGTTTTTAAATAAATATTAAGTTTAATTTTACTGCGTAATTGTTAGTCATAGAACAAATATTCATAATGACAGTTGTACAGTTTAATTAGGTATATCAGATGTTGCAATGATATTTCCAATATCTCTAATAGCTTTCGAGAAAATGAGGAGGAAAGTCATGTTTTTAAATAAATATTAAGTTTAATTTTACTGCGTAATTATTAGTCATAGAACAAATATTCATAATATCAGTTGTACAGTTTAATTAGGTCTATCAGATGCTGCAATTATATTTCCAATATCTCTAATAGCTTTCGAGAAAATGACGAGGAAAATCATGTTTTTATATAAAAATACGGTTTTATTTTACTGCGTAATTATTAGTCATAGAAGAAATATTCATAATATCAGTTGTAAAGTTGAATTAGGTGTATCAGATGATGCAATGATATTTCCAATATCTCTAATAGCTTTCGAGAAAACGAGGAAGAAAGTAATTTAAAAAAAAGTAAAATTCACTATTTATTAGTACTAGTGAAAATATTCATAATGACAGTAGTAGATTTTAATCAGGTCTATCAGAAGCTGCAATGATATTTCCAATATCTCTAATAGCTTTCGAGAAAATGAGGAGGAAATTCATGTTTTTATATAAATATTAAGTTTCATTTTACTGCGTAATTATTAGTCATAGAACAAATATTCATAATGACAGTTGTACAGTTTAATTAGGTGTATCAGATGCTGCAATCATATTTCCAATATCACTAATAGCTTTCGGGAAAATGAGTAGGAAAGTCATGTTTTTATATAAATATTAAGTTTCATTTTACTGCGTAATTATTAGTCATAGAACAAATATTCATAATCACAGTTGTAGAGTTTAATTAGTTGTATCAGATGCTGCAATGATATTTCCAATATCTCTAATAGCTTTCGAGAAAATGAGGAGGAAAGTCATGTTTTTATATAAATATTAAGTTTAATTTTACTGCGTAATTATTAGTCATAGAACAAATATTCATAATCACAGTTGTAGAGTTTAATTAGTTGTATCAGATGCTGCAATGATATTTCCAATATCTCTAATAGCTTTCGAGAAAATGAGGAGGAAAGTCATGTTTTTAAATAAATATTAAGTTTAATTTTACTGCGTAATTGTTAGTCATAGAACAAATATTCATAATGACAGTTGTACAGTTTAATTAGGTATATCAGATGTTGCAATGATATTTCCAATATCTCTAATAGCTTTCGAGAAAATGAGGAGGAAAGTCATGTTTTTAAATAAATATTAAGTTTAATTTTACTGCGTAATTATTAGTCATAGAACAAATATTCATAATATCAGTTGTACAGTTTAATTAGGTCTATCAGATGCTGCAATTATATTTCCAATATCTCTAATAGCTTTCGAGAAAATGACGAGGAAAATCATGTTTTTATATAAAAATACGGTTTTATTTTACTGCGTAATTATTAGTCATAGAAGAAATATTCATAATATCAGTTGTAAAGTTGAATTAGGTGTATCAGATGATCCAATGATATTTCCAATATCTCTAATAGCTTTCGAGAAAACGAGGAAGAAAGTAATTTTAAAAAAGTAAAATTCACTATTTATTAGTACTAGTGAAAATATTCATAATGACAGTAGTAGATTTTAATCAGGTCTATCAGAAGCTGCAATGATATTTCCAATATCTCTAATAGCTTTCGAGAAAATGAGGAGGAAATTCATGTTTTTATATAAATATTAAGTTTCATTTTACTGCGTAATTATTAGTCATAGAACAAATATTCATAATGACAGTTGTACAGTTTAATTAGGTGTATCAGATGCTGCAATCATATTTCCAATATCACTAATAGCTTTCGGGAAAATGAGTAGGAAAGTCATGTTTTTATATAAATATTAAGTTTCATTTTACTGCGTAATTATTAGTCATAGAACAAATATTCATAATCACAGTTGTAGAGTTTAATTAGTTGTATCAGATGCTGCAATGATATTTCCAATATCTCTAATAGCTTTCGAGAAAATGAGGAGGAAAGTCATGTTTTTAAATAAATATTAAGTTTAATTTTACTGCGTAATTGTTAGTCATAGAACAAATATTCATAATGACAGTTGTACAGTTTAATTAGGTGTATCAGATGCTGCAATGATATTTCCAATATCTCTAATAGCTTTCGAGAAAATGAGGAGGAAAGTCATGTTTTTAAATAAATATTAAGTTTCATTTTACTGCGTAATTGTTAGTCATAGAACAAATATTCATAATGACAGTTGTACAGTTTAATTAGGTATATCAGATGTTGCAATGATATTTCCAATATCTCTAATAGCTTTCGAGAAAATGAGGAGGAAAGTCATGTTTTTAAATAAATATTAAGTTTAATTTTACTGCGTAATTATTAGTCATAGAACAAATATTCATAATATCAGTTGTACAGTTTAATTAGGTCTATCAGATGCTGCAATTATATTTCCAATATCTCTAATAGCTTTCGAGAAAATGACGAGGAAAATCATGTTTTTATATAAAAATACGGTTTTATTTTACTGCGTAATTATTAGTCATAGAAGAAATATTCATAATATCAGTTGTAAAGTTGAATTAGGTGTATCAGATGATGCAATGATATTTCCAATATCTCTAATAGCTTTCGAGAAAACGAGGAAGAAAGTAATTTAAAAAAAAGTAAAATTCACTATTTATTAGTACTAGTGAAAATATTCATAATGACAGTAGTAGATTTTAATCAGGTCTATCAGATGCTGCAATGATATTTCCAATATCTCTAATAGCTTTCGAGAAAATGAGGAGGAAATTCATGTTTTTATATAAATATTAAGTTTCATTTTACTGCGTAATTATTAGTCATAGAACAAATATTCATAATGACGGTTGTACAGTTTAATTAGGTGTATCAGATGCTACAATCATATTTCCAATATCAGTAATAGCTTTCGGGAAAATGAGTAGGAAAGTCATGTTTTTATATAAATATTAAGTTTCATTTTACTGCGTAATTATTAGTCATAGAACAAATATTCATAATCACAGTTGTAGAGTTTAATTAGTTGTATCAGATGCTGCAATGATATTTCCAATATCTCTAATAGCTTTCGAGAAAATGAGGAGGAAAGTCATGTTTTTAATAAATATTAAGTTTAATTTTACTGCGTAATTGTTAGTCATAGAACAAATATTCATAATGACAGTTGTACAGTTTAATTAGGTGTATCAGATGCTGCAATGATATTTCCAATATCTCTAATAGCTTTCGAGAAATGAGGAGGAAAGTCATGTTTTTAAATAAATATTAAGTTTCATTTTACTGCGTAATTATTAGTCATAGAACAAATATTCATAATATCAGTTGTACAGTTTAATTAGGTATATCAGCTGTTGCAATGATATTTCCAATATCTCTAATAGCTTTCGAGAAAATGAGGAGGAAAGTCATGTTTTTAAATAAATATTAAGTTTAATTTTACTGCGTAATTATTAGTCATAGAACAAATATTCATAATGTCAGTTTTACAGTTTAATTAGGTCTATCAGATGCTGCAGTGATATTTCCAATATCTCTAATAGCTTTCGAGAAAATGAGTAGGAAAATCATGTTTTTATATAAATATTAAGTTTAATTTTACTGCGTAATTATTAGTCATAGAACAAATATTCATAATGAGAGTTGTACAGTTTAATTAGGTGTATCAGATGCTGCAATGATATTTCCAATATCTCTAATAGCTTTCGAGAAAATGAGAAGGAAATTCATGTTTATATATAAATATTAAGTTTCATTTTACTGCGTAATTATTAGCCATAGAACAAATATTCATAATATCAGTTGTACAGTTTAATTAGGTGTATCAGATGCTGCAATGATATTTCCAATATCTCTAATAGCTTTCGAGAAAATGACGAGGAAAATCATGTTTTTAAATAAATATTAAGTTTAATTTTACTGCGTAATTATTAGTCATAGAACAAATATTCATAATATCAGTTTTACAGTTTAATTAGGTGTATCAGATTCTGCAATGATATTTCTAATATCTCTAATAGCTTTCGGGAAAATGAGGAGGAAAGTCATGTTTTTATATAAATATTAAGTTTCATTTTACTGCGTAATTATTAGTCATAAAACAAATATTCATAATGACAGTTGTACAGTTTAATTAGGTGTATCAAATGCTGCAATGATATTTCCAATATTTCCAATATTTTCAATATCCAATATCTAATGCTAGCTAGAAGAGCCCGTCGCTGACGGCCGACGGAGCGACGGTTATATATTGCTGCCGGTGGTGTTGCCAAACCGCAGTTATCGTACCATAAAATTATCTATTGAATATCACATAAATACTCATAAGAACGGTAATTCTTATACATAAGACAATAGAAATTTGTAAATAACGATAAAAGTTGTTACACTGGCCTATACATCATATGTATATGCATGGGAATGATATAAAGATCTTGTCACAGACGTCGTGCCGCAAATACAGGAGGAGACGCTGCTGGCACATATGGTGTGCCGCAAGAACTGAATGGGTTAAGTAAATAAAACAAAAATATACAATCACAACAGGTCTCAATCCTCAACAAAACCACCAAATCGCCGTACATACCTGATACGTACGCCCTGAACCCCACCTTGGCTGGAACTAAACGTCCTGCCACACTCCAGCCCCAGTCATCACTTAGTATTTCCTTTCAGCTCGCGTGTGTCGTAAGCCTAACTATGCTTAACCATCGTCCAGTGATAACTAAATCTTACATCCAAAGACCCTTCCAATAGACATCAAATAACAAATACATTTATACCTACATATATATACATAAGAAATACAATAATACATAGACATAGACATAACAAATACCTTTATACATAGACAACAGAACAACCCGAACACTACCAATTGCTCACAAGAGTACCGCCCACTCCCCGATGGTTACAACTAACTATCTAACTAGCTAATGGTACTACGGGAAGCTTATTGCGAGATTCACCATAATCACAATACATAGAATAATGATTATGGATATGACAGTTTCGGTATTTCACCCCCGCCCCCCCACCCACCCAACACACACACACACACATACCTTGACACACCTAGGGCACGAATTACTACCTATCATGATACCCTCTGCCCCTTACACATGACACCTAGCACTTGGCACTGTCCACTAAGTACCCACTCATCCAAGTCACTTACCAACGGCGGGGGGGGAGAAAGGGAGGAGTAGGTGTCAGGGGGGGGGAGGGGTAAGGGGGGGGACGAAATATTAAACCTCATAAATTGTTCTCCTTATCGACGTGTAAATTTCACTGCTCCAACACAAGGCAGATTATCACCTCCACTTTATGATGGGACGTGTGTGTGTGTGTGTGTGTGTGTGTGTGTGTGTGTGTGTGTGTGTGTGCGTAAAGAGAGAGAGAGCGAGAGAGAGAGAGAGAGAGAGAGAGAGAGAGAGAGAGAGAGAGAGAGAGAGAGAGAGAATCAGGATTTCTCTTTAGTATTATGTCTGAACGGTTTAGTAGAGTGATTTATCTTATCTATCTCTCTCTCTCTCTCTCTCTCTCTCTCTCTCTCTCTCTCTCTCTCTCTCTCTCTCTCTCTCTCTCTCTCTCTCTCTCTCTCTCTCTCTCTCTCTCTCGTTCCCGCTTTACCCAGAACTACAAAACACCGCAATATAAATCCAAACACAATAAATAGGTTGTTTGAGTCGGATTATATTGTGTCCAAAAATATTCGCTTTAAATTATCTTTAAAACACTAACTATAACTAACTATTGATTGATTACTTATTGTTATCTATTATTTATGATCATTAATTATCTGTTATCTATTATGACGCATTACTAAGTGTGTGTAAGAAATAAGTCAGTTCTAGTTCATTAAGAAATCTATTAACTCTTGATTCAGAACAAGAACAAGAACAAGAACAACAACAACAAGGACAAGAAGAGGATAAA